>OY726527.1:3823652-4555844 GCA_963383655.1 Bathymodiolus septemdierum
CTAAGGGACAAAACAATACAAGGAGCTGTTGAATGTAAAAAACTTGGATGGTAGAAAGATCGTAATAGAATAACTAGAATAACAACACTAAGGGACAAAACAATACAAGGAGCTGTTGAATGTAAAAAACTTGGATGGTAGAAAGATCGTAATAGACTAGAATAACAACACTAAGGGACAAAACAATACAAGGAGCTGTTGAATGTAAAAGATTTGGATGGTAGAAAGATCGTAATAGAATAACTAGAATAACAACACTAAGGGACAAAACAATACAAGGAGCTGATGAATGTAAAAGATTTGGATGGTAGAAAGATCGTAATAGACTAGAATAACAACACTAAAGGACAAAACAATACAAGGAGCTGTTGAATGTAAAAGACTTGGATGGTAGAAAGATCGTAATAGACTAGAATAACAACACTAAGGGACAAAACAATACAAGGAGCTGATGAATGTAAAAGATTTGGATGGTAGAAAGATATATCGTAATAGAATAACTAGAATAACAACACTAAGGGACAAAACAATACAAGGAGCTGATGAATGTAAAAGATTTGGATGGTAGAAAGATCGTAATAGACTAGAATAACAACACTAAGGGACAAAACAATACAAGGAGCTGATGAATGTAAAAGACTTGGATGGTAGAAAGATCGTAATAGAATAACTAGAATAACAACACTAAGGGACAAAACAATACAAGGAGCTGATGAATGTAAAAGATTTGGATGGTAGAAAGATCGTAATAGACTAGAATAACAACACTAAGGGACAAAACAATACAAGGAGCTGATGAATGTAAAAGACTTGGATGGTAGAAAGATCGTAATAGACTAGAATAACAACACTAAGGGACAAAACAATACAAGGAGCTGATGAATGTAAAAGATTTGGATGGTAGAAAGATCGTAATAGACTAGAATAACAACACTAAGGGACAAAACAATACAAGGAGCTGATGAATGTAAAAGATTTGGATGGTAGAAAGATATATCGTAATAGAATAACTAGAATAACAACACTAAGGGACAAAACAATACAAGGAGCTGATGAATGTAAAAAACTTGGATGGTAGAAAGATATATCGTAATAGAATAACTAGAATAACAACAATAAGGGACAACACAATACAAGGAGCTGATGAATGTAAAAGACTTGGATGGTAGAAAGATCGTAATAGAATAACTAGAATAACAACACTAAGGGACAAAACAATACAAGGAGCTGATGAATGTAAAAGACTTGGATGGTAGAAAGATCGTAATAGAATAACTAGAATAACAACACTAAGGGACAAAACAATACAAGGAGCTGATGAATGTAAAAGACTTGGATGGTAGAAAGATCGCAATAGACTAGAATAACAACACTAAGGGACAAAACAATACAAGGAGCTGATGAATGTAAAAGACTTGGATGGTAGAAAGATCGTAATAGACTAGAATAACAACACTAAGGGACAAATCAATACAAGGAGCTGATGAATGTAAAAGACTTGGATGGTAGAAAGATCGCAATAGACTAGAATAACAACACTAAGGGACAAAACAATACAAGGAGCTGATGAATGTAAAAGATATGGATGGTAGAAAGATATATCGTAATAGAATAACTAGAATAACAACACTAAAGGACAAAACAATACAAGGAGCTGATGAATGTAAAAGACTTGGATGGTAGAAAGATATATCGAAATAGAATAACTAGAATAACAACACTAAGGGACAAAACAATACAAGGAGCTGTTGAATGTAAAAAACTTGGATGGTAGAAAGATCGCAATAGAATAACTAGAATAACAACACTAAGGGACAAAACAATACAAGGAGCTGATGAATGTAAAAGACTTGGATGGTAGAAAGATCGTAATAGAATAACTAGAATAACAACACTAAGGGACAAAACAATACAAGGAGCTGATGAATGTAAAAGACTTGGATGGTAGAAAGATCGTAATAGAATAACTAGAATAACAACACTAAGGGACAAAACAATACAAGGAGCTGATGAATGTAAAAGACTTGGATGGTAGAAAGATCGTAATAGAATAACTAGAATAACAACACTAAGGGACAAAACAATACAAGGAGCTGTTGAATGTAAAAGACTTGGATGGTAGAAAGATCGTAATAGAATAACTAGAATAACAACACTAAGGGACAAAACAATACAAGGAGCTGATGAATGTAAAAAACTTGGATGGTAGAAAGATCGTAATAGAATAATTAGAATAACAACACTAAGGGACAAAACAATACAAGGAGCTGATGAATGTAAAAGACTTGGATGGGAGAAAGATCGTAATAGAATAACTAGAATAACAACACTAAGGGACAAAACAATACAAGGAGCTGATGAATGTAAAAGACTTGGATGGTAGAAAGACATATCGTAATAGAATAACTAGAATAACAACACTAAGGGACAAAACAATACAAGGAGCTGATGAATGTAAAAGACTTGGATGGTAGAAAGATCGTAATAGAATAACTAGAATAACAACACTAAGGGACAAAACAATACACGGAGCTGATGAATGTAAAAGACTTGGATGGTAGAAAGATCGTAATAGAATAACTAGAATAACAACACTAAGGGACAAAACAATACAAGGAGCTGTTGAATGTAAAAAACTTGGATGGTAGAAAGATCGTAATAGACTAGAATAACAACACTAAGGGACAAAACAATACAAGGAGCTGATGAATGTAAAAGACTTGGATGGTAGAAAGATATATCGTAATAGAATAACTAGAATAACAACACTAAGGGACAAAACAATACAAGGAGCTGATGAATGTAAGACTTGGATGGTAGAAAGATCGTAATAGAATAACTAGAATAACAACACTAAGGGACAAAACAATACAAGGAGCTGATGAATGTAAAAGATTTGGATGGTAGAAAGATCGTAATAGACTAGAATAACAACACTAAAGGACAAAACAATACAAGGAGCTGATGAATGTAAAAGACTTGGATGGTAGAAAGATCGTAATAGAATAACTAGAATAACAACACTAAGGGACAAAACAATACAAGGAGCTGATGAATGTAAAAGATTTGGATGGTAGAAAGATCGTAATAGACTAGAATAACAACACTAAGGGACAAAACAATACAAGGAGCTGATGAATGTAAAAGACTTGGATGGTAGAAAGATCGTAATAGACTAGAATAACAACACTAAGGGACAAAACAATACAAGGAGCTGATGAATGTAAAAGACTTGGATGGTAGAAAGATCGTAATATAATAACTAGAATAACAACACTAAGGGACAAAACAATACAAGGAGCTGATGAATGTAAAAGATTTGGATGGTAGAAAAATCGTAATAGACTAGAATAACAACACTAAGGGACAAAACAATACAAGGAGCTGATGAATGTAAAAGATTTGGATGGTAGAAAGATATATCGTAATAGAATAACTAGAATAACAACACTAAGGGACAAAACAATACAAGGAGCTGATGAATGTAAAAAACTTGGATGGTAGAAAGATATATCGTAATAGAATAACTAGAATAACAACACTAAGGGACAAAACAATACAAGGAGCTGATGAATGTAAAAAACTTGGATGGTAGAAAGATCAAAATAGAATAACTAGAATAACAACACTAAGGGACAAAACAATACAAGGAGCTGATGAATGTAAAAAACTTGGATGGTAGAAAGATCGTAATAGAATAACTAGAATAACAACACTAAGGGACAAAACAATACAAGGAGCTGATGAATGTAACAGATATGGATGGTAGAAAGATCGTAATAGAATAACTAGAATAACAACACTAAGGGACAAAACAATACAAGGAGCTGATGAATGTAAAAGACTTGGATGGTAGAAAGATATATCGTAATAGAATAACTAGAATAACAACACTAAGGGACAAAACAATACAAGGAGCTGATGAATGTAAAAAACTTGGATGGTAGAAAGATCGTAATAGAATAACTAGAATAACAACACTAAGGGACAAAACAATACAAGGAGCTGATGAATGTAAAAGACTTGGATGGTAGAAAGATCGTAATAGAATAACTAGAATAACAACACTAAGGGACAAAACAATACAAGGAGCTGATGAATGTAAAAGACTTGGATGGTAGAAAGATCGCAATAGACTAGAATAACAACACTAAGGGACAAAACAATACAGGAGCTGATGAATGTAAAAGACTTGGATGGTAGAAAGATCGTAATAGACTAGAATAACAACACTAAGGGACAAATCAACACAAGGAGCTGATGAATGTAAAAGACTTGGATGGTAGAAAGATCGCAATAGACTAGAATAACAACACTAAGGGACAAAACAATACAAGGAGCTGATGAATGTAAAAGATATGGATGGTAGAAAGATATATCGTAATAGAATAACTAGAATAACAACACTAAGGGACAAAACAATACAAGGAGCTGATGAATGTAAAAGACTTGGATGGTAGAAAGATCGTAATATAATAACTAGAATAACAACACTAAGGGACAAAACAATACAAGGAGCTGATGAATGTAAAAGATTTGGATGGTAGAAAGATCGTAATAGACTAGAATAACAACACTAAGGGACAAAACAATACAAGGAGCTGATGAATGTAAAAGATTTGGATGGTAGAAAGATCGTAATAGACTAGAATAACAACACTAAGGGACAAAACAATACAAGGAGCTGATGAATGTAAAAAACTTGGATGGTAGAAAGATCGTAATAGAATAACTAGAATAACAACACTAAGGGACAAAACAATACAAGGAGCTGATGAATGTAAAAAACTTGGATGGTAGAAAGATCGTAATAGAATAACTAGAATAACAACACTAAGGGACAAAACAATACAAGGAGCTGATGAATGTAAAAGACTTGGATGGTAGAAAGATCGCAATAGACTAGAATAACAACACTAAGGGACAAAACAATACAAGGAGCTGATGAATGTAAAAGACTTGGATGGTAGAAAGATCGTAATAGAATAACTAGAATAACAACACTAAGGGACAAAACAATACAAGGAGCTGATGAATGTAAAAGACTTGGATGGTAGAAAGATATATCGTAATAGAATAACTAGAATAACAACACTAAGGGACAAAACAATACAAGGAGCTGTTGAATGTAAAAGACTTGGATGGTAGAAAGATCGTAATAGAATAACTAGAATAACAACACTAAGGGACAAAACAATACAAGGAGCTGATGAATGTAAAAGACTTGGATGGTAGAAAGATCGTAATAGAATAACTAGAATAACAACACTAAGGGACAAAACAATACAAGGAGCTGATGAATGTAAAAGACTTGGATGGTAGAAAGATCGCAATAGACTAGAATAACAACACTAAGGGACAAAACAATACAAGGAGCTGATGAATGTAAAAAACTTGGATGGTAGAAAGATCGTAATAGAATAACTAGAATAACAACACTAAGGGACAAAACAATACAAGGAGCTGATGAATGTAAAAGACTTGGATGGTAGAAAGATCGTAATAGAATAACTAGAATAACAACACTAAGGGACAAAACAATACAAGGAGCTGATGAATGTAAAAGACTTGGATGGTAGAAAGATCGCAATAGACTAGAATAACAACACTAAGGGACAAAACAATACAAGGAGCTGATGAATGTAAAAGACTTGGATGGTAGAAAGATCGTAATAGAATAACTAGAATAACAACACTAAGGGACAAAACAATACAAGGAGCTGATGAATGTAAAAGACTTGGATGGTAGAAAGATATATCGTAATAGAATAACTAGAATAACAACACTAAGGGACAAAACAATACAAGGAGCTGATGAATGTAAAAGACTTGGATGGTAGAAAGATCGTAATAGAATAACTAGAATAACAACACTAAGGGACAAAACAATACAAGGAGCTGATGAATGTAAAAGACTTGGATGGTAGAAAGATCGTAATAGAATAACTAGAATAAGAACACTAAGGGACAAAACAATACAAGGAGCTGTTGAATGTAAAAAACTTGGATGGTAGAAAGATCGTAATAGACTAGAATAACAACACTAAGGGACAAAACAATACAAGGAGCTGATGAATGTAAAAGACTTGGATGGTAGAAAGATATATCGTAATAGAATAACTAGAATAACAACACTAAGGGACAAAACAATACAAGGAGCTGATGAATGTAAGACTTGGATGGTAGAAAGATCGTAATAGAATAACTAGAATAACAACACTAAGGGACAAAACAATACGAGGAGCTGATGAATGTAAAAGACTTGGATGGTAGAAAGATCGTAATAGAATAACTAGAATAACAACACTAAGGGACAAAACAATACAAGGAGCTGATGAATGTAAAAGACTTGGATGGTAGAAAGATATATCGTAATAGAATAACTAGAATAACAACACTAAGGGACAAAACAATACAAGGAGCTGATGAATGTAAGACTTGGATGGTAGAAAGATCGTAATAGAATAACTAGAATAACAACACTAAGGGACAAAACAATACGAGGAGCTGATGAATGTAAAAGACTTGGATGGTAGAAAGATCGTAATAGAATAACTAGAATAACAACACTAAGGGACAAAACAATACAAGGAGCTGATGAATGTAAAAGACTTGGATGGTAGAAAGATCGTAATAGAATAACTAGAATAACAACACTAAGGGACAAAACAATACAAGGAGCTGATGAATGTAAAAGACTTGGATGGTAGAAAGATCGCAATAGAATAACTAGAATAACAACACTAAGGGACAAAACAATACAAGGAGCTGTTGAATGTAAAAGACTTGGATGGTAGAAAGATCGCAATAGAATAACTAGAATAACAACACTAAGGGACAAAACAATACAAGGAGCTGATGAATGTAAAAGACTTGGATGGTAGAAAGATCGCAATAGACTAGAATAACAACACTAAGGGACAAAACAATACAAGGAGATGTTGAATTTATTGAGTCGAAAAAGATAAACAGTGAAATTATAGTATTACAAATAGGATCAAATGATCTTGAAAGTGCTGAGGTTGATGATGTTAAGGAAGAGTATGAAAACATGGTTGAAATCATCAAAAAGGAATACAGTAACGCAAAATTGGTAATTGGTGAAATTCTACCTCGTTATTATAATGAACGTCTAAAAACAGCTGAATTTGAACAGAAGAGATGCCAATTTAATTTACTCTTGAAGGACATGTGTGAGGATACAAATTTGGAACACGTTCAATATGATCATGTGAGAACAACAGACTTTTATGATGGAATCCACCTTAATCAGGAAGGAATTAACATTTTTGTGAAAAACTTGAAGGAAGTAATTAATCCTTTAGTCGACGTGAGATCTCCAACAGAAATATCAAAATGCAGAAAATCACAGACAGTATAATAAAAATCAGTCGTTTAATGGTAAAGGCCGTCAGCAGTTTTACCAGAATCGACCTATCAGAAATCCTAGAAATTGGAATCCAGGTGTTGATTATAGATACAATCGATACAATCAAACAAATCAATATTTGGGAAGGTCAGATTATAATGGTTCCGTTAAGCGATATCACAATCCAAGAGGGAATAACCAAATTTCTGTAGAAAATGAAAACACTGTTTATCAATTACTAGAACTTTTGTTAAAAAAAGAAAATTCCAGAGATATTCATAGATAGAAATTAGAAAATCCTACAGTTATATATAGTCAAACTTGGCATTTATTTTCACTCAGTACAGCAATTTAATTTGAAAGGTACCAATATATACTATTTTGTCTCAATATATACTCCCCCCCCCCCCTTTTCCATCCCTGATCCATTATTTATTTTGAAAGGTTTTAAGTGTATATTGTTGTTTCTCAACATATATTATTTATCAAAAAGTAACTGCAGACATGTACAATTAAGTCCCCCCATTTGAAAGGTGAATATTGGGGAGAATGGTTAAATGTTATTGTTTTAACTTTCAATAAGGCAAATAGCTCTCTTATTTATTATTATTTTTTTTTTTATCAAATTTTGGCCTCCAGTTCAACCCCTCCTTTCACTCTACTCCTGGATAGAGGTTACAACTCAAATACCGGTGTTACTTCTGAACATGCTATATTTTCCACATAACAGATACATAACATGTTATATGATTATAAAAACTGCAACTATCATTTATCATTCATTAAATAGGTCATACATGAAGATATGTTAAACAGGGAGTATAAATTTAGAATATGTAGAATAGAATGCTTTGAAAATACATATTGTCACCAGGTACAATGAATCATTTTGAACATTTAACATGCAATTATTCAGCTGCTTTATTTGTTATTAAACTAAGAGCAAGTGTCAAAACATACTATATTGATGATTTAATGGCTGTGGCACACAGAGATATTTGTCATAGATTTAGTCATTATATTTTATTTTTAATACATAGAAATATGATCTTATAGATATAAAACCAAATGTGCTGATAAATATATTACAGAAGGTAGCTAAATGGGTAAAAACATTTAACTATATTATACAATAATAGATTTAAATAAATAAAAATAAAGTAAAGTCCAATTTACATAATACATACTAAATTTTACTAAATATCCATTCTTATTTCCTTACAATTTGTGCAGAAAGATACTTGAATAAGAATTGTATATGCATGTATGGAACTACATATATGTATAGACAGATTATGTTAGAGTTATTTCCCTTTGGTCAGAGTTCAAGTAATACATATTGGACATAATACATAGTTTGAAAAATCAAACTATTGTGTAATTGATTACGATTTCAGTCATTATTTCATTTTATGTATACTTTTAATTGAAATTATGTTGAAAAATAGTACAAATGCCTATCTGAGTCAACTCTCCATATCTGCCTGGAATATTCATGGATTAGGTGATAAAATTGAAGATCATATTTTCAGAGAAAAGTTTAACAGTGACATATATATATTATTAGAAACGTGGACAGGTGAGAACAAGAAATATATATTACCTGAATTTAATACCATTTCAAAGTGTCGCAAGAAAAAAAAAAGAAATCTAGGCGCCATAGCGTGGTATTATTGTTTATTATAAAAAGACAATATCTAGGGGAGTTACTTATGTAAATTATGGTTCTAAATCTGAAAATAGTTTGGTTGAAACTAGATAAATCATTCTTTGACTTTGAACATGATTTATATGTATGCGCTGTTTATATTCCACCGGTCACATTTTGCTTTACTAGAGAATGAAGTAATTATTTTTTGCAAACCAAGGAAAGGTTCTCTTTATAGGCGATTTTAACTCTCGAACTGGCCAAAGTCCTGATTATGTATTGAATGATTCCACAGATTTGAATAATTTTTCAGATAATTATATTCTTCCTATAAATTATTCAGTGGATCAAATATTAAAAAGAAATAACCAAGATCAAATCTGTAATGCACAAGGAACGAACCTTTTACATTTGTGCATAGCAGAAAAACTTAGAATTTTGAATGGCAGATATGTGGGGGACTCACTAGGTTATTTTACTTGTTTGACAGCTAATGGCTGTAGTAGTGTTGATTATTCTATTGTTATTGAGAGTCTAACAAGTTCTATTTTTCACCACTCAAGATTTTAATTTTCTTTCGGATCATTCTCAAATTAAACTGATAATAAAATGTAACATAACACAAGATAATAGTAATTTTATGACAAATTGGAGAGAAAATAAAGGTTACCGATGGACCACAAGATAATAGTAATTGTATGACAAATTGGAGAGCAAATAAAGGTTTCCGATGGACTAGTGAATCTAAACTGAAGATCATAGAAGCATTATCAGAGGAAAATGTGAAAAATAAAATCATAAATTTTGAAATTAAAAACTTTGCTGAAGATCAATATGGTATAGACACTGCTAAGGAAGAATTAAATTTGGTTTTTGAAGATATTGCAAATAAATCGTGTAAATTCATACATGTTAAGAAAAAAAGCAAAGAAAGGAAAGTTTGGCAAAAATGGTCTGTTAAATCAGTATATGAACAAAAGAAATCATTAAATTTTCTAGGAAAACAGTTAAGAAAAGATCCATACAATAATCAGCTAAAACAAAAATATTTTTATCAGTTAAAATGTTTTAGGAAAATTGTTATGCAAAAAAAAACATGCTTTATAAACAACATATATTTGATCAACTCTCAGACAGTATGGAAAAAAACCCAGCAGAATTTTTGAAGATTTTAAAATCGCTTGATAGCAAAAAATTGGACCAAAACAGTGAACTTAAGGAATTGTTTAATGACATAAAAAAAAACTGTTAAACATGTGCAAGATCAAGGACGATGTAAAAATAATAATGAAACTTTCAAAAATCAAATTGATGAAAAACTTCAGTCTTGGAAAAAAACATATGTTTTAATCCAGAAACTGATGATCCTATAACAATAAAAGAAATAAAATTTGTATTGAATAAATTGAAGACCGGTAAAGCTGGTGGACCAGATGGAATAATAAATGAAGTAATTAAGTACAGTTGTAATATAACTTTAAAATCAGTCGCAAAATTATTTAATTTAATTTTAAAATCGGGTCACTATCCAAAGCAATGGAATAAATCGTATATGATTCTATTACATAAATCGGGAAGTAAATCAGACCCTTCTAACTACAGGGGTATATCACTTGTCAATTTTTTTTAGTGCCATCCTCAATCAGAGATTATTCACTTTAATGACTAATAAATATGCTAAAACACAATTTGGTTTCAGAGAGAATCATAGAACATCAGACAGTCTGTTTGTATTAAAAACCGTAATTAATAAATATGTACATAAAAATAAAAGAAAATTATTTGTATGTTTTGTAGATCTCCAGAAAGCTTTTGATTCTGTTTGGAGAAATGGATTATTATTCAAATGAGTCAAAATTGGTGTTGGTAAACAGTTATACAATATTGTAAAACAGCAACTTTCAAAAACAGAAACAGTTTTTAAATTTGAAAATTCTCATAGTAATTTTTTTTCAAATTCATAGGGGGGTAAGATAAGGGGATTCTCTAAGTTCCACTCTTTTTAATATTTATATAAATGAAATGGAGGCTAATTTTAACTCAGTTGAGTCAGAACCTCCTAAACTTGTTAATTCTAATATTGGGTCATTATTATTTGCAGATGATCTTCTTGTTATATCGGAGAGTAAAGAGGGCCTACAAAACAGTATTAACAAACTTAGTGATTTTTGTGACAACTGGCAACTAACTGTAAATGTTAAAAAAAACCCAAAAACTATGGCCCTACAACAACGTAACATTAATAGCAATACATCATTCATTAACTTGGAAATATCATCCAAAATGTATCAGAATATAAATTTTTAGGTTCACTTATCAAAAGCAATGGAAATCTTAATCAGTTTGGAAGATCTTGCTAAAAAGGCCCAGAAAGTTTTGTTTTCTATTAGATCTAGAGTAGCTTCATTAGGGAATATTCCAATCAAAGTTTCAAATAATCTTTTTGATAAGTTGGTTCAACCAGTGTTAACGTATAACGCTGAAATATCTTTTATGGATAGTTGTTTGACATATTATAGAGCCAAGCGTAGAGCAGAAATAAGTAACAAAGAGATTGATAATTTTACTTTTATTGATAAAACGCCTTGCGAGAGGGTTCACTTGAACTTCTGTAAATTTACTTTAGGAGCCAAAAAGACATCCTCAAATATCGGAGTATGAGCAGAGCTGGGAAGGTTACCCATGGAGCATTTCATAATGATTTCATTATATCTAGCTCGGCTCCACACTGATAATGTAAATTCTTTGTTATGTTATATATCAGTATTTGTATGGTCATATATGTTTTTGTAAATGTAAGTTGTTTCCCTTTTTCCCGCGTTTTGTGATTGTGACGTATTATTTGAGAGTGTTTAATCAATGTGATAATGGCAGCAGACGTGTTTTTGTTCGGCCAGTGAAGATAAAGATGGTAGATTAGGGATGTGTCCCCTAGCCTATTACATGGTGGAGAACCTAAAAAGGATCATGGCTGCGTGTTCTCTATATGTTTTGTGTTACATGTTGCTGGACTTCATTCCCCGTTAATATTTTATTGAATTTTGGAGAAAAAAAAATTGACCACGTGGCCGTAGAAATGATTGGACTTTTCGATATTACTGAGGGAACTTTCAACCAATCTATTCAAACTTGTAACACAGGAGCATACTTTTGATATTTTTAACTGGAATTGTACATTTGATATTGGACTGCTTTATTCCGAAAACCTGTCACTAGCGGTATATGTAGCCTTTGATTCCGAAAATTCTTTTGACAACTTTGAAGAAACATTTGGAACTAATTTTAATACAATGCCTTCATTTTCCTGATGTCTTACCAACCGGCTGTATATATTATGTGTGTATTGCCATTTTGATGTGTATCGTCCATGAGTGTAATTGTTACCCAGTGTATTGAAGCCCCGCCTCCAATCATTTAGATGCACTGATTTCAACTTTTGTGTATCGCCAGCTCAGATTAGATAAATTTAATTTCTTAATTGGTGATAATTGTATCGCCATTGTCTGAAGAACATATATACTGTTGATGATAAGAAGAGTTTTAAATAAGAAGATTGTCCGTGACTGGTTTTAATTGTGTTGGTGATGATTGCATCACCATGTTGGTTAAATAATTTTCCTGATGTTTCTACACATATGTTGACATTTGTGGAGCCTGGTTTGACCTCTGACACAGTACTGTAACATTTCATTGGTGATGATAGCATCGCCATGTGACAGTTACATTATTACTCGTAAATTTAATACAAGTTTATTTGGGGTTAAAATATATTTATAACATTGTCAAATTTTACGTATTTTTGAAAGTTGATGCTGATTTGATTGTGAATTGTCAGTAGCGGTGTGATATAATGTCATAAATAAAACCTTGGTTGATATTTTCTTTTCTGGAGATTTTATATGTTTCATTTTTTTTTGTCACATTGTGAGAAAGTTGTACAAGTCCTGATGCGATAGAGAGAGGGAATTGGTCGTATTTTTTGTTTTAAACTATTATGAAATTTATGGATATTTTCACAGAAGTTGTATCATACCATGTTTAAGAGTTTTAAGGTCTCTGATGACTATATCGATGTTTTATACAGCTATATTTTAATGGCAATTTTCCTGAGGATGTTTGAGTAAAAGTACATATGCATAGTTTTTTCGTAACGTCTTTTTATATGTTTGTATGTGTGGAAGTAATGCGTGCATTGCAAATCCGAGTTGGATACCTGGTGCCAGACTTCAAACCTTTCTTATGGGAGTAGTGCGTGCATGGGGTCTTTCTGCGAAAAGACTTTTCGATGCCAGACTCCTGGTTTCTGCATATTGTAACTGGTGTGTTGTTTCCCGATGGATGTAAGATTTTCCTGATTTTTGTGAAAGTTCAGCATATCAATCACTCTATATTTTGAGATTTATGATAACTAATAATCCTTTGTATTTTCAAAAACCAATAGACCATTGTATAACATTTAGGAAATTTTATTTTTGTTGGGCGGGATGTTATATATCAGTATTTGTATGGTCATATATGTTTTTGTAAATGTAAGTTGTTTCCCTTTTTCCCGCGTTTTGTGATTGTGACGTACTATTTGAGAGTGTTTAATCAATGTGATAATGGCAGCAGACGTGTTTTTGTTCGGCCAGTGAAGATAAAGATGGTAGATTAGGGATGTGTCCCCCTAGCCTATTACAGTTAAAAGAAGCTTTAGTATTATCAAATTCTCTTGATTCACAGGGGACTTATTCATGGTTTACATTTGTCAAAAATATAACTTCGGACCAAAACAATTTTGATAAAACTTCTAACTGTAAAAATTTGAAGGAAGTAAAGTCACTAAAACCGTTTATTAAAAGGGAATAAAAAAACAAATATAAACAAATGTGCGAAAATAAAATCAAAAGTTTTAATGAAAATAGTAAAATGTTCTTGTATTAAAAACTCAAATAAAATTTGGAAAGAGAATTTTATTTATCATATAATAATTCTGATATCAGAAGAGGCTTTACTAAAATTAGAATTAGGGACCATAATCTTGAAATAAAAAAAGGACGATATTGCAAAATACCTAGAATACAGACTTTGTAAAACCTGTAATAAAATTGAGGATGAAGAGCACTTTATATTGGAATGTACACGTACTATGAACAGTAAATTGAGAACTGATCTATTTGCAATTCTTGCAAATGAAAACCCAAATTTTATGCAATTTTCCAGTGAGCAAAAACTAATTTATCTTCTTACTCCTACAACTACAGCTCATGTCACAATTATAGGCTTCTACATAATAAGTTCATTAGAACTGAGGACAGAAGTCTCTTAATTTGTTCATGATAAATTGAGATATTTTGTTTACATTGTTTTTTTTTATGGTCACAAACATGTATGGATGTTTATTTGACAATAACATTATTATTATTATTAATATACCCAATTAGAAATATGAATATTTGGAATTTCCTGTCGTAGTGTATACGTAAGCGGCCATGACACCTCTTCATGTTAGTTGAATAAATAATGTATCAGACTCTTCTCAACATCGAGCCCTTTTGGTCATGTTTTAATATCAGATCAACTGCAATACAATGTTAACAATTTGTATATCGTCCTAATTATTTTCTTAATATTGCCATCCCATGTTACATTTTCATAAAACAAATGAGTTTATTGGTATTTTTTTTCTTTTTCGTCGCCAATGCTGTCGTACTTTCCCGTGTTTTTCGTGGTTACTGGTCGATGTGTTGACAAGGGTAGTCCTGATCGGTAATTACAAAAAAAAAAAAAAAAATCTTCTCACACTTTACCTTTTCGTTACTCAGTGCAATACAATGTTTGACATGAAGTCATAATGATTTTTAAAATATCAAAAGATAAATATACGACGTTATTTCACGATTTACATAATTTTTAATTTAATTTAATTCTTTATTTGCATAATACACCCATGTGGGTCAAGCAAATACAAATACAAACAAACAAAACAGAAAACTACAATTTGATCATAATATAGGATACACAAGATAAATCCTATTAACTAACATTATTTAATGATAAAATTGCAACTGATCAATGCTGATATAATAGACGATACCGACACCGTAACGTCACGGCTCTTTCGGAAGAGCTTTAATTGCAGGTATAATCCGAGAATGGATTATGCCTTTTGTCATCTCACATTGAAGAGTTCTGAAAAATGGCGATCCTCATTATTTGGTGCTACATGCAACTTCAATGCCTTACGGTATACTATTTTTAGCATTCATTAACACAGATGTCTTTTATTTACTGTCATCTAAATTTTCACGCTAACTTGTTAAGACCATGGCGTTTTCCTTTAATGTTAAATATCATAAAGGTAAGCACGAGGGACAGTGCTTTAAGATTTTTGTGATCAAATAGAGATAACGTGAATAGGAAAGATGCTTCAAATTTGATTCCTTTATTTCAGAGGCACGTAGCCCGTCGCACAGGAAAATGTTCTGTCTCGCGGGCAGATTAACCGGGTCTCAATAATACCGATTATGAACATTATTCGGCAATACATTGACATCAAGACACACTGGTTGGTATCCAGGGTGGTTTACGATACATTGACATCAAGACACACTGATTGGTATCCAAGGTGGTTTACGATACATTGACATCAAGACACACTGGTTGGTATCCAGTGGTTTACGATACATTGACATCAAGACACACTGGTTGGTATCCAGAGTGGTTTACGATACATTGACATCAAGGCACACTGGTTGGTATCCAGGGTGGTTTACGATACATTGACATCAAGACACACTGGTTGGTATCCAGGGTGGTTTACGATACATTGACATCAAGACACACTGGTTGGTATCCAGGGTGGTTTACGATACATTGACATCAAGACACACTGGTTGGTATCCAGGGTGGTTTACGATACAATTTGCATCGACTTTCAGTGCGAACATTATTAACTTTCTCAAGTTCATGGCAGCAAACACATTTTCTAGCTGAAGGCATAACCACACAGTTTTGACAACTGCACCTAGAATATGATATGTTGAAATAAAATTAAAAGGCAGTTCATGCTTTAGATTTTGTAGATATGGTAAAGTAAAAAGAAGTATTATATATTCAATCCATATAGCAGGCCCAGATTCAAGACTTACAGTAGGGAGATATTGCACTATAATTGAATGGAATGATAATTGGTTCTATTAAGACTGCGCTAGCATTGGCACAAGTTTTTAACAACTATTTCCACTCCTTCATATTCAGCTTCAAGGTTGATTCCCATCTAGGATAAGATTTAGATAAGCAAATCTGTCATTTTTAGTTTCTTTTTGACTTTGGCATATCTGCCTTATATGAAGTTATTTATATCAATATAAATAATGTAAATCAACGGAATATACTGCTTAAAAGAAAAATATGGGCGACTGCTAAAATACTGCCTCAATGGAACATGTTCCATTGCGTCAGGTATAAGAACTTGGATACACATGACACCACTCCACCCCCGTCTTTAATACACAAAAAACATAAATATATTTATTAATTTCAGAGTATATACAAAGAAATTGCCAAGAAGTATCATTCAGTCTATTTAATGATGTATTTTCTATCTCGCCGTCTTGGTCAGATCCGTCGGAATCAGTGCGATGAGGCTCAAACTGATGTGTTGATTTGGACTTGAGCCATGCCCATGGAATTTACTGTATCTTCTGTTTCAACATCTCCAGAATCTGTATCAGAAAGGTTGTCTCCATCCTCAAAAGGCGATAATACACACGAAAGGGACAGTTCACTTCCATTGGATTCTAATTCGGATTGTATTGATTTTTGCGTATCTGCCATATTGATTATTTACAAAGTGTTCAAAATGTGACGTCCAACATTGTTTTACTAAGAACCGGAAGTGATTGGAATCTGTTATCGGAAATCTTCGGGGACAGGTGCAAATGTGACTTTCAAATCATTATATCTCCGTAATGCGGTAGAATTTTATCATCGGATATTCGATATTATATTTTTTCTGAAAAAATTAATTTTAAGCTATAATGACACTTTAAAACTATTTTCAAGTGAGAGTGTCTTTTTTATTTTAATTTTATTGTTGTCAAAATAAAATTGCGATAAGGTACTTCCTGGTTATTTATACCACGGTGTTCCGATTTAAACAATCGAACGCGAATATATTGTAGGATGTTTCATGTTTTTATACTGAAATACACTATAGTTGTCGATTTTTATTATGTATATATGTATTTTATAGTGTCTCGTAGGTCCCGGTTATTAGTGGGGCTCGTGTTACTCGGTCTTTAGTTTTCTGTGTATGTTTTCTAGACCGCTGTTTGTACTTTTTCTTTTGGCAATTGTGTTGTCTGTCCTTCGATATACCGATTCTTATCACCCATTAGGAATCTTTAAACTCTTCTTAGACATTGGCAGATTATTGATCGATTAATTTGTATATAATACATGTGATAGTTGATGGCTATCAGTATATGTGTGCTGTTATTAAACTGACAATCCGGAGAATTGCTCCTCTTTTTATGTTTCTCAGTTGCACGATTTTTTCTTTTCCCTTTACTAAGTTTTCCCTAGGAAGCACATGTATTCGAAGTCAAACGTTCATCGACAAATGTAGACGAACACTCTATTAATTATATCAACATTTCCGAGATTCATAGTAAACTAAAGTGTGAGTAAAACTTTTCAGCGAATTAGAACTATCAATTTCGTCATTTATTGTCTTGATATTGAACTGTAAACAAACTGTAGTCGTCATTGTCATTATACTTTACAAACAACTTTTCAAACCGGGTATATGCTTGAACTGAATAAATACCAATGTGTGAAACTAAATTTGTGATATTATAGACCAATCTCTATTCTACATAGACCAGATATACTGTACATTATATACAAATTGTGAAAATTTGACATAAACCGACTTGAATTTACATAATTTCGCACACTGAATTTAATACCTGTGAATTATTTGTATATTTACAAAACTGTGTACTCGAATGTGTCATGAATTTAGAAAGAAATGAAACTGTTTATCGTCAGAGACTACCGTAGTATCGAACAATTTATCGAAAATATTTCTATGGAACACTGTTAGTGACATTATCGAACATTATCATTTTTCTGTGTTTTCAACAACAAATCATTTAAATAGTTATTTTTTCTGTATTTTCATTTACAAATTATTTGAATGGTCATATTATTCTGTATTTTCAGTATTTTACCACACGACAACAACTAATTAAAAGCATTATAAAGAATTTCGTCACTTTCTTGATGCCTAATACTATTGGATGTTTATGGTTATGCTATCTGCAAACTCACGTTAAAGGCAGAAAAATATGACTTAAATAAACAAATTTATTATTATTACTACCATCAGAGGTGATAAAACTAGGCAAGAAATCAGACGCTGTGTTCACAAAACTACAAAAAGAAGAAAGTTACACCCACTTTGAAGCACGTTCTGTGTTACTGGGTAAAAAGGGAACTGGAAAAACGACAGTAACAAGTACTACCCATGGAGGTGAAACAACTGGACAAATAATCTGCAGCTGTGTTCACAAAATTACTAAAAGCAGAAAGTTACGTCCACTTTGAAGCACGTTCTGTGTTACTGGGTAAAAAGGGAACTGGAAAAACGACAGTAACAAGGACTACCCATGGAGGTGAAAAAAACTAGACAAAAAATCTGCAGCTGTGTTCACAAATCTACTAAAAGAAGAAAGTTACGCCCACTTTGAAGCACGGTCTGTGTTACTGGGTAAAAAGGGGACTGGTAAAACGACAGTAACAAGGACTACCCATGGAGGTGAAAAAACTAGACAAAAAATCTGCAGCTGTGTTCACAAATCTACTAAAAGAAAAAAGTTACGCCCACTTTGAAGCACGTTCTGTGTTACTAGTTAAAAAGGGAACTGGTAAAACGACAGCAACAAGGACTACACATGGAGGTGAAAAAACTAGACAAACAATCTGCAGCTGTGTTCACAAATCTACTAAAAGTAAAAGGTTACGCCCACTTTGAAGCACGTTCTGTGTTACTAGTTAAAAAGGGAACTGGTAAAACGACAGTAACAAGGACTACTCATGGAAGTGAAAAAACTAGACAAAAAATCTGCAGCTGTGTTCACACAAAACTACTGAAAGAAAAAAGTTACGCCCACTTTGAAGCACGTTATGTGTTACTGGGTAAAAAGGGAACTGGTAACACGACAGTAACAAGGACTACCCATGGAGGTGAAAAAACTAGACAAACAATCTGCAACTGTGTTCACAAAACTACTAAAAGCAGAAAGTTACGCCCACTTTGAAGCACGTTCTGTGTTACTGGGTAAAAAGGGGATTGGTAAAACGACAGTAACAAGGACTACCCATGGAGGTGAAAAAACTAGACAAACAATCTGCAACTGTGTTCACAAAACTACTAAAAGCAGAAAGTTACGTCCACTTTGAAGCACGTTCTGTGTTACTGGGTAAAAAGGGGACTGGTAAAACGACAGTAACAAGGACTACCCATGGAGGTGAAAAAACTAGACAAACAATCTGCAACTGTGTTCACAAAACTACTAAAAGCAGAAAGTTACGTCCACTTTGAAGCACGTTCTGTGTTACTGGGTAAAAAGGGGATTGGTAAAACGACAGTAACAAGGACTACCCATGGAGGTGAAAAAACTAGACAAACAATCTGCAACTGTGTTCACAAAACTACTAAAAGCAGAAAGTTACGTCCACTTTGAAGCACGTTCTGTGTTACTGGGTAAAACGGGGACTGGTAAAACGACAGTAACAAGGACTACCCATGGAGGTGAAAAAACTAGACAAACAATCTGCAACTGTGTTCACAAAACTACTAAAAGCAGAAAGTTACGCCCACTTTGAAGCACGTTCTGTGTTACTGGGTAAAAAGGGGATTGGTAAAACGACAGTAACAAGGACTACCCATGGAGGTGAAAAAACTAGACAAACAATCTGCAACTGTGTTCACAAAACTACTAAAAGCAGAAAGTTACGTCCACTTTGAAGTACGTTCTGTGTTACTGGGTAAAACGGGGACTGGTAAAACGACAGTAACAAGGACTACCCATGGAGGTGAAAAAACTAGACAAACAATCTGCAACTGTGTTCACAAAACTACTAAAAGCAGAAAGTTACGTCCACTTTGAAGCACGTTCTGTGTTACTGGGTAAAAAGGGGATTGGTAAAACGACAGTAACAAGGACTACCCATGGAGGTGAAAAAACTAGACAAACAATCTGCAACTGTGTTCACAAAACTACTAAAAGCAGAAAGTTACGTCCACTTTGAAGCACGTTCTGTGTTACTGGGTAAAACGGGGACTGGTAAAACGACAGTAACAAGGACTACCCATGGAGGTGAAAAAACTAGACAAACAATCTGCAACTGTGTTCACAAAACTACTAAAAGCAGAAAGCTACGCCCACTTTGAAGCACGTTCTGTGTTACTGGGTAAAAAGGGGATTGGTAAAACGACAGTAACAAGGACTACCCATGGAGGTGAAAAAACTAGACAAACAATCTGCAACTGTGTTCACAAAACTTCTAAAAGCAGAAAGTTATGCCCACTTTGAAGCACGTTCTGTGTTACTAGTTAAAAAGGGAACTGGTAAAACGACAGCAACAAGGACTACCCATGGAGGTGAAAAAACTAGACAAACAATCTGCAGCTGTGTTCACAAATCTACTAAAAGAAAAAGGTTACGCCCACTTTGAAGCACGTTCTGTGTTACTAGTTAAAAAGGGAACTGGTAAAACGACAGTAACAAGGACTACCCATGGAAGTGAAAAAACTAGACAAAAAATCTGCAGCTGTGTTCACACAAAACTACTGAAAGAAAAAAGTTACGCCCACTTTGAAGCACGTTATGTGTTACTGGGTAAAAAGGGAACTGGTAACACGACAGTAACAAGGACTACCCATGGAGGTGAAAAAACTAGACAATCAATCTGCAACTGTGTTCACAAAACTACTAAAAGCAGAAAGTTACGCCCACTTTGAAGCACGTTCTGTGTTACTGGGTAAAAAGGGGATTGGTAAAACGACAGTAACAAGGACTACCCATGGAGGTGAAAAAACTAGACAAACAATCTGCAACTGTGTTCACAAAACTACTAAAAGCAGAAAGTTACGTCCACTTTGAAGCACGTTCTGTGTTACTGGGTAAAACGGGGACTGGTAAAACGACAGTAACAAGGACTACCCATGGAGGTGAAAAAACTAGACAAACAATCTGCAACTGTGTTCACAAAACTACTAAAAGCAGAAAGTTACGTCCACTTTGAAGCACGTTCTGTGTTACTGGGTAAAAAGGGGATTGGTAAAACGACAGTAACAAGGACTACCCATGGAGGTGAAAAAACTAGACAAACAATCTGCAACTGTGTTCACAAAACTACTAAAAGCAGAAAGTTACGTCCACTTTGAAGCACGTTCTGTGTTACTGGGTAAAACGGGGACTGGTAAAACGACAGTAACAAGGACTACCCATGGAGGTGAAAAAACTAGACAAACAATCTACAACTGTGTTCACAAAACTACTAAAAGCAGAAAATTACGTCCGCTTTGAAGCACGTTCTGTGTTACTGGGTAAAAAGGGGATTGGTAAAACGACAGTAACAAGGACTACCCATGGAGGTGAAAAAACTAGACAAACAATCTGCAACTGTGTTCACAAAACTACTAAAAGCAGAAAGTTACGCCCACTTTGAAGCACGTTCTGTGTTACTGGGTAAAAAGGGAACCGGTAAAACGACCGTAACGAGGACTACCCATGGAGGTGAAAAAACTAGACAAATAATCTGCAACTGTGTTCACAAAAGTACTAAAAGCAGAAAGTTACGCCCACTTTGAAGCACGTTGTGTTACTGGGTAAAAAGGGAACTGGTAAAACGACAGTAACAAGGACTACCCATGGAGGTGAAAAAAATAGACAAACAAACTGCAGCTGTGTTCACAAAACTACTAAAAGCAGAAAGTTACGCCCACTTTGAAGCACGTTGTGTTACTGGGTAAAAAGGGAACTGGTAAAACGACAGTAACAAGGACTACCCATGGAGGTGAAAAAAATAGACAAACAAACTGCAACTGTGTTCACAAAACTACTAAAAGAAGAAAGTTACGCCCACTTTGAAGCACGTTCTGTGTTACTGGGTAAAAAGGGAACTAGAAAAACAACAGTAACAAGGACTACCAATGAAGGTGAAAAAACTAGACATGAAATCAACAGCTGTGTTCACAAATATACCGTGGTAGAAATGATTTGTAACATGAAGCCATGCGATATCGCATCTAGGTTTTTGATAATTGCACGGCTGTATGAGAGTAATAAAACTACATCCCGTCGTGGTCGTATGTTAGTTGGATCTACAACTGTCCATGCAATAAGTGCCTATCACCACTACAGTTTTGAGTTTGAATCCCACTGATGTAAGGTATACTCAATACAACATTGTGATAAAATTTGTCAGTGACGTGTGGCATGTCTACGGTTTTCCCTGGCTACTCCGTTGTCCTCCACCAATAAATCTGACCTCCACGATATAACTGAAATATTGTTGAAAAAAAACTATTTGTCTGAAAAACCTTGAAAAGAAAACATCAAAATTATCATTTATTCAGATAATCTAATAAAAATTACCTAATAATTGTGACCAACAGGGAAAATATTCTTGAAATTAATTAATGTACACTGTAAAATATATCGGCAAAAAAAGTAACACAGTTTTAAATATTTTTTAAATTAATTAAATAACGCATAATGTGTACAGTTGATCTGCAGCTGCAAAGTGATAAAACAACAAAAAGATAATTATAAATAATTATAGAAATGATAACAGGAAGAATTTATATTCACGGTGAGTAGTATCTTGTATGCAAATGAATAATATAATAATTTTAAAAGTTAAACATCTTTAGTTATATACATCATTGTTTCACGATCGCTAAGGGACATCGTGTTTGTAATAGAATTGATGTTGGTTATTAGTCCAAGCACAGCCAAATGTGAACGTTCATTTAGTGAGATGAATCTTATAAAAACTAATATTAGAACATGTCTATAAAAAAACATTTCGTCAAACCTTATGTTCATCAAAATGGAAGACCCCGAATTAGCAAAGTTTTATCCAACCGACCCAGTTATAGTCCTGCAACCAGCTACTGAAAAGTCGCTTATTTCTCGAGTTTAATGTGCTGAAATAAGACATAGTTGCAATATCTCTTAAATTTTAGATAAATATGTCTTCTTTCCATTTCAAGTTGTCGTCAATGATTTTTGCGATAAGTTTGCGCAATATCGGTCTGTTAACTGAGACACCCCAAAAACACGTATTTCACTAGTCAATTTGAAAATGAAATCGTTGCATCATTGTATCACATATAAATAAAATAAAGATTATATTTGCATGAGAAAACCTGTAAAATGAATATGAATGTATTGGCTTTGCAAATACGCATGTCATCATCGAATGTTAAACTTCCAAACATTGATCAAATTAACTGTCAATTTATAAGCGTTTTTCTCTTTACGGACGAAAACAATTATACCCGATATATTGATTTGCATTCAAAATGCAAGAATATTGTGTTAACGAATTCCCTGCCAAATTTTAAGGTAAAACATCAAGTAGTTTTGTTTAAAATCAACAAAGAAAAATATTTGTTTACCTCTTTGTAATTACGGAAAAATAGCCTTCATTCAATCGAGTCTATAAGTTATTCAATTAGTTCAATAACTAGGACAATTTGTTCACTTATGAACTTGCTTTATCGTTGAAATTAGACACACAATTGTAGTTTCACTGTCGTATTTCAATTTTTTGAATGCATTTTACTTTAGGACAATTTGCTTTTCTTAGTTTATGCGTTTATTTTAGAGTTTGTGTATTAGCGTTTTAAATATACAAATCAAACACTTGGGAATCGAATTTATTCCGGTTGCCGTTGTTGCATTAATCAAATTGTGTTTGTTGCTTAAATAAGTTGTAAATAGTATTTTGACAAGATATAAATGATGAATTTTTTCTCTTGTTTTGAGATGTTGATTTCAATTGTTTGACATTTTGTTCAATCAGATGTAAATAGTCGTATATAGGTCTTTGTTGTTCTGTTTTTTATCAACCCATTGTTTTGAAAATGGCTTGTTTTGACAGCCCTTTAAAGCTTGAGCCGTCGAGTCTTAACGACGAAGACCAGCAATTATGTGGGACAAATGTATTTTTTGCCAGCGTCCGAGCCTTGAAAACTGATTTGCATGAGGAGTATAAGTAAGAACAGCTTCATTGAAGCTATGAATGTACGGCGAGACAATATATTTGAAAGAATAACTGGAGAATTATCGTCCGTAGATGGCTTACTGTCCCCAAATGTAAAAGTGTTTTACCACCGATCATGCTACAAAACATATACTAACAAACACAACTGTAGACCATTCACACAGCTTGAAGAGAATGAGGATACTGGATCAATTCCCGATTCAGCTGTCATTCAGACCCGATCGGTGGTTCAACCTGGTTCCATTGATAGCAATTTATGCTTCATATGCAAGAAAAAAAGTTTCAAACGAGACTTTAAACTACACAAGATTGAATCGTCAGAGCGCCTAGATAGCTTAATGATCGTGCAAAAGAGCACAATGATTTGATGATGCTCAAGACACTCAATAAACCCGATTTTCTGGCGAGTGCTGTTTATCATTCGGGGTGCATTAGAAGATTTTTATTGCATTCGACGCCACGTACAGTTGAATTTAAGGAAACTCAGCAGTCAGCTCATTAGGTTGCCTTTGACTGCCTTATTTCTAGAATCAGTGATGACCATTTTGTACACAAGAAAGCTTTTTCTCATATTCTTGAAATATACAAGTCACTTTTACCAAAAGATGTTTCTGAAAACTACCAGTCGACTAGGCTTCAATGTAAGCTTGCCAGTTACTACGGCAGCTCAATACCTATTCAGCCTCAGAGAGTTCAAGGTATGTCAAGTATTGTATTTAGTTCTAGTCTCACTATTGTTGATGCAAAAATCCGTTTGATGCCTCATCTCATCCTAAGGCACTGATTAATATTTCAACAGGTATGCATGCAACTAGAGAAATCCAAGAATCATTTACAGGCGCTGTTGATGAAGGAATGAAAATGCTCCAATCGTTTGTAAATGGGACACTGACAGAAGGTAAAAACCGTGATTTTTACGGTCCAATTACACGATCCAAACTGGAAACTTTCGAAGATCTGACCAAAAAAACTAAACTGAAATGTAGATCGGGAAAAGTTTTACATGTTCATATTAGCCCCGAATTAGTACTTCGCCGTGTGTTGGTACTTGTTACGTGCCGTGATGACATAACAATAGAAAAAGTCCTTTCCAATAGGACCGATTCCAACTTCCCTTTTCCACGAGGATGGTACAATGCGTAAAACGAATAAAGCCGATTTATGTCATGCACTAGAATCGGATGTTACCTCAATAAGTCAACTAACACCCTTTGATCGCTCTTCTATGGTACTGATACAAGACGGCATGGCTTTATTACAAAGCATGAATGTGAAAGCATTCAAAACATTTGGTGATTTAGCTGAACATTTCATTAAATGTCAGCAGCAATGTTTTCCAAGTGCTGCAACTGTTGTTGGGGTATTTGACAGATACGATAAAAAGTTATCTATTAAATCTGCTGAACGAGACAGACGTTCCAGCTCTCTTGGTGATCACAAGGTCTTTCAGTTGATAGATGGTCGGCCAATTCCAGACTGGAAAACGCTTCTTGGAGTAAATGCCAACAAACAAGCTCTACTAAAATTCCTTGGCGATTTTTTAATACGGAGTCACTCCCAGTCCTCGATAGTAACATCATCTGATGATGAGCTTTATCTTGCTGGTTTATTCTCTGACCCATCAACTACAAAGAATTTCATGCCTTCAAAAGTGAGCGATTGTCCAGACTTGTTCAGCAATCACGAGGAGGTTGATACCCGTATGATATTACACGCCATTCATGCTGAAACTCGCTTTGGCGACTTGAATGTTAAAGGTCGTATAATTATCAAGTCTTCAGATACAGATGTTCTCCTTCTTTGCATACATTTCTTTCCTTCAATGAGGAACACAAAAGAACTCTGGTTCAAAACTGGGACAGTTACAAGAACAAAGGATGGTCGTCGCTATCTTCTAGTCCATGATATTTGCCATATCCAGGGTCCTCTTGTATGCAAGTTATTGCCTGCAGTGCATGCTTTAACAGGTTGCGACACCACATCCTCATTTTTTAGAATAGGAAAGAAAACCGTGCTAAAAACACTAAAGGTCAACATTGACGAATTCGCTAACTTGAACAAGCTTTGTCTACTGGACAGTGAAACTTCCATAGACGTTTCTAGAAACTTTGTGGCAAGATTATACGATCAGAAGGGAAAGATGAAATCTGCTCATGACAATTTAAATAGATTGCAAAGCAGAAGGATGTAAGCTTGGCAAAGTTACCACCATGTGAAGCTTCATTCGTTCAACATGTTCTCAGAGCTTCCCTTCAGACTTACATCTGGATGAAGTCAGACACAGCGCAACCACCTGAAAAATCCGCCTTAGATTTTGGTTGGGAAGACCAAAACCGATTGTCACCCGTTTACTTTGTTGGTCAGACTTCTTCAGATTTTCTGAAAGATTTCCTGTTAACATGTAAAGGCAAATCTTCGTGTTCTCAGGGTTGTGTTTGTGCTGAACAAAATCTGACCTGCAGTGAGCTATGTCAATGTCAAGGGACTGATGCATGTTGCCACCCGTTGACTCAAACTGCAGATGAAGATAGTGATGATGAAATGAACATATAATTCTTGCATCTAACTGTCGCTTTATTTGAGTAATCTGTATACTAATAAGCCAGTGATTTTGAATAGTCATCAAATATCTTGTGATACAGTCTGTGATAACACAGTACTTAAAAAAACTCTAATACTTCAATGATTTCTCTTAGCGTACATCTGAAATCATTTCATCCTTAATTCATCTTAAATAATATTTTACTGATCTTAGAAGGCCACAAAATTCAAACGTACTAGCTTTCATAATTTCAATCATGTGGTCGCCATGGAGGGTGTTAGTGTTTGTTGTTTGGTGTAACATGTGTAAGTGTTTATGAGACCTAAGCTTCGCCTCCGATGACTTAATAAGCTTAATTGATGTAGAAACCAATTCTATTTAATATTTTGAGGTTTCTTATCTCAATTAATAACTCAAAAACCTTAAGCAATCACCGATCGTAATTAGACGCACAACCACTAAATTTCCATGATTTTGGGTCTACTATGGACTCGCTTAATTTTTTTGTTAAAAGTGAAATCTGGTTTTTTTTATGATAAAAAATGAATTTAGGGCATGTTATTTAAGAAACCGTCAAGATATCATGCATTTTGCAAATATGTCAAGTTCAAGGTCGGGTTAACTTCTTGTCAGTTGAGATTTACGAAAAACATCAAAGTTCAAGATTAAGGCTAATTTTCAGAGGCTCTTTTGATTTTTTTCCATCATAACTTACAAAATATGGCAATGGTAACTATATTATATTAAAGAGAATGAAAATTTTCAACGTTACATAATTTTTAGGACATACAGAATTATTTTATTAATCTTCTCCAACATTTGAACGAAACTGTAGCCTGACCTTTGACCTCAAATATTTGATACACGCAGCCGTTTTTAACTTTGACGACAAGTGTATTCTTATGCCATTTGTCTTTCTCTTTCCAACGATATACAACTTAGCCGTGTCTTCTTTCAGCACATTAAATCCATCAAATTAAGTATCTGGTTGGAAGACTATTAAGGCATGGCTCATTTCAGGAATCAAGCATATTCATGGACATAAAATCACTAGTGAAACTAATGAGTCAGAGATTGAAGGAGAAGAACTTGTAGCTAGACTCAAACTTGTTGAATGAATATTTAAAAACAGTTTTAACTAATATAAAGTGATTTCTCTTTAGAAAGTTGTAGTCAATTGGACATTTCATTAAATTTTCAATTGTTGAAAGTTCTTCTTGTCAGTTTGTTGTTTAATCATTGAATAAACATTTGTTAATTTATTGATACTTTTAACAATTATAAGTATTAAAGGCGTAGAGGTGCTGTGGGCAACTGGAAATTTGTACGGGCAAGTAAAATTTTATGCGCACTTACACGTGGATAAGTTGGTTTTGAAAAAAAATTACGAATCCCTAACTTCCTTTCTATTCAAGCTTTAAGCTAAATACTTCCTTTGCTAACAATTCTACTATATGCTTTATCAACGTACCTCTTCTTTACTATCAATGACTTTATTTTTTGTACGGGTCTCGTTGATTATTTTGACGAATCTACAGTTGTAGTGTATTCTCCATTACAGAAATATGTCCACTGGCGGAAAACCATACATCTTGGATAATATATGCATTGGACAAAGTCAAAGAAAGGAGAGGCTACAGAGCTGTCTTCACGCATGCACACGCTGGGAAGATGCACCTTGTGATAATCTATGTATGTTGTGTACATGTTTTTAATGCTTAAACACTGATTTTGTTGGAAGTACCAATAATAAAAATACAAGTTAAATTTTATCGATCGTATGTGTTAATCAATGTTGACCCAGTTGGTGATGATAATGCTGAAGAACATCAAGTAGTTGATGTGCATCAACATGTGGCAGAACAATCTGAAGCCCAGAAACATTAAAGACGTCCAAATATGCACGAGAGCAAAAACTACACACCGACATGTGAACAGATGGCCTTGTTATACTGTAAACCGGTAAATTTCCATGCCGTGTAATTTCCGCGGTCTGTCGACTTGATCTAACTTCACGATATCCAAACTATGTTTTTATTTGGAGCCAAAACATGTAGTGTTTTAATTTTATGTTGAAATGTTTTAGTCTTGTCTTTCCTTATTAATTTGTTATGATAATCATTATAAACAAATCTTGAAAATGAACTATTTGAAATAAGACATTATTGGTGTCTGTGGGACTCTTTAGAATTAAGGGAAGGCCTTTTATATAAAAAGCTTTGTAGACGGGATGGTATTATGTCCGATTTGTTTTTCCTTTAGTCATGAAAAAGGAGGTTTTGCATAATATGCATAACTAAGTTCTGTCGAGTCACAATGGGAAGAACAAGACCAAAGAGAAACTCTCCCAATGGTTTTACTGGTTTAAAATGAGGGAGGATTTTGGATCAGTAATTGTGAGAAATGTGGGTCAAATAAACCTCCTCAAAAAGCTGTGCTTTCGCCATTATATAGCACACCAGTTGGTGGCCCATCAGACCGGTTAGCAACTGATATATTGGGTCCTTTACCGGTTTCACCTAGAGATCATCACTACCTCTTAGTTGTAACAGACTACTTCATGGAATGGGTCGATGTTTTCCCGTGCATGACCATACCGCTAACACATGTGCAGGAATAATTTTAAATGAAGTTATTTGCAGATATGACTGCCCCCTTGCCCCCTTGCCATCCATTCGGACGAAGGTCGAAATTATGAAAGTCATATTTTTAAAGAAATGTGTAACTTTCTGGAAATTAGAATGACCAGATCAAGTCCAAGAAACCCTAAATGTAATGGGCAGATTGAACAGGTCAATAGAAGCCTCCTGTCCATGATTAAGTCCTATTTAAAAGGAGAACAGACAAACTGGGACCAACATTTGGGATGATTAGCAGGTGCATATAGGGCAAGTCCAAATCAAAGCACAAGCTTAACACCAAATCTTCTAGACAGAAGTTAGGATACCTGTTTAACTCACGAGGAAGGGAAATGGTATTTTCCAGAAGAAAATGTCAACTGGGGATTCAATGCTCTGAAAATTTGAGAAAAGCTCCAAACGGCCCATCATACAGCCCGAAAACACTTGGCGATAAAGTGTAAACGTAGGAAGGACCATTACGATGAGTGAAGACATCTTTATAGCTACCAGCCATTTGATAAGTTTGGTACCTCAACGAGTCAAAACTTGAAGGAGTATGTCCAAAGATGCAACCATTATTTACAGGGTCCTGTTTGATGCCTACTCGCCCTGGAAAAAAGAGGATTTGTATATAACTACAAGAAATGTCCTACAAGGGAGACTGCATTCAAAGGGGAAATGAATCGCATAAAAGCTCACATGTGGAAATACCATATTCCCATGGATCTAGCTCCTTATTATTGCACTCTGTGTTTATTCAGAGACAGCACTAGGAAACAACTAGAAAATCTTGCCTTGACCTTCAAGACCACACATTCAAATGCGGTCTGAATTAGAAAGTATCGGATTCTTCCTTGGAGATGAGAATACTTTCAAGAGTGTAAATATCTATGCATTCTCTGATAGTGATTTCACAAGACTCGCGTGAGGAATACTGGTCAATGTGGCAGCAACGTGCAACCGTTCCATCTACGCCAGAGAGCAAGTTTACACCTCCTCAGTCTCAACCTGTTGAAGAGGTTAGCATGAAAGAACAGTGGTAGAAACTAACTGTGGAGGCTAATTTTACTGAGGTTGGCTTACCGGATAGTCTTGGGGAGCTTCCCCCTATGATAATAGATGATAGTTCCAGGTCAGCAGTTAAGAGTAGCCTGGGTGTTATTCCACCACATAGAGTTTCTGCTTCTTCCAGCCCTTTGTCACATCGCCAGTTCGCAGAGTTATTTCAGAAGTTAAACTGGAAAAACCAGTTGGGAGTAGGAAAGCATCCTTAGTCAGTTATTATGGCCAGAGGATGGACATAATTGATTGGTGTTACGCCAACATTAGCAATATTTCAGCTATATCGTGGCGTGACCAAATTTATTATTAATTTAGACACCTATAAAGCCATTCGAAATAAAACATGCTCGTCTATAAAACAATCCGATTATATATACAAATAAAAGAAACATTCAAAGATAAAACCATATATTGAGAACCGAGTTTTAGCAATAAGAATTCAAATCAGAATAGTTTTCATACTTTAAATACAAACACAATAATTTACAGTAAAAACAAACAAAAAATGATAAACAGTTGTAAAATTTAAAAAAAAATGTATCTGCTGTTGGTATAAAATACCTAACAAAAATGATCATGTAAAACATCTAACAAAAATGATCATACATCACAACCTAACCAAAATGACCTAATTAACAAAAATGGTTAACTAAACAACACCGACAAAGCTGAGTAAACCAATAGAAACACTGTGTGGTGGAATGGTCTATTTGACAGGTTTTGAACAAACTTGTAAAGTTTATAAATAATTTTAATTAGTAGCGGAATTTAGTCAAGTATAAATATATTAGTTATTAGACAATATTCCAATCATTCAATTCGAGCAACAAGTATCACTATTATGGATGAAAGTGAAAACAATCAAAGGCGGTAATTTCCTTTGAAGAATGAATCGAAAAAGTTGTTCAGCGGCTTTGCAATTTCGCACGCCCTTTGAAGGATGTTTTAGCTTTTTAAGTCACGTACATCTTCGGCCCTTCAGTTTTATTCTGAATCCCACGGAAGTGAAGTGCTTACACACCTTTGAAATCCAAAACACAGCTAACGTTGTAGCCATGGACGAAACTGCAATTTATGATTACAGTTCGGTAAGAATATGTCTAAATGCAAATATACCTACTTTCCTCTTTATAAACAGGTGGTGTAAAGCGAAGAAATCGTCTTTGAGGAGGAGGGGGATACCGATCCACAAGCACTTCACCACGGGATCCACCTTGTAAGAAGTTTGCCTAGCTCTTTTCTGATCGATAAAATAATGCTTATTTGATACAAAATACCACACTATCAATGTGGATTTTTGCAGTGTCTGAAAAATGATATTTCCTAGTATACGCCGCAGTTTTCAGAGACTTCACAAAGTCGATCTTAATGGTATTTCATATCATATAAACATAATTTTATTGAACAGAAGAAAGAATATGTGATTTTTCTTGATATAGGCGAAATTCTCGAAAAGGGGGTCCACGAATCGAGTGTTTGTGATATATAGATTTCCTAATTTCCACATTTTTAAGCAATTCCCATTCCAAATTCCCTACAATTTGGATCATTTTTTTCAATTCTCAATTACATTTAACAATTTCTTTTTGCCTTTTCAATTCCCTTATCCTTCAATATTTGCCACATGTTACCCATTTCCCGAAATCTTTACCTCTCCCATTTCCCCCAAACCGTGCCAACTCTCCCTTTTATCCGTCCGTCTTCGCCGACATATTTTACATCAACATTTATTTCTAATTCAGCCGATGGTTTAGCATACCCCTCCACACTAAGTGGCGAGGTATTATGTGATACCCTTCGCTTGGTTTGATGTGTATGTGTCCGTCCATCCCTCTGTCCGCCCCCTAAGGGTTCCAGATATAGCTTGAGAACGGATTTCAAATTTTGTACTGTTGTTTGGTACCATAAAATACAGATCAAGTTCGAATTTCAGTGTGATCAGATAATTGGTTCAAAAGTTGTGACAGTTTGAAAACTGAAAATATGTGAAACGTGGCAGGGTATGAAGATCCAAGGCAAACAGTTTTTAATATGCTACACTGGGATGAACTTTTAATTAAATACAATTAGTTCTAAGATTTCATTTTTACTAAACTGCTAGGCATTCTCTATATAAGATTTTGTATTTTACTGTATTGTTGAATCTTTGTCTCATGGGCATTTATTCCACATCTCAGTATTTTCCACTCATCACATATTTGTACACGTCGAGCGTATGTGCTAATCAACTCCTCCATCCATTCTTCCTTCAAAGATTTATCAGTCAGTGTACCAAATTCACCATTTAAAAACTTATGGTCATTTGAAGGGCTACTGCTATTAAAGTTTTGGTGAATGAAGAGTACGTGTAAATTTCTAGCCAATGACTTATTATAAAAAGGACGGTTATGTGGTAGATGCCAAAGAGACAATCACCTACTCTTCACCAATAATTTTTTTTTAGAAAGATCAAAAGAAAATTACTATTAAAGAACACTGTAAAAACTTCAATGAATGATGAGTATACACATTCTACGCAGTCACCTCTAGGAGGCCCCAAATATATGAAAAAATATGTACAAAATCAAAACAAAAAAACCCCGGCAGAACATCTTGTTAACAAATACAATAAATGAAACTAAAAGATGAAAATCAGACGGGTAAAATCACTGGCCAACATTCACCTCACTTGGGACAAGCACATGAAATGTGACGGGGTTACATCAGTTACATGAGCACTCAACCCTCCCCTTGAATGCAGACGTGATAAAAAATAAGAACAAATAAGACACAGTAAAAATCAGAACGAACCAGTGTCTAATACGAGACAAAACAAGAAACATACAAGATCAACAACAGATTGAACAAGTTTAAACAAATTGAAAAGGAGTAGGATCTCACAACTGAATAATCGAAGTTAACTGACAACTACATGTAGCTTAAGACAAAAAGGTCCTCTGACAAAAAGCCATACTTTTTGCACACACATTAGTCGTGTTGCGTCTAAAAAAAAAGCTTCAATAGCACGAAATCACAAACCGTGAGGAAAAAAAATACATGACTGCGATGCCTTGCATCTTAACGATTTATGTTTTAACCTTTTAAAAACCAAAAGAATCGTTTATATTTTTAGACATTCCAAGGTGCTCAGAAACGTTAAGCGGCCTCTGCTCCGCATTTGGAACCTGCCGGGTTGTCCAATGTCACCTCAGTATAGAGTCTAATCCGAAAATTTCAACCACCGAACATGTCCATGCTCTATACTTTCTGTCTCATATCGGCTGTACAGTAACAATAAATCGCGTAAGAAAGTCAAAACGCGAAGATCAACAATATTTGACATCCATTTCTAAGTCTGCTTGATAAACTGAAGGAGAAAATGTGGTATTCATGTTGTATACCAACACTAACAAAAATATTTTATCTAAATATAGTATATCAATAAATTACACACTTGTTTTTTCCCGTGAAAACCGTAATCCATTTATGTAGTATTAAACAAAGACAGGTAAGATCACATCTTTAAAATCCAATATTTCTAGATATACTTAAATTAACAGTGTACCATACTGAAATCATGTAGTAGGAATACACAAAGATATATTTACCTGTGATCAGTAGATTTGATCAAAATAACATTGTCATTCTATGTCTTCTGTAAACATACCATAGTTACATGTTTGTTTAATTGATAAGCGATGAGAATTTTTATCCTGACGTGAGGTGTCAATTTGATCGTGCATAAATGGCTGACGTGTACGATGTTTTATTATTATTGCTCTCAGTAAACATGGGCGTGTCTTGTGTGATTAATTTAACAGACATGTCTGACAGGGTAATTTTCGCACATGGGCAGAAACGCTTCCGAGTTGGTAGCTAGCAACAGCGTAAACAAAACAGTATGGCGACCCGTGAGAATTTGAATAAGTTAAACATATACGCTCTTCGAGAGCTGGATAGCGACTGCAGTATTAATGCAGAGAAGAAAAGGAAACAGGAATGAATTAATGAAATTCTTAATTGTCAAATTTCACCATCAATATTAACTCCGGTCGTGTTGCAAGCATCTGCAAACCAGGCCATTATTCCGAACACAAAAGAAAATCTATCACCATTCAACACAGTTAGCTATGACAGAACAGTCCCTCTTCTTCCAAAAATCAGTTTCTCAATGATTTATGAATTCATTGTCACAAGAACTACAGCGTCTGGTACCTGTGCAAACAATTTCAAAGGTCTGGATAGGTCAGTGAAGCACTATGATGCAGGATATTGCATTTAAACAGATAATTGATGCACCGGTACATTTATTCATTTCATATTTTTATTTGAATTAATTAATTATATCCATGCTTTCCTTTCGTATCACCTAAAGAATGATCTCAAGAATGAGAGTATATTTTATGTTTGGACGAGATGAATTTTCAAAGAATAATGTTGGTTTCAATTTATTTTCAATGACTCCATATATTTTGCCTTAATCTGGGACTTGTACACTTATAAATATGTTCCAACCTTAACCTGTATTTCAATCTGTGTTATTAAGTAAAATCCTCTCCTCAGTTGCCTCATTAAATCAAACTGGTTTGGTCTAAGTAGTCATATCTATAATATTGCAGGTTGATGATACTACAGTTTATGTAAAAGCGCACTGCCAGGCTTCCACGAAAAAACATAAATACCAGGGGTCCGTTGTTGAACTTGTGGTTAAACTAATCATATGATTAGCCCTAATTAATTCCTAATCACATGATTAGCTAATGCAATGATTAAATTATGTTGCTGAATTGTTTTTAATCAATGCATTAACTAATCATATGATTATCTTTTAATCACTTGATTATCAAGTGATTACACAAAATGCAGTTAGGAAAAGCACCTTGCCCTCCTGTCTCTGCTGTTAAAATGGAGTTTAATGAAGAGAACCAGAAAAAAAGTGCCCAGGGCAAGAAAAGCGAATTTCTCTATGATGGAGGAGTCCATACTTCAGAGAGAAGTGGAAAACAATTTTGATGTGTTAAGGGAAATTAATGCTTTGGGTGTTGAAATGTGAAAGAAATAAAGGACAAATGAAGGAACTTGACATCAAAGGCCGCTTTCACTGAATACAGGAGGGAAATAAATATGACAGGTGGAGGTCCTGCCCCGAAAAAAAAAAAACTTCCTCCGTGGAGAAAATAGTACACATGATGCAGGACACATCAAGCTTCGCTGGCATCGAAGGGGGTCTTCAGACGACAGGCTTCATAAATGAACAAAAAGGTATATAAAAAATGCTTCACATATTATTATGGAGATGTCAATTTATTCCTTTCAAAGTTGCAAGTGAAAAAAACCCCAAACAAATAATAAATAATGTGAATATTGATAAATCCGTCAGTATCTGTAGTATCTAAATTGATCGTCTGCTGTCTTTGTTTTTATTACGCAGCCACAGGGAATACCCTGTTGTTAAAAATACTTTCTAAATATATCTACGGTCACAGGTGGATACAATGTCATTTGACCTCGTTTATCATAATCTGGGATGAACATCCATCCATCTTTCCAGCCATTAAAAGCTAGAGTTGAAAGATTTCTTGTTAACAGTTATATATTTTAAGCCCAACCACAGCTTATTTGCCAATTCAGGACGATCGATTTCATAAACTAAAAAAACCTTCTTATTCTAGCGACTGGCACCTCCGCTAGGTGTCGCCCCATTCATTGAATGATTTTTTTTTTACAAAATTGACCCCGATTCGAGCATTATATTTTTAGCAAATTCCACATCATTTTAGAAGTTATTTCTATTATTTATTCACGTTTATTTCACAAAATTAAATTACATAATGCAACTTCCGGTTTGAGAATCTTCTTGGATTGTTTACACTACAAACTGGGAGTTACCAGCTACCTTGCCAGATAAGATAAGACAAGATAAGTTGTATTTATAATCGTCATGTTAATTTAGTCTTAAAGGGTCAATATATAATATAAATATACAGGTTTAACAAGACAAAAAGGCAAATATTTAATGGCTGACAAAAAATAACAGACACAATCACAGAAAACTGAAGATTGAGCAACACAAACACCGGACCGACATGGACTCAGATGCTCGTATGAGTCTGCAGTTCGAACTTCACTAATACCATTTCATGGGTGAAGGAGCTGTGGGCAATTGCCCTCCCCCACTTTGAAAAGTTGAGGATGGCAAAACTAATTTTCCCAACCCCCCTCTTTTTGGCATTAAATTTAAGATTTTTTTGCTATATTAGTATGAAAGCATATCTTGTCCAGATAGCCAATGGTATAAGGGTATGTTTTGAAACCATAGTGACATTTTTGAAAATTTACCAGACAAATAAGGAATACATTTTTTGTACATTTTTCATAATGATGTAAACCGAATATGAGCACCCCTTTAAATTATTATAATTATTGAGGTAATTACACATAACAGATCATATGAAAATTTGCCTAAAAATCAAAAACTACCTTCTTTAAAAATTAGAAGATTAAAAACCATTGTTGTTGAAACATTTAAAATAATACATAAAACAGTCCAAGTTATCTTCATTTAATCAATATTAAACTTCAAAATTATAATTTTAGATCACAGGAAACAGCTGTTTTACCACGAGTCAGAACTACCAGGTATGGTCTGAAATCCTTTCGTTATAATGCTGCACAAATCTGGAATGAGCTGCCTAATCACTGTAGAAGGGAAACATCTTTGGGGCAGTTAAAAAAATTAATACAACCATGGAATCCAATGAACAGCACATGCCAGTGCAGTGCATGCATATAGTGCTTCGTAGCTTATGCTTTTTCTTTTTTTTTCTTGCATTTTTAGTTGAAATATGGTGCAGTGCTAAATATTTTGCTGTTTCTATTAAATATGCTTATAGACTTTATTATTATTTTATTTTATTTTGCATGTATTATCATTGCTACTTTTAGTGTATGCTTGTTCATAACTCTGATGCATTATTTTTATTAAATTGTTGTGTTTATGCATGATTGTGGGATGAATGTATGTATTCTGTATGTAGTCGATTTGAAAAGCTCATTAGAGCTTGTGCTGTAATATGTTTAATTGATATCAACTTTAAATAAAACTTTGAATATGTGTATTTAAATTTCAAAGATAAAAATAATATAGAATTGTATTGCAACAAGCTCGTAATTATAATTTATGTTGTATAAATTCACTTATTACCCCCAAATCCTGTCATGAAAATTTTTACACAGGCTTTCTGTTCCCGACTGACTTTATTACAGCAAAATTTGGACCCTCTTAATACTTTTTCTTTAAATTTCTTCATCCCCCCCCCAATGGCTGCTCCTTTATAAATAGAATGCTTGAATAAGTTTATTTCTAGGGCTCATTAAAGGTTCATATGAGATTAAGACTCCATTACCAACCATCATGTGAGCATTGTTCGATTATCATAGGAAATTAATGTAAATGAGCCCTATAACCATTTAATTTGATATTATTATTGTAACTTTAAGAGTGTAGTTCTAACTTCATGTTTATTTTTGCAGGAACTTGTGTAGATCAGAACACATGATGAAAGTGATTGCTCCCTCTCTCAAGATCTTTTCAGTACACTAGGTACCAGCCCAGGTCTAATGCCAACCCAGGGACCTTCACAGCCTGTTGAGGCTATTGTAAAGATCAACAAGCCGGCAGTACCGCCAAAGCAAACAACTAAGAGTGCAAAAGTGGTCAAAAGGAAACATGCTAGTCATGAAGATGTTTTGGACTTGCAAGTCAAAGTCCTAAAAGGCCAACTGGAGGAACAAAAACTAAATAAGCTGAAACTCCAGCTTCAAATTGACATACTTAAAAGGTATAGCTCAATGAATATATCCTCAGTTCTTCGCAAATGGCTCCATTTTCATCTATTATATAAATATTGATTGTGTTTTGTTCTGTGCAATTTTCACAATATTTGACAATTTTTTGATTTCATTGTTATCTTAACATTGTTTTACGATGGCTGATTAAGGCCATGCGAGAGAAAATATTATTTTGTTCCCTCAATATAATATCTTGTTCCCACAAGTTATATTTACAGAACAAGTGATAATTTGTATCCGATTTACAATGAAGGGGCGTGTCAATATTCAAACGAGTCCGCAAGGACGAGATTTGAATTGACACGCCCCTTCACTGTAAATCAGATACAAAATGTCACGTGTTCTGTAAATGATTTGTAGAATGATCCAATGGAATGTCTCCACGTGTAGGAACCCTTGCACATAGCATTGAAAGCTTAATACGTTACGGTGTACCTAACTTCAAAGGAAAACACACAAATCATTCTACAACTTATTATTTTGTTCCCACAACACATTATCTTCCTCCCTCAATATATTATATTATTTTGTTCCCACAACATATATTGTTCCCTCGATATATTGTTATTAATACTAATTAATTATCTCCCTCCAGAGAGATCACCCATCTTATAAGGCCAGATTTCAAATGCACCGAGATGTGTGGCCTCTCTAGAGAGGGATACTTAATTAGTATTTTACTATCTCCGGGCATTTGAAATCTGGTGTTGGTGGCATCTGTTGAGGGGGATAATTAATTGAACAGAATAATATATTGAGGGAAGAAGATGATATGTTGTGGGAACAAAATATCCTTCTTGTGGGTACAAAATAATAAGTTGTGGGAACAAGATATTATATTGAGGGAACAAAATATTTTGTTTCTCGCATGGCCTTAATCAGCCACCGTATTGTTAGCTCACCTGGCCAAAGGCCATGTGAGCTTTTGCCATCACTTGTCGTCCGTCCGTCGTACGTCGTAAACTTTCACATTTAAATCTTCTCCCCTGAAACCCCTGAACCGAATTAAACCAAACCTAGCAGGGATGGTCCTTGGGTGGGTCACTTTCAAAATTGTGTCCGACAGCCCCGCCCTTTATTCTAGATGGCTGCTGTTACTAAAAATAGGAATTTCTTCAATTGTCCATTGCTGCTTTAGTATAAGTCAAAATGAGCTCAAATTTTAACTGCAGCTACATGGCAAGGAGTAGTTTAACTTATATTGTGGGTTTTTCTGTGAAATTTTTTCAGCCATTTTATTCCGTTTAGGAATATTATGAGATAACAATCACATCTAAATCTTTTGCTCAGAAATTTGAGTTGAAATGATCTTTGGGTGGTCCACTTTCAAAATTATGTGTAACAACCCCATTTTCTATCATCTTTTGAAGCTCTCATGTCTATTACTTGAGTAATTGATCTTTAAAAAAATAACTTCTTAATATGTAATAAATGAAATGGCACTTTCTCAGAATTTAATACCCCCAGTCGCTCATAGGTACCCGATTTGTGGACCCCCCCTTTTTTATTTTTTAATTCATCACTTTTGTGGGATGTTTTCATTATAAACAGTGTTGAACAACTTCAAACATTACCAAATAAAGGTAATAACAAAATTACCGAACTCCGAACAATCTTACAAAGGGAAAGTCAAAACTCATAATTATATAAACAGACAAAATCAGTCAACAACCGGAAAACTGTGAAAACCGTAATGACCCTGACTTGGTACAGGCATTTCTAAAGAAATGGTGGGTTGAATCAGATTTTAAGGCGCCAAACCTCCCGCTCTCATTACGGTTCAAAGGTTCCGGCTGTCACCAAGAATAGACTAGAGGAGGGTTTTTGTGTTTTTAGAAATGGGCTTATATCGATCTCGGATTGAGTTTTTGGTAATGTTTGAAGTTGTTCAACACTGTTTACAATGAAAACGTCCCACAAAAAAGATGAATTGAAAAATAAAAAAGGGGGGTCCACAAATCGGGTACCTATGCAGTCGCTCACCTGAAGATTACATACTACATTGAAAATAAAACGTTACGACATATAATACTTTGGTTAAAGAGAATATCGCTTAAATTTAAAGTTTAATATATTGTATACAGATATACCATTAAAAGTAATCATATCAATTATACTCGAACTCCCTTTGTCTGTACGGGGCGTAGGACGACGGACGCAACCAATCAGCAATCTACTAAATGACTTGCTTATTACAAGTGCCTTAAATCCGACTTGCTTAGTACAATGTGCTTTAAATCCGACATGCTTATTACAAGTCAGTGATTTTCCTACTCATTTGTGTCCGGGTCCCTTATAATTGGGGAAATTAGCGCGTAACTGATGTGAATTGGGAAAAGATGGGGAGAGCAATACATTTATTAGTTTGGAGGTCCAGTAATAGAATAGCAATCATACTGTACCAAGGTTAATGCCAACAGTAACACATTCTTGTGATGAGGAAGAATGACCACAAAACTTACATAAATACCCTTGGTGTACCACACTGTCATATAGCCATGGGTATTTTTGTTCATTTTTCATTTAACTGAACACCCTGGCATCTGGTATCATGACCTCTGGAGCACAACTGTCCGAATCAGAGTGAGTCAGATTGCGAATATCAACATCACCACTATTTGAACTATTTACACGTTGTTGGATGTCATTTGAAGCTGTGTTAGGTAATAAAGAATTTGATTTGGTTGTTTTTGGAGTGACATTTGCAGTGGTAACAAGGCGTTCAGCTTCTGGGCATGGTGTATCAGTACTTAGTGTCGGTGACCAGTAGGATTGACTCCACCTAATCCCCCTTTTTTTAAAATTCATTAAAGAAATCTCAAATTTTATGTGCTGTAATTATTGTATAAACAATGTGTAAACATTGGGGCTTAGGGTGTATAAACAAAAACTCATTAACTGCAGGTAAACCTTGATTAAAGAATGGAGAACTAATATATATTAATTTATCATTTTTATTCTAATAAAAAAAAAACATACAGATACATACATGAATAGGTGATATCTCTATCAAGACATTTATATTTCAACATCCATAGAACTTATTATTTATTTTTTAAACTACATGAAATAATAAACAAGCATGTCTTAGCTTATGTTTGTTACTATTCATTTTGTAATGAAATTCTTATGATTCATGTTTTTTTTTCAAAGGTACAAATATTTTTTAAAAGATATTTTCCTATTTATGTCATACTTGATTTCATTCCATATGAAAAAAAATGTGTTATTCCAATTTCTAATTTTTATTAATAACACTTGTATACAAATATTTTCCCTTTTTCTGCAATATTTGACATAAAATACAGGTACATCACAGATACTAATTACAGAATCAGCATAATTAACTGCAACATCTATTGGAATTAATACCTGGAATAGTTTTTTTTTAATGGGATTAGATAGACGACATCACCGGTACAGTAGTCGGTCGGACTCACTTCAAAGCACAAACAGTTTCACTAGCTTTATTAGCGTCAACCTCATTTTTCTCCTGGGGGAAGTATAACAACACTTTTTTTAATTCAAGTTACGTGTACTTGCTTCCATCATTACTGGTCAATTTCTTAACAAATTATGCAACATTGTGACATTTTTATTTTTAACAAAATTTTATGTTAAATTTATTTAAATAAACATTTATTCCAAATACTACAGATTTCCGTTTTCGTCTTCTGAAGTTTTATCGCAGTCAATTGCAGTCCGGTAAACAAATCAAGCGACCCAATATACTGTACTGGTTCCCGGTATCTTGTGCGTAGTATTTCGCTTGGTCAATCAAAACAAATAGAAACCAGGTCATAAGCGTGAAAATGTCATTTGAAAAAGCTTTTATTAACCAGTTTTTACGAATAATTTGATCACCACGCTATTGGGAATTTTCCTCCATGAAATTGGGGAAAACACCGTTTTCACATTGGGACTGGGGCCGATATTCGGCCCAAAATAAACACAGTCGGAAAATCACTGCAAGCATCTTAACTCCGTTCTCCGAACTCCTACCAAATTTGTATTATTCTCCAATCAAAAAGTTAGAAAATATTTTCATCTTTAAAATTGCTAGGCAACAGCGTCCATAACAAAAGTAGGTTAAAAGCGATCGTATACGACTTCGTCGAAAAAACACATAAAGACTGGAACGCAAGTTCCGGTGTACGTTCGGAAATGATATTGCATAACACAGTTGAGTTCTAGTTACAAACGGGAAAATAATGATGATTTGATGTCACAATATACTGTAGAATATGTTTATAATGTCAAATATTATCGGTTTCTAGCATAGATGAATCAGCACGGACGTAAATGTTGACAAACTGCATGTTGAAACTCGACCAATGTATTTCCTCATATTTACATAGGAATTATATAGTGTAAAGTTAATAAACGTGTTTGATAATTCAATATTGTCTATATATTGTTGAAATTTCTACTCGCGCTGTAAGTATGCCCCTCTGATTCCTAGGTAGTGTTTACTTAGTGTCGACATGAAAACGTATATTTTTCGTATATGGGGTTCTGATGTGTCGGGGAAAGCAACCTTGATACTGAGGTTACAAAACATACTTTCGGAACTCACTAATTTATCGATAAAATATGACAGTACAGTGAGAACAATCGTCGAGGTATCTAGTCTTGGCAGGTTGGCACAAAGTGCATAAAAATGAAATATTATATAAAAAATGCTGAAACACTTACTTATTAACTAATCAATACTTAGGCCGTGTCAAATTAATTTGTAGGTTCTTATCTTCTCACACCCCACTTTTTAGCAGCTTAAGTATTTTTTTATTTTGGATTTTTGGACAATTTGATTTGATTTAAATTTTATGTGATTTTCAATGAAAATTAATTAAAAAAAAAAAAAATTCTCGCACCTATCCCAATATTTTAATATAGGTGGAGGAGAATTTAACTTGACATGGTCATAGAGTGATTGTTTGAATTTAATTTTTAAATTTATATGTTTCTCATCATTACAAAGTCCCTGAAAATCTCAGCTTTTATCAAGCTTGATTGTGACAATTCAGGAGATTAATGATATATTAAGCTGTTAGCACAAACTAAATTATGTTTGCTTTTTCTTTGAAAATCAGGTTAAGAAAAGTTAATGAAGTATATAAGCTACTAATACATTTATCGATATTTTTTTTATAAGGATTGAATATTTTTTTTCTTTCTATATATGCTTCGATTCGTAGGTTATTTAGTGTGTACCACTTGATTGATATTATTTTAAATTAATAGACAGAAACCAAAATAACATTGAAATCCTAATAAATGAATTGCAAAGTTTGTAATAATGTAGATAAGAAAAGAATTAATTTGATCCCTGACTGAGTATATGTGAGCAATGTTTCGTCTCTTGAAAAATAACATTAGCAAATTTGAGCAATCAATATATATATGCACACAGCGAAATAATTTTTGTCTATCTTTTAAGGTATGCAAAGTTGCCTGATGCTGTACAGTGGGGAGTTGATAATGACAGAGCTGATTACATTCAATTGAATAAGATGGTAAATGATGACTTTTCAGTTGAACCTACTGGCCTCACTCTTTGTTCAACACCAATGGTTTCATTAAGATTTTGAATAGAAGGAATTTTTTTTAGACTAGGCGGGAACTGGAGCGAGCCCGGGGGCCGTCTAGGCCCCCGGAAGCTGATGACAAAATGATGCAAAATCCTGGCATCTGGGCATTTCCTGGGACCTAAATAAAGATTTGAATTTGTCACTTTTTACACATAATGGGTTTTTTTTCTTTAGGTTTTCAGTGGATTATATTTTGATATATTGACTAGCCCTAATCAAGATAATTTTTTTTGTTATTAGAGATTCGATTTGTTTATATCTTTTATTCAAAGAAATCCTCAAAATCATCTTCCTCATAATCAAAGTCATCTAGGTCAGTTGTGCAGAACTGCTTGGCAATCTTTAGCTGCAGTAAAGTCTGTTCTGTCTTTCATGATTTTCAATTTCAGCATCAGAGTCCATAGAATCAGTGTCAGGAGCAAAAAGTTCAATGTCCATTGGCGTAATTAATCAGATCACTTGGCTCAATAATATTAACGTGTTCTTCCTCTGTCTGAGTTTCTGCCTCCATTATTACACTAACAGTAGGATTAGACTGTCTTGAAACTTTTGTCCCTGCAGAAAAAAGATTCTTAAAAGTTATAGCAAATAAATGATAGTAAAACAGGGAACTAACATATATTTTTGTTTCACTAGAAAAGCTGATTTCATATTGGAAATTGTAATGGGTTTTTTTATGTAAAGAAATATTGCTTTTTGGATAATTGGCACCGACTTATATTTAAAAAGGGTTGGGGTATAATTGTGGTCATCTGGATCGTCCCCGTGCCACCCATCCAGGAAGTGATCAGAACAGATTCAACTGTGATCTCCAGGAAGCCAATCTTTCCTATTCACAGCCTGGATCCATGCCTTCCTCTTTCTTTTGTTCTTGGGGAAAACGAAAAAAACGGATCCCGTTTGCCCTAGCTTTCCCGTCGTATTGGTTATTACATTTGAATACGCAACACGTCTTCATCATTATTACTGTTTACGTTGTTACTGGGCTACCCACTCGGAAGCGTTTATGCGCATGTGCGGACAACTGTCCCGCAATTATCGTGAAAGGGTTTATTGATAAACGATGGAATTTTTATCCTGACGTGAGGTGTTAATTTGATTGTTCATAAATGGCTGACGTGTACGATGTTTTATTATTATTGCTCTCAGTAAACATGGGCGTGTCTTGTGTGATTAACTTAACAGACATATACGTCGTTTTTAGAATAAGCTGTTAAGTGAAAATTATCACGTGGTACTATGCAGAGCATGTTTGTAGACAAATGAAATGGCGGAAGAGTACAGTAAAGCAGATGGGTCAATATTAACTTATTTTCAACTTCAAAATACAAAAGCGGAAGCTTGTAGTTGGTTTATGGTGTTTAACGCCAATTTCAACAATATTTCAATTATATCGTGCAGGTGGCGGTAAGTTTTATTGGTGGAGGAAACACGAGGACAAAGTAACAATGAAGTTTGGCTAGAACAGCGTAAAGGTAGATAGACTGCTTCTATATTATACGAAGTAAGCAATATAATGGAAGATATTGTAATAAAACATAAAATTACAAAAACAACACCCTTGGTAGCCAAAGCTTTGGGTAAATCTCAGAGTATTGACCATGTACCAGCTATAAAATATGGTCGTGCCAACGGAAATACTGCTAGAAACTTGTTTTTCACTCTGGAGTCCCCTAAACATAGAAATGTGAAAGTGGAGCAGTGTGGCCTATTTGTTGAATCTGATTGCCCATACATCGCAGGTAGTCCTGATGGAATAGTTTCGTGCAATTGCTGTCCTAAAGCTGTTAGAAATAAAGTGTCCATTTACATTAGCGGATAAGTCAGTTAAAGATGGATGGAGAAATTTAGATTACTTAAATATGAACGACAAACAAATCTTGGAACTTACCCAGAAACACCCATATTATACACAATTGCAAGGGTAAATGGCAGTGACAGGTCTAAAAATGGGACATTTCTTTGTGTGGTCTCCAAAAGGGTCATTACAAATCATTGTCAACTTCGATCCAATGTTTTGGTTCATTTGCAGGAAAAACTTTCAAACTTTTTCAAGGCATACATTGTTCCCTATTTGCTAAGTGCAAGAAAGTATGCTGTGAACCAGATGAGATCAATAACCCGTTAGAAAACAGTGTCTTGTGTGACTTGTGGTACCACTGGAAGTGTGTTGGAATTAAGGGTAACCCCTCCGACGATGCATGGGTTTGTGCTGATTTGCACGCTTTACGAATGTGTCCTCTTTTATTGCAGTTGTGACATATGAGGTCTTTAAATTTGCAATTGTCCGGTCGGTGGTTCATTCCATTGCACCGGTAACAAACAAACGATTTCTGTTTTCCTGTCTTCCATGACGGCGTCGGCCTGTGATGTCTTCGTACCATATTTACAGAATTTGATTCTCTTCTCAGTTCAATTGCATCCTTGTTTGCAGTTTCAACAGCTTTGACAAATGTCAAGTCCGCAACAGCTAACAACTTCTTCTGTGTATGTTCAACAACAAACTGGTCTCTTAAAGATTCATTTACAGTTCCGAACTCAAAATATTCTGCTAATCGTCTAAGTTCAGCTACGTACTTGTTCACTGTCTCCCCTTGTAACTGGTAACGTTTATAAAAGCGGAACCTTTCTGCAACAATTAACGGCTTCGGACTTAAATGGTCCTTTAGAAGTTTTACAATTGCATCGTAATTTTTTGTTGCCGGTTTGTCTGGTAACGTTAAATTTCTTAAAAGTCCATAGGTTTTTTCACCTAATAATGTCAATAATGCTGGGACTTTCTTTACTATTCCAATTTTTTTTCAACATAGGAGTTCCACGATTCAACACTCGTCAAAAGTTCTATTTTACCAATATATCCAGTTGCCATATTGTCCAATTAACCAAAGAAATTTCACAGAAACAAGATCGGTAAAATCCTCCGAATTAATTTAAACAATGAACGGCCATCCTCGTCGCCAAAATTGTTTTGTATTTGACGGGTACATCTAAACAGAGTCTGGAGGAAAAATATTAGTTTATATGTATATTAAATGATGTATTCCTGTGGTATTGGTTGTTTTTGATATATTTCTTATAATTTCCAACAAAATAAATAATAAATAATAGATTGTTATTGAAATATACAAGGTGATCGGCAATCGTTCATAGATTCAAAATGGCGGATATAGAGTCCGGTAGGAATATCATCGATTTACAGCATGTATTCTGTACATTTAATGATTGATTATTATTATTGTATATGTGTTTATCTATAGGCATTTAATCAAAGATTGAATAAAATAGTAAGTAACGTGGAACTATTCATAGAGTCCGGTATGATAGCCAAAATAAACATACATGTTCAGCGACGAACGCTGCTATTTTAGATGCGCTCCGCAAATTAGAAAATAAATTTGTTGAATGTCACTGAGTATAAAAAAAAAAAAATAACAGTATTAAACAGTAGCAAACCTCCAACAGAAAATCAGGAAAGCACAAAAATGGTGAAGAAATATTAATTAAGAGATTAAACAAGGAAACTGAAATTGGTGAACAGATTGAAAAACTGTTTGGTCAAAGTAATGAAACAGTTTCTCAATTGAATAAAAAAAAAATATGAAGTGGTGGATAATATAGACACTAACATAAACTGCATGAAAACCAAAATGGAGGAAATTGCTCAAAATGAAAAACATGAGAATCTTGTACTCGAGATGGAGAATTTTTTTTAGACAAATTTAACAGTGAAATACAGGATGAGCTGATCACAAGACAAGGTGATAACATCAATGGTACTCCGCCAAAACATGAAAATTCAGATCAAGTAATTGATCATAACAAATCTGAGCACAACCATAATCTGACATCTCATGAAAGACTTCAGAGATGAAACATCAACCGATGACAATAGCTTCAATGGGAATGATTTTTGGCTTGTGGGATGTTCCATTGTTAGAGATTGAAAACCCAAATTAATTGATAAATTCAAAAAGACAAGAGTCACCACACTGCATGACAAAAATATTCGTGAAGCATTGGAATTTCTTGATACAGGAAAACTTAGTGCTGGTTTTGTTGATACCATTTATTTTACACCCCTAAATGGTACAATAGTAGTGAAATCACGCGTGTCACCCTCACGGAGTATAAGAAATGAACCGCATGATGTCTGGATTGCTTTGAACAAGAGACATGAAATTGTAGTTTCATGGTGTAGTTGTATTGCAGGCCTGGCTCAAACCTGCAACCATGTTATTGCAGTGCTGTACAAAGTTGAATATGCAACACATATGGGATACAATGATCCTGCGTGTACCTCAATTCCTTGTGGATGGAATACCTCAACAACAAAAAATGCCCAGCATTACTTGAATCTACGAAAAGACAACCGTAGCAAAATATCAGGTATTACCACATACTTACAAATAATATAATCATAAAAAGGTTCAGGACCACTGCATTTAAAAGTCGTATAATTGTTTGTTTCAATTTAAAACTACATCTGAAACTAGATTATGAGCAATGATACCTTTTCATGCAATTTCAATTCAAAATTATACGTTTTTTCCCCCCTCAAATTTCCATACGGGTTCCATAATATCAAATTAAGTGGTCCTAAACTTTTACATTTGCATAAAGGACATTCAGAAACCAACAATCAATCAATAAAAAAGGACATTCTGAAATGACACCTTCACAATAATTTGATGTTTTACCAGTTCGTTTTCTTGTACTTACAAAAATAGAGGACGAAGATCTGAATTGAAAATTTAATGTACTATTATGATTTATCATTAACAAACAATATACATGTACATAACACATGATACCAATGTAATGATATAATCTATCAGATGCTAATACATTAATTGATTGTTTTGAATCAAATCTGTACACCTATTTTCTATTAAAACAGTATGAGTATATCTTGTTTTAAAATTTTAGTATACCTTTTAACTCTCTGTATATTTGCTTTTCTGGAGACACAATTGAAGCAGTAGATTAAAATTTTGACTTCAAGCTGAAGTATGACCCCAGAAGAGAAGACCATAAATCTGTCTCGGATGCAGATATTTCAAGTTTATATTCTTCTCTACATAAAGTAAAGCCAAAGGCTGTCCTCTTTACTGTTCAACTTGTCGTTACCTTAATTGCATGATTAGCCCTAATCAGTCGTTAAAAACTTAAACGAGTGATTAGCTAACGCAATGATTAAATTCTGTTGCTCAACAATTTTTAATCATTGCGTTAACTAATCACTTGATTAAATTTTAATCATGTGATTAGCCAGTAATTAGTAATCGGTTTTCCCACAATGCAAATGATAAAAGTGTACTTCCTGTATCACTATGCCCGAAGTTGAGGAGATCCCTTGCTCTGTTAAGACCCAAAGAAATAGAAAACCAAACTTTTCGGTAGCAGAAGAAATGTTGCAACATGAAGTTGGAAAGCATTTTGAGATTTTGAATAGGAAATTTTCTAATACAACAACCAATCACCAAAAGAAGGCCATTTGGGCAAGAATTACAGACAAGATCAACGCCTTGGGGGTTGCCATTAGAACTGCAAGTGAGGTTCGAGACAAATGGAGAAACACCACTTCAAAAGCAAAGAGTGCTTTTACAATACGGAATTGCAGAAAACAGGAGGTGGACCAGCACCTAAAGCCCCCAGTTCACAACTGGAAAGTGTGATTGCTCTCTACCAGGACAGTGCCAGTTTCAAAGGGATTGATTCTGCAATTGAGACACATGTTCTACCGATAGGTATATTTTTTGCTATTTTTTAAATGTTAAGATTTGTATGATTTTGATTTTTGGTGTTTTAACGCCACTTTCAACAATATTTCAGCTATATCATGGCGACCAGTTTTAGTTGTGGAGGAAGCCGGAGTACCCGCAGATAACCGCTGCGTCGACCATGGGCAAGCAACTGGTAAACTTTATCACTTGCAAATATAATAACACGCAAACATAAATGTTAAGAATATGTGTTTTCAATTGAAACAGCTTGCTCCATGGTTTTAAATGTTTTCGTACAATATACAAGTATTTTAGTAGCGTTAATAATTGTCGTCTGCTGTAAACAAATTTTCAAGTGATAAATATAGAAACAGAAAATCCTTTTCATATAATGACCTTGACCCTGATTGTATTTATCGATATTGTTTGTGAAGATATTTAAACGATAAACATGCATTAACATCGCTTTTTCATAGATTTGCAAATAAAAAAAATTTGTGATTTGCAAAGCGAACGTGCACTTGCTATATGGTTTACATGATCAATTTACACAGCACGGCGTTCTTCAAAACAATTATCTGGTTTCGTAATCTTGATCTGTTCTAGTGCACGTAGTAAACGAAGAAAGGGAAACCAGTTTTATTGTAAATTCTAATGTACGAAAAAATCTGGTGGTAGATATGATTGAAATACGAGAAATAGATAATAATATTGGCAGCAGTTTATTCCATTAATTTTTAATTAAAATAGGGACCAATCATTATTTATCTCCAGAGGGCGGCGGCAAAATGTAAATTTGGAATGAGCAAACATAACTGACCCCCCCTACTTCAAATGTTTGACCCCCCCCCCTTTCCTGATTATTGTTGAAAGGCTTCTGATTTCATATGTTGCGATAAATTCCTTTTAACAAGGATAGTAGCTCATAGGAAATGGAACTAAAGGTCTTTCTGTGTTCATGAGGCCACAACTACATCTAATGAAAAGGATACCCTCAAGTCACTTTGTTGTAAATTTTTGTCTTCAGTCTTCAACAAGCCAGTAGCTCACTATTTAAAGAAGCTGCATCAAAGAATTTTTGCCATAAATACAATGTACTATAACAATACTAATAGTTTTGTTTAATATATTGCAATATTATTTTAATCATCAGTTTCACAATCAATTTCAAATCAACAGTATTATGATAACAGAAAGTTGCAAATTAAAAAATACTTTATAATACAACAAAACAATTGAGAAAGTATTCATAGTGCAAAAATTATCAAAAGATAATGTATTTCAAAGCCAAATTTCAGAGATGATTCCAACACCAAAGTTTTTTTCCAAAACAGTTCAATGAATAGTATTACACACAACCAAAAATAGAAAAAAAAATGCATATGGCTCTATTGCAGTCTTTTAGTGTTGAAATGTAAATTGAGAAAGAAAATAAAATATTAAAAACAAAATGAATAGCAATATAACAAATATCATAACATTTAACAATCATAATTTATGCAAATTTAATCGCCTACTACATATATCATGAATGGATCTGATGATGATTTAGACTTACAATGTTAGAAATGTTTATTTATATTTATAATTTTTGGGATGATATGTTGTTGCAAAATTGAAAACCAACAATTACATGATTAGTTCTTCTACTTGATATATATATTCATGGGTGTAGGAGTCACCCCACTTTTAGATCCATCCCAAAAGTCATGGCATACAATATATTAAGATAAATGAATATTTTTTTTTTATTTAAACAGAAACAGCTATAAATGAGGCTTCATTGCCAAAGGAGGGAGAAAGAGGAAACTCGCAGGACATTTTTACCAGCCCAGTGACAACATCTGTACAACAGCACCTCTACAAGCACAGTTGAGAAATCTGTAAGCAGACCAATCACAAAGCGCAAGCGGGCTACACAGGAAGATGTTTACGAACTGCAGTGTCAAGTGCTCAAGGGACAACTGGAGGAGCAGAAATTGACAAAGGAAAAGACAATGCTTCAGATTGAACTTATAAAACAATTGTCACAAGACCAAGGAAATGGTGGATTAACTGGTTCTCAACTTGTCTTGTTTGCAGCATTTAATGAATTTTTTTGTTATGATCTTTTAAATATCCCATATGGTGATTGAACTCTATATATGTGTGTTTTGTTTACCTTATAATATTTCCCCTTTCCAGAAAGAACAAACATATTTGTTCATTTTATTCCATGATGTATATCAATGCAGAGACTATAAAATTGGTATTTGTGCCATGCCTCCATGTGAATCATGCAAGATTAAGGAGTATGAACAAAGACTGGCTTGCTCAGAATCAGGATAATGTGTCTGGGTGGAGTGACATTTCTACTCCTGAACTGTTGTTTTAAAAAACAATATGTTGTCTTCCATAAAAATTCAGCTTAGCCTGTTGGTCTATTACCAAGTGGACATCATTATATATCGTTATCTAATCTGGGATCATGTTCTCGCCATTATATAGCTGAAAAATTCTTACTTGGAATTAAACAATATAATCACTCACTCTTTGAAATTGTGAAGATTTAATCAAAATGTTGATATTTCTAGCATTCAACATTTTTACAAATAATGCAACATTATTCTACTTAGACAAGCTGACAAATCAAAAAAGAAATATATAAAATCAATCAATATTACTAGCAGTACATAAGAAAATAACTCATACAGACAAAGAAACAAATTATGTGTATTCACTATCAATAATCAGGTGTTAGTTAAGCAGATTTAAACATGATTTTTAAGCAACAAATGATTCAGCAAAGTGAGAACGTATTCCCCGTCCATCCTGTTGTCCATTAAAAGGTGGAATTTGAGGTTGATCATCATGGTGGTCATCCTGATCATTCTTTACCAAGGGCTCGTTCCTTTTTATTGCAATGTTATGCAGTACTGCACAGGCTATAACTAGCCTACACACTTTTCCTGGTTTCATTCTAATCTAAAAAAAAGAAAAAAAAAAGAAGAGTATTTAAACTTGGTTTGTTTGGAATTTGGAATTTTTGGTGATTAACGCCACTTTCAGCAATATTTCAGCTATATCATGGCGATCAGTTTTAGTGGTGGAGGAAGCCGGAGTACCCGAAGAGAACCACTGACCCTGGGCAAGCAACTGGTAAACTTTATCACTTCCGACTGCGAGTCGAATGCACCCTTTTTGTAAATTTACAAAGCTGGGCGCGAACCCATGCCATATTGGTGATAGGCTTGTATGTGTTGCTAGATCCAACGACTTAACTCATTGAGCCACCCGGGCCCCTGGTTTGTTTGGTCTTACCCTTTGGTGCCCCTCATAATACAATAAATACACCAAACAGTACTGATATCAGTAATCCTGTATGGATATAAAAACCAGTAATAGAAAGTACTGTTTGATGGTATGTTATGAATAGAAGGGTTTATGTGGTAAGACGGCACTGCCTGTGGGCAGGATGTCTCAAATGTGCTATATTATGAGTAAACGACATTGAAAATCTTGTTTGTCATATTCAAAACAGCAAGGAAAGCATATGTTATTCTTCGACTTGGGATTTCATTTTATACCTGTTTTCATTACGCCGATTTTTTAAAGAACTATATAATAATGATAAATGCAGGTAGCATATGACAGAAGCAAGTCAATGAGAACTTCCTTCTGCAACAGTTGTACTGCTGTCTAGAAAAACTTTGTCACAATCTATTGCGAAAATGCATATTAAATTAGATGAAAATAAAATTGTAACCCTTCCATAAAAATGCCTCATTTTCTGAATTGACTCATAAATAAATATTGCTTGTCATAATACCTCCGAGTGCATCAGATTAAATCTTTTCTTCCAAATTCCAAATGTTCTTTCTATTGTGGATCTGGTTGAAACATGGCTGCTGTTGAAGCGTTGTTCCTTAATCTCCACTGGTTGTCTGTATGGTGTAAGTAGGAATGGCCTGCATGGATACCCACTGTCACCCAGAAGAACTCCTTGATCTATTCCCCTGTACCTGTTTTGTTGGTGAATACCAATGGCAGATGTCCTAAATACATGGGAATCATGGGTTGACCCTGGCCATCGGGCACTTATATTGGTAAACAAGCCTAGATTAAAGTAGATAGAAATATATGTATAACACGTTAAATTTGCCTATTTTTTGTGGGATTTACCTTACTTAGGGTCATTGGTTACATACCTTTTTATGTATGAATAAATTATATATTTACAATACAAATAAACAAAAACATTAAAGACCAACTAATTAAAGGTAGGGGGAATATGGATCGACCAGACTAACAGTTAAATGGTCGATTCGTTTCCTTATGAAATCAGATGTGACCTATCATCAGTTTGACCAAGTAATGATGAGGACAGTGCAATAACATATTATGACTGGACAATTTTAGCGGTCGTTGAAAAAAAATGATATTTTGTTTAGTTTGTTGTTTCTATTGTTCCCATGTTGCCTTGGAGATGATAAAGCAAGTGAACTATTCATGGTTGATAAACTATCATTAAAGCTGGTGTAGTGAGAGTTTTCATTATTACAATTAGTTTCATACAACAAGCTAAATTCGTTATCATCTGATAAAATTGATTCGTATAATATTGAGGTGTGATTTGGTGTATGGCAAGCAGGCCATTGATGAATCTGGTACCATAAATAAATTGCATTTATCACATGCTATGCCTTAAATGCCTTTTTGATTCCATCGAACTGGTTTATTAAAAATTGACACGAATATTTAGACATTTAGGTCGTGGGTTTAGTTCGACATTGCCACCAAAAATCAGTACATACTATCGACAGCTGTTTGAGGTATTTACTGTCGAAGTTGAATGATTTTCACCATTAATGTGCACTCTGAATGCTAATATTAATGTAAACTGCAAGGATCACTGTCAACCCTTTCACGTTTGGCTCCGTCAGATGTAAACAATGAATCCCGAAGTGGGGTATCAAAATAAAAAATGTAATTTCTATGTTATTATTCAGGATTTAAATATAAATATGCAAGGTATGATGCAGTGTTATTTTAAGGGTAAATGATCATTAAAATTCATTAATGATGAGATATGTAGGCGTACTTTCTATAAAACTTCAAAAAATGTGTTGATCGACCTCGATCATGACCTTACATTTCTGTTATGATTTTTAACTCCGCCTACTTATAAATATTATGGGATGTAAGTTGTAACCGGATGTTTATATCATTAGCGGAAATTGAAACAGAAGAGTGAAAAAGAATCAGTTTATATTTCGTTACATGGAATAATTAGTTACAATACATACCATTATCATCACAAATACCCTGCACGTTGATGCTGTGGTACCCTTTTCTATTCACATAGCTGGGTTCATCTTCTGTCGGTCCCTGGATTCGTACATGAGTACCATCAACACAACCAATAATGTTTGGAAAGTGTGCCTTCCTATAAAACCCTTCCTTTATGGTATTTAGTTGATGAATTTCCATTGGCCACTTTATGTGTTGGTCTTTCCTAGCCACCAGAGCATCTGTAACGGAATCAACCACCCGAGAAACCGTTGATTTGTCGAAACCTAGGGTATCGCCAACCACCTGCAGCTGGGCCCCACTGCCATAAAATCTTAGGGCAATCATAATCTGTTGCTCAACACCCAGGGCTGTCCTCTTGGCTGTGGGTCTTTCCAAACTACCTCTCAGTTCATTCGCCAGGTAATCGAGTTTCTCTACCAAAGCGAAACCGCTGTCTCAGCTGCTCATCACTGTAGTCCATGGTCAGAGGGTCTGTTCCTCTAAAATGTCTATCATGTCTCACTCTTGGCATATTAAATGCAGCATTGGCGGCCATATTTAATCGAATGATTAAAATTTAACACAGCCCTTATAGGTCGATTAGTTATAACGACAGATTAGTGAATGATTAAATCTAACGACAAGTTGAACAACAGCTAACGCAATGATTAAATTTAATCACATGATTAAGAAAATTTAACGCAGCGTTAGGGTTAACGACAAGTTGAACAACAGACCCCTGGTTTCCAACATCTAAATCGACCAATACAAGCTGTCCAAAATCAGTAGTTGATACAGGTGGATTTTTAAAGGAAGATGGCGATTCTGATAGAATCAGTTTTATTGATAGGTTAGATCTTACCAGTGACCAATCTATTGTTATTGAACAATGCACACGAGGACAAAGTAATAATGAAGTTTGGCTAGAACAGCGTAAAGGTAGATAGATTGCTTCTATATTATACGAAGTAAGCAATATAATGGAAGATATTGTAAAACATAAAATTACAAAAACAACACCCTTGGTAGCCAAAGTTTTGGGTAAATCTCAGTATTGACCATGTACCAGCTATAAAATATGGTCGTGCCAACGGAAATACTGCTAGAAACTTGTTTTTCACTCTGGAGTCCCCTAAACATAGAAATGTGAAAGTGGAGCAGTGTGGCCTATTTGTTAAATCTGATCGCCCTTACATCGCAGGTAGTCCTGATGGAATAGTTTCGTGCAATTGCTGTCCTAAAGCTGTTAGAAATAAAGTGTCCATTTACATTAGCGGATAAGTCAGTTAAAGATGGATGGAGAAATTTAGATTACTTAAATATGAACGACAAACAAATCTTGGAACTTACCCAGAAACACCCATATTATACACAATTGCAAGGGTAAATGGCAGTGACAGGTCTAAAAATGGGACATTTCTTTGTGTGGTCTCCAAAAGGGTCATTACAAATCATTGTCAACTTCGATCCAATGTTTTGGTTCATTTGCAGGAAAAACTTTCAAACTTTTTCAAGGCATACATTGTTCCCTATTTGCTAAGTGCAAGAAAGTATGCTGTGAACCAGATGAGATCAATAACCCGTTAGAAAACAGTGTCTTGTGTGACTTGTGGTACCACTGGAAGTGTGTTGGAATTAAGGGTAACCCCTCCGACGATGCATGGGTTTGTGCTGATTTGCACGCTTTACGAATGTGTCCTCTTTTATTGCAGTTGTGACATATGAGGTCTTTAAATTTGCAATTGTCCGGTCGGTGGTTCATTCCATTGCACCGGTAACAAACAAACGATTTCTGTTTTCCTGTCTTCCATGACGGCGTCGGCCTGTGATGTCTTCGTACCATATTTACAGAATTTGATTCTCTTCTCAGTTCAATTGCATCCTTGTTTGCAGTTTCAACAGCTTTGACAAATGTCAAGTCCGCAACAGCTAACAACTTCTTCTGTGTATGTTCAACAACAAACTGGTCTCTTAAAGATTCATTTACAGTTCCGAACTCAAAATATTCTGCTAATCGTCTAAGTTCAGCTACGTACTTGTTCACTGTCTCCCCTTGTAACTGGTAACGTTTATAAAAGCGGAACCTTTCTGCAACAATTAACGGCTTCGGACTTAAATGGTCCTTTAGAAGTTTTACAATTGCATCGTAATTTTTTGTTGCCGGTTTGTCTGGTAACGTTAAATTTCTTAAAAGTCCATAGGTTTTTTCACCTAATAATGTCAATAATGCTGGGACTTTCTTTACTATTCCAATTTTTTTTCAACATAGGAGTTCCACGATTCAACACTCGTCAAAAGTTCTATTTTACCAATATATCCAGTTGCCATATTGTCCAATTAACCAAAGAAATTTCACAGAAACAAGATCGGTAAAATCCTCCGAATTAATTTAAACAATGAACGGCCATCCTCGTCGCCAAAATTGTTTTGTATTTGACGGGTACATCTAAACAGAGTCTGGAGGAAAAATATTAGTTTATATGTATATTAAATGATGTATTCCTGTGGTATTGGTTGTTTTTGATATATTTCTTATAATTTCCAACAAAATAAATAATAAATAATAGATTGTTATTGAAATATACAAGGTGATCGGCAATCGTTCATAGATTCAAAATGGCGGATATAGAGTCCGGTAGGAATATCATCGATTTACAGCATGTATTCTGTACATTTAATGATTGATTATTATTATTGTATATGTGTTTATCTATAGGCATTTAATCAAAGATTGAATAAAATAGTAAGTAACGTGGAACTATTCATAGAGTCCGGTATGATAGCCAAAATAAACATGCATGTTCAGCGACGAACGCTGCTATTTTAGATGCGCTCCGCAAACTAGAAAATAAATTTGTTGAATGTCACTGAGTATAAAAAAAAAAAAATAACAGTATTAAACAGTAGCAAACCTCCAACAGAAAATCAGGAAAGCACAAAAATGGTGAAGAAATATTAATTAAGAGATTAAACAAGGAAACTGAAATTGGTGAACAGATTGAAAAACTGTTTGGTCAAAGTAATGAAACAGTTTCTCAATTGAATAAAAAAAAAATATGAAGTGGTGGATAATATAGACACTAACATAAACTGCATGAAAACCAAAATGGAGGAAATTGCTCAAAATGAAAAACATGAGAATCTTGTACTCGAGATGGAGAATTTTTTTTAGACAAATTTAACAGTGAAATACAGGATGAGCTGATCACAAGACAAGGTGATAACATCAATGGTACTCCGCCAAAACATGAAAATTCAGATCAAGTAATTGATCATAACAAATCTGAGCACAACCATAATCTGACATCTCATGAAAGACTTCAGAGATGAAACATCAACCGATGACAATAGCTTCAATGGGAATGATTTTTGGCTTGTGGGATGTTCCATTGTTAGAGATTGAAAACCCAAATTAATTGATAAATTCAAAAAGACAAGAGTCACCACACTGTATGACAAAAATATTCGTGAAGCATTGGAATTTCTTGATACAGGAAAACTTAGTGCTGGTTTTGTTGATACCATTTATTTTACACCCCTAAATGGTACAATAGTAGTGAAATCACGCGTGTCACCCTCACGGAGTATAAGAAATGAACCGCATGATGTCTGGATTGCTTTGAACAAGAGACATGAAATTGTAGTTTCATGGTGTAGTTGTATTGCAGGCCTGGCTCAAACCTGCAACCATGTTATTGCAGTGCTGTACAAAGTTGAATATGCAACACATATGGGATACAATGATCCTGCGTGTACCTCAATTCCTTGTGGATGGAATACCTCAACAACAAAAAATGCCCAGCATTACTTGAATCTACGAAAAGACAACCGTAGCAAAATATCAGGTATTACCACATACTTACAAATAATATAATCATAAAAAGGTTCAGGACCACTGCATTTAAAAGTCGTATAATTGTTTGTTTCAATTTAAAACTACATCTGAAACTAGATTATGAGCAATGATACCTTTTCATGCAATTTCAATTCAAAATTATACGTTTTTTCCCCCCTCAAATTTCCATACGGGTTCCATAATATCAAATTAAGTGGTCCTAAACTTTTACATTTGCATAAAGGACATTCAGAAACCAACAATCAATCAATAAAAAAGGACATTCTGAAATGACACCTTCACAATAATTTGATGTTTTACCAGTTCGTTTTCTTGTACTTACAAAAATAGAGGACGAAGATCTGAATTGAAAATTTAATGTACTATTATGATTTATCATTAACAAACAATATACATGTACATAACACATGATACCAATGTAATGATATAATCTATCAGATGCTAATACATTAATTGATTGTTTTGAATCAAATCTGTACACCTATTTTCTATTAAAACAGTATGAGTATATCTTGTTTTAAAATTTTAGTATACCTTTTAACTCTCTGTATATTTGCTTTTCTGGAGACACAATTGAAGCAGTAGATTAAAATTTTGACTTCAAGCTGAAGTATGACCCCAGAAGAGAAGACCATAAATCTGTCTCGGATGCAGATATTTCAAGTTTATATTCTTCTCTACATAAAGTAAAGCCAAAGGCTGTCCTCTTTACTGTTCAACTTGTCGTTACCTTAATTGCATGATTAGCCCTAATCAGTCGTTAAAAACTTAAACGAGTGATTAGCTAACGCAATGATTAAATTCTGTTGCTCAACAATTTTTAATCATTGCGTTAACTAATCACCTGATTAAATTTTAATCATGTGATTAGCCAGTAATTAGTAATCGGTTTTCCCACAATGCAAATGATAAAAGTGTACTTCCTGTATCACTATGCCCGAAGTTGAGGAGATCCCTTGCTCTGTTAAGACCCAAAGAAATAGAAAACCAAACTTTTCGGTAGCAGAAGAAATGTTGCAACATGAAGTTGGAAAGCATTTTGAGATTTTGAATAGGAAATTTTCTAATACAACAACCAATCACCAAAAGAAGGCCATTTGGGCAAGAATTACAGACAAGATCAACGCCTTGGGGGTTGCCATTAGAACTGCAAGTGAGGTTCGAGACAAATGGAGAAACACCACTTCAAAAGCAAAGAGTGCTTTTACAATACGGAATTGCAGAAAACAGGAGGTGGACCAGCACCTAAAGCCCCCAGTTCACAACTGGAAAGTGTGATTGCTCTCTACCAGGACAGTGCCAGTTTCAAAGGGATTGATTCTGCAATTGAGACACATGTTCTACCGATAGGTATATTTTTTGCTATTTTTTAAATGTTAAGATTTGTATGATTTTGATTTTTGGTGTTTTAACGCCACTTTCAACAATATTTCAGCTATATCATGGCGACCAGTTTTAGTTGTGGAGGAAGCCGGAGTACCCGCAGATAACCGCTGCGTCGACCATGGGCAAGCAACTGGTAAACTTTATCACTTGCAAATATAATAACACGCAAACATAAATGTTAAGAATATGTGTTTTCAATTGAAACAGCTTGCTCCATGGTTTTAAATGTTTTCGTACAATATACAAGTATTTTAGTAGCGTTAATAATTGTCGTCTGCTGTAAACAAATTTTCAAGTGATAAATATAGAAACAGAAAATCCTTTTCATATAATGACCTTGACCCTGATTGTATTTATCGATATTGTTTGTGAAGATATTTAAACGATAAACATGCATTAACATCGCTTTTTCATAGATTTGCAAATAAAAAAAAATTGTGATTTGCAAAGCGAACGTGCACTTGCTATATGGTTTACATGATCAATTTACACAGCACGGCGTTCTTCAAAACAATTATCTGGTTTCGTAATCTTGATCTGTTCTAGTGCACGTAGTAAACGAAGAAAGGGAAACCAGTTTTATTGTAAATTCTAATGTACGAAAAAATCTGGTGGTAGATATGATTGAAATACGAGAAATAGATAATAATATTGGCAGCAGTTTATTCCATTAATTTTTAATTAAAATAGGGACCAATCATTATTTATCTCCAGAGGGCGGCGGCAAAATGTAAATTTGGAATGAGCAAACATAACTGACCCCCCCCTTTCCTGATTATTGTTGAAAGGCTTCTGATTTCATATGTTGCGATAAATTCCTTTTAACAAGGATAGTAGCTCATAGGAAATGGAACTAAAGGTCTTTCTGTGTTCATGAGGCCACAACTACATCTAATGAAAAGGATACCCTCAAGTCACTTTGTTGTAAATTTTTGTCTTCAGTCTTCAACAAGCCAGTAGCTCACTATTTAAAGAAGCTGCATCAAAGAATTTTTGCCATAAATACAATGTACTATAACAATACTAATAGTTTTGTTTAATATATTGCAATATTATTTTAATCATCAGTTTCACAATCAATTTCAAATCAACAGTATTATGATAACAGAAAGTTGCAAATTAAAAAATACTTTATAATACAACAAAACAATTGAGAAAGTATTCATAGTGCAAAAATTATCAAAAGATAATGTATTTCAAAGCCAAATTTCAGAGATGATTCCAACACCAAAGTTTTTTTCCAAAACAGTTCAATGAATAGTATTACACACAACCAAAAATAGAAAAAAAAATGCATATGGCTCTATTGCAGTCTTTTAGTGTTGAAATGTAAATTGAGAAAGAAAATAAAATATTAAAAACAAAATGAATAGCAATATAACAAATATCATAACATTTAACAATCATAATTTATGCAAATTTAATCGCCTACTACATATATCATGAATGGATCTGATGATGATTTAGACTTACAATGTTAGAAATGTTTATTTATATTTATAATTTTTGGGATGATATGTTGTTGCAAAATTGAAAACCAACAATTACATGATTAGTTCTTCTACTTGATATATATATTCATGGGTGTAGGAGTCACCCCACTTTTAGATCCATCCCAAAAGTCATGGCATACAAAATATTAAGATAAATGAATATTTTTTTTTTATTTAAACAGAAACAGCTATAAATGAGGCTTCATTGCCAAAGGAGGGAGAAAGAGGAAACTCGCAGGACATTTTTACCAGCCCAGTGACAACATCTGTACAACAGCACCTCTACAAGCACAGTTGAGAAATCTGTAAGCAGACCAATCACAAAGCGCAAGCGGGCTACACAGGAAGATGTTTACGAACTGCAGTGTCAAGTGCTCAAGGGACAACTGGAGGAGCAGAAATTGACAAAGGAAAAGACAATGCTTCAGATTGAACTTATAAAACAATTGTCACAAGACCAAGGAAATGGTGGATTAACTGGTTCTCAACTTGTCTTGTTTGCAGCATTTAATTAATTTTTTTGTTATGATCTTTTAAATATCCCATATGGTGATATAATATTTCCCCTTTCCAGAAAGAACAAACATATTTGTTCATTTTATTCCATGATGTATATCAATGCAGAGACTATACAATTGGTATTTGTGCCATGCCTCCATGTGAATCATGCAAGATTAAGGAGTATGAACAAAGACTGGCTGGCTCAGAATCAGGATAATGTGTCTGGGTGGAGTGACATTTCTACTCCTGAACTGTTGTTTTAAAAAACAATATGTTGTCTTCCATAAAAATTCAGCTTAGCCTGTTAGTCTATTACTAAGTGGACATCATTATATATCGTTATCTAATCTGTGATCATGTTCTCGCCATTATATAGCTGAAAAATTCTTACTTGGAATTAAACAATATAATCACTCACTCTTTGAAATTGTGAAGATTTAATCAAAATGTTGATATTTCTAGCATTCAACATTTTTACAAATAATGCAACATTATTCTACTTAGACAAGCTGACAAATCAAAAAAGAAATATATAAAATCAATCAATATTACTAGCAGTACATAAGAAAATAACTCATACAGACAAAGAAACAAATTATGTGTATTCACTATCAATAATCAGGTGTTAGTTAAGCAGATTTAAACATGATTTTTAAGCAAAAAATGATTCAGCAAAGTGAGAACGTATTCCCCGTCCATCCTGTTGTCCATTAAAAGGTGGAATTTGAGGTTGATCATCATGGTGGTCATCCTGATCATTCTTTACCAAGGGCTCGTTCCTTTTTATTGCAATGTTATGCAGTACTGCACAGGCTATAACTAGCCTACACACTTTTCCTGGTTTCATTCTAATCCAAAAAAAAAGAAAAAAAAAAGAAGAGTATTTAAACTTGGTTTGTTTGGAATTTTGAATTTTTGGTGATTAACGCCACTTTCAGCAATATTTCAGCTATATCATGGCGATCAGTTTTAGTGGTGGAGGAAGCCGGAGTACCCGAAGAGAACCACTGACCCTGGGCAAGCAACTGGTAAACTTTATCACTTCCGACTGCGAGTCGAATGCACCCTTTTTGTAAATTTACAAAGCTGGGCGCGAACCCATGCCATATTGGTGATAGGCTTGTATGTGTTGCTAGATCCAACGACTTAACTCATTGAGCCACCTGGGCCCCTGGTTTGTTTGGTCTTACCCTTTGGTGCCCCTCATAATACAATAAATACACCAAACAGTACTGATATCAGTAATCCTGTATGGATATAAAAACCAGTAATAGAAAGTACTGTTTGATGGTATGTTATGAATAGAAGGGTTTATGTGGTAAGACGGCACTGCCTGTGGGCAGGATGTCTCAACTGTGCTATATTATGAGTAAACGACATTGAAAATCTTGTTTGTCATATTCAAAACAGCAAGGAAAGCATATGTTATTCTTCGACTTGGGATTTCATTTTATACCTGTTTTCATTACGCCGATTTTTTAAAGAACTATATAATAATGATAAATGCAGGTAGCATATGACAGAAGCAAGTCAATGAGAACTTCCTTCTGCAACAGTTGTACTGCTGTCTAGAAAAACTTTGTCACAATCTATTGCGAAAATGCATATTAAATTAGCTGAAAATAAAATTGTAACCCTTCCATAAAAATGCCTCATTTTCTGAATTGACTCATAAATAAATATTGCTTGTCATAATACCTCCGAGTGCATCAGATTAAATCTTTTCTTCCAAATTCCAAATGTTCTTTCTATTGTGGATCTGGTTGAAACATGGCTGCTGTTGAAGCGTTGTTCCTTAATCTCCACTGGTTGTCTGTATGGTGTAAGTAGGAATGGCCTGCATGGATACCCACTGTCACCCAGAAGAACACCTTGATCTATTCCCCTGTACCTGTTTTGTAGGTGAATACCAATGGCAGATGTCCTAAATACATGGGAATCATGGGTTGACCCTGGCCATCGGGCACTTATATTGGTAAACAAGCCTAGATTAAAGTAGATAGAAATATATGTATAACACGTTAAATTTGCCTATTTTTTGTGGGATTTACCTTACTTAGGGTCATTGGTTACATACCTTTTTATGTATGAATAAATTATATATTTACAATACAAATAAACAAAAACATTAAAGACCAACTAATTAAAGGTAGGGGGAATATGGATCGACCAGACTAACAGTTAAATGGTCGATTCGTTTCCTTATGAAATCAGATGTGACCTATCATCAGTTTGACCAAGTAATGATAAGGACAGTGCAATAACATATTATGACTGGACAATTTTAGCGGTCGTTGAAAAAAAATGATATTTTGTTTAGTTTGTTGTTTCTATTGTTCCCATGTTGCCTTGGAGATGATAAAGCAAGTGAACTATTCATGGTTGATAAACTATCATTAAAGCTGGTGTAGTGAGAGTTTTCATTATTACAATTAGTTTCATACAACAAGCTAAATTCGTTATCATCTGATAAAATTGATTCGTATAATATTGAGGTGTGATTTGGTGTATGGCAAGCAGGCCATTGATGAATCTGGTACCATAAATAAATTGCAGTTATCACATGCTATGCCTTAAATGCCTTTTTGATTCCATCGAACTGGTTTATTAAAAATTGACACGAATATTTAGACATTTAGGTCGTGGGTTTAGTTCGACATTGCCACCAAAAATCAGTACATACTATCGACAGCTGTTTGAGGTATTTACTGTCGAAGTTGAATGATTTTCACCATTAATGTGCACTCTGAATGCTAATATTCTGTGGTAGATGTTAATGTAAACTGCAAGGATCACTGTCAACCCTTTCACGTTTGGCTCCGTCAGATGTAAACAATGAATCCCGAAGTGGGGTATCAAAATAAAAAATGTAATTTCTATGTTATTATTCAGGATTTAAATATAAATATGTAAGGTATGATGCAGTGTTATTTTAAGGGTAAATGATCATTAAAATTCATTAATGATGAGATATATAGGCGTACTTTCTATAAAACTTCAAAAAATGTGTTGATCGACCTCGATCATGACCTTACATTTCTGTTATGATTTTTAACTCCGCCTACTTATAAATATTATGGGATGTATGTTGTAACCGGATGTTTATATCATTAGCGGAAATTGAAACAGAAGAGTGAAAAAGAATCAGTTTATATTTCGCTACATGGAATAATTAGTTACAATACATACCATTATCATCACAAATACCCTGCACGTTGATGCTGTGGTACCCTTTTCTATTCACATAGCTGGGTTCATCTTCTGTCGGTCCCTGGATTCGTACATGAGTACCATCAACACAACCAATAATGTTTGGAAAGTGTGCCTTCCTATAAAACCCTTCCTTTATGGTATTTAGTTGATGAATTTCCATTGGCCACTTTATGTGTTGGTCTTTCCTAGCCACCAGAGCATCTGTAACGGAATCAACCACCCGAGAAACCGTTGATTTGTCGAAACCTAGGGTATCGCCAACCACCTGCAGCTGGGCCCCACTGCCATAAAATCTTAGGGCAATCATAATCTGTTGCTCAACACTCAAGGCTGTCCTCTTGGCTGTGGGTCTTTCCAAACTACCTCTCAGTTCATTCGCCAGGTAATCGATAGTTTCTCTACCAAAGCGAAACCGCTGTCTCAGCTGCTCATCACTGTAGTCCATGGTCAGAGGGTCTGTTCCTCTAAAATGTCTATCATGTCTCACTCTTGGCATATTAAATGCAGCATTGGCGGCCATATTTAATCGAATGATTAAAATTTAACACAGCCCTTATAGGTCGATTAGTTATAACGACAGATTAGTGAATGATTAAATCTAACGAAAAGTTGAACAACAGCTAACGCAATGATTAAATTTAATCACATGATTAAGAAAAATTTAACGCAGCGTTAGGGTTAACGACAAGTTGAACAACAGACCCCTGGTTTCCAACATCTAAATCGACCAATACAAGCTGTCCAAAATCAGTAGTTGATACAGGTGGATTTTTAAAGGAAGATGGCGATTCTGATAGAATCAGTTTTATTGATAGGTTAGATCTTACCAGTGACCAATCTATTGTTATTGAACAATGCACACGAGGACAAAGTAACAATGAAGTTTGGGTAGAACAGCGTAAAGGTAGATAGACTGCTTCTATATTATACGAAGTAAGCAATATAATAGAAGATATTGTAAAACATAAAATTACAAAAACAACACCCTTGGTAGCCAAAGTTTTGGGTAAATCTCAGAGTATTGACCATGTACCAGCTATAAAATATGGTCGTGCCAACGGAAATACTGCTAGAAACTTGTTTTTCACTCTAGAGTCCCCTAAACATAGAAATGTGAAAGTGGAGCAGTGTGGCCTATTTGTTAAATCTGATCGCCCTTACATCGCAGGTAGTCCTGATGGAATAGTTTCGTGCAATTGCTGTCCTAAAGCTGTGTTAGAAATAAAGTGTCCATTTACATTAGCGGATAAGTCAGTTAAAGATGGATGGAGAAATTTAGATTACTTAAATATGAACGACAAACAAATCTTGGAACTTACCCAGAAACACCCATATTATACACAATTGCAAGGGTAAATGGCAGTGACAGGTCTAAAAATGGGACATTTCATTGTGTGGTCTCCAAAAGGGTTATTATAAATCATTGCCAACTTCGATCCAATGGTTTGGTTCATTTGCAGGAAAAACTTTCAAACTTTTTCAAGGCATACATTGTTCCCTATTTGCTAAGTGCAAGAAAGTATGCTGTGAACCAGATGAGATCAATAACCCGTTAGAAAACAGTGTCTTGTGTGACTTGTGGTACCACTGGAAGTGTGTTGGAATTAAGGGTAACCCCTCCGACGATGCATGGGTTTGTGCTGATTTGCACGCTTTACGAATGTGTCCTCTTTTATTGCAGTTGTGACATATGAGGTCTTTAAATTTGCAATTGTCCGGTCGGTGGTTCATTCCATTGCACCGGTAACAAACAAACGATTTCTGTTTTCCTGTGTTCCATGACGGCGTCGGCCTGTGATGTCTTCGTACCATATTTACAGAATTTGATTTTCTTCTCAGTTCAATTGCATCCTTGTTTGCAGTTTCAACAGCTACAGCAATTTCAATAGCTTTGACAAATGTCAAGTCCGCAACAGCTAACAACTTCTTCTGGGTATGTTCATCTTTAAGTCCAACAACAAACTGGTCTCTTAAAGATTCATTTAGAGTTCTGAACTCACAATATTCTGCTAATCGTCTAAGTTCAGCTACGTACTTGTTCACTGTCTCCCCTTGTAACTGGTAACGTTTATAAAAGCGGAATCTTTCTGCAACAATTAACGGCTTCGAACTTAAATGGTCATTTAGAAGTTTTACAATTGCATCGTAAGTTTTTGTTGCCGGTTTGTCTGGTAACGTTAAATTTCTTAAAAGTCCATAGGTTTTTTCACCTAATAATGTCAATAATGCTGGGACTTTCTTTACTATTCCAATTTTTTTTCAACATAGGAGTTCCACGATTCAACACTCGTCAAAAGTTCTATTTTACCAATATATCCAGTTGCCATATTGTCCAATTAACCAAGGAAATTTCACAGAAACAAGATCGGTAAAATCCTCCGAATTAATTTAAACAATGAACGGCCATCCTCGTCGCCAAAATTGTTGTGTATTTGACGGGTACAACTAAACAGTGTCTGGAGGAAAAATATTAGTTTATATGTATATTAAATGATGTATACCTGTGGTATTGGTTGTTTTTGATATATTTCTTATAATTTCCAACAAAATAAATACTAAAATGGCGGATATAGAGTCCGGTAGGAATATCATCGATTTACAGCATGTATTCTGTACATTTAATGATTGATTATTATTGTATGTGTTTATCTATAGGCATTTAATCAAAGATTGAATAAAATAGTAAGTAACGTGGAAATATTCATAGAGTCCGGTACGATTTATGTTGATTTAATATGTGTATACTGTATATAAATCAATGGTTATAGTTATTCTGTTGGTGTACATTAGAGAAAACAGATATATGTAATAAAATTGTGTCAAATGCAAGTGATGTAAAGTGTAAATTGTTCAGTAGCTGTTGGGATTAAGGAACGACAACAATGTCTACACTAATTTTGGAACAAACCCGGAATAGTACAGAAATGCTGAAGTCTGTCGGATCTTTTGATATTTACTTTCACGGCTTGTTTATATTTTTTTAATTGGTAAATTTAATTAGTCACAAATAACCGCAACAATTGATTGTAATAACGGCAATTATATATCAAACAACCCAAGCCATTCTGTCAAATGTGAAATTTGAGCAAGGTTCTGTTACTCAAAATGTCACTGTCGGATCTTTTGATATTTACTTTCACGGCTTGTTTATATTTTTTAATTGGTAAATTTAATTAGTCACAAATAACCACAAAATTTGATGATTGTAATAACGGCTTCCGTTTTTGTAATGTAATCAACCAATTAACTTGTTATTACCCAACAACACATACGCTTGACACCTTGACTAAATTAATTAGATTAATGAACAAAAAGAAATAATAATTTATCAAATTTATAATAATTAAATTATGATAAATGTTCACATTTCTTCAAAATTGACAAGTGAAAACTGATCAAGATTTCCAAATATATGGGTATATAAAGCGGAGTTTATTCATATACTATCTAAATCTAAAGAAAAGAACCTAATACTATTACAAATATTATCAATTTAACAACTGTTCGATATGGCATTCGCTGTTATTGGTCATAGCTTTGTTCGGCGTTTACAAGACCATCCATTACTTAAAATTGAAGGCGCCGATGTATAGTATGAATAGGTGGTTCAACAGTAGACAGACATTCCAGATCAGCAGAATTTCAACACGAAACATTATTTATAAACCGAACACAGTATTTCTACAAATTGGAGGCAACGACATCAACCCGACGGAAGTTTTCAATCAAATTAAATCGTTTGCGTGTGAGCATGCCTTGGTACCAAATGTAAGAGTATATCTGAAAAAATCTCTCTAATCCAATTATTATTGTCGAACCTTTGCAGTTTTTCGAGTGTGTATGTCGTAATTTTGTATTGCCATGGTAATATTACTGATAAAATCCAGATTTCTGAACAAGACACATCTAATCTGACACTTTCAGGTGATAGAGCATACCAAAAAAAACCTTGGTGCCAAATTTCAAGAGTACATCTTAAAGAATCTGTCTAGTCTGATTATTTTTGTTGAAAAAAAGTATGGAGTTAGTTGTTTTTCGAGCGTTTTTGCCATAATTTTGCATTGCCAGTGATAAAATCCAGATTTCTAAACAAGATACCTCTAATCGGACACATTCAGATGATAGAGCATACCAAAAAAAACCTTGGTACAAATTTTATGAGGATATCTTGAAAAATGAGTCCAAAATTAGCATTTATGTGGAAAAAAATGTGTGGACTTGAGTAATTTTTCGAGTGTGGACATATTTTTCGCAATGGCCGAGAGCAATATTTGACCTCTGAGGAAAACTTTAAATAGTGTCCCACTCCTATAATATTTTATATCGTTGTGCCCAAATATCAAAGATATGCAATATCAGACATGTAGGTTTTCAGAAAATGCAAATATTGGGCATCAAAATTGCAAATTTATTCATTTTTATATAATTTTAACCACAATAGGCTAACATTTTGCACTTTTTTACGACTTCGAACTGCCATAACTTTTGAATGGAATATGATATCAACAAGTTTTATCCACCAAAATTTTTCTTTTTTTGAGGTCTTTCTGATGAGATACTTTATTTCAACGATTAAGTAGCTAAAAAAAATCATCCAAGATGGCGCCGATAACTGTGAAGTCACGTGTTGCATTCCGTTATAGGGAACCATTGTAAATCCAACTACCAAACGATCACTACCACGACTGCCTGCAATCGTGTTTAAATCTAAATTCTTGTAAATACAAGTGCGAAAAAAATCATATTAAGATATCGAAATTAAATATTGTTATTTCGGATTTTAAAGGTGCATAAAAACAGAAAGAAAATCGGATAAGAAATGACTTCTGGAGTATTTTTTTTTTTTTGAAGACAAGTGATTTTACATATGAATTGTACAATATGGTATTCATATTATAAACCAACATCTACAAAAAACATTTACTGTTGTTTAATCACATTCATTGTCTCTTGAGTGAATAAAGGTAATAACAAAATTTCCGAACAATCTTACAAAGGGAAAGTCAAAACTCATAATTATATAAACAGACAAAATCAGTCAACAACCGGAAAACTGTGAAAACCGTAATGACCCTGACTTGGTACAGGCATTTCTAAAGAAATGGTGGGTTGAATCAGATTTTAAGGCGCCAAACCTCCCGATCTCATTACGGTTCAAATGTTCCGGCTGTCACTGTAATAGTATTTAAATGCAGGAACAAAATAGGTAAAATAGTTGTCAAAGCAGTACCATATTCGGTGACGTAAATGTCAAAAATATTTTTACGTCACACATTGACAAAAAAATTCTTGACATTTTCATGCATCCCTTAAAAAATTTTCTGCAGAGACGGAATATATTTTGACAAGATATTGGTATCGGAATATAAAGTTTTTAAGAGATCGAATGATACACCCCGGTAATGAATGCATTCGGCAATAATTAAATACAGTTAGGATCTTTATTATCCAATATTATCATTATTTTATAACAATACACCTTAATTATATGCTATAATTGTATGGAGACGGAGGTGTTAAAACCGAGTTTTTCACGATTGGCGGAAAATATCATTGACGTTCTGTGTGTTGTGTAAACATACCATAGAATATCTAGCATGTTTAAGCATGTCACATGGTGAAGGAGGTGGTGAAAAATTCACAGAAGTTTTTGCAGATTTTACCTACCAATGGGCTTTATCAAACATTTTATTGTGTCACAACGCTTCCCTCAACTGTCGTCTGCAAACTTACATCGTTATTTTATTCAAAGTGGCACAATTTTTATCGATTTGAGACTTTAAAATTTGACAATTATCGTCTGGCTGCCATTCAATATGGCGGGTCTCTCATGAGGCGGATGGTCTTCATAATTCGCATTTTAACTTTTATATGAGACAATCCTTTCATAATTTTAACACGTTTTGACTGCGTTTCCATCAACAGCTTATTCGCTTTGAGAATTTATCAAATATATTATCTGTACGCTGACTGAAACTTTTATTTTAATGCGTATCATTACCATGTGTGAAATTTAATACCAGTTTGTCTTACTACTTAATAGCATTTTAGTGACATTTTAAGTAGTTTGTGATATTTTAACTTTTATATTGGTGTTGGGTCTCACTGGGTGATGGTTATTCACCTCGAGGGCTGTATATATACTTATTAATTTGGACAATTTCCAGCGAGTGCTATGTATATACTTACTGATTGATTGATTGGTGTTTAACGTCCAGCGAGCAATTTTTCAGCTATATTCAGGACGAGAATATTTAATTTAAACGCCACGGGACTCAAAACAAGGAAAGGTGATGGGTAGGGACGGATAATTTTGCCAGTGCAACAGGTTTCTTATGGACCACTCATCATGAGCATGCTCATAATAAGCTGTTACACTGGGTTCTTTAACGTGCGGAGAGGGTGGCAATCTCTCAACACGGGACCTCGGTTTTATTTACGTCTCATCCGCAGGACGGGTTGGTTGTGAATTTCTACATCCCGCACAACCGACGGACGCCCCTTCAAGCCGAAGAAGCTCTCGGTCCCATTTCTATGCCCCGGGGTTGACCCCTTTTAGAGGACTAGTGCCTCAAGGGCGGAGAAACCTGGTGTCTATTCTACCCCCGGCACACCCTCTGAGGGGGGGGGGGGGGGGGGTTTATAAATAAAAGAAACATTAAAATGATAAAAACCATACATCTAGAACATGTTATATAACTATATTTTTGTATACAAATCAATTTCCTTTAAAAACTGCAAAATTGTGTTGCCTGCGACATTTGTAAATAAATTAGATAAACTGTTGGCATTGTAGAATGTCTGCCGAACATCGGCAACATCCACACAAGACATGTTTTAATGAAAAATTAGAATTACACGGAATACATTCCGGTCGTTCCTCGTTATTTAACAAATGGTTATGAGTAAAAGAAAGTCTACTATGACCTATACGACATCTGGTCAAGACTACCTGTTCCTTCCGATTTTGACCGTAAGAACAAGGAGTCTTGCCAACTAGGAATGCATTTCGTGTAATTTGTTATGAATTTGCTGGTCCCAGCTATCTTGCCAACGTTTTAAAATATATTTCACTATAAAAGGTTTAATATCTGTATAAGGAATAGAGCAATTGGATACAGGATCATCCAATGCGTTCTTGGCTTCCCGGTCAACGACTGTGTTCCCATGAATACCTATATGACTAGGGATCCATGTGAAAATTACATGTTTACCAATAGCAACAAGGCTTTTATCAATTTCAACAATTTTTAAAATAAAAGGGTTTTGAGTTTCCAACAGGCAAGAAAGAGAATCGGAACAGATCATGAATTTACTCTTTTCAGAAGAGGTAACGAACTTCAAGGCAAGAAGTATTGCATTAGCTTCTGCACTGAAGATCGAACTGGCAGACGGTATTCGAGCAGAGTAGACCTGCTGTCCAAAAACAGTTGCCGACGCTACTCTATCACCATCCTTTGAACCATCAGTATATATTGCAGAGTATTCAGATGTTACCGATCTAATTTCAGCAAAATGTTGCTGAATTAGTAAAGGGTTTGTTTCTGATTTTTTGTGTTGTGTAAGTTCAAAATTAAAAGTAGGTTTTGGATTTAACCATGGAGGGTTTTCAGGAATTACAATAGGTGCTATGTCATCCAAATTTATATCAGAATTTTCAAAATGTGTATTTACTCGGAGTCCAAAAGGTTGAATTGTATTGGGTTGTTTATCATAAACATTTTCATATAGAGGATTAAAAACAGTCATGTGCAGGATTTGAAGGATAAGCCTTCAATTTGGTTGCATACTGCATACCAAGTTTGATACGTCTGTTTTCAAGGGAAGGCTCGTTTGCTTCAACATACAAACTCTCAACTGGAGACGTTCTGAACGCTACAAGTGAGAGTCGTAGTCCTTGATGATGGAATGTATCTAGCAACTTGATATACGATGGACGGGCTGAACCGTAAACGATACATCCGTAATCCAATTTGGATCGAATCAACGATCTATATAAATTTAATAAAGCCGTGCTATCCGCACCCCAGTCGGTACTGGACACACATTTTAAAATATTAAGAGCTTTAAGGCTCTTATTTTTAAGCATTTTAATATGGGGTAGAAAGGTAAGTTTACTATCAAAAAGAAGACCTACAAATTTAGTTTCTGAAACTATTGTAATAGGGGAATTATATAATTTTAACTCCGGGTCTGGATGGAGTCCTCTTTTATTACAAAAGTGCATTCCTAGAGTTTTTGAGCTGGAGAATTTAAATCCATTCTCCAATGCCCATTTTTCTATCTTATTTAGACATAGTTGTAATTGTCTTTCAATGTTGTTCATATTCTTGGTCCGATAACATATCAGGAAGTCATCTACATAGAGAGAACCCTCAATGTTATCGTTTAAAATTTTAGCAAGACTGTTTATTTTAATACTGAATAATGTAACAGAGAGGATGCTTCCCTGGGGAACTCCCATCTCTTGTTCCTGAATGTCAGGATAGGTTGAATTAACTTTTGACATTAAATTCTGTCAGATAGAAAATTTGAAATGAAATTAGGTAGCTTACCTTTCAACCCCATATCAAAGAGGTCTTTTAAAATGCCATATTTCCATGTTGTGTCGTATGCTTTTTCTAAATCGAAAAAGATAGACACAGCATGTTCCTTTTTGGTAAAGGCGTTTCGAATAAAAGTTTCAAAACGAACAAGATGATCTAATGTGCTTCTACCTTGACGGAATCCACACTGTATATTGGACAAGAGTCCATTGGATTCAAGAAACCATGCAAGCCGAGCATTGATCATCCTTTCCATGGTTTTACACACGCAACTAGTTAGTGCAATAGGCCGATAATTCGACGGTTCGGAATGGTCTTTACCAAGTTTTGGAATAGGAATGACATTAGCTAATTTCCAAATTGATGGCAAGTCGCCTGTTTCCCAAATGTCATTCATGAGGTCTAAAAGAATTTGGAGTGCCGATTCCGGAAGATGTTTGAGAAGCAGTTAATGGATATCGTCGGGGCCGCATGCAGTGTCATGCGCCTTATCCAACGATTTTCTCAATTCATCTAACGAAAACGGGCGATTGTATTCCTCCAAATTCTTTGATTTAAAATTCAATTTAGTTTTTTCCTTTTGCTTTTTAAATTTTTGAAATTCGGGATCGTAATTTTGGGTAGAAGAGTTCCGTGAAAATATTTGGCCTAATTTATTTGAAATGTCCTGTTGAGATGTTAATGTGTCATGTCCATCTTTTAAATGATGGACGTTTGTTTTATTATTTTTGCCTTTAATTTTTTGTACCATATTCCAAACCTTATTCATCGGTGTATGGCAGTTTAATTTAGAAACAAAATTACGCCAGGAAGTGCGCCGATTTTGCTTCAATGTTCTTCGAGCTTTCGCCCTGAAGATGCGAAAATTGCCGATGTTGGATGTTTTTCGAACCGTCGTTCGGCCTTTTTGCGATTTTTGATGGCATCTTTGTTCAACACCTACACATTCGCAGGGGAGCACTACAGAAGCGTCAAAAGGCCGAGGTATGTGATTTTTAACATTACACATGTGCAAAGGCTAGTCGAGAATATCGATAATAATTAATGATATTAGAGTGCAAGTCGTGGTTTAGAAGTACATTTAGGTCATCATGCTCTCCCCTTTTTCCCAGTTTACCACGAACAGACGATCACGGGGCGTATACATCAAGTTTTGCATGTTGTAATCTCGTTTAAATTTCATGCATAGTATACAAGTGTTATAATTTCTTTCCAGTTTCATAAATTACTAGTATATACGTTCTCCACACGCGTACAAATGTACGTACGGTCCAGATTCTGACCTTTACCAAATGTAAACAAATAACAATACTATTTTTAACTCAGATTTGACAACTGAAAATACACCACTGTATGTTACAGTGCAAATATAAAAAAAAAACATTCATATAAACATGATGAAGAGGAAAAATGAACGAAGAAAAATTGTGAAATTGTTTACCAAACAGAAAAGTGCAATGCATACTGATGTAACCTTTTGAACATGTAGCTTATAATATTGTTTATTCATAAGAAAAAGTGTTTGCATCCAAAAAGTAAAATGTGGTGGTTTTATTTTGTAACAAATCAAATGTAAATATTTGTATCTTTTTTTCAAACTGATTTGATTTTTGCAGGTTAGGAATAGCTGCACTTCATTACAACGAGAACTGCAACAGAGACCAAGCAACAACTAAAGATGGACCAATGCTTCAACACCTGCTACCCAAAGAAGGGAACACACGCTATTGCAAAACCTAGGACACCACCACCATCATTTGGTTAGTATTGTCAAACATCAGTAGCTTGAGAACCACTCATTTCTCAATCCACTTTTTCAATCCTGCATATTCTTTTATTAGTAACTAAACAATATGCATTTCTTGAAAAAAATTGTGCAGTCTCTGTGATGTTTTACTGTACATGTATACTTCACACTGTAATGTAAAAGTCATACCTTTTGACAAGTTTAATTTTGTCAAACTTCCAGTTTCACCAAGATGAAGAACAGCAATAAATATAAAAACCTTGTTCTTTTGCACTGATTTTCTTTTTTTCTCGCATGCATTATGCCCTATCCATCCTGTTTTCAGTTAAAATTTGCTAAAGCAGCTTAACGGTTTATTTGATGTGTTGCGTCAATGAGCTATACATTTATACTGATAATTTTTCATGCTTTTAACTAAAGATTAATACCGGTAATTCAAGGAAATATAGTCATATAGGTACAGTGTTGAGAAACAAATTAAAAATATCAACTCTACTAATATAAAGTTGCAATTGTGATACATGTATATGTCATTTACCAGATTTTATAACTTTCTTTTTTATTGTAGAGTATGTGGCCCTGATCAAGCAGGCAGTAGTGGAAAGAAGACGATGATGTAAAAGTGCTCAACACTACCAATCCACCGTCTCTGACATCATTCACTATATTGAGAAAGCAGACCTCATTCAGAGACATCGATCAAGATTTAGCAGACAATGAAAAGACTGTGTGAACATTAAAATTTAATTCTTTATGTAAATTGTATATAATAATCTGCAGTGTATATAATTCACAGTTCATAGAAATAGTACATATTTCAAACAAATGTTACTCAAACAGTAGCGTATTTAAACCCACAATATTCTTCTGATGGAAAAGTCTCTCTTATTTTCTGAACAACACAAGTTGGTAAAAATGTTCCTGTTATGACGTCCAAGTCTGTGCCAAATCCACTGTACGAAGCGTCTGTAAGCCATAAATCTGTATTGTCTGAAATAAAAATACCAACTTTTAGATTCAGTTTCACTTATTATAACAGTTTATAAAATGATTTATTAGAAGATTTTACAGAGTATGATTCTAAACATTTTATATCTTCCTATATTCACAATTATTTGTATATTAAAAATATAATTGTTAATTTGTCCTGTAAATAATTCTTCTGTATATCCAATAATAATTTATATAAAAACAAATTTATGAGTTTATATGACAAAGTCTTGTGTTGTAAGTTCTGTATATTAATAAATATAATTTGTATAAAGATACAAATTATTCATTGTAAATATACCTGTTTATAGTTATGCACATTTTACTGAAAAATGCACATACTGAATAAAATGTTGAAATATGATTACATACTCATTTATTGGCTCGCTGTCGTCAAAGGGACCAACATTTTCCAAGAACTTGTACATGGTGACGTGAAGAACATGTCGGTTAAGGCAGTTGGAAATAAAATTGTCACTGTCTGTAATACACTGCATGTCCTCTGATAGCATCTGGGAGTGAACTGCGGGCACTTCAACACAACAAATACATTCTTCTGGTATTGTCATTGAGGAGCAATTGCCACATTCACACCTAAAAAATAAGATACATTACTTACATATAAAGCAAGCATAACATGAAAAAATATACACATGGGGTACATCTATAAAGTAAATACATATGGATATAAAGTAGACTGATGGGACTGACAAGAGTGGTTCCAGAAACAGATGGTGTAAAGCTTATGAAGGGTTTTACTATACAGTTGGGAAGAAAAGGAACAGAAATGGAGCAAATGTCAATGAGAGAACATCCCATCTCCGAATTGACTGGCTGATCAAAAATAGACATATAGATGGCCACACCATCTTCAACAAGCGGGACACCCCACAAAATACAACAAGCCCTAAATGACTCCCAACAAAAAACAAAGTGGATCAGTGGCCAAAATACTAGAACAATTTTTCAAATATGATTGAAAACTGCCTCTAATCTAGAATGGAATTGAGAAGTAATTGATTCTTGTTGTCTCGAATACATTTAAGTCAACATTTCAGGTAACTCGAAAAAGTTTTCTGGATCTTCAACAGTAATTACTATGCAAATTTACCCTTGATGAATACAATTACTGGCTGTGTACTCTATCCCGCCAGGTACCCATGCAAGATGTTTCTGTCAACTTGAAAGTGCCAGTTAAAACATTTCATTGTTTGAAATCAACAGGGAGCCACTTTACCAGAACTTTCTTTAAAATTTCTGAAAACTTTTTGTAGAAATGTAAGATATCATCGACAATACAACCTGTTGACTTATATTATTTCAGATTTTCGTTCAATCGCGTATTCTCTTTTCGAATATTGTCAACAAATAAACAAAACCTCACCAGTTTGTGTTAGCAAGTCTGTCCTGAGCTTGGGAACTTTCGTCGATATCCGAGTCTTCTGATGTTGAATATTCTCTTTCCTGTTGACTTTCATCATTACATAATGGCTCGAACTGATACGGCTGGATGTCTAAATCACCAACATGATCGGAGATATTACTGTCATCACTGTCCATTATATTTATCGACTGTTTACTGTCTCACTTCGATCGCTCAACTGACCGTTTATCATGGAAGCCATCCTTTGGCGCATGTGACGTTACGTAATCACGTGACCACTTAGCTCATTAAAATGTATAGGTCAGAGATCGCGACAATTTCAAAAGGTAATAATCAATAAAATGAGCGTCCTAGGGGGTTATTTTCAATTAAGACAATGTTTATAGTTTATTTAATGACCAAATCAAACAAAATTGAGAAAATTATTTTTTGTGTCATGTGTCCTTTAAGTTTCACTAGTTGACCATTTCTTTTCGTTATAAATCGTTTGACATGAATAACACCCTGAGGTGCTAGTTCCTTGCAGATTTTTTCATCAGATAGAGTGTCCACATCTTCGTCTCTGTAACGAATGATTGATTCCTCGACTGGTGTTAAGTGTTCTATGAGGAGTGGAAGATATATTTATATTGTGAATTTGCTTTAGTGAAAGCAGATTTAATGATTGTTGCTTACGTTGGCACTCAATCATCAAACCACCAGATTTCAATTTGGTTTTTCACTTCTCCTGCACAGCTCTTGATGCATTTTTCTATTACAAAAGGTGATATTTTTGTCAGTGATACACCATCTTCACTACTTTTTAATACGATAAATCGTGACCAATTGTCAGAAACTTCAATCTCTTCTTCATATCTCACGTCATTTTTCTGTTTTTTTTGGATTTATTGGAATCTGTTTATTTAAAGGATCTGAAGCAGCCATGTTGCCATGTATAATAGTTCAACATCCTTGTCCCCACCCACCACGGAGTGCCAACATGGGCGATACTTGAATTCCGAGGATCTCCGTCGGAAAGTATCAGGAATTCCAAGGATGGTATACTCGAACAGTAGAATTTCTATTATGAACGCAAGCTTCGTACCGGGGCCGGTTCCCCAATGAAACAACCGTTCGAAATATCAACTACTCGATTGACCCATTAGCCACCGCCTTCTTTAATGATCCATTCTCTTAGCTATCTAGAAAACATCATTCATCAAGTTAGAATAATTAAAACGTATAAACAGTGTTTAGAGGATCAGTTAAAGGGCTTGGCGTGACCAGCCGATTGATCGAATCGGGTCCATTCGACCTCCCGTCTAGGTGAAGTAAGGGCCAAAGAGGTGTGTTTCAACCACCAGGATCCCGTCCTCCACCATTACGGGTCGCAACACACGGCAAACGTGTCGCCTCATTTAGTCTGACTTCTACGACAAGCAAGAGGGTACTTACTGATGCTATATACGCCATAACACGTCTTAGTATTGATGTTGAAAAGGAAATTGCAGAAATATTTGGAAAAATCGCTTCACCAATTGTGGGCAACAAACAACTCCTGTTATACTTACTGATACCAAAGCAAAATATATAATAGAGCACTGTTACAATGAAATTGAATCTCAAATTAGGTGGTGTTATAAATCGGGTCAATCTACAGAAAAAGGGTACAACTGGTTACAGAAAAATATTGAAAAGGAAATAGGTCATTTAGACAACATACACATATATTTGGCTGGGAACATGTGATCTCACTGATTACGATGGTGCTTTTGTGTTAATTCACTACTAGACAAATACCAGAAATTTATAGAACTATTTAAACCATATCCAGCTTGTACATTTACTTTTCTTGAAGTTCCACCATATTCAATACTAGAATTCAACAAATATAGAAAACATGGCAATTATGTAAGCTTAAAAAAACAGGACGATCAGCTACTTCAAAAATTAATTAACATATTCGACGTATAAACAGTACTCTGAATACATTTTCACCTTGGAGTAGATGTCAGTCACCACCATACAATAGCAACATCAAAATCTAAAAAAAATCACAATAAGGGATCAGTACTTCTTTGATTTATATAAAGACGAAATTCACCCCGACTCGGACTTGGCTAAAGTTTGGTTGAAGAAGATTGCTTTGCAAATTCAAAAAAACTGGAGTTAAACAAGTTTTAAATTTGAGTCCAGTGTGTATAATATTACTATAAGCTACCCAACGGTGGGAGTATCCACGACGGGGTAACACTGTTTTTTTTTCTCTAACTGAAATATAGTATTTCTTGTTGCAATTTATACCAAAGGTGGGAGTATCCGCGACCTGTAAGCTAGTTTATTCTATATTTAAACTTTACTCTTACTTTAATCTGACTCATGGCACTTGCTGTGGTTACAAACGCTGCTACAAGTGAAAATAAAGATGTGCTGATGTTAGGAGGGATGGTACATACTAAGCACTATGCTTTGAATATTGAAAAGTCATTATCAAAATAACTTAAATGCACAGAAAAGAAACAGATTACGTACAAACTCACAGGTTGGGGCTTTACAGCTGAGCTAGATGCTGTTACATTTGAACTATTTGCACATGCTTGTGAATCCTACTACATGAGTGGTACAACTACATTTCAGAAAGTTATGAAAGATAATTCTTGTGATCGGCTTGGTTACATGACTCAAAAGACGCTTAAAATTAGAGACTTTGATTCTGAAAGTTAATCTGTATATAACAAAATGCTCAATATTAGTAAACGGAAGAGGTGCTGTCAACTTCATACATAGAGATATTAAAAACTTGCAGGAGATCATAAAAAATACCACCGTAAATGGGTTGTCTGTTGACATTCAACAAACTAACTTACTTCTATCCCAACAACTAGAAACTTTATTGAATGACATGAAGAAAAATACCAAGCAAAATCAACAAGCTACAGAAACTCAACTAAATGAGCAAAATGAGAAATGTGTCAAATGTAACAGGAGTTGTAAAACAAGAGCGGTGTTATGCAAAAACAATCATTGGGTTCACTTTCACTGTGAAAAACTGTCCGTCTCTGAAATTGAACAAATTGAAAGTAATATGAAGGAAGTATATACTTGTTCAAAATGTAGAATTGTATCTGAAACTACATGTATCAAGGACACTGTCATTAGTTCTCCAAATATTAAGCAATTGGCCATACCTGAACCTATCAAGTTATTGCTAATCAGCAAGCATTATCACAATCACTAGAAGACACGACTTTAGCTCAACAATTGTTACATGAAGAAATTATGTCTAGATACTCTATCAACCGATAAAATGTCGTGTGTTACTTGTAATGGATATTTTCATAAACGATGCATTCACATAGAATCAGAGACTTGTTTTTCTGGTGTTGGAGCTAACGATCAAATACTCTCACAATAAATCTATAAATTTGAATTCTCAAAATCAGACTGAATCTACCATGTGTCATAGTATAGTAACTGATAAACAAGAGACACTACAACATCATCTTGTCGTGCCACAAACTACCATGAGCGCAACAAATAAAAGACAAAATACTACGTTACCACCCTCAATATCAGCAAAAACAACAATCAAAGCAACTGACAACTCAACAATGAAAGAAGACTCAAATGAGACAAAACAAAAAGAACTGACAATTAGAACTGCTTCTAAAGAAAAAGGAAGAACAATTACGAATAAAAGAAGAATTGCTCAATGAAGATGTACATTTAAATTTTACGTTTACAATCGGAATGCTAGAAATATCGTAACTTTTCCGAAATCGATTCTTTAAAATTAAATACGCCGAGTCCAGCCCTGGCTTGGATTTCTCGAAAAATCTCGAGTTTTCTTAACAAACCCACTTCAATTTGAGTAAAAACTCGACTTAAGTTAACGTTTTGACTTAGTTTGTTTCGAGAAATCCAAACCAGTCTGGCCTCACTGACGCTTTTTTATTTGTTTCTGTTGTCACATAAAAAAGAGTCAATGAGGCCGGCACGGCTGTGTACATGAATGAATAAGAGATAATTCTCTCGGAGTGTGATATCCATATAAAGATGAAATAACGGATGCAAACATTACCGGCTAAAATTACACAATATTCCGTTTAAAAATATTTCATGGCGGAAGTCCTCATACCTGTTCATCTGTGACGGCAATATGTGTATTGGACTAGGTATTACAGCCAGCTTGACATGAATTAATTAGCTCGGGTTACAGGTGTCGATAATGGCAGGAACATCTTGTTGACACACATTTCCCGGGGCCAGGGGGGGCAATATTAATTAATTCTGTTTAATGTTTTGTTTTTTATTACTATTTAATACTGTTTGTTTGTACATTTGCAATCATTGAAGTAATTCTAATTTCTGAATTAAATTAAAATGTCATTTTAAAATTACTCAACCGGCAACGGTGTCGTTAATTATTGACAATAATAATAATACTTTATTCCAAAAGCAATACAGCTTATAGGTATATAAATACAAATTACAAACAATACATGTATAGTAATTAGCGCTACTTACTATTACTAGCTTGCAATACGTCAGTCAAGATTCTTGGCTTAGTTCTCTGGTAGTTCTGGCAAGCGTGGTCAGTTTGTGATGCATCATGGGTGCCTTTCGGAACTCCTCGGCCCCCATCCCCTATGACTCACTACACTCCTCCCCGTTTTATTTTAAAGGTCCCTGGTCAGCCACCGAGACACCCCCCCCCCAAAAAAAAAAACAAAGGGACACCCTGGATTTAATAACAAATCCAAAAATCACCCTAGGGCTCTCAAGAGGCGGTCAAAGCCTCCACAAGCCCTAAGCTTTCGATATCCACGGGACCGCGTCCCCAGGAATCACAAGACCAGCAAACTGTATGCTACACACCAGACCCTCTGACGCCCTCCACACCCACAACACACCAACCATCCACTTCGATATCCCCTTCTCCACATTACCCATACCATCCCTTCCCCCCATTATTATAAAATATAACTTTTTTGTGACGAGTAAATCAGTTTAGAGAACAAATATACTTTTTATGATAAGTCGATCCCCTCAGAAACCCATTTTCCAAGGAAACACTTTCCCCAAGACACCATGCCAGGAATGAAGAGCGGAGACCCCCATCCAAAGGACAAACTGTCGAATGGAGGATTAAGGGGGAAGGACAAAAAGGAAATAGGCCACCGAAAAGTCAAACAATAACAAAACAGATCTCTCCTCAGTCTTCATGACCAAATGAAGACCAAGAGCAGATTGTGGATCAAGAAAAGTTGGACATCATATATCTACCTCCCAGTCTCCATGACCAAATGAAGACGGGGAGCGTAGACTTTTGTCCCTAAAGACAATGGCGGCCATTTTTCTTCAAAAGGATGCCCAAGAACCGTTGAAGAACAAATACATCACTGCCATGGTTGGACCAACCTAGAGATCCATTTAAAGACCCGGCCTGAATTCCCCACGGAAACACCTCCACAAATGACCCTCTGCCGAGGACCCCTCCCCAAAAGACAAGTCATTGTATGGTGGAAGGAGAGCGAGGACAAACAATGGACATGCTGCAGAAAAGCTGGACCATATCACCTAGGTTTAAGATGCAGAACCAATCTCACTAATGAACCCACCAGAGGTGAAATATTAAACAGAACAAATCTCACCACTGGACCAACCAAAGGTGAAATATTTAGCAGAACAAATCTCGCCACTGGACCAACCAAAGGTGCAATATTTAGCAGAACAAATCTCACCACTGGACCAACCAAAGGTGAAATATTTAGCAGAACAGATCTCACCAAATGGCACTAATTATGATAGGCAAATAATGGAAAAACACAAAGCAGCAGTCATGTCCTCACCTCCAAACATTTGAATTCAACCATCAACCCCAAGGAGTCCCCAACAATATATATCCATGTTCCCCCATACACCACCTGTTACCATCGAACAATTGAATACAAACGTAAACCCCAGGGAGTCTCCAACAATATATATCCATGTTCCCCCATACACCACCTGTTACCATCGAACACTTGAATACAACCGTAAACCCCAAGGAGTCCCCAAAAATATATATCCATGTTCCCCCATACATCACCTGTTACCATCGAACACTTACTCCTCTCTCTCATCTGAAACTCCCCTTTTGGGCCAATCTCACTACTTCCTCCGGTACAAGGCCTGCCCATTGGCAATACCTACCCGGAGGATAACCAAAGGAGACTGACCCCTCACCCGAGCGACCTCCGCCATCCTGAACAAATGAGCCGGGTGGTTGATGGAACCGGCCGCATCGGGGAGATGAGGAGTGTCACTCCAAGAGGAGCCTGTTCCCTGGTACGGCTTTGAGCCCCCGTCTCTGTCGGTCGCGAAACCCCTTCACCATACTCGAGAACCCAAAGTAGGTTTCGGGGTAGGCGTTCGCCCAGAGTTTAACTGTGGCCTCATCCCCATTGAAACAATGGAGATGAATACTTTGCAGGGTATTGGGGACTTTGTCCAGCGTCAGGCCCAATACCTCCCGGTATAATGCATCCGTTGCCTGGGGGCTTTCCCCCGAGGCCCGGATGTGAAACACCAGAGGCATATACGGCCGAGCCAGCGCCAACACCCACTTCAAAGTACTTGATTGTATTCCGAAGGGCTTTGCTCCTTCCCTACAATCAATCCCCACCTCCCCCAAGACGGTCAGAGCCGGGGAGTCCAACAGCTTGGATAGGCGATCAAAATCCAATGCGTACTTGGGGTGAACTCCCACTGCTATAAACCATCCCTCGGGGAGATTTAGCCTCTCTGGATCCTCAGGCCACGTCTTAGGGTCACAGTAGACCAACACCCCCCCCCCCCCCCCCCACCACGTTGATCTCCTGCTTAGGAGCGGGCCTTGGACGCCTAGCCAGGAGTTCCTGGATCCCCATACGGGGGTCCATTCTCAGCCTCCGGAGAGACCTGTCCAGATGCATATGTGAATCCATAGCATCCGGAATCAGAACCGGAGACTCCTAACCTGGCTGTCCTCTTCCCTACACCCTCCAGCCACTGGCTGAGGGACACCCCTACTCCAACCGACCAGATGAGGAGACGGCACTGGCTTCAAGCTGAAGAGAGGCACTGGCCGAGGTACAGGAAACCCACCAGTCTTCGTCGCCGAGACTTGCGATGGTCCTCTGCCCCTCAGTGGGTACCCTCCCCATTGAACCTCCACTGCCCATCCCCTCATGGGAACAGTCCATGGGTTCCTCCGGCTTTACAGCCGGAGGTTCCCCTGAACTTCCAGACTCCCGACTACTGACCACCGGGAACCGGAGGCTACATAATGCTTCTCTTCTTGGGGCAGGTATGAGCCCCAATAGCTCTATGAGGGCTCGCCAGTGTATCAAAACAGCTGGAGAGTTAGGGGGGTTCAAGGAGAATTCCGAAGAAATCTCCCATCCCCTTACCCTACACACCTCCCTCATAGCCGCCACCTCCACCGGCTTCACATTATGGCCCTCCAGGCACCCGATAGTACTCAGTAGCCCTGCCACATAACCAAATAGGTCACCCCTGATCTCCCAAGGACTCTCAGGATCGTCTGCAATGCAGACGCCCTGACCCTACCAATATCCTCCCCCGTGCACCCCAAATCCCTGAAAACCCCAGGAATATGTGTGTACACAATGCCCCCTGAGGTCATTGACCCACTCCCCACACCCCTCCATAGGACACCTCTCACCGGATGAGCTCCCTGATGACTTCGGTTCCCCGCCGGCTTCCCCTTGTACAGACCCCCCTTGGGACTGACGACTTAAGGCCTGCCGCTTACGGCGCTCTAGCCGGCCAGGCCCATATCGGCTCCTTCTTTCTCCGGACCGTACGGCCCGGAGAATCGATCATCCCCTCACTACCCGGGGCCTCCGCCCCTGCCGGTACCTTACTACTGGGTGGGCCCGTGACCTCTGCCGCCGCCACCCCCTCTGATACAGCGGACAGGCAGTCTTCCGTCTATCAGCTGATGAGCCTGCCTCCGCTGTATCAAAGCACTCGCTCCCGCTATCCTCCAGCGACAACACATCTTCCTCCTGTTGTGACATCTGAAAGAGATTAAATAATCCACCTGACACAGGGGGCTTATAGCCACCCTGTGCCTGGCAGGTCAGAATTCTATGTTCTATGGGCATACCTGGTCTTCCCTCTTTCTCCCTAAACACTATCATTATGCCACCCCAGAGTCCCCAATACTTCCCCCACTGCACTATACCTTCTCCCGAGGATGCCTGTGACACTCCGAGCAGACAAAATCTCCCATGGCCTTTGCCTCTTCCTGTGTTATCCTTACACAATCACCATGATACCATTCTTTGCACTCATCGCACCTAATCATGAACTCCCCAGTGTATGGCTTTTGACATACAGAATAAAGCTTAGCTCTATACCCCCGTTGATCTTTGACGCCCCTCTTCTCCTTGGTATACCCTGTACCCTTAATGATTTGTTGACTCAGTTTTTGGGCCCACTCTGGAACCTCGCGGTCATGACATAACTTCAGCCTATCGTGGTTAGCGGTGATAATCACCCGCTTTAACTTTATTTTATAGAGATAGGGGGTCAACTTTTCAATTACCACTCCGGGGCCTTTCCACGAGGGACTCAATTTTCGAGTTTTTCCCTTAACGGTAGCAGTGTCCAACTGATACACCAAATCCCCCAGTTTTAACTCCTTGACCCTCACCTTGACATCATAATCTTCATTCGTTTTTGGGATTGTTTGAGAGTTTCCCTAGCTACCCTGTGGGCCCCTTCAATAGCTGTTTGCAACTCCCCTACGTATTGGTCCCCTTCGGGCTGTCCGGTGTTCCCCGGACTCCCGAACATTAGTTCCGCAGGCAACTCAATCTCCCTACCCAACATCATCATACTGGGTGTGTACCCTGTGCTTCTATTTACAGAGGACCTTAATGCCCCTGCCAACTGCGGTAAGTATTTATCCCAGCTCTGCTGATTTTTTCCAATGCAACACCGCACCGCTGCCATCAGTGTACGATTGCATCGCTCTACTTGTCCGTTCGCCGAGGGACGATAAGGGGTAGTTCTCGATTTATGTATGTGAAGTAATTCACACATTTCCCTGAACAAAGAGGACTCAAAATTCCTCCCCTGATCAGTGAATACTTCAAATGGGCATCCACATCTAGAAAAGAACTGATTCACCGCGGCTCTTGCCGTTTCCTCTGCACTCTGGGAAGGCAAGGGATACACTCTACCCACTTGGTAAATTGGTCAACCATCATCAAGATGTGTTCATTTCCTCTCAGTGCGAGGTAGGGGTCCAATGAAATCTAAATGGACCAGTTCCATTGGCGATCCCGAATGATAGGATAACATTGGGTGTCTAACTGAGACCGTTGCCTTTTTATTTTGGTTACACTCCATACACCCCTTCACGTAAGCCGACACATCTTTGCTTATCCCCCTCCAATAATACCTAGACTTCACTTTCTCGATTGTTCTTTCTATGACCTGATGTCGAGCTAATGGGGGATCGTGACAAAGCTTCACAATTTGTTCCCTGTACATCTTTGGGACCACCCTCCTTGCTGACTTCCCCTCATCCCCTTCTCTCCACAGGACCCCTTTTTCCAAGACAAAAACTTCCCTGTTTATCCAATAATATTTGCTTCTAGAGTCCCCTATTAACAATTCTCCTTCAGTGGGCTCCTCCCCTGTCTCCCTCCACCTGACCACCCAGGATAATTCGGGGTCCACCCGTTGCTGTTCCTTCATTTCGTCCTCACCTGGGCCTTGGAAACTAATGCCCTCTGCCTCTCGAACTAGTTGGACTCCCTTGATACTTTCCCATCTAAGTCTATTTCCCGCTTCCCCCGTAGAGACCCAGATCTCAGCCACCCTAGGTCCCATTTCTTCTTCCTCCTGGTCTTGACCCTCTCTCACGGGTTGACCCCAAGGCTTATTTGCCAAGGGAACCACGTCATCTACATCCTGGTCAAAACCGGACCAGTTTGAATGGGCCCTAGTACAGTAGGGACACCCCCACATGGCAAATCCTGTAATTTCACTCTTAGATTGAAGTCTGAACATGATTCCCCCCAGGGATCCTTGACAAGGCATCTGCATTGGTATGTTTCTTCCCAGGCCTATGCTGGATTTCCATATTGAATTGACTCAGTTCTTCTAACCATCTAGCCAGTTGCCCCTGTGGCTCCTTAAAATTCATCAGCCAGGTCAGACTATTATGGTCTGTCCTGACCGTGAAATGCCTACCCAACAAGTAATGCCTAAACTGTCGAGAGAACCTAATAATTGCTAATAATTCCTTTCGAGTGGTGCAGTATTTGTGTTGCTCCGGAGTCAAGGTAAGACTCCCGTACGCTACTGCCCTCTCTTCCCCCTCTTGTATTTGAATCAATTCAGCCCCCACCGATTTATCAGATGCATCCGTATCCAGTATAAAGGGATCAGTTGCATTAGGCAGGACTAGAACTGGTGCTCTCACCATTGCATTCCTCAACTCATCAAACGCCTTTTCCTGTTCATCTCCCCATTGATATGTACGTTTCCCTGTTAGGGCCTGAAGGGGAAACGCCATTTGAGTATATTCTTCAATAAAGGCCCTATGGTAATTGGTGAACCCCAAAAACATCTCCACCTCCTTTTTATTTTTAGGCCTTGGCCAGTTTTTTATATCTTTGATATACCCTGGCCCAATGTATATTCCTCTAGGTCCCACTACTCTACCCAGGAACTCTACTTCCTTTTGAAACAGTTCACATTTGTTGGGCTTCAATTTCAGGACCAGGATATCGTCCAGGAAAGCCAGAACCACTTTCCAATTTAAACCCCTCAGCACCAGGTTGATGACTCTCGTATAAGTGGCTGGTGAGTTACATAACCCAAAAGCCATTCTAGCGAAATCAAACAACCCGTATTTAGTAATAAATGCCGTTTTGGAGCAGTCTTCAGGTTTGATTTTCACTTGCCAATATGCTGAATTGGCATCCAGTTTGGAATACCATACATTCCCGGCTAAAGTGTCAAGACACTGGTCCACTAGGGGCAATGGGAACAAATTCTTAATGGTAAGAGCATTTAAGGCCCTGTAATCCACACACCACCGTACTGACCCACATCGTTTCCGGATAAGAAACGGAGCCGATGCCCACTCGGACATTGATGGCCGGATCACTCCAGCACTCAACATTTTCTTTAATTGGGCCTCTTTTTCTCCTGCAAACCCTAATGGGGTACGCCTGATTCTTTGTTTAACTGGGCGATTGGTCCCAGTATCAATCCCATGCTGGATTGTATTAAATTTCCCAAAGTCAAACTCACTTTTAGCAAACACATCTTCAAACTCGCATAATAACTCACTAAGTTGTGTCTGCTCCTGCTCATTCAGCTTCCCTTTGGATTTATCAAAGAGATTAATCAAATGTTCAGGAATTTCCCGTTTTCCATTCTCTGGACCCCCCTGTTCCGCAACTTCTACCTTTTGTACTCCGATGGTCTCTACGTTCGAACACACCTCTTCTGCATAGGCCAAAACTTCCCCCTTCTCTACTTCTACATAGTGGTCGGATATGTTAATGAAACAAAGCACTGGGTTATCACCCCCATTGTGCAATGTTCGAGGTATTAATAGCTCACCTGTGGTGGCTGCCTTTACTATATACTCCCCTGCCATAGACTCACTCAGCTGTGCCCCCACTCTCAAGACTGAATTTGGGGGTACCTTACACCCCTTGGCTAGGAACACCCCCGCCTCTTTCTCATTGACTAAAGGGCTTCCTGTTCCCAAACTCGTGGGTATAACATCCCCTGATATCTGTAGTTCCTTTTCTTTGAGATGTAGGGACACCCCATTAGCCTCTAAAAAGTCTAAACCCAGTAACATATCCTCCTCTATTGGGGCCACGTAGATTTCTACTGTGAATAGATGTGTCCCCAGGACTACCTGAAAAGGGCCAGCAATATACCCATTCATCTGCATTCCCTTCCCTGCGGTGTTCATAACCACTTCCTTACGGATTGGTGGGGCAGGGTCCAATGATTTGTAGAATTCCTCGGACACCAGTGTTACCTGTGCTGCTGTATCTACTACAGCTTGTAACTGCATGCCTTGTACCTCTACTGGGACCCTAAACATTACCCCATTGGACAGCTTGAGCACCGTTACTGCTCCGTCCTCTTCCTCATCCGTAACACAATTCCCTATATTATCCTCTACCCCCTTTTCCTCCTCCTCTATGGACTCGTCCGTGTCCCTCTTATCCCTATTGTTTTCCTCCCCTACTGACTCCTCACTTGAGGACTCGTACCCCTGCTTCTCACCTTCACATTTGACCCGTCCCTCCGGACTACTAGAATCCAGAGGGTCGTCCTTGACTTCCCTATTGTTTTCCTACCCTTCCGACTCCTCACTTGAGAACTCATATCCCCGACTCGCACCTTCAGATTTGACCCGTCCCTCCGGACTACTAGAATCCGGAGGGTCGTCCTCTACTTCCCTATTGTTTTCCTCCCCTTCTGACTCTTCACTTGAGAACTCATACCCCTGACTCGCACCTTCAAATTTTACCCGTCCCTCCGGACTACTAGAATCCGGAGGGTCGTCCTCTACTTCCCTATTGTTTTCCTCCCCTTCTGACTTCACTTGAGAACTCGTACCCCTGACTCGCACCTTCAAATTTTACCCGTCCCTCCGGACTACTAGAATCCGGAGGGTCGTCCTCTACTTCCCTATTGTTTTCCTCCCCTTCTGACTCTTCACTTGAGAACTCATACCCCTGACTCGCACCTTCAAATTTTACCCGTCCCTCCGGAGGTTCCCCCAATTCCCCATTTACCCATAGGAGCCTATCCTGCTGATTCTTCTCCTCCATATCTACTTCTTTGAGACTATGTATATTGGCGATAAGGGGTTGTCTCAAGCCTCGCGAGTTGCCCCTATGGAGTTTAAAGCCTCCTTATTTTCCTGAAATGACACTGCTTTCTTCCCTGTCGGAGACCCCAACCTTGGGCACTCCCTCTTGAAGTGTCCCATGGCCCCACAGTGGAAGCATCCCTGTTTATCCCCCTTTCTGGGGGATGGACTTCGTGATTGTGCTCTATACCTATCCATTCGATTTCTCTTCACCTCCTCCATAATGGCTGCCATTTGAGTGGAAAGTGCTGCTATGTTGGACTTTATCTCACTCATTTCTTTCCCCTGTGCCGACAGTACTTCTCCCATTTTTTTCTCCAAACTCTTATCTGTAACCCGATCAGTCCCTATTGCGCACACCCTGGCCTCTCCCCCGTAGTGAGGCCCTGGAGATACTTGTTTCACCTCCCTTCGAGGATTACGCCCAAGGGTGCTCCCAAATATAGCCTGATTATTATGTTGGAACCACCTCATTTTATCAATAGCCTCCACTATGTTTTTTGGTCGGATATTAGAGGCATAACTCCCCGCCTCTTTATCTGCTGCCCCTTGACATAGCCTCACCACTGCTTGTTGATACATGTGAGTTTCGGGCAAATCTCTAAATGCTCTAGTGGCTAGGGATAAGACCCGATCCGCCCAGTCCTCCAGGAGTTCATCCGGAGTCTGACGGGCATTATTAAATTGGACCTGGGCTGTTTCGGGCAGTTCACGGAAACCACACCGTTTTTCTAGTTTCCGTATTAGGTCCATATATACCATTTCCTGGTTCCGCTCAACCAGGAGCGCATAGTATTCACTTGCTTTCCCATCCAGGCACCAGCATAACTGGTCCCTGCATTCTCCTTCCGTCCACTCAATAACTTCCGCATGACGGGAAAATTTAGCATACAATACTTTCCAATTTGATTTACCATCAAACTTTAAGGACATAGGCAAATTAACACTCTTCCCCCTTCCCCTTTGACCTCTCTCCCCCTCATACTCCTCCTTTCTTGCATAATCGCTAGGATTTTCGGGTTCTCTTCTGGGGGGACACCCAGGCCTGTTCCCACTACTATGTAACCTAGGAATAGATGGGTTTTGTTCCTCCTGGGCCTTCAATGTCTTCCCCACTTGGGCGGTAATGTCCCCTTTGCCTATCATACTCATCTCTACGTTGAACTATTCTAGGGACTTCATTTTCCCTTCCTAGGGTATGTCTTGTTCTACCTCTACTCTCCCTCATCTTGGAGTTAGTATATTCCCTATTCCACCTCCCTCCGGTATTCATCGGAGGGGAATAGCGGCCCCCCTGTCTTGCCAAATGCTTCCCCTATCCCCTATTAGACGGGGCTACTGTTCGGATGTTTGGCACTCTCACTTCAGCCCCCACTGGCTAAAACCCCACTATGAAAAAGGCCTGGTTCTCTAGGGAACGCATAACCCGCACGAATATCCGAGTCTCGTATATGCACGTTTTGCATATACGCCCGATCCCTCTCATCGCTGCTTGAATCCCAATCCAAATCGTCCCGTCGCGTTCGACGAACTGATGGCGGCGGATATTGTCCCGGAGCTGATGTATATTTAACTCCCCCTGGGGTTTGTCTTTCCATGAAAGTACTTTCCATCTCACTATAATTATCATCTAATCTCTCGGGTAAATTGGCCTGTTGCCACCAATCCCCTTCCTGTTTATTATAATATGATTTTCCCCCTGTTAACGGGACTTTATCAAATGTACCCATATCCTTCCCCCTTCCTTTAACTTGGCCCTGTCCTGTCCCATCCCACTTCCCTATTAACTTGTCAACACTCCTAACCCTTTCCCTATGTCGATCATACAGGGATCCCATTCCTTCTTTATTTTCAAAAGAGGTAAAATCCAAACAATCCAGTAACGGTTGTGTTATCCTAAGATATGGAACCTGATTTAGGTCATCCAATTCCAGATCACCCTTTGCCTCCCTTAATTCCAAAATTTTATCGGCCCCCTTCGCCCCTATCCCTGGTACTGACATCAGCTCCTCGATGGAACAATTGTTAATGAAAACATGCGGCATTGTTAATAAAAAATAAACAACAAAAACACGTGGCTCTTTATTCTGTGGTGTAACGGACTAGATTTTTACACTGTGCCGCTTTTTGTCTACTTTTGTTTAAAATCGATGTCTAAAAAAAAAAAAAATATTTAAATTTATTGGGGACTCCGGACTTACAACTTATTTTTAACTAGCTTCTATTTAAAAATGGCTTCTAGAAACAAGCTGCTTCCGGTTTGGGGAATACACGTGCTTCCAGAAACACGTGGTTGGGTATACACGTGAGTGGGAAAGGGGTACTTTCTCAATCACGGGAAACAAATTAAAGATTTCCAATTTTGTCTGCCAATCCTACCTGCATATCTTCCCTTGAAATTTCCTAACGGACACTTTCCCCTGAAAATATCAGGTCCTATCAGCCAGGCAACTTTAGAACAAAACAAAAAAAACAAATTTTTGTTTACACGTGGTGGGGACTACACGTGGGTGGGAAAGGGGAGAAAAATTTAAAGATTTCCAATTTTGTCTGCTAATCCTACCTGCATATCTTCCCTTGAAATTTCCTAACGGACAATTTCCCCTGAAAATACCAGGTCCTATCAGCCAGGCAAAACTGAAACCAAAGAAAAAAAAACAAATTGCCCCCTACAAAAAAAATTTAAATGGCGGAGTTGCGATTTTACTAAAAAATCGCTTTTGGTTAATTGAATAACCTTTCTCGCGAATAATTCGACTTGTAGTCGCAGCGCCAATATAGTAATTAGCACTACTTACTATTACTAGCTTGCAATACGTCAGTCAAGATTCTTGGCTTAGTTCTCTGGTTTGTTACGTCTGTACAGTTCTGGGTTAAATCAAGTTCTGGCAAGCGTGGTCAGTTTGTGATGCATCATGGGTGCCTTTCGGAACTCCTCGGCCCCCACCCACCACGACTCACTACACATGATACATTATACATAATTATATAATTATAATTATAGCGGAGCTTGATATAAATTTAGGAATTACGAATTTTTTCAGCAACATATAAATACTTTCCAAGATTGTTAAGTTCTTTAATATTTTGAACAGATAATAACTGTGTTAGTTTAAAAGCAGATGGATTGATACAATAATAGGGTTTTATATATTTTCTACGAATTTCCACATATTTGCTACACTCTAAAATAAAGTGATACTCATCTTCTATATCATTATTGTTACACATGTTACAAATTCTAGCATGTCTATCTATATTATAGTATCTACCAGTTTCAATATTTAAACTATGTGCATGTAAGCGATATCTACTAATAAGTGGCTTAAACATATAATTAACTGGTCGACTTAAATAAAATTGCAGGTTATGGTCATCATATATATACTTAAAAAAATGACATTTTGGCGATTCTTCAAAAAAAGAAATTTAAAAATGTATCTATAACTCGCTGCTTAAATTGTAACATAAATATATCTTCATTAACAACATTTTGTGACAGCCATACATGATTAAAACCATATTTACACAATATATCTCGTATTTTACATCCCCAGTTTAGTTTATCATTTGGCTTAAAAGCACTAGACTCAAACATATCTTCATAACAATTTTTAAGTATACAATTTTCTGTTTTTAAAATTTTAAGCCAATATTTTAACATTCTACAGTACCTGTTTATATACAATGGGAATCTCCCAAGTTCAAAATAGACCATATAATTTGATGTACTCTTTCTTATCAAAAAAGATAAATGTAATGTCTCAATATCCACACCTTTATGGAAGCCCCACACTTCACATCCATAATTTACAATACTGTTTACATATGTGTCAAAAAGTGATAGCAAAGTCTCTGTATTAAAATAATCATCCTGAATTTTACTAAATAAACTAAATACAGCTTTTTTCCCTTGATTCGACAACATTTTCTGAGTATTAGTAAAGACACCATTATAATTTAACAAAATTCCAAGGTACATAAATTCATTACATATTTCAATGGATTCCTCATTAAGATACCATTTTTCTTCTGATTTAATATTACCTTGATTTCTAAAAATGACAACCTTTGTTTTCAACAAATTTACATGCAGATTGTATTCATTTGAACATACATTTACAACATTAATCATATTTTGAAGTTCATGAACATTTTCACTGAACAAAACAGTATCATCAGCATACATTAGTAAGTACAGATTGAGCATTTTTAATTCGTATGATTGACATCCTTGTTTAATTAATTCTATTTCAATATCATTGACATACATGGCATATACAAATGGTTGTAATGATTCCCCCTGCACGAGTCCAATATTACAGCTAAAAAAATATGAAAAATTACCATTATGCTTTACACTCGATTTTAATTTGGAGTACATAGATTTAATTAGATTTAAAAGCTTTCCAATTACACCACATTTGGCTAATTTTAACCATAACTTAAAGTGAGACACACTGTTAAAAGCCTTAACATAACCAATAAAGCAACAATATAATCTTACCCTGCCTTAATGATTTTGAAATTATGGAATGAAGAGCAAAGATTGCGTCATGAGTGCCATAACCCGGTCTAAATCCAAACTGCGCATCAGTCAGGACACTGTTATCTTCGCTCCATTTCATAAGTCTTGTATTAATCGTTGATGTGAATAGCTTTCCGATATGCGAGACTAACGATATACCTCTGTAGTTTCCAGGATCATCAACTGGTCCCTTCTTAAATAACGGTACCATAACACTGTTCACCCATAATTCCGGGAAGCGACTAGTGCATAATATCACGTTAAACAGTTTACACAATATTGGTATTAGGATTGTCTTTCCTTCTAAAATATATTCATTTAAAATATTGTCCACACCAGGCGACTTATTTCGATTCAAGCCTTTAATACAAGTTTCTATTTCATTTTCTGTAAAAGGTTTGTCTAATTCTTCAAACACACATTCCATGGTATCTGTTGTGTCTGATCCATTTTCAACGTTATCATTTGAAATCAAATTTTTAAAATGATCTACAAATTGTTCCATTGAGATTTTATTTTTTACATTTTTTTTTACATTACGTGTATACAATTAATTAATGAATACTATTATTTTCTTTTCCAAGTAATTAATGCATACTTTTTGTTATATTACTTAGTTTAATAATGTTACATTTTTGTGTGTGCCTGCGCATTGTTTAACTAACCCATGTTATGTCTTCTTGCAAGTTTGTTCTGTTTTAAATAAATACGTAATGTGTATTGTTGTTTTTCGAAAATTTCCTGCAGTTTTATCAGTACTTAGTGATTGATGACGGCAACCCGTCCGATTGTATTTCTTTTGTCAAAAGTATTCGAAAAACGTCAAAATTCTCTATATATTTCATATATATAAAACGACATTTGTTCCCAAATATATTTTGAAGTCGTTTCTGCACGGATTTTCTTCAAATCAACACATTGTCCAAAAACCACTCTCAGAAATGTACACAAGTCATTTTGAACATGTTTGGAGCTCAATTAGTTAGTGTTTATTATATAAATCCTATATGCATAACATCGCTGTATCTTTGCAAAGCGTAACGTACTGTTTGCTTTTGTTTGAAATCGCAGGAATTTTCTATTGGCAACGTTCATTGTAACGTCACACGTTTCCATGGGAGAGTGAACAGAAAAACCATAATTCACTAGTGAAATTATGGTTTTTATTTAACCGAGAAATTATGGTAATTCCCAGGCATCTATATAATAATTGTGAATATTCATGAAATAACCCTATGATTATTTATATATTATATGTACAAGACACAACAATTGTCAATGTTTATTTCGCTGGTCTTCTTAGCACCTCATTCACTCTGCATACCACTGTATCTTTCCATTTCCTGTCTTCTTGCAGTTCAGGGGTATGAGGTATCGTTGCTGGTACGTCTTCTTCTCGGCGTTCATAACATTTTTCTCAGTAATTATTTATGGCAGCAATCTGATATTTAATCATAGGCTTCAGAAGGATCAATCGAAAGTCGCAAACCCGCTGCGTTATCCATGGTCAAGTCCGGTAGAAGTCTCATCCGATGAAGGGAAAGACATCAACAACAAATGAAGATCAGTTCTGATTTGGGTAACATACACCCTGTAGCCATTGACCAGCTCGTGATGCCTGCCGTAGAACTTCTTGAGGGATGACCACAACCTAAAATCTGTCTACAAATCGCTCAAATCCTTCATAAAGTGGACTTGTAATGATATGTTTAGTTGCTCATTCACTATACATTCGAGATATTCATCTTGAATTGAAAGTTGGGGCTCCATAGATCGTAATCTCAATTCTATTGTTTTATTCTTGTGAATTACATTGTATGTATTTTTCTACTTCAGGTGGCAGAGAAGTTACAACAAAAAGACAGCTAGATGGTCTGTGCAGTATGTTAAAGCTGACAAGTCATATTCCTATGTTCCAAGACTAATAAGGGTCATCATTTGTATGAGACTGCAAGATAATGAAGGAATGAATTAACGTGTGCAGTTGGAAGTAGATGATCCCAGAAGAATCTCGGTCCATCTTGCATCAATTCCACAACCTCCAACTCGGGATAATATTGTAGCATCTCAGAAATCCAGATTTGAAGACCAAGACAAAACAATTGACTATTGTCGCATAAAATAAATTTAGATTGTCACTCTTTGTTTTTCCTTGTCTAACAGAAGTTCTGCACATTTAGAGCAGAAAAGTACCCAAGTCCGGATAATGGGCATTACAAATTGTCCAATGCACAATAATGATAGCACTCTGTGTGTTGGTCTAGTTAGTACAAACCAGGACAACTTTTTAGGACTTCACAAGAAACATCTCTGCCAAGTTTGGTTAAATTCTGTTCGGCTGTTCTCAAGAAGATGAAAATGTTGTTTCCCATAGGGTTTCAATGCAAACTTTGACCTCCGCTGATGGCCATTTTGAATTTGCAAATGGCGCAAACAGTAACAACACATGTTAAAGACATTCATAGGAACATATATACCAGATTTCAATTCAATCCCTTCAGCGGTTCTTGAGAAGAAGTTTCTTGAAAATCGACCAATCAGTCACATGGTGGCTATGTTTTTTGACGAATCTGCACAAAAGTAACAACTCTTGTGTATGACCTCATAGAAAACATCTCTGCCAAGTTTGGCTTTGAATTATATAAAAGAGTGTCAGTCCATTTTAGAAGAAGCCAGTGCTGATAGAACAAAACATAATAATAAGATGGCAAAACTTTCAAATTAAATTTACAATTCCAACTGACCAACTTTCAGCAATATTTCAGCTATATCATGGCGACCAGTTTTAGTGGTGGAGGAAGCCGGAGTACCCGGACAAACACCGACCATAGGGAAGCAAGTGGTAAACTTTATCATTAGGGTATATGGGATAAAATACAAAATATTTCATGAACAAGTTTTAATTAAATCGTCTAGGAATGAAACCCTTGTATTGTCCATATAGATCAGGATACTTGTCCCTAATTTTCCAAGTACAACTGTTTGGGATCACACGTCTGACCCCAGCTCCAAGTCGGCCATGTGCCCAAATGGTATACTGGCGGTAGGCTGCATACCTATTGGATCTGTTGTAATCCTCGTCATGGGGCATTACTACAAGTTCCTCTCGAAACATTCTAGCAACCCCCAACACTGCCTCATCAAGGACAATCCGATCAAAGTCCTGTAATAAAGACAAGAGATTTAATAAAAACAGAGTAAAGACAGATGGTTATACATTCATCTAGAAAAATGAGCTCTATTTAAAAAAGAAATATAATTCATTATAAGTGAAATAGTTTGCACAAATTCAGTTTAGAGAAATAAAAAAAAGTCTTATTTTGGAAGGAAAGATTTTCTCGTGGGACTTTCTTATGACCACAGTTTTATTTCGTTTTTTTGTTGGTATATGGGAGAACCATTTTGGTCTTGCAATTTTTTTTTTATCAATTTACCCCTGAAGCTATTCAATTTAAATTTTATGTTTTTTTTCCTAAAAAATTATTTTGATTCTGAATCTTGAGAAAAAAATTTGGCTGGACATGAGAAAAAAATATATTCCGACTTGACATTTTCACAGTATAATCATATACAACATTTTGAAGAAAAAAAATTATTCCAGCACTTCGCCAATCTAATTAAAATTAGATCTACGCACTTACTCCCTATTTTAGATCTAATTATACCTCCGCTCCTCGTCACATTTTTCTCAGCAACTATTGATGGCAGAACTCTGATATTTGGTCACAAGCTTCACATAGGTATGCCATATCGTGGGAAGCGTTTTTGGAACCATCAGATTCCTACTTCCTGTTTGCCGACTTAGTTGGTTTTTATCCACATTGAACGTATATGCACATTTTTCTCAACTATTGATGGCAGAAATCTGGTATTTGGTCACAAGCTTCATATAGGTACCCCATATCATGGGAAGTGGCAGGGGTATCATAAGTGAGCATTAGATCACAGTTCACCTTGTTTTAATTAGATTGGCACTTCGCCGGAAAATAAGAAAATATGATTTCTGTGGCGTCTGAAAAAAACATTTCAACGGCGAAAAAACGTGACATAGCCCCGTTCAAGGTAAATGGTCAGTCCCATAATATTTTACAGCAACTGTCTTGTGGAACTAGAAGTATGGTCTCTTTTGTTTCTAATCCAGCCCAAATTTCTCTGAAACATTCCAGTCAATTAACAAATAAAACAACACTGGCTACGTCATTCGTTTTCATCCGTATTTAACTGTGTTCTACATGCATGTCTCTCTTTTCATATTGTCGGTAAAACTGGCTAAAATAAATTAATTTAACACTTGTATCAAAATCTCGGGGAACAACTTCATAACTTCATAGAAGAAAAAAACTAATTTAGTTATTTTTAACGCCGGCAAAAATTTCCGATCGAAAATACGTAGTTGAGCTTGTCTCCATGGGGTGCCACCTGGCATGTTTTCAATGGTTATCATGGAAATATCGGCTGAATCTGTTAAGGCATGTAGTTTTCATCAAAGAAAATCTATTCCTGATACAGAAGTTATTTATTCTATGTCTTTTAGATACAATCGGTTCGCAAATAGCTTTTTTCCCCAACTTTTATAGAAACTTACCTCAATATCCATGCTGCAGCATCCGGTCTACTGACATAAAAATAGGTAAATAAATAGAGTTGGCCTCGCCCAGGTCAGTGCATAATTAATTAGCTTCCGGTAACAATCGTCATCTTTTTTAGTCGAAAAAACAACGTTTCGGAGCGTATTCATCAATAATTCGGTGTTTAATCTTCATTTTATGAAGGTCAGTACGGAAATCGACAATAATTTTGGGTATGAAAAAATTACGCAGCTGGTAGACAATATCCCTTTAAAACGGGGATTATCATTTCCGGTAATTAGTATATCATTTCCGGGGGAAAAAAATTTCATTACCGGGAATTTTTATAATAACCATGTGAACTGAATTTAATATAATAAACTTATAAATAAATACATTTAAATGAATCGTTTATAACTATATAACACAATTTAGTTTTGTTTAGAAAGTGAAAACGATCAAAATGTTTTCCCGTACTTTTAACAATTACACGTGACATATATCTATGCTAAATATTATTCATACTCAACGTTTATACAAATATTTCCTGCTATTCTTAGAAACGCAGGAAAATGTTCTTAATGTGTATCTGATCTTTCTCATTGTTCATGTATATTCTCCACATACCACGATTGGCCCCACGCAAAATTTTGTTGCATGTTAATATATCATCAAAGTAAAAAAAAAACATCTAATACATGTAGTACATAATCTTGCACATCATTATTATACATGCAATAATATATACAAAATTTTTAAAACGAAGTGTTCAGTTTGGACTTGATATCCTTCATAATATTGCTTGATACAGACATACCATTGTTCCCAAGAGAATAAAATATGCTGTGTATGTGTACACTATCTTCATAATTCTTTTCACCTGGTAATTTCCAAATGGAAAGGGTGTTGCCGCCCTTTTTCAAAAATATAATATCTACTTTTGTATTCCATTTTCTGGTGACGACACCAAAGTCACTTGTGTTGCCTCTTGTTATACAAATAGTATCCCCGATGATGGAGAATGCTCGGGAAGTTGATGTAGAACTGGAGACTGAACTATCAGGTGAGTTGTTTAGTACAGGTATTCGTCTAGACAACAATCAAACCCCAGACAACATACCATACTCATAAATATCTATGCATAGGCCAATAATAAATATCTATGCATAGGCCAATAATTGGTAAACAATATTCAAATTGAATAGCCACACGACAGTGCCATGTACTGTGTTTAATTCAGCAACATAGTATTATACAATACACATATCACAACAAGATGTATACACTTCAATTATCTGTAGTGCAAAAAAAACTAAAAATCTTTATGAAATAATAATTATGGAATAAAGAAGAAAACTTCCTCGAAACAAGATAAAATTTAATTAAGTAAAACACGTCCAGTCGGCCCTGTCGTGCTGAATGATATTTTCACGGACGGCAGAAAAATAGGTTACGGCAGATAACTAGAAGAAATTCATTTCAATCTAATTCAGTTCCTTCAAACGATTGAAATTACCTTTTCTGTTTATTTGTTGTTCTCGCTTGTTTTTCGGGTAATACTGATCTTCTCACTGAGGTGTCTGACACTAGTAGTAGTATCACTAGATTGTGCAAGATTCCTGAAAAAAAGGTAAAACAATCAGATTTATTGTTCCCACAGGGAAAGAAACAAACATTTTGTATATTACTGCAATGGCCAAAATCTTGAAACGAATGTTCTGGATTTAGCAGATGACAACAAGTTGAAACGTCACAGATGCAAGAGGCCCGTGCAGGGTTATTTTCATGCAGCATGTTTGGCATAATTTATTCCAGTTCACCGCGTTTCTGACACAAAAGTTCATAACCAGGTTTGCATGGTTTTATTAATCCGCATAGTGATATTACAAATTTGCACTGTAAATAAGGGTAATAACAAAATTACCGAACTCCGAACAATCTTACAAAGGGAAAGTCAAAAATAAGTATATAAACAGACAAAATCAGTCAACAACCAGAAAACTGAAAATCGCAATGACCCTGCCTTGGTACAGTCATTTCTAAAGAAATGGTGGGTTGAATCAGATTTTAAAGCGCCAGACCTCCCGCTTTCATTATGCCTCAAAGGTTCCGGCTGTCACTATAACAGTATTTATAACAATACTTGAACAAAATAGGTAAAATAGTTTTCAAAGCGGTACAAGATTTAGTGAGGTAAATGTCAAAAACACTTACGTCAAACATTGATGGAAAAATATTTTTGACATTTTTGTTGACTTCCTTATATTTATACATTTTCACTATATGAAAATCCATCGTTTATTAACGTCTCTATAGACACGGAATATATTTCGACAAGATCTTGGTATCGGAATATAAACTTTTTAAGAGATCGAATAAGGCGAATCTTTTTATAGCCCTGGTCCAGTAGCCTGTTTCTCAGATAAAGATGACGTTTCAGGAAATCCGAATAATTGCTACTGGCCCTTGCATAACGAATCAATTGCGAGATGTATACACCATATGCAGGAGAAGCTGGTATATTGCTGCACATATTTGGAAAATTTATGATTTTAAAATTGAAGTCGTCCCGTTTATCATAAATTTTAGTACCGAGTTGACCACTGTCTTCAAATTCGAGGTATAAGTCCAAAAATGATGCGGACGAAGCTGTATTTGTGGTCTCTTTAACTTCCAGCTCTGAAGGATATGTCAATGGAAGAAATTCTGCAAATCTAGAATTATTGATAGATAAAACGTCATCAATATACCTGTAGGTGAAATTAAAGGCTCCAGCCTCATGAATCTTCTTATCTTTTACAAGCTTTTGAAGAAATTCCGACTCATGAGTATAAAAATAAATCGGCTAGAAGAGGGGTACAATTCGTACCCATTGGTATGCCGACGACCTGCTGAAACAGTGTCCCTCCAAAGCAGACAAATATGTTATCGATGAGGAACTCCAGCATACTGATCACTTGTTCCTCGGAGTAGCATGTTTTGCCTTTTTGAATTTTGTTTTTAAAATATGTGGAATTGTAGCCTAACACAACACATTTTGAGCCATAGTTTCTATGATTGAAAACTTTGTGAATTGTTTCTTTTAAGCGGGTTTTTAATTTGTCATGCGGTAGGGTGGTCTATAGAGTTGAAAAAAATGAACGTGTTTACTTGACTGTCCATGTGCGATCCGGCTTAACTTCATCAATATGCTGTTTGCAAAATCAAAATATGTGTGGAGACGTTACGTTACTTCAGACATATATCAGTATGGTCCATTACATGGCGCTCAACTGTTCTTTTCCAGTAATTTTGTAATGGAAAAACATTTTGTTGTAACCAGACTGTCGACATAGGAAAACAATGTATACTGGTTGAGTATTTTCATGTTAGTTATAAAACAACTGTTTATAATACTAGGATCTCCATCGACAATATACTTTTCTCAGTCATAATGCTTAATTTGTGTTGCTGGTCTCGCACACTGATTATTTTATCTTGCTGGTGTCTTTCTCGTTGTTGTTAATCTTTATCTGCGATGTTGGCTGAAGAAAATTCTGTAATGCCTGAATTGTGTGTCCTTTTAACAATCTCCATAGCTGATAACATCTACAAAAAAGAGATGAAATACGGATTATTACAGAAATTAGGGGTTAAATATCCTTACCAACCAGTGGAGAGTAATCGGCTGTGGGTTACCTACGATGTTCCAATTCGTAACAATGTTAATGTATATATGTGTATTAAATATTGTCTACACGAAGTTCTGTACAGATATTGGTTGAATATTTTCCCGAATTTCTCTTTAAATCTTTTGATTGTTTTTATTATTATATTCTAATTCTTTCATTTTTTTCCAATTTATATTTTACTCAGTTGATTGGTTCTATGGTGCTATATTGATTACGACAGTGATAATAACCGATGTCTTTCAAACGTTTTACATTCTCTGCCAATCCATCATCTGCTTCAAGCTTGTTGATGATACAAGGGTCTCCATCAACAATATATTCATATGAATTAATCAATTGTTTCACATTTTTGTAACTTTCCTCAGTCATAATGCTTGATTTTTTTTTGCTGGTGTCGGATGTTTTTTGCATTGTTGTTTATATTTTTCTGCGATTTTGCGTTGGGAATCCGCTGGGAGGTCGGCATTGCGTGTCTTTGTTCTTCTATTGAATATCTCCACAACTGATAACATCTACAAAAAGTGCGACGGAATATGGATTATTATACAAATTAGGGCTTAAATGTATATTTTTCACATTTGATCATGTAATGCCTCCTAACAATTAAGGTGTATTCATTGCCAAATTTTAGCTCACATATTTTATGGGATAATATATCTGCTACCCTGAAAGTCTGTTGCCGAACCCGCTTAGAAAGCGCAGATAAAACCCCGAAAAGGCATGTGCCATTCCGCTTCCGCGGGAATTATTAGTCCACCAGCAGAGGTATCGAGACTGACAATAATAAAGAAAGTAGAAATCAAATTGAATGCGCACGACGAGTTTCTGAACAAATTTATATTTTTCTAAATTGAGCGTTTCTATGGTGCTATATTGATTACGACGGTGATAATAACCGATGTCTTTCAAACGTTTTACATTCTCTGCCAAGCCAGCATATGCTTCAAGCTTGTTGATGATACAAGGGTCTCCATCAACAATATATGCATATGAATTAATCAAGTGCTTCACATTGTCGAAACTTTCCTCAGTCATGATGCTTGATTTTTCTTGCTGATGTCGGATGTTTTTTGCATTGTTGTTTACATTTGTCTGCTGGGAGGTCGGAATTGCGTGTCTTTGTTCTTCTATTGAATATATCCACAACTGATAACATCTACAAAAAGAGTAATGGATTATTACAGACATTAGGGCTTAAATATCCTACCAATATCAACACGAAGAGTGGAGAGTGATTAGCTGTGGGTTACTGAAGATCTACCAATATGTAACCATGTTTAAGCAAGACATTTATCACATTTACCTGTATGTCTGATAAGAACTCCAGGTTATTATCTCCTCAGACTCTCGAGAGATTTACGATTATGGTCAAAGCAAAGCATAAAAAAAAATTGAAAAAAAACGTCGATCCTTTGGGGAGGGGGTCCCAATTCGGTACCACTCTTTTAAAAAAATACATGGCACAGAAAAAATCAACTGAATCACTTCTTCAAAACCTTGGAAAGTGTCAAATTTGATGTTTTCAAGTTGTAAAATTACATTCTTTCTAATAAAAAAATAATTTATGATTCATCGACAGACATTTGGCGCCTTGATCTATCAACGAACGCCTGTCGCAAATCTAAAGCAAGTCCATATGATTTTTCATTGACATTGAGATTATTTTTTACATTCAAGCCACTTTAAGTCTTTTAAGGACCCCTAATTCAGCATAATGTTTTATCAAGTTGATATGTATGAGTTATACTTATCTGTTTTTATTTTACAGTTTGTATGGATGACAATGAAAAAATATAGATGCTACTTTTGTAGCTCTGTTGATGACAGTTTGGAGGACATTGTTGATCACTGTATTGATTCCCATTCAAAAAATACCCTAAAATACAGAGAACTTGAGTTGGATGAACGATCAGGGAAACTCAGATATCAAACACAAATTGATGCTGGAGTTATTCCATCAAATAATGAAAATGATGGAAAAACTATCATCGTTTCAAAAGACTTTTTCTTAAGAGACTGGTTCAAAACAGAAAAGGCTAAACACGCCAAAAAAGGTAGTCGACACCAAGCGATCACTTCAATTCAATGATCACGATGATCAAACTGAATGTCAAGATGAGGATATGATTTTACAATGCAACATCAGATAATTAATTGATTACAGATCAAGAAAATACAGACGATTATATCGACCAGTTACATGGTTTAATACCTAGTGTAGTGGAAGAGTTAAAAAAAGGCGGGCCAATTTCATCTTTACATTAAATTTAATGAACTTTTAGCGAACCACTCATTCCCTATCGACAATATATGTTACTTCTTATCCCTTGATGTAGTAACGTGGTTTAACTGATTCAACAACGAGAATGCACTATAATCCAAATTTTGGCAAATAGGATATATATTTTTTTCATGGCAAGTTTTTACGCTTCATGTCTGGGTTAAGACATTTAGGACATGTAGTAGGAGGGGTGTCAGAGATTTTAACCCTGCAAAGTCTTCGATTAATTTTGCTGTTCCCAGTCGACAAAACTTATACCACAATGCTGGACCATCGAAACCCTTCTTTCCAGGTATAAATGAAGAAGCAATTACAGCTATAGCAAATCATTTTGGAAGTAAACCATTAAAACTTGCATTTAATGGAAAAAAGATAAGCCGTGGAAAGAGGAAAAATGGGAGATATTGATTGTTGGGGACACGAAAGGTCACCACCTACTTTAAGAGCTCGAAGAGAAGTTTTAAGTAGTTTTTTTTAAACTTGTAGAAGAAAGTGCTCAAATGATTGATAGCTATAAAGAAAGGGGGATATGATATTTGCATCTTGGACAAAGAGAAAGTGGTTTACTGTTGTCACGCTTACACGCCATTGTAGAAATACTAGCAAAAGAAAATAAAGGGTTGAGAGAAAAGGGAACATACCTGAAGCAAACCGAAGACAAATTTTTGAAGCTTGGGGGAACAAAGTGGAGAAAGTTGAAGTTTTACCCAGTAATATGCTCATTGCGTGTAAGTAGAGCCGACGTAAGACAACAGCTGACGAACATGCTTGCGAAATACGGATCTGCTAATAATCAACAAAGATTGTTCGTGAGTACAGACACGGTTGTTATTAATGAACAGGAACATATTTTGTCTTTAAATGAGTTATCAAACTGACCATTGTAGATATATAAATCAGAGAAGCAAGCAATGTCATGCGATAAGAAACGATGCTAGGGTCACGGGAAGTACTGTTCACAGAACTATTGGATTGGGAAAACTCAGACAGCAACAAGAGCATTATGATATAGTAATTCAAAAGAAGAAAAAGTTTCATACAGATACAAGCTTGGATATACAAAAAGGATGGAATTTTGTACTCTGCATGAGGTCGATGCTATAGCAACACTGATAGCAAAAGTGTTGTCCTTCCCTCTTCCCAGACCTAGATTACTTTGAAGAGTGGTGTCAGAAGGTACATTCGAATCATTCTTGGCAGGGTATTCCCTTTATTTTTTTTAGAAGACCAAAATATAATTTTAATTGGCTCAAGGCGTGCACCCCGCGTAGCGGCGTGCTATGTGAGGAGAAGGGTCTGGGGGGTTTCTCCATGAAATTCAGACGTAAAATCCTGTACTCTGGTGCATTCTGAACATATACATTAATGGTTGAAAATGACAATTGTGTGTGCTTCCTTCTGCACTATGTTGTTATTCTAGTCCAGGTTTCAAGGTTCTAAGCTGAGTTAAAAGCTCAAATATCCTTGTTACAAAATTTCCAGTTTTGATATTGGAAGCTCAACTCAAAAAGTTTTATGACCTTAAGGCCTGGTTGCAGTATGATTTTACAGACTCGCGACTGAATGACTTTCATCAACATCTAAAATGTTCTATAGAAAATGTAAAAACCTTAACAGAAGTACAAAATGTTAAAGTTACACAGAAATAAAGAAGTGGGTATGATAAGGGTAGATTTTGGCCCAATCTCAGAAAGTGTTTATATAGATATAATATTAAACACAATCGTTGAAAGGTAAGACAAATATTTTTTTGATGATTTCACTTTGTCCTTTGTTGCTTAGCAACGTAAATGGAGGAGGGTCCAATTAATCATTGGAAATTCAAATGTGGTGGTTTTATTTTACATATCTTGCAGTCTTTTCGACAAAATGTTATATTCTGTGTATGTACACTCTAAAAATAATATTCCAATTCTCTATGGTAGCATATAGTATTCTTGTGTAGTTTTGTAACCCTAGCAACGGTTTTGTAAACATTAAATTGGCCTATATTATTGCAATTAATGGTTGAATTTTGACATCTACGATCTTTTGACTAAGCGATACATTTTTGTCAAGCTATACACACTACAAATGTTATTTCATATTTCAAAAACACATCTTGATATTTTTATTCATAGTTATGCCCCGTCCATAGCAACAGGTTTCCCTATGCACAGTATTTTCCTGTAAATCTCATTGACCTTTTATTTAATGAAGAAAAACATTCTACAACAGCAGATCTAGAGACATCTGGTCATTTACTAACCAGTATATATTATAAGAATTCCTTAATCCTTACAATGTCCCTAGTAAGCAAATATTATCCCTAGCAACCGCAGAAACTCGTCAATGCTGAGCTCTGTAAATTGCTCTTTTTTTTATCTTTCTATAACCGAATGTTGATCTTTATATTTTTTAAATCATGAGAGGAAATTATTCTCAGTAATTAGAATGTCAAAGGAACCAAGTCAACTGCATAACATGGTAAAGCAGAGCTACAGCGGCAGGAGAGGATATAATCCATGTTGAATAATTAAGAAATAAATCATGGAAGCCAGAATGTGTTGGGACAATCGTAACTACTCGGCCATTCTCGCTACCCTGCAAATAACCTCGTACGTACATAGTAGAAATTCTTCTTAAATTGTTTGCCGGAAGTTAAGTTAAGCTAAGTTAAGCCGCACAAAAATATATTCCACCAAAATCCAATATGGAAGACATACTAAGTAAAATCTAATCATGCAAAACTAATTAAAACTTTAATTGAAATAAAGAAAATTGCTTAAAATATAACTTAATCAAACTTTCATGTAACTGACATGTGAAAAGTAGTGCGATTTATACGCCTAATGCATACGAGGTTATTTCCTAAACTTTAATTTTGTTGTTTGAATTATTCCCTGGTCCATGGGTTGAGTTTTGGAAGTTGTATTAAGTGGTCATTATTTTACAGTTAAGTTTCTAAATTTTAAATCAGGATGTGATGGGGCGTTATCCACAAACAATATTATGTGTCTCTTTTGTCTCCTCATTTTTTTGTCCAAAGTTTGTAAATAATCTTCATATATTTTACTGGTCATCCACGCCTTTTTGTTATTACGGTATATCACAGGTAGAATATGTTGATCAATGTTTCTAAAGCAGCGAGGTTTTCGTGACTGCCCTATCACCAAAGGTTTCAGTTTCTCTCCTAACATACCTGAACATAAACAAACAGTTATGCGTTCTTTTGACTTTTTTCCTCCAGCACAGTCAACACCAGTAAAATGAAATGTTTTTTTTGAAGTAGCCTTGTAAAATAGCCCGGTTTCGTCTAGGTTAAAAATGTCTTTTGGATGAACATTACCACACAGTTCTGTCAGCCTCAGTTTCCATTCATTTACACAGTCATCATCCACATCACCTCGCTCCCTACTCATTGTTCCTGTTAATAAAACTTTCCAACCAACCATTGGAAGCTTTGAAGTCGAAATACCAAAGTTTTTAAAAAAAAAACTTGAATAATTTTGACCTTTGCCAAATTTTTGTTTCCAACTTAGATTTCGAATAAACGTTTCTATATTTTTGTGCGGACATACAGTTTTAGAGGATTATTTCAACGTTAATAAGGCTTTGTTTATTGAGAGTTATCCAGGACTTAAAAAAATAATAAATATATGCATTAAAAATCCTTTTCCGGACACGCTACATGTTTCGTATTGAACGAAATGACAATATTTTTTTACTTCTCCACGCGAAGAGAATGGGGTCACACCTAGTACCAGTCTTTGTTTTATAATTATATTCCGGGTAATTTTAGAGATTTATAAATAAATGCGTGCATTTGGAGATGGTCGCGGTAAATATACATATAGAATTTAAATTGTTGGTAGCTCAGGCAGCCCTCAGTACATTTGTGATCTGGGGGCCTTTTTATTTAGAGGGAGCAACCGTTTGATTTTTATTGGAGGGGGGGGGGGGGGGGGGGTTGGGCAAGGAAGAAAAATTACAGGTAGATGGAAGTCATCTCAGAGTTTTTGGCAAAATCTGCAAGCCTGACTTTTTTTTCCACTTTTGCATGAAAATAGCTTACTTTTACAGTTTAACAGGTCCTGGTAAATTTTTTCAATAGTCTGGCAACTCTTGCATCCTGGCATTTTTTCAGCTATTTCTTAGCCTGGAGTTTTTTTTTCGAAGTTCCTTCCTTATCCCCTCTCCCAATAAATAGGTTGAATTTCAAAATGGTTGTTCCCTTAATTGTTAACTAAGTGATGAGTGAAGTAGACCAAATGACAAGTACAGACTAGTATTCTTAAAAATACAACATCAGGAACTGTCCGATGGTAATTTTTTCAAGACTTTCCCTGCCCTCTTTTTTCAATTACGATTGATTTTTCCATTTGCGTAGGTTGCAGAGGGAATATAATTTGCTTCGGGTATGGAGAAGAAACAAATTTGTAAATGTTGAGGATAACATTTCTTACCATGCTAAATTGTCCAATCTAATATCACGACTTTATTCTTACTCGTGATTGGCATGGAAATCTTCAAATCCAACAGAATCGTCCGAGATTTCTGTTGCATTGGAGCTCATTTCTGCCATCGGTTCAAACCGATACGGTTAAATATTGTCTAGTGAAGGTATACATAAAGCATCTTCATCATCAATAGTGTCGTTTAAATCCATAATTTGTGGTGTCGTTTACAAATGAAAGCGTGTGTGGTTTTAAATGATCAGCAACTGTGACGTCACGCTAACTTTTGTGCACTACCTTATTAATTGTCGGCAGTTTCCAGATTTATCAAAATGTGTGAAATGTACATTCCTACAGTAATTTGGTAGAGATAACTGCTATGCCGTTGTTCTCTTTCATTAATTCTGACATTAACAAATGAAAAACAAAACAATATTTTTCATGTCCGGTGCCCTTTAACATACATCAACACATATGGTGCAGCTTTAGCCTTCAAAAATCAACTTGAAAGTCAAAGATTTTTCATTAAGCAACAAATAACGCAATGGATAAAATTGTCAACGTATTGATTCAGTATTATGATGTAGAATCTGGAAAAGTTGTAATTGAACACTTTGCTCAAGGAAAGAAAATATTGCAACCGCAAGCAATATATTCAATGACTTGACAGTTGTTTTAAATGACTAATTTTACATGGAATCAGGATGTAAGCTGTCTTAAGGATAACTGTAGCACCATGCGAGGAGTAAGAGGTGGTGTAGAAACACTTGTTCGGGGAGAAAATCCAAATTTATTGGATATTAGTGGCTGCACTGTTCACATGATAACCAACGTAGCAAAAGAAATGTTTAAACCGTTCAAAAATTATATGCTGGATTATTCTTTGCTCATTACACCTTTTGTTAGAGATTTGACTTTCCAAACTTTTTGATGTCGAGCACTGCTGAAGAGGAATTATTTTCCGAAATGCGCATCCAGTGCATCAAAATTGGTATCGATGTTATTTGAAAACAACAGAAAAACAAAGCAGATACATACATTATAGGAAAGCAATCTAGGTTATTGGTAGCATTTCCTGTTTTATAATATTCAACACTGTGGAAAACATGAAATTTGAGGTGAAAAGGACTTTTATTCCCAAAAACAAGGTAAATATTTTCATCTCTGGGTGGTCTGGAAAACCTCAAATCTCATATTTTGAGTGGCCACCAAATCCCCTTGCGGTAGTTTTCGAGATTTTCAGGAAAATTCACTTTCATCCATGAACCTGGAATATTGCTCTTTGGCACCTCGAACATTAAATATATCAACCCCAAAAATGGCGCAACTGCCAGACTAACAAAATAAACTGCTTATACAATTCAGGATAATATGGAGAAGGTCAATAGTTACAAACAAGATGTTACCCCAAACGTAATTGTCTTTCACTCACTCACAAATGACATAAAATTTCTGTCGTCATCTGACTGTTCATCAAATGACATCTTTAATTAAGAATACTCAATCTCGATTCCCTATATCGGAAATCATTGTCACTGGCCACACCGCGTACAGACGGGATGGATTGGAATGACAACGGTAATTTAGTTAATATCATGCTCAAACAAAAATTCAGGAACACCGAACATATTTTATTATGCGACAATAGCAACTTAAGCTATAAAGGCACACCTAAGCCTAAAATGCTTGACCAGGATGGATTTCATCTCTCCGTGGCCGGATCTGCCCATATCCTCAGTGTTTAGCATATTCTTGCATTCAGCTCATGTTTAGTTTTGGGAAGTAAAAACCTCTGCAAGAGTGAACTGAATGCACGATTATATCAAACCACAAAATATCAAAATGTGGACAAAATATACACACACCAAACACATCCTTCACATTTTGATACACATCGACGACAAGTTGGGAGGGATAGGGTGGGTAAAGAAAATTCTAAACCATCAATAACCATATGGTAGTCACAAATCGCATAAGAAAACAGCCAGCCTAATCTATTATCACCATTGAACCACTAGCATGGATGTTGAAAGAATGAGACAGTGTCACATGTACTTCCGCCCAAGATACTAACCAATGAGGCTATGCCAATCTTCTTGCATTCAGCTCATGTTTAGCTTAAGGAAGTAAAAACCTCTGCCGTTTCCGAAAAAGGATCTCCGAATTCTATCCCTAATGGCCACAGACCAGGTGGGCAGTTGTATTTCATAAAACATTATTCCCAAAACTCCAAATAAATATTCTAATTGACATTTATATTGTTTAATAACAAGTTGTAAGCTATGTAATACATTAGTCTGACAATGTACAATAAACATCTCCATGTAATACCTCTTCAGCAGTTGGAATGGTATTGTAATCGAAGGAACATCGCCTCCAAGTGGTACCCATGCTGGATTTTCCCTTACTTTTACTTTCAATGGATCAAATCCACTTACCATTTCCCAAACAAGGAACTTTTACCAATGAATTAACGCTGTTCCAGATTTCTACACTTACAAAAGCCAGCATAAGCCACACTTAAAGGAGAAATCCCCTCGCCTACAATTCGCGTGGAAAATCCACTAGGGAATCAGTGCCCCTTGAACTGTAGACGAAGACACCTCAAACCTATCATGTAAATAATTAGAAAACATATTGTGAAAAATTAAAGCAACATTAACACATACTTTATTATCAATATAAATTATTTCAAAATAGTCACATTAAGATTTAGAATACAAGCAATATATTATTCATCTAATTCCAAAACAAATACATGTCAAATATAAGTTTACTTTCCCTTTTGCTACTTTCATTTTGTCACAATCTTTGACCCTTTCCACCTTTGCTGATTTTGCTATGGAATCAATACGATCTTCTAAGCTGTCAGTATCAGTATCCCTCTCCCTTTTCCTCTTTCTGTTTTCTTCATTAGAGGTACCGCTACCACTTGTACCACTTGTACTGGGAGCCTGGAAATTTTAATGCATACATATGCCCCTTTCTGTCAAGATCAATATATAACAAGTAACTGTTAAAATTAAACAATCTATTTCAAATTCATACATGTTATCTTAAGCAAATGAATGAACTAAGTGGCCCACGTGTACAGAAAAAATTCACCTCGCCCCATTATTCAAATGCATAAATCTGTTTGGTAAATACTGTCCTGAAATGTTCTAAAGTTATTCTCTATGTATTACACACTATACATTTGATATAAATATCAATTAAAATATAAGAAAGCTCGCGCAGTATATACATCAATTCTGAAATAACATATCATATATGGTGTCTTCATGTTTCATACACTATTATAATAAACACGTTTCAAAAAGGTAGTTATGGATACGAGATGTTGAATTCCTCTTAGTTAACATGTACTTAATATTAAAATGACCATAGATCTACTATACTGTAGTCAAGTTGTTATACTACTTTTATAACTTCCGTTTTCAACGGTGTAAAAGTACAGGTAACACATGCGATTTGTACATTTCGTTGTATTTTGAATGAATGGATTTATTATCAAATTCAAATCAAACTTCTTGAGGGATGACCACAACCTAAAATCTGTCTACAAATCGCTCAAATCCTTCATAAAGTGGACTTGTAATGATATGTTTAGTTGCTCATTCACTATACATTCGAGATATTCATCTTGAATTGAAAGTTGGGGCTCCATAGATCGTAATCTCAATTCTATTGTTTTATTCTTGTGAATTACATTGTATGTATTTTTCTACTTCAGGTGGCAGAGAAGTTACAACAAAAAGACAGCTAGATGGTCTGTGCAGTATGTTAAAGCTGACAAGTCATATTCCTATGTTCCAAGACTAATAAGGGTCATCATTTGTATGAGACTGCAAGATAATGAAGGAATGAATTAACGTGTGCAGTTGGAAGTAGATGATCCCAGAAGAATCTCGGTCCATCTTGCATCAATTCCACAATCTCCAACTCGGGATAATATTGTAGCATCTCAGAAATCCAGATTTGAAGACCAAGACAAAACAATTGACTATTGTCGCATAAAATAAATTTAGATTGTCACTCTTTGTTTTTCCTGGTCTAACAGAAGTTCTGCACATTTAGAGCAGAAAAGTACCCAAGTCCGGATAATGGGCATTACAAATTGTCCAATGCACAATAATGATAGCACTCTGTGTGTTGGTCTAGTTAGTACAAACCAGGACAACTTTTTAGGACTTCACAAGAAACATCTCTGCCAAGTTTGGTTAAATTCTGTTCGGCTGTTCTCAAGAAGAAGATGAAAATGTTGTTTCCCATAGGGTTTCAATGCAAACTTTGACCTCCGCTGATGGCCATTTTGAATTTGCAAATGGCGCAAACAGTAACAACACATGTTAAAGACATTCATAGGAACATATATACCAGATTTCAATTCAATCCCTTCAGCGGTTCTTGAGAAGAAGTTTCTTGAAAATCGACCAATCAGTCACATGGTGGCTATGTTTTTTGACGAATCTGCACAAAAGTAACAACTCTTGTGTATGACCTCATAGAAAACATCTCTGCCAAGTTTGGTTTTGAATTATATAAAAGAGTGTCAGTCCATTTTAGAAGAAGCCAGTGCTGATAGAACAAAACATAATAATAAGATGGCAAAACTTTCAAATTAAATTTACAATTCCAACTGACCAACTTTCAGCAATATTTCAGCTATATCATGGCGACCAGTTTTAGTGGTGGAGGAAGCCGGAGTACCCGGACAAACACCGACCATAGGGAAGCAAGTGGTAAACTTTATCATTAGGGTATATGGGATAAAATACAAAATATTTCATGAACAAGTTTTAATTAAATCGGCTAGGAATGAAACCCTTGTATTGTCCATATAGATCAGGATACTTGTCCCTAATTTTCCAAGTACAACTGTTTGGGATCACACGTCTGACCCCAGCTCCAAGTCGGTCATGTGCCCAAATGGTATACTGGCGGTAGGCTGCATACCTATTGGATCTGTTGTAATCCTCGTCATGGGGCATTACTACAAGTTCCTCTCGAAACATTCTAGCAACCCCCAACACTGCCTCATCAAGGACAATCCGATCAAAGTCCTGTAATAAAGACAAGAGATTTAATAAAAACAGAGTAAAGACAGATGGTTATACATTCATCTAGAAAAATGAGCTCTATTTAAAAAAGAAATATAATTCATTATAAGTGAAATAGTTTGCACAAATTCAGTTTAGAGAAATAAAAAAAAGTCTTATTTTGGAAGGAAAGATTTTCTCGTGGGACTTTCTTATGACCACAGTTTTATTTCGTTTTTTTGTTGGTATATGGGAGAACCATTTTGGTCTTGCAATTTTTTTTTTATCAATTTACCCCTGAAGCTATTCAATTTAAATTTTATGTTTTTTTTCCTAAAAAATTATTTTGATTCTGAATCTTGAGAAAAAAATTTGGCTGGACATGAGAAAAAAATATATTCCGACTTGACATTTTCACAGTATAATCATATACAACATTTTGAAGAAAAAAAATTATTCCAGCACTTCGCCAATCTAATTAAAATTAGATCTACGCACTTACTCCCTATTTTAGATCTAATTATACCTCCGCTCCTCGTCACATTTTTCTCAGCAACTATTGATGGCAGAACTCTGATATTTGGTCACAAGCTTCACATAGGTATGCCATATCGTGGGAAGCGTTTTTGGAACCATCAGATTCCTACTTCCTGTTTGCCGACTTAGTTGGTTTTTATCCACATTGAACGTATATGCACATTTTTCTCAACTATTGATGGCAGAAATCTGGTATTTGGTCACAAGCTTCATATAGGTACCCCATATCATGGGAAGTGGCAGGGGTATCATAAGTGAGCATTAGATCACAGTTCACCTTGTTTTAATTAGATTGGCACTTCGCCGGAAAATAAGAAAATATGATTTCTGTGGCGTCTGAAAAAAACATTTCAACGGCGAAAAAACGTGACATAGCCCCCTTCAAGGTAAATGGTCAGTCCCATATTATTTTACAGCAACTGTCTTGTGGAACTAGAAGTATGGTCTCTTTTGTTTCTAATCCAGCCCAAATTTCTCTGAAACATTCCAGTCAATTAACAAATAAAACAACACTGGCTACGTCATTCGTTTTCATCCGTATTTAACTGTGTTCTACATGCATGTCTCTCTTTTCATATTGTCGGTAAAACTGGCTAAAATAAATTAATTTAACACTTGTATCAAAATCTCGGGGAACAACTTCATAACTTCATAGAAGAAAAAAACTAATTTAGTTATTTTTAACGCCGGCAAAAATTTCCGATCGAAAATACGTAGTTGAGCTTGTCTCCATGGGGTGCCACCTGGCATGTTTTCAATGGTTATCATGGAAATATCGGCTGAATCTGTTAAGGCATGTAGTTTTCATCAAAGAAAATCTATTCCTGATACAGAAGTTATTTATTCTATGTTTTTTAGATACAATCGGTTCGCAAATAGCTTTTTTCCCCAACTTTTATAGAAACGTACCTCAATATCCATGCTGCAGCATCCGGTCTACTGACATAAAAATAGGTAAATAAATAGAGTTGGCCTCGCCCAGGTCAGTGCATAATTAATTAGCTTCCGGTAACAATCGTCATCTTTTTTAGTCGAAAAAACAACGTTTCGGAGCGTATTCATCATTAATTCGGTGTTTAATCTTCATTTTATGAAGGTCAGTACGGAAATCGACAATAATTTTGGGTATGAAAAAATTACGCAGCTGGTAGACAATATCCCTTTAAAACGGGGATTATCATTTCCGGTAATTAGTATATCATTTCCGGGGGAAAAAAATTTCATTACCGGGAATTTTTATAATAAACATGTGAACTGAATTTAATATAATAAACTTATAAATAAATACATTTAAATGAATCGTTTATAACTATATAACACAATTTAGTTTTGTTTAGAAAGTGAAAACGATCAAAATGTTTTCCCGTACTTTTAACAATTACACGTGACATATATCTATGCTAAATATTATTCATACTCAACGTTTATACAAATATTTCCTGCTATTCTTAGAAACGCAGGAAAATGTTCTTAATGTGTATCTGATCTTTCTCATTGTTCATGTATATTCTCCACATACCACGATTGGCCCCACGCAAAATTTTGTTGCATGTTAATATATCATCAAAGTAAAAAAAAACATCTAATACATGTAGTACATAATCTTGCACATCATTATTATACATGCAATAATATATACAAAATTTTTAAAACGAAGTGTTCAGTTTGGACTTGATATCCTTCATAATATTGCTTGATACAGACATACCATTGTTCCCAAGAGAATAAAATATGCTGTGTATGTGTACACTATCTTCATAATTCTTTTCACCTGGTAATTTCCAAATGGAAAGGGTGTTGCCGCCCTTTTTCAAAAATATAATATCTACTTTTGTATTCCATTTTCTGGTGACGACACCAAAGTCACTTGTGTTGCCTCTTGTTATACAAATAGTATCCCCGATGATGGAGAATGCTCGGGAAGTTGATGTAGAACTGGAGACTGAACTATCAGGTGAGTTGTTTAGTACAGGTATTCGTCTAGACAACAATCAAACCCCAGACAACATACCATACTCATAAATATCTATGCATAGGCCAATAATAAATATCTATGCATAGGCCAATAATTGGTAAACAATATTCAAATTGAATAGCCACACGACAGTGCCATGTACTGTGTTTAATTCAGCAACATAGTATTATACAATACACATATCACAACAAGATGTATACACTTCAATTATCTGTAGTGCAAAAAAAACTAAAAATCTTTATGAAATAATAATTATGGAATAAAGAAGAAAACTTCCTCGAAACAAGATAAAATTTAACTAAGTAAAACACGTCCAGTCGGCCCTGTCGTGCTGAATGATATTTTCACGGACGGCAGAAAAATAGGTTACGGCAGATAACTAGAAGAAATTCATTTCAATCTAATTCAGTTCCTTCAAACGATTGAAATTACCTTTTCTGTTTATTTGTTGTTCTCGCTTGTTTTTCGGGTAATACTGATCTTCTCACTGAGGTGTCTGACACTAGTAGTAGTATCACTAGATTGTGCAAGATTCCTGAAAAAAAGGTAAAACAATCAGATTTATTGTTCCCACAGGGAAAGAAACAAACATTTTGTATATTACTGCAATGGCCAAAATCTTGAAACGAATGTTCTGGATTTAGCAGATGACAACAAGTTGAAACGTCACAGATGCAAGAGGCCCGTGCAGGGTTATTTTCATGCAGCATGTTTGGCATAATTTATTCCAGTTCACCGCGTTTCTGACACAAAAGTTCATAACCAGGTTTGCATGGTTTTATTAATCCGCATAGTGATATTACAAATTTGCACTGTAAATAAGGGTAATAACAAAATTACCGAACTCCGAACAATCTTACAAAGGGAAAGTCAAAAATAAGTATATAAACAGACAAAATCAGTCAACAACCAGAAAACTGAAAATCGCAATGACCCTGCCTTGGTACAGTCATTTCTAAAGAAATGGTGGGTTGAATCAGATTTTAAAGCGCCAGACCTCCCGCTTTCATTATGCCTCAAAGGTTCCGGCTGTCACTATAACAGTATTTATAACAATACTTGAACAAAATAGGTAAAATAGTTTTCAAAGCGGTACAAGATTTAGTGAGGTAAATGTCAAAAACACTTACGTCAAACATTGATGGAAAAATATTTTTGACATTTTTGTTGACTTCCTTATATTTATACATTTTCACTATATGAAAATCCATCGTTTATTAACGTCTCTATAGACACGGAATATATTTCGACAAGATCTTGGTATCGGAATATAAACTTTTTAAGAGATCGAATAAGACGAATCTTTTTATAGCCCTGGTCCAGTAGCCTGTTTCTCAGATAAAGATGACGTTTCAGGAAATCCGAATAATTGCTACTGGCCCTTGCATAACGAATCAATTGCGAGATGTATACACCATATGCAGGAGAAGCTGGTATATTGCTGCACATATTTGGAAAATTTATGATTTTAAAATTGAAGTCGTCCCGTTTATCATAAATTTTAGTACCGAGTTGACCACTGTCTTCAAATTCGAGGTATAAGTCCAAAAATGATGCGGACGAAGCTGTATTTGTGGTCTCTTTAACTTCCAGCTCTGAAGGATATGTCAATGGAAGAAATTCTGCAAATCTAGAATTATTGATAGATAAAACGTCATCAATATACCTGTAGGTGAAATTAAAGGCTCCAGCCTCATGAATCTTCTTATCTTTTACAAGCTTTTGAAGAAATTCCGACTCATGAGTATAAAAATAAATCGGCTAGAAGAGGGGTACAATTCGTACCCATTGGTATGCCGACGACCTGCTGAAACAGTGTCCCTCCAAAGCAGACAAATATGTTATCGATGAGGAACTCCAGCATACTGATCACTTGTTCCTCGGAGTAGCATGTTTTGCCTTTTTGAATTTTGTTTTTAAAATATGTGGAATTGTAGCCTAACACAACACATTTTGAGCCATAGTTTCTATGATTGAAAACTTTGTGAATTGTTTCTTTTAAGCGGGTTTTTAATTTGTCATGCGGTAGGGTGGTCTATAGAGTTGAAAAAAATGAACGTGTTTACTTGACTGTCCATGTGCGATCCGGCTTAACTTCATCAATATGCTGTTTGCAAAATCAAAATATGTGTGGAGACGTTACGTTACTTCAGACATATATCAGTATGGTCCATTACATGGCGCTCAACTGTTCTTTTCCAGTAATTTTGTAATGGAAAAACATTTTGTTGTAACCAGACTGTCGACATAGGAAAACAATGTATACTGGTTGAGTATTTTCATGTTAGTTATAAAACAACTGTTTATAATACTAGGATCTCCATCGACAATATACTTTTCTCAGTTATAATGCTTAATTTGTGTTGCTGGTCTCGCACACTGATTATTTTATCTTGCTGGTGTCTTTCTCGTTGTTGTTAATCTTTATCTGCGATGTTGGCTGAAGAAAATTCTGTAATGCCTGAATTGTGTGTCCTTTTAACAATCTCCATAGCTGATAACATCTACAAAAAAGAGATGAAATACGGATTATTACAGAAATTAGGGGTTAAATATCCTTACCAACCAGTGGAGAGTAATCGGCTGTGGGTTACCTACGATGTTCCAATTCGTAACCATGTTAATGTATATATGTGTATTAAATATTGTCTACACGAAGTTCTGTACAGATATTGGTTGAATATTTTCCCGAATTTCTCTTTAAATCTTTTGATTGTTTTTATTATTATATTCTAATTCTTTCATTTTTTTCCAATTTATATTTTACTCAGTTGATTGGTTCTATGGTGCTATATTGATTACGACAGTGATAATAACCGATGTCTTTCAAACGTTTTACATTCTCTGCCAATCCATCATCTGCTTCAAGCTTGTTGATGATACAAGGGTCTCCATCAACAATATATTCATATGAATTAATCAATTGTTTCACATTTTTGTAACTTTCCTCAGTCATAATGCTTGATTTTTTTTTGCTGGTGTCGGATGTTTTTTGCATTGTTGTTTATATTTTTCTGCGATTTTGCGTTGGGAATCCGCTGGGAGGTCGGCATTGCGTGTCTTTGTTCTTCTATTGAATATCTCCACAACTGATAACATCTACAAAAAGTGCGACGGAATATGGATTATTATACAAATTAGGGCTTAAATGTATATTTTTCACATTTGATCATGTAATGCCTCCTAACAATTAAGGTGTATTCATTGCCAAATTTTAGCTCACATATTTTATGGGATAATATATCTGCTACCCTGAAAGTCTGTTGCCGAACCCGCTTAGAAAGCGCAGATAAAACCTCGAAAAGGCATGTGCCATTCCGCTTCCGCGGGAATTATTAGTCCACCAGCAGAGGTATCGAGACTGACAATAATAAAGAAAGTAGAAATCAAATTGAATGCGCACGACGAGTTTCTGAACAAATTTATATTTTTCTAAATTGAGCGTTTCTATGGTGCTATATTGATTACGACGGTGATAATAACCGATGTCTTTCAAACGCTTTACATTCTCTGCCAAGCCAGCATATGCTTCAAGCTTGTTGATGATACAAGGGTCTCCATCAACAATATATGCATATGAATTAATCAAGTGCTTCACATTGTCGAAACTTTCCTCAGTCATGATGCTTGATTTTTCTTGCTGATGTCGGATGTTTTTTGCATTGTTGTTTACATTTGTCTGCTGGGAGGTCGGAATTGCGTGTCTTTGTTCTTCTATTGAATATATCCACAACTGATAACATCTACAAAAAGAGTGATGGATTATTACAGACATTAGGGCTTAAATATCCTACCAATATCAACACGAAGAGTGGAGAGTGATTAGCTGTGGGTTACTGAAGATCTACCAATATGTAACCATGTTTAAGCAAGACATTTATCACATTTACCTGTATGTCTGATAAGAACTCCAGGTTATTATCTCCTCAGACTCTCGAGAGATTTACGATTATGGTCAAAGCAAAGCATACAATTTTTTTAAAAAAAAACGTCGATCCTTTGGGGAGGGGGTCCCAATTCGGTACCACTCTTTTAAAAAAATACATGGCACAGAAAAAATCAACTGAATCACTTCTTCAAAACCTTGGAAAGTGTCAAATTTGATGTTTTCAAGTTGTAAAATTACATTCTTTCTAATAAAAAAATAATTTATGATTCATCGACAGACATTTGGCGCCTTGATCTATCAACGAACGCCTGTCGCAAATCTAAAGGAAGTCCATATGATTTTTCATTGACATTGAGATTATTTTTTACATTCAAGCCACTTTAAGTCTTTTAAGGACCCCTAATTCAGCATAATGTTTTATCAAGTTGATATGTATGAGTTATACTTATCTGTTTTTATTTTACAGTTTGTATGGATGACAATGAAAAAATATAGATGCTACTTTTGTAGCTCTATTGATGACAGTTTGGAGGACATTGTTGATCACTGTATTGATTCCCATTCAAAAAATACCCTAAAATACAGAGAACTTGAGTTGGATGAACGATCAGGGAAACTCAGATATCAAACACAAATTGATGCTGGAGTTATTCCATCAAATAATGAAAATGATGGAAAAACTATCATCGTTTCAAAAGACTTTTTCTTAAGAGACTGGTTCAAAACAGAAAAGGCTAAACACGCCAAAAAAGGTAGTCGACACCAAGCGATCACTTCAATTCAATGATCACGATGATCAAACTGAATGTCAAGATGAGGATATGATTTTACAATGCAACATCAGATAATTAATTGATTACAGATCAAGAAAATACAGACGATTATATCGACCAGTTACATGGTTTAATACCTAGTGTAGTGGAAGAGTTAAAAAAAGGCGGGCCAATTTCATCTTTACATTAAATTTAATGAACTTTTAGCGAACCACTCATTCCCTATCGACAATATATGTTACTTCTTATCCCTTGATGTAGTAACGTGGTTTAACTGATTCAACAACGAGAATGCACTATAATCCAAATTTTGGCAAATAGGATATATATTTTTTTCATGGCAAGTTTTTACGCTTCATGTCTGGGTTAAGACATTTAGGACATGTAGTAGGAGGGGTGTCAGAGATTTTAACCCTGCAAAGTCTTCGATTAATTTTGCTGTTCCCAGTCGACAAAACTTATACCACAATGCTGGACCATCGAAACCCTTCTTTCCAGGTATAAATGAAGAAACAATTACAGCTATTGCAAATCATTTTGGAAGTAAACCATTAAAACTTGCATTTGATGGAAAAAAGATAAGCCGTGGAAAGAGGAAAAATGGGAGATATTGATTGTTGGGGACACGAAAGGTCACCACCTACTTTAAGAGCTCGAAGAGAAGTTTTAAGTTGTTTTTTTTAAACTTGTAGAAGAAAGTGCTCAAATGATTGATAGCTATAAAGAAAGGGGGATATGATATTTGCATCTTGGACAAAGAGAAAGTGGTTTACTGTTGTCACGCTTACACGCCATTGTAGAAATACTAGCAAAAGAAAATAAAGGGTTGAGAGAAAAAGGAACATACCTGAAGCAAACCGAAGACAAATTTTTGAAGCTTGGGGGAACAAAGTGGAGAAAGTTGAAGTTTTACCCAGTAATATGCTCATTGCGTGTAAGTAGAGCCGACGTAAGACAACAGCTGACGAACATGCTTGCGAAATACGGATCTGCTAATAATCAACAAAGATTGTTCGTGAGTACAGACACGGTTGTTATTAATGAACAGGAACATATTTTGTCTTTAAATGAGTTATCAAACTGACCATTGTAGATATATAAATCAGAGAAGCAAGCAATGTCATGCGATAAGAAACGATGCTAGGGTCACGGGAAGTACTGCTCACAGAACTATTGGATTGGGAAAACTCAGACAGCAACAAGAGCATTATGATATAGTAATTCAAAAGAAGAAAAAGTTTCATACAGATACAAGCTTGGATATACAAAAAGGATGGAATTTTGTACTCTGCATGAGGTCGATGCTATAGCAACACTGATAGCAAAAGTGTTGTCCTTCCCTCTTCCCAGACCTAGATTACTTTGAAGAGTGGTGTCAGAAGGTACATTCGAATCATTCTTGGCAGGGTATTCCCTTTATTTTTTTTAGAAGACCAAAATATAATTTTAATTGGCTCAAGGCGTGCACCCCGCGTAGCGGCGTGCTATGTGAGGAGAAGGGTCTGGGGGGTTTCTCCATGAAATTCAGACGTAAAATCCTGTACTCTGGTGCATTCTGAACATATACATTAATGGTTGAAAATGACAATTGTGTGTGCTTCCTTCTGCACTATGTTGTTATTCTAGTCCAGGTTTCAAGGTTCTAAGCTGAGTTAAAAGCTCAAATATCCTTGTTACAAAATTTCCAGTTTTGATATTGGAAGCTCAACTCAAAAAGTTTTATGACCTTAAGGCCTGGTTGCAGTATGATTTTACAGACTCGCGACTGAATGACTTTCATCAACATCTAAAATGTTCTATAGAAAATGTAAAAACCTTAACAGAAGTACAAAATTTTAAAGTTACACAGAAATAAAGAAGTGGGTATGATAAGGGTAGATTTTGGCCCAATCTCAGAAAGTGTTTATATAGATATAATATTAAACACAATCGTTGAAAGGTAAGACAAATATTTTTTTGATGATTTCACTTTGTCCTTTGTTGCTTAGCAAAGTAAATGGAGGAGGGTCCAATTAATCATTGGAAATTCAAATGTGGTGGTTTTATTTTACATATCTTGCAGTCTTTTCGACAAAATGTTATATTCTGTGTATGTACACTCTAAAAATAATATTCCAATTCTCTATGGTAGCATATAGTATTCTTGTGTAGTTTTGTAACCCTAGCAACGGTTTTGTAAACATTAAATTGGCCTATATTATTGCAATTAATGGTTGAATTTTGACATCTACGATCTTTTGACTAAGCGATACATTTTTGTCAAGCTATACACACTACAAATGTTATTTCATATTTCAAAAACACATCTTGATATTTTTATTCATAGTTATGCCCCGTCCATAGCAACAGGTTTCCCTATGCACAGTATTTTCCTGTAAATCTCATTGACCTTTTATTTAATGAAGAAAAACATTCTACAACAGCAGATCTAGAGACATCTGGTCATTTACTAACCAGTATATATTATAAGAATTCCTTAATCCTTACAATGTCCCTAGTAAGCAAATATTATCCCTAGCAACCGCAGAAACTCGTCAATGCTGAGCTCTGTAAATTGCTCTTTTTTTTATCTTTCTATAACCGAATGTTGATCTTTTTATTTTTTAAATCATGAGAGGAAATTATTCTCAGTAATTAGAATGTCAAAGGAACCAAGTCAACTGCATAACATGGTAAAGCAGAGCTACAGCGGCAGGAGAGGATATAATCCATGTTGAATAATTAAGAAATAAATCATGGAAGCCAGAATGTGTTGGGACAATCGTAACTACTCGGCCATTCTCGCTACCCTGCAAATAACCTCGTACGTACATAGTAGAAATTCTTCTTAAATTGTTTGCCGGAAGTTAAGTTAAGCTAAGTTAAGCCGCACAAAAATATATTCCACCAAAATCCAATATGGAAGACATACTAAGTAAAATCTAATCATGCAAAACTAATTAAAACTTTAATTGAAATAAAGAAAATTGCTTAAAATATAACTTAATCAAACTTTCATGTAACTGACATGTGAAAAGTAGTGCGATTTATACGCCTAATGCATACGAGGTTATTTCCTAAACTTTAATTTTGTTGTTTGAATTATTCCCTGGTCCATGGGTTGAGTTTTGGAAGTTGTATTAAGTGGTCATTATTTTACAGTTAAGTTTCTAAATTTTAAATCAGGATGTGATGGGGCGTTATCCACAAACAATATTATGTGTCTCTTTTGTCTCCTCATTTTTTTGTCCAAAGTTTGTAAATAATCTTCATATATTTTACTGGTCATCCACGCCTTTTTGTTATTACGGTATATCACAGGTAGAATATGTTGATCAATGTTTCTAAAGCAGCGAGGTTTTCGTGACTGCCCTATCACCAAAGGTTTCAGTTTCTCTCCTAACATACCTGAACATAAACAAACAGTTATGCGTTCTTTTGACTTTTTTCCTCCAGCACAGTCAACACCAGTAAAATGAAATGTTTTTTTTTAAGTAGCCTTGTAAAATAGCCCGGTTTCGTCTAGGTTAAAAATGTCTTTTGGATGAACATTACCACACAGTTCTGTCAGCCTCAGTTTCCATTCATTTACACAGTCATCATCCACATCACCTCGCTCCCTACTCATTGTTCCTGTTAATAAAACTTTCCAACCAACCATTGGAAGCTTTGAAGTCGAAATACCAAAGTCTTTAAAAAAAAAACTTGAATAATTTTGACCTTTGCCAAATTTTTGTTTCCAACTTAGATTTCGAATAAACGTTTCTATATTTTTGTGCGGACATACAGTTTTAGAGGATTATTTCAACGTTAATAAGGCTTTGTTTATTGAGAGTTATCCAGGACTTAAAAAAATAATAAATATATGCATTAAAAATCCTTTTCCGGACACGCTACATGTTTCGTATTGAACGAAATGACAATATTTTTTTACTTCTCCACGCGAAGAGAATGGGGTCACACCTAGTACCAGTCTTTGTTTTATAATTATATTCCGGGTAATTTTAGAGATTTATAAATAAATGCGTGCATTTGGAGATGGTCGCGGTAAATATACATATAGAATTTAAATTGTTGGTAGCTCAGGCAGCCCTCAGTACATTTGTGATCTGGGGGCCTTTTTATTTAGAGGGAGCAACCGTTTGATTTTTATTGGAGGGGGGGGGGGGGGGGGGGTTGGGCAAGGAAGAAAAATTACAGGTAGATGGAAGTCATCTCAGAGTTTTTGGCAAAATCTGCAAGCCTGACTTTTTTTTCCACTTTTGCATGAAAATAGCTTACTTTTACAGTTTAACAGGTCCTGGTAAATTTTTTCAATAGTCTGGCAACTCTTGCATCCTGGCATTTTTTCAGCTATTTCTTAGCCTGGAGTTTTTTTTTCGAAGTTCCTTCCTTATCCCCTCTCCCAATAAATAGGTTGAATTTCAAAATGGTTGTTCCCTTAATTGTTAACTAAGTGATGAGTGAAGTAGACCAAATGACAAGTACAGACTAGTATTCTTAAAAATACAACATCAGGAACTGTCCGATGGTAATTTTTTCAAGACTTTCCCTGCCCTCTTTTTTCAATTACGATTGATTTTTCCATTTGCGTAGGTTGCAGAGGGAATATAATTTGCTTCGGGTATGGAGAAGAAACAAATTTGTAAATGTTGAGGATAACATTTCTTACCATGCTAAATTGTCCAATCTAATATCACGACTTTATTCTTACTCGTGATTGGCATGGAAATCTTCAAATCCAACAGAATCGTCCGAGATTTCTGTTGCATTGGAGCTCATTTCTGCCATCGGTTCAAACCGATACGGTTAAATATTGTCTAGTGAAGGTATACATAAAGCATCTTCATCATCAATAGTGTCGTTTAAATCCATAATTTGTGGTGTCGTTTACAAATGAAAGCGTGTGTGGTTTTAAATGATCAGCAACTGTGACGTCACGCTAACTTTTGTGCACTACCTTATTAATTGTCGGCAGTTTCCAGATTTATCAAAATGTGTGAAATGTACATTCCTACAGTAATTTGGTAGAGATAACTGCTATGCCGTTGTTCTCTTTCATTAATTCTGACATTAACAAATGAAAAACAAAACAATATTTTTCATGTCCGGTGCCCTTTAACATACATCAACACATATGGTGCAGCTTTAGCCTTCAAAAATCAACTTGAAAGTCAAAGATTTTTCATTAAGCAACAAATAACGCAATGGATAAAATTGTCAACGTATTGATTCAGTATTATGATGTAGAATCTGGAAAAGTTGTAATTGAACACTTTGCTCAAGGAAAGAAAATATTGCAACCGCAAGCAATATATTCAATGACTTGACAGTTGTTTTAAATGACTAATTTTACATGGAATCAGGATGTAAGCTGTCTTAAGGATAACTGTAGCACCATGCGAGGAGTAAGAGGTGGTGTAGAAACACTTGTTCGGGGAGAAAATCCAAATTTATTGGATATTAGTGGCTGCACTGTTCACATGATAACCAACGTAGCAAAAGAAATGTTTAAACCGTTCAAAAATTATATGCTGGATTATTCTTTGCTCATTACACCTTTTGTTAGAGATTTGACTTTCCAAACTTTTTGATGTCGAGCACTGCTGAAGAGGAATTATTTTCCGAAATGCGCATCCAGTGCATCAAAATTGGTATCGATGTTATTTGAAAACAACAGAAAAAGAAAGCAGATACATACATTATAGGAAAGCAATCTAGGTTATTGGTAGCATTTCCTGTTTTATAATATTCAACACTGTGGAAAACATGAAATTTGAGGTGAAAAGGACTTTTATTCCCAAAAACAAGGTAAATATTTTCATCTCTGGGTGGTCTGGAAAACCTCAAATCTCATATTTTGAGTGGCCACCAAATCCCCTTGCGGTAGTTTTCGAGATTTTCAGGAAAATTCACTTTCATCCATGAACCTGGAATATTGCTCTTTGGCACCTCGAACATTAAATATATCAACCCCAAAAATGGCGCAACTGCCAGACTAACAAAATAAACTGCTTATACAATTCAGGATAATATGGAGAAGGTCAATAGTTACAAACAAGATGTTACCCCAAACGTAATTGTCTTTCACTCACTCACAAATGACATAAAATTTCTGTCGTCATCTGACTGTTCATCAAATGACATCTTTAATTAAGAATACTCAATCTCGATTCCCTATATCGGAAATCATTGTCACTGGCCACACCGCGTACAGACGGGATGGATTGGAATGACAACGGTAATTTAGTTAATATCATGCTCAAACAAAAATTCAGGAACACCGAACATATTTTATTATGCGACAATAGCAACTTAAGCTATAAAGGCACACCTAAGCCTAAAATGCTTGACCAGGATGGATTTCATCTCTCCGTGGCCGGATCTGCCCATATCCTCAGTGTTTAGCATATTCTTGCATTCAGCTCATGTTTAGTTTTGGGAAGTAAAAACCTCTGCAAGAGTGAACTGAATGCACGATTATATCAAACCACAAAATATCAAAATGTGGACAAAATATACACACACCAAACACATCCTTCACATTTTGATACACATCGACGACAAGTTGGGAGGGATAGGGTGGGTAAAGAAATTTCTAAACCATCAATAACCATATGGTAGTCACAAATCGCATAAGAAAACAGCCAGCCTAATCTATTATCACCATTGAACCACTAGCATGGATGTTGAAAGAATGAGACAGTGTCACATGTACTTCCGCCCAAGATACTAACCAATGAGGCTATGCCAATCTTCTTGCATTCAGCTCATGCTTAGCTTAAGGAAGTAAAAACCTCTGCCGTTTCCGAAAAAGGATCTCCGAATTCTATCCCTAATGGCCACAGACCAGGTGGGCAGTTGTATTTCATAAAACATTATTCCCAAAACTCCAAATAAATATTCTAATTGACATTTATATTGTTTAATAACAAGTTGTAAGCTATGTAATACATTAGTCTGACAATGTACAATAAACATCTCCATGTAATACCTCTTCAGCAGTTGGAATGGTATTGTAATCGAAGGAACATCGCCTCCAAGTGGTACCCATGCTGGATTTTCCCTTACTTTTACTTTCAATGGATCAAATCCACTTACCATTTCCCAAACAAGGAACTTTTACCAATGAATTAACGCTGTTCCAGATTTCTACACTTACAAAAGCCAGCATAAGCCACACTTAAAGGAGAAATCCCCTCGCCTACAATTCGCGTGGAAAATCCACTAGGGAATCAGTGCCCCTTGAACTGTAGACGAAGACACCTCAAACCTATCATGTAAATAATTAGAAAACATATTGTGAAAAATTAAAGCAACATTAACACATACTTTATTATCAATATAAATTATTTCAAAATAGTCACATTAAGATTTAGAATACAAGCAATATATTATTCATCTAATTCCAAAACAAATACATGTCAAATATAAGTTTACTTTCCCTTTTGCTACTTTCATTTTGTCACAATCTTTGACCCTTTCCACCTTTGCTGATTTTGCTATGGAATCAATACGATCTTCTAAGCTGTCAGTATCAGTATCCCTCTCCCTTTTCCTCTTTCTGTTTTCTTCATTAGAGGTACCGCTACCACTTGTACCACTTGTACTGGGAGCCTGGAAATTTTAATGCATACATATGCCCCTTTCTGTCAAGATCAATATATAACAAGTAACTGTTAAAATTAAACAATCTATTTCAAATTCATACATGTTATCTTAAGCAAATGAATGAACTAAGTGGCCCACGTGTACAGAAAAAATTCACCTCGCCCCATTATTCAAATGCATAAATCTGTTTGGTAAATACTGTCCTTAAATGTTCTAAAGTTATTCTCTATGTATTACACACTATACATTTGATATAAATATCAATTAAAATATAAGAAAGCTCGCGCAGTATATACATCAATTCTGAAATAACATATCATATATGGTGTCTTCATGTTTCATACACTATTATAATAAACACGTTTCAAAAAGGTAGTTATGGATACGAGATGTTGAATTCCTCTTAGTTAACATGTACTTAATATTAAAATGACCATAGATCTACTATACTGTAGTCAAGTTGTTATAATACTTTAATAACTTCCGTTTTCAACGGTGTAAAAGTACAGGTAACACATGCGATTTGTACATTTCGTTGTATTTTGAATGAATGGATTTACTATCAAATTCCATGGTAGATGTGTATTTAAATCAGAAATGATTTTCATTGGTATATGGAATGTGTACCTGTCTCAGATTAATTCAAATTGTTTTATTTTTTTTTATTATCAAATTGAACTTAAATTTAAATTGTTTCGACAGTTTCCAAAGTTTAATTTACCGGAGTCCTGAATATATAAATATGCAAAACACTTAATTGAATCTTTACCGCCAATCAAACATCAAAAAATAAATCTAGTACAGGAGTCCGTTGTTGAAGCCTTGATCAAGAGTTCAGTAACAAACTTTAATCATTCCATCAGCCGAGCATGGGACTAGGGACCAACCATGCAACTATGGCCAATCACCCGGCCAGCCCAATCACAAGCTGAACAACGGACCCCAGAAGTATTTACTTCCATTTAATACCGAACATAAACTAATTACCATGATTTAAATAACACCCGTAAATTGATCAGATTGATATGATTTCCCAGTTAACCGCGATTTATATAGTATACAAATACAAAATACTCACTGGGTCCCCATCAGCCAAATCCTGGCCCTTTTTGGCTGCCCATACTCATTTGCATAAATGATAATTGAAAATAGAACCCATCGTGCATCTTCCAGTGTCTCACCCCTTCTGCAAGCTGCAAGATTTACAATAAGTCCTCCCTGTGATGTTTTTAATAACATATTTGCCTAAATCTTCCTTCATCAATTCATCGGTTTTCGTATCCTTCTGAAGTATACTAAATTCTTTTAAGCCTTCTGGCTGCCCCGCCCTTATCCTTTTAATAACTGGTAAACAAATTTCTCCCTACATATCCAGAATACAGAAGTTTTATTTGAGTCTTCCCTGTTACTGATCAGTGCTATGCTGTATTATTAAATTTTAGCTCTTTTCGGTAATTGGATCGATTTCAATTTTAAATCATCATTAGATATTGCAGTGTATATGTTAGCGGCAATAAGTGAAATCAGGTATTAAGCTTAAATCCTAGGCAATAAGCTAATGCCTAAAATTTCAGGCATTAAGCTTATTTCCTGAAATGAATTGATGAATTGTTCACCTATTGCCGAACTCAATTTTAGGCAATAGGTGAAATTCAGTTTTATGAATTCTGACAAATGTATGCTCAATTTTTCAAATTATTCTGTATTTCAATCTGTTTTATAAGTTGAATAAAATTAGATATTGTCTAAAAATGTATTGTTTTGCCTAAAATGGAAAAAAGGTTGATGACAGAATTATTTTATTATAGAATAATTTCAAGATATTTTCCCAAAATAAAATTCACACTTCAGTGGCTTGGCTGGTTTCAACTGGACACATCTAGATTTAAATTTTGCTCACTTGTTCAAATGATTTTATTGGATAAGTAAAATTTATTTGCTTAACATGCCTTTAAATGCTATATGCCCCCAGACCTCTTCATTTCTTGATCTGGATTATAAGTAGTTAAATAACACATGTGACAAGATGTCTTCTTCCGAGGAAAAATTTCTTGTGGCTTTACGAAATAAGTTTGAATCGAAGAAAACTAGGAATATATACCCAAGAGAGCAGTACAATGAACTTTTGGCTAAGATCAAATTATTGGAGTCATCAGAAAAGAAATCAACTACAGATTATTACAATTTGAAAAGGTATGACATTTTTATTATTGGAGGCTATGAAAGGCTAATTACCAAACAGTTGCAGTGCCAATACCTACGTTTGATCGAGGGAAGGGCGATAGTAGAAATTTACTAGGAAGAATTATTGAGGCATTTAATTTAACCATTTTTTTATGATCGTTATTCGTTTATTAAGTTTTAAAAAGTTTTTATTCATTTAAAAACAATAGCTCAAAACGGGAATAGGATCAAATGTGTATTTGTTGAGGAGACAACAGCCTAAAACTGAATTACTTCACTAAATCGCTATGTTTGTCATCCAGAGGTCATCTCAAGATCTTCAACACAGTGGAAACCCACAACATGCATTGAGCTCTGAATTGCCCCGACAACACAACACAGTGCACAAATCAGTAAAACACTGTACAGCAAAGAATAATGCAAATACCTACCTTCCCTATTTTTCTTAGCTTGGGGACAAGAATAACACATAAATTTTGTTTGGCCTAAGCCAAAATACTACAATAATAAGATGACTAACAAACCTCAAAAGGAGAAGTAATTTGGACTCTATATTTTCTATTTGGTACGAGTTTCCCTATCTTTTTTCCCAGGTGAACGACAAAGGAAATGCAGTTATTGGTACGCGATATGGACGACTTGATGGCATGTTTGGAACTAATGAGATGAGTATCTGCAAGCAGGATTTGATTTTACAAGAGGAACTTAACTGTGAAACATCTATCAGTGTTCGCGAAGCTGCATCTCAGCAGTCCTTATCGGGTGGTCAGGGATTTTTTAAATGTCCGTGTAAATCAAAATGTTCAAGTAACAGATGCAAGTGTAAGAAAAATGGAGTACTGTGCAATAGTCGGTGCCATAGCTCTGGATCATGTGATAACGAATGCATTTTAATATATGACTTTAAATATTTCCATAAAACTTTCTTTTTTAATATTTTATTCTATTTAGCATTTTAAGTGAATGATGTCGCTTTAGAAATGATTTTTATTTCAGGTATTTGACATTTTAAATATCTCGTTTTAATATAAAATTGTCAATGTTTTACTGACTTATAATAATAATAAATGTATTATATCTATGTTTTGTTTTTGTTTTAGGCATTAAGCCTAATGCCTGGACATATATTTCAGGCATTAAGCTTAAATCCTAGGATTTAAGCTTAATGCCCAACACAATTTAGGCATTAAGCTTAATGCCCAGGCAATAGCTTATTGCCTAGGATTTAAGCTTAATGCCTGAATTAACTTATTGCCACTAACATATATATACAATGTAAGCCTAATGATGTTCAATCTTTACAAAGTAGTTATTTCTTGGTTTTCTATCATTTTGGTTTTAAGGGATGCTGATTATTGAAATTATATGCTCAAACGCTAAATGCTTTGTTTACGATAGTAACGAAAATGACATTTCGACATTTATCGGTAATTTGTGTATTTTTTTTTAAGTGTGTCCATTGATAAAGCTTATCTCAACGTACTGGTTGTGATATCGAAATTATTAGGTCAGTCCACATTAGGCATGCGTCAACTACCGCGCATGAATATACTCTTGTTTAAAGAAAAGATTGGTTGCGTCATCAAAATCAATAATACGGGAAAAGGTCAATGTCATTTTCGTTACTATCGTAAACAAAGTATTTAGCGTACGAGAAGATATTCTTCAAAGCATGTAAAAAACGGAAAAATAACAAGAAATATATAAATTAACAAATACATTGATAAAAAAAAAACAAAAAAACAGTTTCATACTTCTTTGTCCTTAACTCTTATTTCCACGGTACTTGCCATGCATATTTCGTCTGCTAAAATATGGATCCATATTCTGCCGTTTTTAACGAATATTTGAACCCTTCTTTCTTAGATGATGACTTGCCTGTACCAAATTTCGAGCTTCAAAATTCCTTACCATCTATTAATTATACCCCCGCAAACAAAGTCTGGGGGGTATATAGGTATCACCCTGTCCATCCGTCCGTCCATGTACCTTGTAAGCGCAACTCCTCCTAAACGGGTTATTGGATTTTTATGAAACTTTACACATTTGTAGTACACTACCTGGAGATGTGCATGAAGGAATATGGTTGCTGTCCAAAATTTAAAAGGGGAGATAATTCAACTTATACTTTCACGAAAAGGGGGGGGGGGCATGTACCTTGTAAGCGCAACTCCTACTAAACTGCCTATTGAATTTTTATGAAACCTTACACAGCTGTAGTACACAACAAGCAGATGTGCATGAAGGAATACCGTTGCTGTCTAAAATTTAGAAGGGGAGGCAATTCAACTTATACTTTCACGAAAAGAGCGATCGTGTACCTTGTAAGCGCAGCTCCTCCTAAACGGCTTATTGCAGTTTTGTGAAACTTTACAGTTGCAGTACACTACCTGCAGATGTGCATGAAGGAATATGGTTGCTGTCCAAAATTTAAAAGGGGAGATAATTCAACTTATATTTTCACGAAAAGGGGGGGGAGCATGTACCTTGTAAGCGCAACTCCTACTAAACTGCTTATTAAATTTTTATGAAACTTTACACAGTTGTAGTACACAACCAGCAGATGTGCATGAAGGAATACCGTTGCTGTCTAAAATTTAGAAGGGGAGATAATTCAACTTGTACTTTCACGAAAAGGGGGGCGTGTACCTTGTAAGCGCAACTCTTCCTAAACGGCTTATTGGATTGTTATGAAAATTTACACATTTGTACTACACTACCTGCAGATGTGCATGAAGGAATATGGTTGCTGTCCAAAATTTAAAAGGGGAGATCATTCAACTTATATTTTCACGAAAGGGGGGGGGGGGCATGTACCTTGTAAGCGCAATTCCTACTAAGCTGCTTATTGATTTTTTATGAAACTTTACACAGTTGTAATACACTACCTGCAGATGTGCATGAAGGAATATGGTTGCTGTCCAAAATTTAAAGGGGGAGATCATTCAACTTATATTTTCACGAAAAGGGGAGGCATGTACCTTGTAAGCGCAATTCCTACTAAACTGCTTATTGAATTTTTATGAAACATTACACAGTTGTAGTACACAACCTGCAGATGTGAATGAAGGAATACCGTTGCTGTGTAAAATTTAGAAGGGGAGATAATTAACTTGTTAATACAACAGGTATACCTGTATTCCAAAGTTTGAACATCATAGTTTTGCAAGCGGGGGGTGGATCACTCACAGCTCTAGTTATTATTAGTTTAAACCCAGACAAGAATCTGTAGAAAATGGGGGAAAAATACTGAAACAAACCAGACCCCTACTACATCAGGCTCAGCACCACAAATTTCACTTAGCCCTGCTACAGACATTAGTAATATAGACTTCTTAGACGACAGTTTTGACATTCAAATGGCTGATATTAATGATCCACAAATTGAGAAATTAATGAATGATATATCTGAGGATAGTCTACAATTAATGGCAGAGCAAAATGAAAAAAATAATACTAGGTTTGAGCAAAACAATGAACAAGAAAGGGTGATTTATATGGAACAAAGGGAAAACATAAATACAAAAAGAAAAATGAATTATGCAGTTAAAACATTTGTACAATTTTTATCAAATGTGAAGACTGATTTCCGCCAAATAAATGAGATACCACCAAATGAATTAGACAAATATCTACAGGAATTTTATATAGGAATCAGGAGAGAGTAAGGGTGATATACCTGATATTGAAATACAATATCAACCCAGTAGTTTACATGAATTCCAATCCATGATAAATCGTTTTTTAAGATTAAACCATTATGAATACGACCATACAAAGTCTATGGAATTTCAGCAGTCAAGAGACTGTCTTACTGCAAAAAAAAAAAAACATTTAAAGGAAATGGGACTCGGCAATAGACCTAATGCTGCGGAGGCATTAGAACCAGAGGACGAGGAGGAGCTTTATAACTGTGGTGCATTTGGTACAGAAAATCCAGACAGCCTACTCAGTACTTTATGGTTGATGAACACAGTCCATTTTTGACTGAGGGGTTCACATGAGCACCGACAACTAAATTGGAGAGACATCCAATTGGAAATGGACCCAACAGTCAACCAATGTCTTGTGTATAACAAAAACCAGAGATGGTTCTAATACCAAAAACACCACGGCTCCAAATCATGGCGTACCCCTCTAGATGAGAGAAAATGTCGTGTTGCTGTTTACCTTAAGGTATTTGCACCAATAATAGATTGATTCAAGTAAAAAAAAGTCAACTAAATTCGACAGCACAGGGATAAAGCTTAACACATACAGAATTTTTTTATTTAAAGAATTTCTACATTCTATATTTCAATATTAAAACAAAAAATTCAAAAAATTTCAAAATTTTCATAAGATTTCAAAAATAAAAAAAATAAAAATTGAAAAATTTTCAAAAACATTCAAAATTTTCATAAAATACATGTATTATCAAAGGCATGGTTGAAATATATGATATAATGAACATTACATGTCAAAATCTGTATCACATGCCGTATCAACCCTCGACCTATATCAAAGTGTCAAAACATGGCCAAGTCCGAAGACAATTACTGATGTACGAAGATTCATGGGCACCTGCTCATATCATCGTCGCTTTATAAAAGATTTTGCGGCGATAGCTAGACCAAAGCATAAATTAACTGAGAAAAATTGTCCATTCAACTGGTCAGAAGAATGTGAAACTGCATTCGAAAAGCTGAAAATCACTGATTACAGCTCCAGTTCTGGGTTTTCCAGATATGTCAAAGCATTTCTTGCTAGACAGATGCTAGTGGATTTGGAATTGGTGCTGTGATATCACAAGTTACTGATGGTAAAGAAGTTGTCATAGCTTACTTTAGTATAGCTCAAAGACAATACTGTGTCACTAGAAAAGAGCTTCTAGCTGTAATATTAGGTGTTAAGCATTTTCATCACTACCTATATGGTACACGATTCATAGTCCACACAAATCATGGTTCATTAACATGGCTGCTCAGGTTTAAAAATTCTGAAGGACAAATAGCCAGGTGGCTCCAAATGCTTAATACATACAACTTCGAAATTAACCATCGCCCTGGTAGACAACATGGTAACGCTGATGGTTTATCTTGTCGCCCATGTTTTCAACTATGGCAGTAGACAAGACCAAAAGGAGATGAATAGTTCATCAGATGAAACCATTGAACACCTGTACAGAACTATGAAACACGAGTCAAAATCAATTCCATCTTTGAGTGATGATAATTTTATGTTTTGGTTTCAACATAAATCTAATGAAAAGATGCAGATGGCTCAAAATAAAGACTTAGTTTTGTTAAAACTATACAATTTGAAAATGGAAAATAAAGACAGACCTGACTGGGCAGACGTAGCCATTGAGAATGTAAAACTCCAGAAATACTGGTCCCAGTGGGATCGTATTCTATTAATCAATAATGTACTTTACAGAAAGTGGATAAATACCACAACAGAAGAAAACATCTTGGAACTTTTACTTCCCGAGGTATGGCAAAATGGTGTCATGAAAATGTTGCATGATGATCCACAATCAGGACACCTTGGAATACACAGAACTGTGTCTAGGGCAAAGAACAGATTTTATTGGGTGGATTACAAACCTGACATAATTAAATGGGTTCACAACTGTACAATATGTAACTCTCGAAAGCAACCACACAGGAAAGTAAAGAGTAAAATGAAACAATACTGTGTAGGGGCACCAATGGAGCGTGTTGCATTAGACCTTATTGGTCCATTACCATTATCTCATAAAGGCAATAAATATGTCTTAATTGTATCTGATTACTTTACCAAATGGGCTGAAGGTTACCCCATGCCAGACATGGAAACAACAACAATAGTAGACAATTTTGTAACAAATTTTGTTTGCAGGTTTGGTGTGCCACGTCAAATACACACAGACCAAGGAAGATAATTTGAATCTGGATTATTTAAAGAATTATGCAAGAAATTTTCAATAGACAAGACTAGAACAACTGCATTTAGGCCTCAAGAGTGATGATCTAGTAGAGCGTTTCAACCGCACGCTAGAAGACATACTCAGTAAGTATATTAGCCAAAACCAGAAAGATTGGGATGATCAACTCCCATGGGCATTAATGGCCTACCGGTCATCTGAGCATGATACTACTAAATTCTCGCCTTGCATGCTTATGATTGGTAGAGAAATTGAACTTCCTGTAGATTTGATATATGGTCCTCATCCACAAAGAATTTCCAGATGAGACCCAAGCAGTATTTGCATTCTCTGATAATATGCAAAAACGCATGTGGAAAGTTCAAGAAAAAGCCAGAAGTAATATATTAAAAGCTAGTGATCGTCAGAAGCGTCAGTATGATGTCAGAGTCAATCAACACAGATACCAAACTGGAGATGTTGTATGGCTACACACTCTCTTAAGAGTAAAACAGAGAAGTCCAAAGCTACAAAGAAACTGGGATGGTCCATATTTTGTAACAAAGGTGATGTCTGATGTCATATACAAGATCCAAAAGAGCCATTCCTCTAAGTTTCAAGTCGTTCATCATGATCGACTCAAACCATTTTATTGAGAAGTAGAAAACTGGGTGAAAATTTCACAAGATGCTGCTATGTTGGATAAGATGTCAAGTCAAAGTACTGAAAGTACTGCTGGACCATCAAATGACAATCCTGAGAAATAAGAGAACAAATAGTATTTGATATTCTTATTCTAATGTAAACAATGTATATATTATATTGTTCTGATTTTATATATGTAAATATATTTATGTGAAATGTGTTTCTGTGGTTGACATTGTATATTAATTTTATGCAAAAATTCACACAAAACAGGAAAAACTATTCCTGCATTTGTATAACTTAAACTCTATTTTTGAGATAACAAGAAAGCATGCAAACTGGGATACATGGTCATGGTGCTAGATAGTCTGAGTAGATGAATAAAATTCTCAAAAATAGGTACAAATTGGTATTTTTCAGATGCTGTATTCATGCCGTAAATGTGAATCTGGGCATAAAACTCATTCCAGATTAATGAGGCACGTTAGGATTAGTCACCCCAGCAAAGTGATAAAATGCCATTTTTGCAATTATATTCTTTCATCATCACTTAAATATAGGATGTTAGATCACCAAAGACAAAGGCATGGGCCTCAAATGAGAGAAAATAAGGACCAGATGAGTGAAATGACCATTCCCAGTACACCATATTTGGGACTGAGGGAAAGACAAGATGAAAAATCTCGACCAAAAAAACAAATGAAGGAAGACAAAGGAGAAAAAGGGGACAGGACTGAAACAGTTTCAGTTGTTCCTTCTACAACAGAGAAACTTGATAATCCATCCTTAGATGAATCTTTCTCTATGATGCCATCTCCTGTCAGTATTCTATTAGGATTTGAAGACCATATAGAAGTTTCCCCAATTAAGGGTAGATTACAGAGTTTATTTGAACCACCAGCAAGTGCAGTGTCGCCTCTACCATTAACACATGATATTTCTCAAGTGAGTAATAACAAGGAGACATTTATTGTTAGAGGACCCTGCGCTTAATGATTTAGATCTTGATATAATAAGTTCGGATGTGGCCATAAGCACAAAGAGAGATAGTAGTCACCTTGAACTCCCTACTGTGGCAGAAAAAGAGAGCGCTAGTAGTATATTTCAGGCACCACCAGGTGCATTTATTCACTCTACAAAAGCAAATTCTGTACGAACGATCAGAAATAGGGCAATGGACAGCCAAACGTAATACCGGTTGGATATGTAGGGGTAAAGAAGGAGGAGAAGGTAGTTTTCCCTCATGGTACGATGTACTATCTATCTGCATTTTGGATGGCCGATCCACAACTCTCCACTAATATTACTATGGAAGCACAAACTCCACTTATGATGCTGCCATCTAGGATGGTCACATTAAGCACAAATACTGATCCACCCAATGTCAGAGACACCCACACCACAGATAGTACAACCAGGACCGTAGAGACACAAACCGAAGACCAAGAAGAGAGCCATATTGTTATAGAGGAGGACTTTTCGTATTTCAGTTAAAGTAGTGTGTGAACATTTCAAAACTGTGAATAGATGTAGTTTAATAGTGTATGGACATTTCAAAAACATTTCTGAACTGTGAATAGATTTAGCTTAATAACGTATGGACGTTTTGAAACATTTCTGCATATAATCATGAACATTGTATTTCTTAATTATTATTAATATTATTATTATTATCCAAAAGATTTGAAAATGCTTAATATAAGGATGATAAAGAAAGGTATATAATATGTATATTTCTAATTGATTTGATACTTTGTAAAGATATAATAAGTAGTATACTATGCACAAAATGAATTTAATATTCATAGTTTGTTTCTAATATTATGCATGAATGTTTTCTTTTGTTTTATTTATATATATATATGTAATGACTTGTTGTTCATTCCTTTCCGGGACGGACAGTCTTTTTAAAGAAGGGGGTAGTGTAGCGGATTTGCTACCTGCCTATTGTAAACGGAACTATGCCCCCCTTTTCGGCATAACCATTTTTTCTAAAAGTTACTGTTCTGTTGTAATTTCACAATTTTTATGGAAGACAAAGTTCAATATATTTTTTTGTTGTTATTTATTAATATTTCTATCTCATTTACCACGGTAATTGAAAGTTGAGTAATGATAAAGCAGTTTATGTAAAAGTTTATCGGCAAATGAAAAAGTCTTGCAATAATGTGTCGAAACGAGTCACTGTTTACTTACAATTTGCACAGAACACAATATATTCCAAGGGTTATATTATATATGAAATGAATTGTCTGTTATTGTAGAATTCCATAATTATTCACATATTTTCTTATTTTCGGTGGTTTTGCAAATACTTAACGACTCATTTTGTCGCTTCAAATCGGTCATTTTTTATCGGTAAAATATATGTGCCGTAAATTGGTCTAATCCTTGTTGTTCAGCGTACTATACGTCATATTTAAGTCTTTTGAGTCATATTTTACGTCATATTAGAGTCTTTTAAGTCGTTCAACACTATATAGAAGACGATTCTTATTAATTTGTCAGTCGTGATCTGACTCACTTGGTACAAGGTAACTTTAGCCAAAAACCAACAAAAGTCTATATTTGACTTCTCTTGCTAGCAGAAACGGATCCATATATATAGTTATAGAGTTTGAACTCTTCATACGACGATACGTTTTAGATAAAGGTTAATACAAATATGCATTAAATGAGTCTCATCTTTACTATTTTGGTTTAAGGAATAGTTCCATTACAAGAAATTATACTTATTTCGAGTCTTTTCACTCATTGAGTCATAAGATATTTAAAGATAATACAGTCTCTTATATAGGGTTGTATCAGTCATATAAAGTCGTTTAAGGAATATACTGATTTACATTATAAATTGATATAAAATAATTAAAGTAGTTTTTAATCATTGCATACTGCTGTATTTTTGTGAACTGAAACCTTGCTATTTTATTCACATATTTTTTTAATAAGATTGAATACCTACAAGAATTTTAGTTAGGAAACTAAGCATGGAAAGTATACTGTAGTTGTTTTTATAGAAACTTGTGTAATATTGGTATTCAATAATAGTTGAGATATACTCAAATACTTTCCACGTTTTACTAAGTGAAATTAAACATTTAGTAGACACATTTTTCACATTAAAGTTACACATTATATTAGGGATTAAGATTTATTTATTGAGTAATAATTGTTATTTGCAACATTATGACACTAACTTGGCCAGAGTGATCTCCATTTTCTTGCTTGCTTATTGACTAATTTATTAATTGCATGTTTGGTGAAGAGAATTGTATTTATTGACTATGCTTTTGGTGACAGAAATTTACTAAATTGTTATCTAATTTTATTGTCAATATTGCTTGATAATATTTGCATTACTGAATTCCTGCCATATTAAATAATTAACTTTATATGAATTGATCAATGCTGCCTTATTAACCTCATGACCTTGAATTATATCGTCTCGATCGACTTAACACTACGGTGCTGAGTCTATCTGGAGGAGCATAGGACCCGAAGGCTATCACTCTTCCCCAAAAAAAAGAGTGTTTGTGTGTCTTGTGTGACACAGTTTAGTCGAGTGTTCCAATTGAACCATTTTATATTCTGAGGTCTGAGTTGGAGGTGCTGTTTCAAGCGTCATTGTTAACATTGTACAAGTCACTTCAGGGGTAACCAGAGAAAAAGGTTACATTATCATAAACAAAAAAACATCAAAGGATCCACACTTTATGAGATTAGTACGGAGATTTATGGTGGCATGTATGAAATACAATATCTTACCTAAGGCGGTACACATTCAGGGTTATAAAAACGTTTTGGCTGACTTGCTTTCACGTTTTCGGTTTCAGAAATTCAGAAAGAGAGCCCCATTTATGCACGATCATCCTACGATAGTGGCTCCAAAGTTCCTTGTCATGTAATTAATACAGCGGAACTGCTGCTAGATGCCGTTATTGCACCCAACACCAAGAGTACATATAGCACAGCCATACAATTTTTTTTAAATATTTTTAGATAAGTATTTTCCTAAAGCTGAACAGTGGAAAAACTTGTTTTATTTATTCGAAGAAGGAAAATCTTCTACATATCTTGCAGATTTGTCATATTATCTGAAATTCAAAGGCAAACCTGACATTACCAACAATTTCATTATTAGCAAATTAGTAAATGGTGCTAAACGCTTAGCAGCAGGTCCAGATATTCGCCGTCCAATAACAGTTACAGTACTTGGTCATTTATTACAAGCTTTGGCACATGTGATAAAAGCGTACTACCAAAGAAACATGTTTGAGGCTGTTTCTATTAGCATTTTATGCATTCTTGAGAATTGGGGAAATAACTTCGTTTAAAAACCCATCAAAATTTGCTGCTGTTTCAGGATGTCACATTGCATAAATATAAATCTGGTCAAATTAGTTAACTTGAAGATGTCACATTTTAAACATAACACTTCAAAACAACCGTTCCTACTGGAAATTAAGAGTCAAGCTAAAGCCAACTATTGCCCAGAACGAAAACTAAGAGAATTTTTACGTTTACGTAGAAGATCCAAAGGTCCACTTTTTTTGCTACAGGGATCTAAGTCCTATTAAAAGGAATGAATCTTGTTCAGTTTTAAATGAATCTTTATTGTTTGCAAATTACGATATAACTCATTACAAATCGCATAGTTTTCGCATTGGGGCGGCAACAACAGCACATATGATGGGAATACCTGATAATATAATTAGAGCTATGGGTCGCTGGCATTCTGACTCTTTTCTAAGATACATTCGTGTTCCAGTTTTACCTAGTATAAGCATTTGACTCATTTTAGATCATTTCAGCTATGTTATGTACATACATGTACTTGTATACAAAACTGTCTGAGACGGCTTGTATGCGTATGTATAACTTTTGGAAATATTAATGAGTATAGGGGTTTTCGTTATTTCATGTGTCAAAATTACTTATTTACGTGTGGCAAATACACAGACTGTCTGAGGCGGCTGTGATAGTTTTATTGATAAAGGTTTTACTGGTTAATACATGTTATGTGCTTGTGGATGTGCTGATTGCAGTTAGGTTACATTACAGACTGTCTGAGGCGGCTGTAATCTTATATATAATCAGTTATATTACATGCCAATTAAATTTACCATTGACTGTCTGAAGCGGTTGTGATTTTTCATGAATTTTGCTACATAGACATATATGTTGCGTTCAATTTTATCATTGTGTTTTAATATTTCACATTTTGTATGCTTCCATAGTACTTTTCAGTGACACATGCTATGTGGGACTTGTCCCTGCTGTAGTTTGAATGGCGACACATCCTACAAGATGAGATTTTAGTACATTGTATACAACATGCTCGTGAGATCTTCAAGTATGTATGTACTGGTTGGAACGGATATGCGGGTTTGTTAATTACAAAGTTGACTCTGCAGGTAGATCGTGTGTAGAAATTCAGTCTGTATGTTTACAATATTAACATTTTAACGCCCTATATGGTAGGGTAGTGACTTCTAATTGTAAAAAACACAAGGAGTGTAAATGCTACATTGTGGATGAACCTGACTTTAACACTGGTGATGGTAAAGCCGCGCAGCAGTGCAAATCCTTTATTATATGACTGGTGTGACATACTTAATGTAGCGGAAGTAGACTGTATAGACTGCATGCTGAAGATTGTGCTAAATACTGCAATTCACACTGAAGTTATCACTCTTGGTAACATTACATTTGCGGAACATTTGGGCATATTATTAATGTTCAGAAGTTATTCATGTGCTTTGACTGTTTATTTCATTATTATCCAGAATATTTAACCGTCCATTACGTTGTTATACAGTCTCATTAATCGGACAATTTGTTGTGATACTGACTCATTAACCGTCCAGTCAGCTGTTATACAGTAACATTAATTGGCCGTTGTGTTCATGTTATCCAGAATGTCATACCGTCCAGTTCATTGCTATAAAGATTCATTACACATTCGTTATCCATACCTGAAGCTATGTCACCATCCGTCCGAGAAATACTTCATATAGGGGCAATGTGACTGTCATAACTTGATATTAACTTGATCTTGACATGCATGAATAGTTTATATTTTTGTACTTTACTGGTAGTATATACAAGTTTCATCTTATTATTTCAAGTATTGTTATAAATACTGTTATAGTGACAGCCGGAAACTTTGAGCCGTAATGAAAGGGGGAGGTTTGGCGCTTTAAAATCTGATTCAACCCACCATTTCTTTAGAAATGCCTGTACCAAGTCAGGGTCATTATGGTTTCAACAGTTTTCCGGTTGTTGACTGATTTTGTCTGTTTATATACTCTTTGTAAGATTGCTCGGAGTTCGGTAATTTTGATATTACCCTTATTGTTGTCCTATTTTTCTTGTATTACAAGTCACCTTGCTACATTTCAGGCTGATATTCCATGAGGCATAATTTTCGGGTTGGAATATACAGATGTTCATGTTCATATAAACAGCAGAAGCTTTGTGGCGCTTTGTATGCCACACCTTCGCTCAATTTTTTGGATATTTTTATGTGATGTTTTTATTGATTTAGGCTAGTCATTTGTTTTAGACTTTTTGATACTAGTCTATATGTTTATAAATATTATGTTGAATTGGCATTTTATTAAAATGCTCTTAACGACAAACATATCTTGTGTATCATTTACTGAAGTTTTATGATTGCTATTGTTAGATTGTACATAATTCTATCACTATTGATTTTTGCAGCGCCATCTATAAACTTCAAATTAATAAAAATCTTGAAAATTGCTTCGAACTAAAAAGTTGTGTTAACCACAACTTTTTTTCAAGATTTTTTTATTAATTTACCACTTCCACCCCTTCCACCCTCCTGTATCAATGAATGTTTCCTTTTTTGTTTCAAGTTAACGCTTTAAAACTTTATTATCTTCACTTTAATATTGGCACTTTGTATGCCCCTCCTTCGCTCAATTTTTTTGGATATGTTTATGTGATGTTTTTTTTATTGATTTAGGCTAGGTGCTTTGTATGCCCCACCGGCGTTTTGTATGTCCCACCTTCGCTCAATTTTTTGGATATTTTTATGTGATTGTTTTTATTGATTTCGGCTAGTCATTTGTATTAGACTTTTTGACGTAGATTATGTTGTATATATTTGATACTAGTCTATATGTTTATAAATATTATGTTGCATTGGCATTTTATTAAAATGCTCTTAACGACAAACATATCTTGTGTATCATTTATTGTCAGATGCCTTGTCCTTGAACGAACAGAGCTCAAATTATGCCTCACAACACATTGTTTTGGATATTCATCATTTAAGGGATCAAAACTTGGAATACATTAGACTGGTAAATTAACAACCTATTTTGATGTTAAAGATCATTTTAGAATTGAAAAATATCTATCATCCACATAATGACTACATTTAGAATAAGTGCACACAGTTTACGTATAGAAACTGGCAGATATGAATGAAAACCAAATAAAGAAAATAAATTAATAAAAATTGTAAGAGAAGAAAGAACATGTCTCTACTGTAATAATAATGATGTAGAAGATGAAATGCACTTCCTCTTAAAATGTCCATTATAGGTTGAAAGAAAGATATTTATGGACTTTAAAAAAAATTCTAAAAAACTTTGAAAAAAGATCTTCCTTTTAAGAATTCATCTATAAAAGAAAACACCAGAGACAAAGTTTAACACGAATGGCTCATGAAAAGAGGGTTAGCATATAGCAAACACACTTTTATTTAGTGGTTGGGTTTTGAGGACGGTGAATGAATCTTTTGTCTCATTTTCACATGATTGATTGATTGGTGTTTAGCGCCAACCTTAGCAATATTTCAGCTATATCGTAACGTAAAAAAAACCTTCATGCTAACTTAGACACCTAGATTACCATTAGAAATAAAATAAGCTTGTCTATAAAACAAACGGGTTACATGTACAAATAAAAGATATTAAGACATTAAAAAGATTTAAAAAAGCATATACATGTATTTAAGAACACACGTAATTCAATTTTGATCGAACCAACGATCAATATAAGTTTAATAAAACACCCTAATCGGTACTGGACACAAATTTTAAAATATTAAGTCCTTTAAAGGCACTTATTTTAAAGCATTTTAATATGAGGTAGATCAGCTTTAATTGGCCGATGACGATTGAACCAGCCAAATATTGTTTTAAACGGTCATTTTGGAAAACACTGTTATACACATTTTGATTTATGTATCTTTTATCAAATATATATATCGACGTTCCGTTACTCATTACGTTCTCTGGTTGGTAGATTCCCTTAGATTTTATATATTTTTTGAACTACCTGTATTGTGTTTTTACACGATCCCAGTAAACTTAGTTATTCCATCTTATCTCATTATGAACTGTGACGAATATTATAAACATGATGCTATTCTTAGTGGATTACTCATCAAACTCTTGCCTCAAACACCAGGCAGTGATTCTAACTCTAAATCGTAAATGGGATCAGACTCTTTTTCACTGCTTCAAACGTTTGTTGATCCCTCTAAAGAACATCTTAAAAAATTGACAACAGAGTTTCATTCTCTTTTAGATATATGTAAAAAAATGACCTATTAGTCTCAGAATATGAAAACATTTCAAAGCTTCTTAACGACATTACTGCTATACAAAGTTTGGCTCTCAATAAACGACAACGCAGTAAATTCCACCGAGATGGCGTTTCACACCAACCAGCGCCCTCTATTGACAAACAGAAAAAAAAAAGACGCAATAGACATTTTAATCGTAGATCCCGAGTAATTAAGAACAACTCCCACACTGTTGTTAATATTTCTAGCCACCAACTGACAGAAAATGAAACATCTTTACTTTCAAAGGGTCTTAATTTCTGCCCAGTTCTTGGTCCCATCAACGAGCCCAAATTGTCTGAGGAACTGGATCATTTCGCTAGAAGCCTTCGGATCAAGAAACACTTTGGTTCCAAGGAGGTAGAGGGAGGTGACGAGGTCAGCTCTGACAGTGACCCAGAAGACGCATGCGACAATAGATTTGTCAAAAAAAGTGAATGGGTCTCGAAACCTAGTAAGAACGTCACCTTGGAAACATTTATAGATAACGTAAAATCAGATATATTACGAACTGCCAAAGTGAACACTGATACCTTTGACAATATCACGCCTGGGGAACGCACTGTTCTTCAGAACTTAAGATCTAATGAAGACATTATCATCAAACCAGCAGAAAAGGCAGTGCTGTTGTTATGGACAAATCTGCCTACATTCGAGAACCCCACTAAACAATTCAGTGATGAAATAACAAATGAGTTACATAATATGTATGATAATGGAGACATCGATGAAAAAACTCTCGAATACGATACCACTGACTACTTATAAAAAATGGCAGCTCTGAATCCTTTACCATCCAACACTCTTGTGGTCACTATGGATGTCACCTCCCTCTACACCAATATTCCTTATTCCGATGGCATCGAAGCCTGCAAGGAAATTTGGGAATCTCGTTCGGTTAAAATTCCACCTACCGACTGCTTGGTTACAATGCTCACGATGGTGCTTAAAAGAACAACTTTACTTTTAATGGGGACCATTACATACAAATAAATGGCTCAGCTATGGGCACCAAAATGGCTCCATCTTATGCTATTACATTTATGGGAAAATTTGAAAAACAACTGCTCGAATCCTCTATTGAAAGACCGCTTTCTTGGTACAGATTTATAGATGATGTGGATATGAAGTGGACTCAAGAGTGATGTAGAATTACAGAACCTTCTTTCACGTGCCAATAACCTACATCCCTCTATCAAGTTCACTCATGAAATATCTAACACTACCATTTCCTTCCTCGACACTTTTAGCTCTTTATCGGAAGGTGAACTATCCACAGATTTATACTCCAAACCTACCGACACCAATCAATTCTCTTTGCCTAGCAGCTGTCATCCTCCTCATGTGTCTAAGAGCATATCATAGTCAAGTTCTTAGAATCAGGCGAATTTGCTCCACCGACAAAACGTTGAAAAAACGATTGTGTCAACTTAAAAATCATTTGAAAAGAAGGGGTTATAAACAAAGCATTATCAAGAAAAGTTTTAACAAAGCTCATAACATCTCCAGGAGCAGTTTACTTCAGTACAAAGAAAAACAGAAATGTAAAAGAACCCCTTGTGTCCTCACATACCATCCCCGTCTGCGAAACAGCTTCAACACCATTCGTGAGCATAGGAAATCCGTCGAAATAAAAAATTCAAAACTGTCCAAAGTCTTTCCTGAGCCTCCCATGGTTACCTTCAAACAACCAAACAGTCTGCAGAACATCCGATACAACCGACTTCTACCGCCAACAATTATCACCAGGCCACATCAATGGACCAGACCAAACATCCGATACAACAGATTTCTACTGCTAACAATTATCACCAGGCCAAACCTTCGTACCTATCATTGGTGGTTTTTCAAGTTAAAGTGGACCAACTTCCGAAATAGATAATAATTTAAGTAAGCACGCATCCATTTATTCATCGACTTGAACTCGGTACGGAATATTTCAAGACCATTCCTTGTGTCATAGCGTAGCTTTACTTAATTTTTCATTTCTGCAGAGAAATAATGTATTCGGTCAATAGTATAATTATCGGTTAATTCTGACATCTTCGTTCAAAATTATTTTTGTTCCTTTTTTTTTGTATATCATTAACCTTAATAGTAGATATTTTATTATTCCTAAAATTTGTCAATTTATTTTAGTCAATAAGAATATAACATTTTGAAGCTTCAAAAGAATATGAAACCTTGTTATATATATCACCGTAATAGTTATTTTATTGAAAAGTATACATATTTAGATATTATTTGTTCCATTCATTCATTATTCCATCATGACGTATGATTGTGACTGACGACAATACTAACACTTTAAATTGCATGCTTGGCACGAACACTAATTGAACAAACCCAGGTATATTTGCGCGCCGTGATTGTTATATGTTTTTTAATTAGCCACCAGGTCCTCAGAAAATGCTGACGCCTAACAGCGAACGCAATATATTTACATGGTATTTAAATTTTGTTATACAGTTATAAACGATTCATTTAGATTTAGTATTTTAATTTTATTTTATTATGTGGTCAAATTATCTGTGACATATAAGATTAAAAGTTTCTCACTTTGCAGATAATGAACAATTTTCTTTGAGAGATTAGGAAATAGACACTCGAGTCATTGACTTTGGTAGGTGACAAACAGTGGCATTAAGATTCAATTACATTCCAAGTGTATTGCTAATGCCAATATTTGCTAATTTTATTAAAATACATGTCTGACCAAGCCACGCTAAATGCAATTATAGATTCATACGTAAGTTCCAACTTTTTACAAAAACCTTCAAATTTGATTGGATGAACCTGAACATAGTCCAAAGTCAAAATTGTAATGTATAATGTTCATAATAGATCACTTTGCATTTATTTTCATGTAACGCACAGGCGTATCAATAGAAACATGTAGTTAAAATCATAATTTATTCAGATGATATCGTTGTATCTATATATCACAATACAATTCAATAATAAATGCAATCAAACTTCAGAATGTTCCATTTGAGATCTTCCGTATGTTAGACAACGTAATATTTGGCAACGTCTAATATACAATTAAAAAAATCAGTAACGCACCAACGGTGCGAACGCCGAGTTGCAAACATATGGATGGACAAATGCCTTTGACTTACAAACCTCAATAGGCTTCCCCCTCTCACCATCATGCATATGTGTACCAAGTTTCATTTATATCCTACATTTTGTTCTTAAGATATCGTGCGGAAACGAAAAAAGTATAAAATTTTTGTTCTATTTTTAAAAGTTGTGACCTTGACCTTTGTCCTACAAACCTCAATATCAATAGGCTTCCTCCTCTCACCATCAGGCATATGTGTACCAAGTTTCATTTAGATCCTACATTTTGTTCTTAAGATATCGTGCGGAAACGAAAAAAGTATCAAATTTTTGTTCTATCAATAAGCTTCCTCCTCTCACCACCAGGCATGTGTGTACCAAGTTTCATTTAGATCAGACATTTCATTTTTAAGATATTGTGCGAAAACCAAAAAGTTGACACCCGGACAACATTCATCATATTATAAGCCGAGTTCGACTTCGTCGCAACTTGGCTAAAATATAGAAAATATAACCATCATAATAATTATTAGTGTTCCAGCTAGGTTCTTTTCACAGGGCGGATCGTCCCCCCTTTTTCAAAGTATATATATATGCCTTTTTTACGAAAATGTATCGTTTATTTTGATGTTTCGTAATGATCCGCCATTTTTCTCGATTACGCTTCCTTGTAAACAATGCGCGCGCATCAGTCAATATTCTACCTGTTTACCTTGACGATTAAGGAAAACATCTGATTGACCGTAGATTATTTGCAACAGCTGATTGACTCTAGCTAATTGAAAGTGATTAAAACTCATCAAATAAACAAATTTAACATAATATGTTGTTGTCTTATTTCTGTCACAATGCCCAAGCGTGACAGACGTTTGAAGGAAGAAATTACAAAATGCAAAGAAACAAACAGAAGCTTGAAGGACTTTTTTTTAGTACTACGTGAGTTGTAGATATATATTTTTTAGCATCTTCATGGTGTTGACCTTTTAATTAATTTGAATCCCTTACAATAACGATAAAAATATATTTAAAAAAAAATAGAAATCACCACTTAGTTTTACAGTTGAATTTTACATCACTGACAGTGGTTCTAAATGTTTTCTATTATTAGCAAATTAATATTTTGATATTTTTTTTATTTAATCCAATTTTAAAATGTTGAACTTTCACATTCATCTGAAACTTAAACAAGTGATTAAATAAAAGTTAATAAATTTTCAGAAAATGTACTGGAAGTGCTGATAATAATGATAATGCAAGTCAAGATAATAGTACCCTTAAAAGGAAACACCTTAACAGTCCTACCACATCTACAGAAAGCGCTAACAAAAGGCATAGGCATAATAGTGGACATCGGGTAGTGTTTGATGAAAAATGGCAGCAAGATAGACCATGGCTACAGAGGGCACACCACTATATATTCCACCATTGACTTACATTGTAAATAAAAAAATCATTAAAAATCCAAATGAATTTTCTGGATAACAAGACAACTATTTCCTATTATTTTGGTCCAAGGTCCACATTCTGATCCACTTTGAAACATACATTGTATATCAAATAAGAAAATAATCAGCTGTTTTCAATATCCGGTCAAAACAACAGTATTTACAGTATCCAGGAAATCCTTCCACACAGGGTGTAGTAATTTGACATCCATGTTTTTATACGTGGTTATATTTCAACAAATGACGTGTTTTTTTGCAGTTAAAACCTAACCAAAATGATAGGATTAACTGTAAAAAATATCAATCAAGAAACAACTGAAATTTTTTTTCAAAGTTCCTGGTGTTCTATTTTGTACTATTTTCGAGGACTGTCTCAATGCGGATTGGCTGGTTTACTGATGTGCTCCCTTAAGTGAACCACAAATATTGTCTACTACTAAAACATGACTTTTTTCTGATACCTTGTTGTCTTACAAATAAAACATGACAATTATACAAAAAAAATTGGGGAGATAATTTGAAAATACAAAAAGTGTCGAACAGTGAGAAAATTCAAAAGGTTGATTTGAATGTAGAAAAAGACTGCAAACAAAAAATGTCTTGTCTTTGAAAAAAAGAAATGAAATGAGACATTAACAGGTCAAACAACTAATCAAGAGCTTACTCAACACAAATGAAGATAAGAAATGGCCTGGGTTGGAAATATGGAATTTTGTCATTTTTTTTACTGAAGATGTAAAAACAAATAATATTTTTCCACAATTTTTTGCTTATATCACTATTTATTTGGTTTCAGTTGGAGGTCAATTATGTGTATTAGGAGAGTACATTTTATTGGTCTTTTGATGACATAAAACTTTCAAGTAATTAGTTTGTCAGGTGCTTGGATGAGAAGGATATTAAAATGATGGTCAGATCTAAGATAAATATAAGAATTTTTATTACTTTTCTAATTCTTTTGAAATTAAAAGCCAATTACACAATAAAATCATTGCAAAGTGAGTATCAATACAAGGGAATACACAAGTCAAAGTTTGAAAAATGTCGAAACGAGGTAGACCCACTAAAAGGAGAAGATTCTTTCAAATGGTACATCCAAGGTTCAGAAAAAAGTCAACAATATCATCAAAGAGGTTACCTGTATCTACATTCAAAGATACTGTTCACCTGTCTCCTAATGATGACTACTACCTGGTTACAGATTCTGAGGGTAATATTGGCAATATGCGTTTCTTTCGTCCGATACCAGAGCCACAGGTGACTGAACCGGAGCTCCTGCAAGAAAATAAGAACGACACTGAACAAAATCTTACATTGTGGAAAATTAATGGACATGTTCAACAAATTTTACAAGGAACATGGTCAAAATGAACCCCGATGTGAACTTTCATGCAACTGGAATACGAACAATTGTCAAAAGTGGGGATTGTCATGGCGTCTCGGATTAAAATGTGATAACTGTAACTTTTGTGGCGAGAATACTAAAGTGTACACTGAATCCGACACGGACACTAAAAAGGGACAAAAATACTCAACCGTAAATTTAGGAATTCATGTTGGACTCCAAAGTTCCCCACTTGGAGTCGAAGGTCTACGTGCATTATTCTTGTCAGCAGACATACCCGTGCCTTCGTGCAGTGCCATGCAAAATGCTGGAATATATGTTAGCAAGACTACCGTGCAAGTAAATGAAACGGACATGCAAGAACGAAGGCAAAAGTTACTCAACCTAAACATAATACGTGGCTTTAATGAATCCCACCATATTTCTGTGTCGGGAGATGCCAGATATAACAACCGTTTGGAAAGTGGTGTGGGAAAAACTCCTTTCCAACCAGCTACTCAAAAGTGTGTATTGCATTTCTGAGAATGAAACGCCTAACAAGGACATAATATGCGTTAACATTGACAATATGCTTTGTGACACTGCTCAGTTAATGCGAGCTAAGGGAAGAAATGTGAAATGTCCAAATCATCGAGGAATTTGTACTGCAAACTTAGACCGTACAGATGTAATTAGAAATGAGAGTCGTTCAGCTGAAAGATGTGCACGTAAAATTGCCCAGGATGAAACACCTGTTGTTGTTGGACAATTCACTTCCGATGGTGACTCGGCTGCAAGCATTGGATTTGAAAGAGGTCAACAAAGACACAGTACCGTATACATTGAAAACTTAAGGGATACCCGACATCTGTCAGAATCGCATCGCAAACTTGTAAAAAATGTTGACTTTAGCAAACAAATGTTTCCCGGAATCAACAAGAAAGAACAGGACAGAGTACGGGCATGATTTTCAATGGATGTGACGAAGCGATGCAGTGCTGAGATCAAACAAGCACATAAACAATTTGCAGGACATATGACAAAAATTATAAGAAAACTCAGCTATACATCTGACAGCATAGTAGCTTGTGTGACCGGACAATGTGGACAGCTGTGCAAAAAACATTCATTGGTATGCTCAGGAGGAAGGAAAGCTGTATGGAAGGCAAAGTTCCTTCCTCCAGGAACTAAGCTTCATCCAAATAACGAGGACTTACGCAAATTAAGGGAGTGTATCCATCTACGTTTGGGTCCCAAGGCACTGATGAAGACACACTTGAACACAAACACACAGAAAAATGAAAGTGTGAATCGAACACTAACTAAGACAAACCCAAAGTTTGGAACTTGGCGGAGAACACTTCCAGGCCGGATTCACGGTGGTGTACACATGCGAAACTGTGGTGTTTCATCCTCGATACAATCCAGATGTAAAGCCGTTGGTGCTGAAATTCACAGCAGTCTTGTGAAGCGACAACTGAAAAATATACAGGACAGAAATGATTATCATATGACAAGAAAAAATTCAATCAAATACAAGGAAAGACAAGCAATTCTGCGATGTGCACGATTCAGCGATCAAGAAATTATCATGGAAAAGGATAAAACATACGTAAAAAACATTCTGGATCCTGAATTTTCTGAGGATGATCACTCCAGGTTATATTCGAAAAAGCCAAAATCCTTCCGAATGACAATGAGAAAAACATAATTTAAATAATACAATCCGGGAAAGGCATATGATTTTTCAAACATCTTTGCTGAGACAAACAATTTTGCCTGGATTTATTTACATGTGGCGGTTCTAAACTTAAATGTGAAATATTAACACAAGATTTTGTATGACATAAATGAGAGACATGATAATTTTTTGGATTCAGTTGAATACAACGCGTGTGAATCATGTATGTTAGTCTATGTACATTCATTGGTACAAACCGCGAGTGTCCTGGCAATCGAACATCAATAACAGTGTAACCCGATTTTGTTTTTCTTCCTGTGTATAAAATACATGTATTATTTAAACTTTTTTCTGTTTTCTTAATGATTGTCTAAATAATCTTTAGCAAAAGCATCAGGCATACTGAAATCAGCTGCCTCGGCCATATTTAAGCTATATTCACGAAAAAATTTCAAATATTTTGGAAAAATTTCCCTAAATGTGATCATCAATATTCTAAAACAATGAAGAATCCACATCGGATGCAGTAACCATAGATACAAACCCGGGAAATGTGTTTGCACCCCCCCCCCCCTTTAAGAGGGCACACCACTGTATATTCCACCATTGACTTACATTGTAAATAAAAAAATCATTAAAAATCCAAATGAATTTTCTGGATAACAAGACAACTATTTCTTATTATTTTGGTCCAAGGTCCACATTCTGATCCACTTTGAAACATACATGGTATGTCAAATAAGAAAATAATCAGCTGTTTTCAATATCCGGTCAAAACAACAGTATTTACAGTATCCAGGAAATCCTTCCACACAGGGTGTAGTAATTTGACATCCATGTTTTTATACGTGGTTATATTTCAACAAATGACGTGTTTTTTTGCAGTTAAAACCTAACCAAATATGATAGGGTTAACTGTAAAAAATATCATAATCAAGAAACAACTGAATTTTTTTTTCAAAGTTCCTGGTGTTCTATTTTCGAGGACTGTCTCAATGCGGATTCGCTGGTTTACTGATGTGCCCCCTACAATATACCGATAATGCTATGTGTACATTGTGTAAAAAACACAGTAAGTGTGGAACATGGAGCTCTTCAGGGTGTATAACATTACGCTTAGGCAAGGTTAAAGGACATGAACACTGCGCTGAGCACTTGATTTCCGTCAACAAAGAATCGGAACAACAAAACGCAGCGGTTGATTTTTGGCACTAAATCATTGTAACATTATTAAAACTAGCCAAGATTTATGACCCGCACCCCTCACTTTGACTAGTAACGATGTTGCCATGTATTTATATTTATATTTTCAGAACTTTCGGTAATAGCACAGAGAACATTAAGACTTGATGGAGAGCTGAACCAAATTAAAGCCATGTTTGCCTGTCAGTTCTGTTTTATGTAGACTTCATAAGGTACATCTGTCCAATTGCCGAAGCCAGTAAAAAGCAGCTTAGCAAAATCAGTCTTATTGTACCACATACAACAACAATGCTTGGTATAACATTTTTGACCGTGCGGCAGTAGAAAATTGGTTTTCTGTTCAATATCTTGAGAACCGCTTCATATACATTTTAGATTTACAAATGGGAGCAGGGTGGCCGAGTGGTTACGGCGTTGGACTTTAAATCACGAGGTCGACACCACTGTGAGTTCGATACCCACAGGTTTCCAGACACCTACCCTTGCTCGGGGTTTCACCGATTTTCCAAGGACTGTAAGGACATGCTAGGTTCATGTGCATATCTTCAGGAAATTCTTATTCCATGTTTTTTCTTTGAATTTAGGAATCTAGCCAAAATATCCTAAGGAAACAGTTCATATCCTACGGAAACAGTGTCAGCTCAACTTCTCTGAAACCACACAACAGAAGTTCATAAAACTTTGTAGTTTAATTAGTATCAGTGCAATTTTGTTTGCACAGTGACAATGTGGGGGCGTGGTGTATCTGAGCGTACTCACAAAGCTTCTTTAATTTAAATTCTGGTATGCTCTTAATTTGTATAAACATTTAATAGATAGGAATTCAAAAATCATAAGTGTTACATTTTTGTGCTTTTTTAGGCCATAGATGCAAGACAAAATGGGCAGTTTCGAGTCAAAGTTGTAGATATAATTACCAATGTTGATTCACTTGGTTAAACATTGAAAACCATACCTGGCATTTCACAGCTCTTCAACTTTGAATTTGAGACCAACGGACTAAAGAGTATGGAAAGCATACAAGATAGGAGAAGGTAACAGTTTTTTATCAACTCAATACAATTGCATAGGTATAAATTACCCCCGTAAAATGCTTTTGACGTGTCAGTTTGTCAGATGATTAATATTATACCTCCGCTCCCACGAGCGAAGGTATCCTAGTTTACCTGTTTCTGTAGCCCATCGGGCGAGGGAAATTCCGTCTCGAGACTGGAATTTTCGCAAATACCCTGACCTAACATGATGTATCTGTTTAATTCTACCGAATGATGTTACATAAAACGCACAACTGATAACGTTTTACAAATTTTGTTACAAGCGTCTCGGTGAAGGGTAAAAACGGCAAATACCACGGCAGAGGGTAGACAGTGACAAATACCCTGCTGTCTCAAAAATCGTTTGAAATGCATGATTTCTGGTAATGAACCAATCAGATTACAGCATTCTTTCATAAGGTAGAAATAAGTAAGAAATACCATATGCTCTTCAATATTTGCACTGTAAAATGAAAGACACGATTGCCAGAGGTGATTTCGGATTCTGGATTGGACCTATTGTTTATTATCTTGATTTGTCTGCCAAATGTAGGTTTTGTACACATAGATGTAACAAATTGTTGAACGAGTACTTGAATTATATCATTTGACAGTAAACATCTAATAATAATTTGCTTATGTTTATAATAGGACAACTGCTTCCTTGGAATACTATCGGGGCTCCACCTAAATCCACGGAGTTGTTGATCAAAATGGATTGGACAGATGACACAGTTGGGAGAAATTTAATTGATGGTATACATATTTTAGCTTTAATACCTTGATAGTGCCAAAATGTTTCCTCATTAGGTTTTCCGGAAATAGAATTGTAAAGGAAATATTCTATGATTTTCTCACAAACTGTCTTGAATATCAGAAGGCTCATTTTTGAGATATTGTTTTTGCTTGTTACTATGAAACAGAAAACTCTTCCTGATGAAAAAGAAAGACAGCTTCGGGGATAAACCTGGTGCAATTCACATTGGCATAAATAACTGTTGAAAACTTGACGATGACCTCTGTATTTGTCTTAATTCTGTAGTTTTTGGTGTTTAATGACATTACATTCTTCTAATACAAATGAACAAAATAATGGCCATCATCTGCCCTATAATTCTGTAGTTTTTGGTGTTAATGACATACATTCTTCTAATACAAAGGAACAAATAATGGCCATCATCTGTCCTATAATTCTGTAGTTTTTGGTGTTTAATGACATTACATTCTTCTAATACAAATGAACAAAATAATGGGCATCATCTGCCCTATAATTCTGTAGTTTTTGGTGTTTAATGACATTACATTCTTCTAATACAAATGAACAAAATAATGGCCATCATCTGCCCTATAATTCTGTAGTTTTTGGTGTTAATGACATACATTCTTCTAATACAAAGGAACAAATAATGGCCATCATCTTCCCTATAATTCTGTAGTTTGTGGTGTTAATGACATTACATTCTTCTAATACAAAGGAACAAATAATGGTCATCATCTTCCCTATAATTCTGTAGTTTTTGGTGTTTAATGACATTACATTCTTCTAATACAAAGGAACAAATAATGGCCATCATCTGCCCTATAATTCTGTAGTTTGTGGTGTTAATGACATTACATTCTTCTAATACAAATGAACAAATAATGGCCATCATCTTCCCTATAATTCTGTAGTTTTTGGTGTTAATGACATTACATTCTTCTAATACAAAGGAACAAATAATGGCCATCATCTGCCCTATAATTCTGTAGTTTGTGGTGTTAATGACATTACATTCTTCTAATACAAAGGAACAAATAATGGCCATCACCTGCCCTATAATTCTGTAGTTTGTGGTGTTTAATGACATTACATTCTTCTAATACAAAGGAACAAATAATGGCCATCATCTTCCCTATAATTCTGTAGTTTGTGGTGTTAATGACATTACATTCTTCTAATACAAATGAACAAATAATGGCCATCATCTGCCCTATAATTCTGTAGTTTTTGGTGTTAATGACATTACATTCTTCTAATACAAAGGAACAAATAATGGCCATCATCTGCCCTATAATTCTGTAGTTTGTGGTGTTAATGACATTACATTCTTCTAATACAAAGGAACAAATAATGGCCATCATCTTCCCTATAATTCTGTAGTTTTTGGTGTTAATGACATTACATTCTTCTAATACAAAGGAACAAATAATGGCCATCATCTGCCCTATAATTCTGTAGTTTGTGGTGTTAATGACATTACATTCTTCTAATACAAATGAACAAATAATGGCCATCATCTGCCCTATAATTCTGTAGTTTTTGGTGTTAATGACATTACATTCTTCTAATACAAAGGAACAAATAATGGCCATCATCTGCCCTATAATTCTGTAGTTTGTGGTGTTAATGACATTACATTCTTCTAATACAAAGGAACAAATAATGGCCATCACCTGCCCTATAATTCTGTAGTTTGTGGTGTTTAATGACATTACATTCTTCTAATACAAAGGAACAAATAATGGCCATCATCTTCCCTATAATTCTGTAGTTTGTGGTGTTAATGACATTACATTCTTCTACTACAAAGGAACAAATAATGGCCATCATCTGCCCTATAATTCTGTAGTTTGTGGTGTTAATGACATTACATTCTTCTAATACAAAGGAACAAATAATGGCCATCATCTGCCCTATAATTCTGTAGTTTGTGGTGTTAATGACATGACATTCTTCTAATACAAAGGAAAAAATAATGGGCATCATCTGCCCTATAATTCTGTAGTTTGTGGTGTTAATGACATTACATTCTTCTAATACAAAGGAACAAATAATGGCCATCACCTGCCCTATAATTCTGTAGTTTTTGGTGTTTAATGACATTACATTCTTCTAATACAAATGAACAAATAATGGCCATCATCTTCCCTATAATTCTGTAGTTTTTGGTGTTTAATGACATACATTCTTCTAATACAAAGGAAAAAATAATGGCCATCATCTTCCCTATAATTCTGTAGTTTTTGGTGTTAATGACATACATTCTTCTAATACAAATGAACAAATAATGGCCATCATCTGCCCTATAATTCTGTAGTTTTTGGTGTTAATGACATACATTCTTCTAATACAAATGAACAAATAATGGCCATCATCTGCCCTATAATTCTGTAGTTTTTGGTGTAAATGACATACATTCTTCTAATACAAAGGAACAAAATAATGGGCATCATCTGCCCTATAAATTCCAAAATGTTATAATTTCTGTGACTGTAGATATGTTACAAATTTTTTGTATTAGTAATCTTCATATTTTTACAGATGATGGTACTATTTGTTCTGCTTAAAAAAAAACAAAAGTTGATGACTGTGTTTGACTTCCCTAGAGATAGGGAGGTCAAACGTAGTCGCCGATAACGTTATTATTTTCTGTCGGAGTAAAAAAAAACGATTTTTCACCTTTTTCATTTCATTAGAAAAACACCTGAAATTGAATATTTCGTGATACAAAATATATCAGATAAAACTTGAAAGCTAGATCTTCATTAATTTGGCAGTTATAAGCATTAAACATATGATTGGGTACTATTACTGAACGTCCAAAGTGAAGGGGTTCCGAGAAAATTGGACGCCATGTTGATTTATGTGTCAACAAACAACCCATTTTCAAAAATAATTCCGCACGCTATTCCTGGACCAATATTTTTCATGTATGGCTTAAAATTTGCAGAAAGTCTTCAATTTTAACAATCCCATTTGAACCAATTAAAAAAAGATCGAAATCGTAACGTAAAATATAAAAGTTTACAAAACAGTGTTTTTAAACTCTCTTACCGCTTTTAAGCAAAAAGGTTCGCAGTCAGATACAATAATATGTTCCTTCCTCTAAAGATATTTCGCCAAAATTTCAATGGATAAGCAACAATAGCATGCGGAAATCAATCAATGTTCGGGTCATATTTTCTGAATTTGCAATCAGAGTTGAGCGGGAAGAGTTATCGGACGTTGTGTTGCGCATGATCGGGAAGCATGTCTTTCGCCATCTTAGCCAAGGCAATTTCACAGAGTCGTAACCAAAAATGGCATTCACCGACGTATTGTTCCACCAATTGATACAATAATTATCTAACATAGATGTATTAAGGCCATGGAGGTCAATCATGCACGGTAAGTTACAAAATTTCTTCTAAAATATAGTTTTATTCTCAAAAGAAATATCGTTTTCAACCGGATCAAATGGGGTTAATTTTGAAAACAAATGATGCACAAAAATCGCACAGAAACTTTACACGAACTGAATTTATATATATCTTTGCTTCTATTAATGAAAAAGAGATGGAATTTAATTCACGATTTTATTATTTTACTCGAAAAATGGCGAAAACGGCAAGCATCAATATGAAGTTGTCCAATTCTCCCAACCTATAAATAACTTTATCAGACAAGTGGTTTGGTGACGTAACCAGGCGACTCGGAAATTATCGGGATTTATTAATACATCTATATAAAGGAGTTGTTCCGGTATTCTTTGATATTCTTATAAAAGAGGGAATCTTTTGTGAAATATCAAGATCTTTTTTAGTTTTTGGTTTTAAATGAAATTTGTCTACATGAAAACTGAGATAACATTTATGCATTTCTCATTAAGTTCCTTGTGTAGTATGTTGTAGCAATACATAGGTTTATATAGTTTTTAAATAGTAACCTGAATTTCCATGCCACATTTTTGAATATATTTAAATTATTATAAAGCATATTATTATGATTCAGTGCTATTAGGGAAGCTTTATGAAATATATGGTTAATAATGCATACATTATATTATGTGCATGTATTAACAGTCTGGTTATATACAATGTAACATGACTGTACATATCAGTGATATGTTAAGTTTAATCAATTACATTTTTTTCATTACACCATTACTGTGTGCACACTTGTTTGGTATGACAGAGCATTTATGATGCATGCAGCAAACATTTCTGGAGTAAGGCTATTTTTCCATTTAATCTAATTGCCACCAAACATAATATGTATAAAGATAATTTTTAGTCAAGAGTGCATTGTATTAAAACTTTTTTCGATTGTATATGTATGATAAAATATTTCTGGAAAAGATAAATTATTTTTAGTTCTTTATTTTTATTCTGTATAACATATTAATGTTTATTTTTATTTTACAGGTGTGATCGTGGCATCTCAGTAGATCATTAAGAGTTTTAAATCATTAAAATGACACTTCTGAAAGTTGATGCTGTTGATTATGATTCAGTTAATCAAATATGCATAGGATCACAAAACACACAATTTAAAGAAATCACAAAGATTTCATTTGGAATTAGTTGGTCATGAACTAGGACACAGCACTATTTGTAGTCGTCAAATGTAAAATTATAGTATATAAAGGAAAAGAGAGTGACATTGAGGACTGTAATGAATTAAGATTATAGATAACAATTTATTGATTTGTGACAATAAAAATGATAACTTTGAAAATTTGTGACTTTCTAATCGCATGAACTGTTCGCTTAAATCAGCTAAAATTGTCAAATTTGAGGTTTTTCCCAGACAAGAAAATGAAAATCATGTATAAAATGTGCTAATTAAATGTTTAAAAGATAAAATAACTTCAAGGCTGGCTTATAAATTGTACAGAGAACATATCTGATAATCCAAATAAGACTTTTCATGGAATACGGGGCCATAATTGAAATATTATTTTTACTAAATTTCCAGGTAGAGGGCTAATGAACCAGGACATAGTTCATACCAGTGTCAGAATTGGGGTTGCTGATAGTTTTCTCCTTGCAGTATACAGTTATAGGATCAAAATGATACCAAACACTTGAACATTTAATATTATAATATTCGACAATCATTGAAATTGTATCAATTTCGGGAATTATCTGAAATTTTGATTGAATAAAGAAAATTGATCTTTTCAATGGAACAAATGGCAGTTTTTACACAAACTGTAATAATAACTTCATTGATGTATGTATATTGAGGTTGTTTACCATAAAAATATCAATTTGAACATAAAAAATATAATTAATTCCCTAAAATAACTTATTTTTACACTTTACGGAGCTCAAAATATTAAGCTACAGAGTTTATAATTCTGGCGCTACAGACTATGATAAATTGTTTTGCTGATAAATATAGGTGTTCCCTGTTAGAGGGCTCTTTTCCCTACCATAATCAGTATTCAGAAAAATTCTAGTACTTTTTTCAGATTTTTTTATGACCAAAAACTTGATTTTTTGAATAAAATTTGACGTAAAAATTATGGAGGCCTGCACAAAGGAAATAATATTAAAAAAAAACATATATTAATTGAATAAATGTTATTTTTGAGATTTTTACCTGGAGACTGGGCACTTTGTGGACAGTGCTGCAAGTTTCAGCCTTGCAAGTTAAAGGTTTTTGAAGATATTTGACCACAAACCTGGTAGTTTGAACAAGCAGACGGCTGACACATAAATTAAAAAAACTTAAGTCCAAAGGCTATTTTCAATGTTTTAAATTCTGTGACATTTTTTTCATGTAACACCTACAGGTGTGTATAACACCTCTTTTTGAAGCATAAGGAGGATACAGTACTATAGAAGAAAGCATGATAACCTATTAGGTAGTGAAAAAAAAATATTTTGGTCCAAAAATGTCATTTTTTTAACATTTTTCCAAAAAACAGAAAATCGACCACTTTTGGCTCACCAAAAAGGTCATAACTTTTGAACAGCTCAACCAATTTTAATAATTTTTGGACCAAAATTTCCCATTTTGTATGTACTGTCATATTAAACTATAATTGGATGATTTATTAGCATTTCAATTTTTGGCTTGACCACCCTACTAGAAATGGATGTACAAAATCATTTACCAGCAATCTGTCACTGGAAAACCATCTGCTGTTGGGTGATTGTAACCATACACAAGACTTGACAGCTCATGACAAAGCTAAAGTGTTGTATGGTACAAAGGTGAACGATTTGTTCACAAATATCAGTACAGTAATTATACCATCAGAAACTAAAGAAGGCGACAATTATCTGCAACAAGGCTGGGCATTAAAATCAAAAAAGGAAAAGAGTGCTATTTAATGACGATCAGGTAAAATATATGAAGGAGAAATGCTATGCTGGAAAAAGAACAGGGAGTAAAGTGGACCTATACAATCTAAATAATTTTTTATAATAACCCTCCTTTTTGTGTATACGGAGTTATTTCCCTTGCATGGACAACTTCCGGTTTAGTTTTGATTGGAAATCAGCGTGATAGTTGAAGAATTTTGCATTATACAGCCAGTTTATTGCGATTTAAAAATAGTTTAACCACTTTTCATTGCACACGAGATAGGATACTGAATAATGTGGTTTAACAATAGTCAACTAAAAAAACATACGTAACATAGGAATCCTCCTTGCAGCAGCGGCAGTTCACTTCTGCTATTCAGTTAGAAAAAACGACATGGTTTTTTATTCCCTTGTCGCCCATTCTCCCGTTTTCCATCCCATATTGATAGAAGATTCCCGTACCCCCTCCCTTTCCCTGACTGCCACTTTCCAAGTTGAAAGTTATACTATAAATTTAGACAAATAGGATACATGCATGCGATAGCTCCTGGATCATCCAGGAGACTCCTGGATTTGCTTCCTCAAAAAAATGTTTCCTGGCAGGAGATGGACCCATCAACAACCAAAAAATACTAGTTGTAAAATGTACTGTTTACTTAATTGGCCATTCAAATTTTCCAGTCACTGGTTACAATAAATGCATGATACTTGATTGTGTGCATAATTTGATACTACGTGGCTCAAAACAACTGGTTTTTGAAACAATTTAGTGATTTCGTATTACTATATCATGTTAAGTGGAACAATATTTAAAACAAATATATGCACATGTCATGCATGTTGCACATGTCATATACAAATCTGCATCTGGTTTCCAATCTGTTGTATTTTGAAGGTTAATCTCCTGTATGTGCTCTAGTGCCTTATCATATGTATGAAATAGTATGACTCTATTTTTCAGACTGTAATAAACAGTAAACTGTAACGATATTATTTTTTGTATACATTTTTGTGTGTGTGATCACATTAAATGAGTTGTTGAAATTTTCCTACATATATGTTCTAAATACAATGGCATAATTAAATACTACACACATTTAATTTGCCGATACCAAATCATGGCATTCTAAGAAATTTCAAGCGTTGACATCTAGTGTATTTGTATTTCAGATATCATCATGGAATTTCCAAAAAGAATAAGGAAAATGAAACATAACAGCATTTTACAGTATCTATCCAATCGAGAAGTTGGAAATGTAAGTGTGAATAGAAGATATGATCTACAATTTGCTTTGTGTACTGAACTTGCTTTGTACCACTATAATGACGTCTTTCAGAAGCAACTAATTTACCGCTTAAACAAAATAATTGACTGCACAAATGCAAGAGCCATTGTTATCATAAATTTCTTAGAAGAACTTATTTGTGATGTAATCGAGCCATGTCACCCAGATAAAATAGATATAGTCTGTATATATTTCTGTACGAGATTAGAATTTGTAAAATATGGAAAACTGAAAAAAATGAAGCGGATAGTAGCAGAACAAATAGCTACTGATTTATTAAAAGATTCCACTATTAGATAAACATTACCGGGATCTCCAGACTACTATAACTTAATATACGATAGTGAAGTACACAGGGAACGTAACGGACACTACAGCTATCTACACATACAGACTGTTACAGGATTATCGAGCCAAAACACTTGAGATAATACCGGAGGTGGCAAGTCTAAAACCATGTTCGAAGTTCTGTTCAAGATTCGTTCTGCATGTAGTTGCATAGGAAGTGCAATTTTTTAATATGAATTCAGCATGATCATGCATAGGAATACATGTACTAATTAAGTTTTACCTTGGAGCTTCTCACATTCTGTATTGAAGTAACTTCATGGCAAGAGAAAACAAACACTAGCAAACACCATGCAATTTAATATATATCCTGAAATAATATTATATCTGGGAAGCTGTAAGTCATACTAGCAACTAATGCTTGATACAGTGCAACCCTGAATAAACCGCAAACCAAGTCCCTTCATCTCAGATTCAATGCATTTCGAACTTCAGTCCTGAATGAGTTCGGTTTAGACAGATTTCACTGTATAAATATTGTAACTGATATACAGATATGAATTTACTTTACTTTTATACATACAAGTCTTTACAATGATCTGACATAATTATTTTGTTTGAAATTTCTCAAACAAAAATTATTATTAATATTTATTGTCATTGTTTTTCAGCGCAAAAGATATTTTCGACCTATAGTATAATTGCTGGAAGGTTGTTGTTTATTTTTTATTTACAAGCATATAAGAATAAGAACATTTCATTCTGGAGTTAGGTAATTTTGTTATTACCCTTATTCATTAAATAGAAAGCTAATGAAAAGGAACATTCTAAAACTATCATGACTATACAAAGACAGATTACATATTTCGAAACTTGTCTCGTCTCTCATGGTACACATACACACACACATATTGTATATAAAAAGAGTAATATTCATATTTATATTTTGTTTCTTTACATTCAAATGTTTATACAGTTTTATTTTACATTTTCAGTCTACCAATTGATGTTCCGAAGAAAGGAATTTGGTACAATATATAAAGGTATCGTCATAATTAATGTTATGGGACTTTGGACGATAGAATTTCATGGGAGTGGTTGACATTTTCATGCTTTATGCTTCTATTTTGACCAAAAAAACTGAACATGGAGGATTGAAATAGACTTACAAGATGTAAAAGAAGCAATATAAACAAAACTATAACCCAAATGATTAAATATATATATTTTATTATTTTTTAAAGACAGGAAACAGTTTTTCTAGAATAGTAAAAATTTATCATTTTGAAAATTGGAAATTCTTCGTTGTTATTATGTGTATTAATAAAAGTGAAACTGTTTTGAAAATGTATTCACAATGCCTTTAAAAGGAGGTAGTTTTCTTGGATCAGTTGATTTTAAAAAAATCACTTTCCGTACCTATGAAAGGTGCTTTATCAACCTCCATCCGCCATCATGTTTTGGTACAATACCTATCGGAGATGTACGTAACGTGGAAATGGGCTTAGTAGGAAAGGGGCCTGCCATTCGCTCTAATTTAACCTCTTTTTGTAATTTTCCCCTTGTAATAAACTTATTTTCAACAGCAGTATGGTATGTTTACACAATACACAGAACGTCAATGATATTTTCCGCTAATCGTGAGAAAACTCAATTTTTAACACCTCTGTTTCCATACGATTATAGCATATATAGGTGTATTGTTCTAAAATTATTGATAATATTGGAGAGTACAGATCCTAACTGTACTTGATTATTTCCGAATTCATTTATTATAATTTCACTCAAGAGACTATGAATGTGATTAAACTTTAACAGTAAATGTTTTTTGTAGATGTTGGTTTATAATATGAATACCATATATATATATTGTACACACCTGTTATACACAAGTGCAATACCTCAATAGGTGAGTCGGACGTTAAACCCTCATACTACTACTACTACTACACAAGTGCTACTACTGGTAGAATTGTTCACATCTTACTCTACTGTTGTCTGAATTGATGCTATACTTAGATCTATCCACACTATTGTCAACTGTGAGCAAGACTGTGTTATTACCACTTGTCACATTTGTATTAGTATGTATTATCTGGGCCCGGTTGTTCAACTTGTCGTTAGCAATAACGCTGTCGTTAAATTCATTAACGCTCCGTTAAATTTTATCGTTACGTTAAATCTGTTGTTCAACACTTCGTTACATTTAACGCGCCGTTAAACCTCCGTTAACTTGTATGAATTTTAACGGTGGTTCAGACCTCCGTTAAAACTGTTAACGGCAGGTTATCATGCAAATTTCAAAATGGCCGCTTTGATGATGCCTCAACTTCATAGGAAGGAAAAAGTTTACAGGGCTACTGCTTGTCACCTTGCAAATCTGACAGATGATGAACATAGGGCAAGAAACAGATTTGGACAGGATTCAATCAATTTCATTGCAAATTTGTTGAGGGAGGACAACAAAGAAGGCTACTGGGCTAGCTGTTGAAGAACAAGTAAAGATATGCTTCAGGGTCATTCCCACAGGTCATAGAAGATACACTTGGCTACATCAAAGGAACTGTGTAAAGGGTTGTGGATAATGTGACGAATGCACTTATTGCCAGGAAAGACCAATTCATTAAGTGGCCCACAGACAACCATACGCAGAATAAGATTAGATATGTTTTTTTCGGTACGGGGTCGTTTCGCCCCGGAAAGTGAGTCGATTCGTCCCACTTAATCGCTATTATATAATAATCGATGACGTCTTTTTGTGAGTTGTGCTAATGTATGAACTGTTTTGTAATTTATTATAAAGTTGTTATATGATATGAATAAAATATTAAAAAAACCTAAATGCTTTTTTTTTGTTTAGAAAAAAAATATTTGCCATATATGTGTTTCCAATTACACCAACGACCTATTTTTTTAGTTACTACCCTAAAAAAAAAAATTCGAGCCTTGTACAACCGAAAAAAAAAGACTATCAGGTCTGCCTATGATGAAACACTGCTATATTCATGCTATTTCTGGTAAAACCTTGAAAACAGTTGTAATCAATACAAACACACACATACAAATTGAAACGAAAAAAGAAAGACAGAAAGAAATGAAAATAAATAAATAAGATGTAAACAGATATTATTCATGCTCTGAAATACAGATATGATAACCATTGACCCAATGAAGTGATTTTGAACAATAAAAATAACTGATAGGTGTCAACAACTAATTTGAAGCCATGCAGAACAAACAATACATACATACTAATTTATTACTGTATTGTTCAAAGAAATTTTACACATTTAATCAGGTGTCAAACAATGAAAGTGAAGCCATACATAATATTAAACACGTCAAGAAAGCATGTTAATTATGAGGAAGACAAAAATAAAGTACACATGAACAAGCCTTACAACATCCAAAATACGAATATTTGCAATGGTATTTGCCATATTTCATTTTTTAAAGCACTGAATGAATGATGGCGAAACGACTCACCGGGCGAACGGGATTCGGGTCGAAAGGACCCGGATTCGTTTTTTCCCAATATGCGAACTTTCCAAATGTTCTAGGATGCATCGACGGGACACATGTTAGAATTCAGAGGACGAGGGGTCGTATATCAATAGGAAAAGTTACCCCAGCATTAATGTGCAAGCTGTTTGTGACCATGAAGGTAATTATTTTGATTATAAAACTCTGCTGCATTTTTCTTCTCTGTCTTGTCAGTTCGTACTTTTGTTTATGTTGATTCTCTCCCTTTAATATTCAGTGTGCGTCAATTCGTCCCATCGACGATACTATTCTATCTAATCAAATGTAATATACATAAATGTAAAAAAAAGTCAAATTGCCCCACTGGAGTGGTACAAAGGATTTCTTTCAGAAAAAAGATGAAAGAAAAAAACATAATCTGGCTGACAATACTTAGGTTTTTTTTGCCCAGACCAGGGATTTTAAAATTGATAAATGAAAAACTGTACCATGTTGGCCTGGGTTTGGTAGGTACACTTAAATGGACATATGTGGAATGGGGAGAAATGACTTGAACGGATACGATGCGTCCTCGCGCCACATTCGAGAAACTATCGTCACAGACGGATTAAGCCTGTTTTCCAGTTTCTAAACACTATTCAAATACCACCAAATTGTTTTAAAATATCTTGCATATTCAACATAAACTATAAAAAATATAAATTGTCAAAATATATTGTCAAATAATTCCAAATCGTCCATAAATCAAAATCAATCAGTTGGGCCGTTAACGGCTTTGGTACGAACGAATGGGTACGAAGAGATACAGGTATATATGCAAAGGGAGATAAAAAGAATTGACAAAAAAGGCGGGCACCTGTTCAGAAAAATGAAGAGACACTAATCCATAAGTAAATTGGTAATTGTAATTAAAAAATATCAGTAATACCAAATGCTTACAGTTGTCAGGTCAAGGTCATTATCTAGAGCGTCAAAATAAAAACTGTCCGAGCAGACGACCACCTTTGAATAATCACTAATCGATCTTATTAGAGATTGCACATTATAGTGACTATGGGAGTTTTAAAACATTATAAGGACTATGGGAGTTTTAAAATCTAAACGGGATTAGCTTGAATTGATGAATAAATTAACATTCATACTGGTTTGGAACCCTCCAATGCCATTGAAGGCGGCTGAATCCCTGCATAGGTCTATTGGCCTATTGATTGCTGGTGTGACCAGTTTTATCTCTGGAACACCACCTGTTTGCCTCTGCTTCTTTCTGGCTAAGGAATAGACTTTCTTAGCCTCTTTTTCTTTGTTTGTGTTCCCCCATTTGTCCTTGCACTCATTGGGTGTTCGCTGTGCAACTCCCAGGGCAGACACCATCCTGCTGATTTGTTACCATGCTTCCAATTTCTTTTGGTTGGCTTTTGCAGTCGAAAATTTATCATTCAAAAGTGAAAAAATTTTCTCCACCTCATCTTGGATCACATTAATCTCTGCTTCAGTAAATTTGTTCTTTTGATCTGTGTCCACCATCTTTTTTTGTTAGGGAAGTCTTTTTAATGGCATACTCTCTAACCTGTTGTTAAAATATAACACCACCGTTAACTAACGATGCGATAAAATTTAGTTGAACAACACAGAGACTGAACAAGAGTCGATAATTTTGGATTTTAGTTACTAATTCATAGCTGTGAAATTACCTTGATTTTCTAGTACTGTTAGAATTTCATATAGTTCATCATGCAATAGTTCACTTCTATGTCCGTTTATTTTGTACGGTACATGTGGCCATGGTGGATGTGGAATCAGGTTTTGTCATGGCAAGTTGTTTTTTTTGTGGAACAATTATATTCAACATTCCAAGACAATGACACAACCAAACTCCACCTCCACCATGTCCAGTGGAAAAATTAAAATTCACACTGCCTACTTTTTAAGAAACAGCCAAAACAATTAAAAATAAGAAATTTGCATAATGTATGTTCCTTATACTAACATTTAAAAACATGAGATACATACATATCATTATTAAACTGAAATTATCTTCTCTCACATAAATCTTAAGATTTTTTTTTTTATTAATACGGCAAGCATACACCTACTTAAAAATCATATGTATACCTGTGTCACATGCAATACACTTCTCAGTAAAAATAAAATCACACTAAACAATGGAAAAAGTATACTTCTAGTTAAAAACAGGAATAATGGAAAAAGTATGAAGAAAGGTATACTTCTAGTTTAAAAAATGGAGTTTTAGAAAACTTTCAAGTGAGGTAGAAATAAAAAAAAAATACTTCCAGTGAACAAAAAAATAACTGGAATAATGGAAAAAGTTGGTTTTTTTAAAATGGAATATTAGAAAACTTTCAAGTGAGGTAGAAATAAAAAAAGATATACTGCCAGTGGAAGTAGAAAATAATAAATTACTTTTAAATGGTTTATGTCCAGTTTTAGCCCAGATGAATTTTATTCAGATTAAATATTCATATCTACAATGTTATCAGTTAAAAAAACTAAATATCTTAATTTCACAATTTTTTCTTAAGCATGTTAAATCAAGAGGGAAAAAACAAAGATATCATTATGTCACATACTGGTTTCTTCCAAATAAAAAGAAAACATGTACACCATATGACACATAGAAAACAAAATAATAATAATAATTTCTCCACGCTCACATTAATCTACATGTGAGAAATAAAAAAGTAACAAAATATTTACACAGATTTCTCCAAACTAATAGTTAACACAATATATATTGAGATACATAACTACCTTTTGTGAAATTGTTTAATTATTAGTTATTTCCTCTTTTAAATCCAAAAATAAAATCAAACAAATTAGCCGGCCAAGCATTTATTTTACATGTATCTCCAATAAGGTTGCAAAATGAATGAAAGAAAAATATGATCAAGGCACTTTCTTTTATCAAAATATACGAGAGTAATTATCAAGGAATATATAATGGAACTGTCTTCATCTAAAAGTTAACAACATCATATAATATATCATATAAATTAAATCTGACTTTCATGAAAATACACAGTAGAATACTTTGTGGAGACATTACCTTGCGCACAGGTAAAACGGCACTGCAAACTGTGACCATCCACAAAAATAACGACTTTGATGGAATACCCGTATAAAACCTAACCTTATTGTCTGTTGATATCTTCAATGTTAAGTTGTTCAATGTTGTTTTTCAATTTTATATTTTCTGTCTGAAGTCGGCCAAGTTGAGTATATGTGAAAGGCTGAAATAAGACAGATTTGCACTAATTCTATAATAATCATGCAGTGCTGACAATTAGTATGGGTTATATAAGCTTCAGTAGACACATATGATCTTCCGTTTTTGATATTGCCTTATCGAATAAGTAATACATGAGAAAATACACTTATGATGAAAGAATATTTATATGCAAGTGTTGAATCGTCGGAGTTTGATAATGAAGAAATTTACAGCCCCCAGAGTTCTCGTGGTTCTGCTGAAGGTTCCAGGTCTGAAAATTCAAATTCACACAATGAAGATATGCCAGTTATGGAAAGGCCAAAGAGACCCACCAGAACTTGGAATAGAAAGATAAAGCATTCTACCGAAAGTGACGCAAGTAATTTTGATGATGAAATTAGGGACAAAAACTGTCCTAAATTCGTCAGAAAATGATTCCGGTGGCGATTCCTGTAGCGACAAAGGTGACAAAAGTAGTCATGTAACTGATGAAGGAGGATCCTCACCAGAAGAATCTGCACATATTGCTGCACAAAATATAGCAAGTGAAGCATCCAGAAATGCTGAAATAGATAACAGCCACACTGAAAGTGACAATCAGTCAGAAATTGTCAACATTGATAGTACAGACAACAGCTCAAAGGAGATGGACATAGATGTAATAACTAAACTTTTTGTGAAAAAAAAAACAAACTAAAAACGTATGGAATTTCACAGAGACAGGCTGCAAAATTGATACTTAAATGTCCCTAGTCAAATATATCAGAAGCAATTACAAAAGCAAAAAGTTTAAAAACATCAAAAAATAATTCTACTAGAGGAATATTCATCTACAAACACATGAAACATGGATAGGTGATCATTCTGCCAAGAGAAGCACAGTACAGAAATATGCACAGCAAAAAAGTCAGTTTGCAGTTAAATTTTATATATAACATTATGTATGTCAGTCTTGTAATTAGTCCAAACCATAACTGAATAATAATACTGAATTTCTTGTGAATATTGTTCTTCTATCTGATATTTTTACAAGTTTTCCATGCAAGTACTGTACTGTAAACCCAGTTTAAAGCAGAAAAAAATAAATTTTGTGGTTTTAATCCAATTATTTCTTGTTATATTGAGTCGTAAATCTTATATTAATATATAAATATATGTACTGATTGAAGTAAGTAACGATTAATTAGCCACAAAATACATGTAGAGTTTCATATTAGTTGTGAGTTCAGAAATTATAGCCCTTGAAACAAAATGAAGTCTGAGCGTTTTCGATATTATTATTTGCAAGACATTCCTTGAATACATTTACAGTATATGACACTTTGGAAATGATGGAGTGGAGAACACTATTATAGTATTAATGAATGGGTGTTTATATAATGGCCCTGTTATATGCCCGAGGTCTGTAATAATGACCAGAGGAGGTTGTAATGGCCCGAGGCAACGCCGAGAGCCCTTACAACCTCCGAGGGCCATCATTACAGATCGAGGGCATATAACAAGGCCATTATAAAAACACCCATTCCTTGATACTTTTATTAACCAACTGAACAAAAGTGTATGTGTTGCTGCCAACTTACTCTATTAATGACTGTTTATAAAAAAAAATTGAAGATGTACATCTCAATTAAAATATGTAACTCCAAATACTTTTCTTTTTAGTATTTCTAAGCTGTCAGGTAAAATGAAAATATTAAAGATATTCGGTATATTTTTTCTGATGTTATAGTGGGTGGAACATGGTGACTCTTTTTGTAATCACTATGCCCATAAAATCTTTTCAGAGCTTGTGGGATGGGGCAGCCGTTATTTTCCATTTGTTTATGGCAATGGTCTATAAACCATAAAGCATTTGAAAACTTCCTGTTTCAAGGACATCTTTTGTCCACCCCTTATCAAAATTTGATATCCAAGTGATAATACCAGAAAGAAGTCGTTGTTGACCACTGAGCTTCTCACCAACTGGCTTTGGGGGAGCTGAAGCTCATTCTGTGCCGCTAGCATAACAGCAAGGGCATTTGGTTTATGTGGATCACAGGGTGACGTTTTGGGGATTGACTCTTTGGAAGAAATATAGAATTGTATAAATTTATAGTTTAGGTCTTCACATGTGCCGATTTTCATGTTTGGGGACACTTCAATACTAGCGGATGCCTACGTTTGCTGTGATTTGGATTTTGACGATGTCATCATAACTGTAGTCCTGTAAAATCTCTTGACATTGGGGTCTGCTTTTTACTATTACGTATAGTTCTATAAATTTAGAGTCCATATCGTCTACTTCCAACGCTGTATTGTTAATTAGTGTCTTTGATTGTCTGAGACACGACGGAAATAACAAAAATCTTGCCCATTTTGTATTTTGTGTTCCTCTACATTTTTGGTCGATATTTAATGTTTATTTACGCTATTTAGGCACCATTCTGTCAAACGTACAAGTGACTGAATGTTTTAATTCTAAATTTTAGATTGGACGTGGGTGGTTCCGGAATTGACGCGGCGAAAAATAAAAAGTATTTTTTTCTTGTCGACATCAAAATACACGCGGCGGATCCGACGAACGAGGTATTAATTTGGCGTGGCCTTAACCTTAAATGTGTCACTGCTGTAAGACATTATTTTCCCTTTATGTTTTGTATCTATCCCTGTTGTCTCATCAGTCCATACATGGTAAATGACTTTCCCTATAAAATTGTCTGGGTCCTGGAATATGGCCATCGTTTCATTTCGGAGTTGAAGAATAGTTCAAAGATTCTTTTTTTTATTTTTCTACGTCATGTTGTTTTCCTTTTGAGCTGAATTGTAATAGATGCTTATCGTCATGTAACTTCATGGTTTCTTTGTGTATATTAATTTGTTCCTTTAATGCCAAAATGTTATCTTTTTTCGTCTTCAATAATGCCAATTCAGATGTAATTTCATTGATAATTTGCAAAATTCCAATTTCAGTTGTATTTTTCAACACCTCATTCTTTATTTCCTGTTTTCTTTCATCGCTTTCCATTTGGTTTTTAATTCGCTGCTGTGATATTTCTGATCTTTCTTGCGCTAACTGCTGTTTATTTTGTTTATCATTTTCGGAGATATTTTTACTTTCTAATCTTGCCTTAGCAATGAATTGTGTTTTATCGCAGTCAGTATTTTCTTGTAACCAATTTTGTGTTTTGTTCACTGAACATTACGGACCCTTCAATTGTTGGTGTGCTGATATTGGGACAGAAACGCAGTTTCTGATCTAAATGGCCAAAGGCTATTTCTACTGAAATGTTGTTAGGTGGACAAGATTGACTCTTTTGTACCATGTGTCTGATGGATCACGATATCTTCCGCCTGGTAAAAAATCTTTAAATAGTGTTGGATTTATCAAATAAACAAATACAAAATCGTTTCAATGCCAGCTCAGTAATTGTGTCATATTCCTTGTTACAAGTAAAAAGTGATTCGTTTTCAGGTTTACCTGGAAGTATAGGCTCATCAGAAAGTGAGGCATTATTCTGAAGCAGTAGTTTTGGATCTTCTATACATATTTCTAAAAGTTTGACAAGACGGTTACAAGTAGAATGAATTTGAATTGCAGAGATTTCATTGTCAGCGGCTATTTTCCAGTAAGGTTCGGAGATGATGAAACAAACCATTCCTAAAGCTGTGCATAAAGACAACATTTTATCGTTCCTTAAAGCGTCGAAAATGTAATTTTGAGTGTAATTTAACGAATGTTTAGAAGATTCCATATACAATATAAGAAATTTGGACAAATAGAAAATTCCACGAGCATTGTAAATTAGAGTATTGAAGCGGTTTCCACGGAAATTAATTATCGGAATATCAGTTATGTTATGATGGTTTTTTAAGTATACTGTAGTAAAGAGAGGGTCTCCAGATCCATCTTTGAAAAATAATTTACAGACAAATTTTAGTAGACACAGTGTTCAATTTTCTGTTTGTTAATATTAACATCAATTTCATTTTCCAGTTTTATTAGTTTTTTCTCGCAAATATCTGAAAACTGTAATAGTTTAAGCATATTTTTATTAATTACTTCAATATAACATTACAATATTCAACTATATACATTACATAATAAGAAGTAATTACATGTAATTGGATTGGGAAGCAAGTTACAAGAACTTATATTAATCCCTATCCATATGAAAACTGTAATAGAGGGTGTACTGCGCATTTAAATGATTCTACGGAATGTGCAGAAGATGATGCAATTTCTTTTGACAAAATATCATTAGCTTTATTTTTAGTGGCACTTCTATCAGTCATGAAATTTGACTTTTTTTAATGGGTTTGAAGAATCGGTTGACATAATAAATACATTATTCATAATAGATGATGTGCATATGTGGTGGCCTTTCCATCTTTAATTTCTTTTATTCCTGTTATAAAGTTTTTCTTTTTTTTTTCATTAGAAACTGTGACGCCATAAAAATGTCTACCTAACTTTGTGGTGGCATCCCTATGAAGTGTTACGTTTTTACTGTTTTCTATTGCTTCATCAACATGTTTCGCAATAAAGCTCATTTCATGACTAAAATTTGCAGCAGTTTTCTTTTTCCAAATGCTTTATTTCGAGTCTTAATTTCTTGATAATACTTTGTTGCCTCACGATAGATGAGTTTTTGCGTTTTACTTTTTGATTCAGGCGTGATAAGTTGATTTGTTCAGTTTTTTCTCTTAATTTCAAGTTTGATCTGTCGTGATTTTCAATATCGGTTTTCAATTTTTTTTACATTTTGATTCAAATCCTCAATTGTTTCTGATGGTTTCCGTTTTAAGATTCGTCTCGGGGAAAGTAAATTTTTCTGCAAAATATTTCTGTAGTCTATATTCATTGCGGCAATTTTTAAGCCTCTGTATCAAATGAACAATTCTTTTAGCTTTATTATAAATGCTTCCAACTATTATGGTGTCTGGTTTTTTAGAAATGCCTGTACCAAGTCAGGGTCATTACGGTTTTCACAGTTTTCCGGTTGTTGACTGATTTTGTCTGTTTATATACTTATGAGTTTTGACTTTCCCTTTGTAAGATTGCTCGGAGTTCGGTAATTTTGTTTTTACCCTTATTTACTCCACCTACCTCACACAGAGCTTTGTGCACCATTTTAGGTTTACCACCAACATTAGTAAAGATTTTCTTTACGGTATTGTTTGCAATACAGATTTTTGACAGTTGAATAAATGCTGAAGAATGAAAATATATAAATATTTGAGAGTTTTCTCCCTTTTCAATCTTAAATATAACCAACATCCGTTAATTGTTATTTGGAAAGCTATAATATTATACATACATGTATTGTATTGTCCCAACAATTCTGATATTTGTGCAAAATTTGAGAAAAGGCCTCACAAGTTTGTTAAAAATTATATTATGCAATTATGAACATGTCAATATCCAGCATATGGGAAATAACCCAAATCAGGTTGAAAAGTATGAATATTGACAAACTGGGAAGGACATAATTGATTTTTTATATTGATTGAAAAACAAATTGTTATTGAATGGGAAATATTGGTTTATTACTTTTTTAAAAATCTCAAAATTATACCCAGTGAAATGATTATGCTTAATCCAATAAAAATTAAATATATAAAAAATAAAATGTTCTGAAATTCCTGTACGATGATATTTTTTAATATATCAATACTGTATGTTATGTAAAAAATAGTAATGCATTAAAGAACCATTGTAATAAGCTCTTTGTGAGTGAAAAAAATGCTAGATGGACATTAATAATCCCAACATATTTATGTAATTTTTCTTTCATAGCACTAGCTGGATCCCTTAGGTTACATTATACTTGCAAAACCTAAGTAAAGGTCCACACAATAATGTATAAAGACCATCCACCATGAGGCCTTCAAAAATGAGCAAGTTCAAGAGTATTGAAATAACAAGTGCAATATTTCATTACAACATTAAACTTAAGTTTTAAATTTACTTACCAAACTGGTATATTTAAGTACATTTTGTACTTGGCCAATTTGCATCGATATTCGTAATTATGTAACTTTTAAAACATGCAAACAATGGATTCATTAAAAAAAAATTCTTCGAAGCGCACATTAATTCAAAATCAAAGTAATTATTGTTTTCTAGTGTATAAAATTGATAAAGAAATATTGAAAACTAGGCCTTCATGCTGTCGTTGACACTTGAGCCAAGTGGTATTCACCGTTAGGTTGTCACATGAACATTGGTTGATCACAGTAAATCTACTGTATCAGCAGCCTCTTTCATATTTCTTTATATTCAATAAAAATTACAAATACAAGAGTGTTCAAAGAACACATACTTCACAAGGGAAAAAAATTGATCCAATTTATACCAAGAACAAAATTTGATTTGAAAAAGACTGCAAAGTAAAACGCACTGTTTTAATCTCTCAGTTGCACATTATACATATGTATTTTGCATTCATTTGATTTTTTTTTGTATTGTGTTACGTTGTATTTAATCCAAATGTTATTCAAAACAACAACTAAGCCAGAAATGGAGCCATACCCAGACAAGGAATCATACTGGTACTGGTATATCTTGTTATTGTTGGTATGGATTGTAGGTGAACACTGCACATTCCAATAAACAATGTGTGAATGTTCTGTGAAATTTAAGTGCACATTCCATTAATGATGATATGGTGATAGGAAAATGAATCTCACCTGAACAATTTGATGTTTATTATTCTAGTACCCTGGGTAGTCTCCATATTTTATATATGATATGTACAGAATAACAATCAATCATCACCGATCACTTGCATAAGTATCAAGGCTTGAATCCAAGAAAAACAGTTTGTAATACATTCAATATCTGAATTAATTTTTATTAAAATCCTGTACTTTCTACAGAAAATATTCAAGTACATTAATGCTGCTGCCAGTTCTGTACCTAAGTGTTTATTAATACAAAACTTCACCAGCCAAAGTCACTTATGGGTGAAATGTGAGCAACACTAGCCCAAAATTGAACCAGGGGGATTGCAATTTATGATTGTCTGGTTTCATTTTACTTGTTTGGACTTTAAAGAAAGACAATAACGCATCATTATAATTCGACCAGTTGATAAAATAAGGTTTCCAAAGAAGATCGCAGAAAACCCGATCGATTTCTATGCAGCCGTTCGGGAGATATAAATAGGACTTCAAGTAGTCTTGCACATGCCAAATAATCAATATTTCTATTTTTATCGACTTTCGGTTAAAATACTTGCTACGTCACAAATGTGTGTAAACATGGCCGAGTCAGATACACAACACGCTAGCACGATGGAATCTCTGACACAGCGTCGTTAGACCTTTCATGTGAATCGTCAATATTTGATGAAGAGGTGGAAAATACAAATGAAATCAACAATGTAGAAGTAGAAAATGAAAATATTGGGGTAAATCCGTACCAGTTTAAGCCTTACGAAAGTGACCATGATCGATTGGAAAATACTGACTGGTAAGTATATATTCTTGGCAAGATGTGCACCATCGTTCAAAATGTAAACAGACTAAAACATGTACATGAGGAAAAATGTTGAAATGTCACAAGAAAAGCGTCAATAATTTAAAAAAAAAGTGGGGTGAACTGTAATTGTTTGGTTGTTGACTTAAACCATGTTACCTGGTCACTTGACAATTCAATCGGCAGTCACTTGGTATTCATTTTGCAGTAAAACCAATGATTTGACAAAGGCATACAAACATACAATTCCAGTTTCAGTGAATCAAATTTATTACTTTTAAATAAAAACAATAATGTAAATACGTATATGCATGTTCATGTCCACAATTTACATTAAATGTTTATAAAAAATGTGAATGAGCTTAGCAAATAAAATTACTTGCATATAATGGAGGCATACATGTAGAAAAAAGTATTAGGATACTCAACTTCCCAGACAGCACTTGAAATTGTCATTTCATTTACCTGAACAAAAGGGGTTACATTTTTTCCTAGTAATAATTTTTAAAGTAAGTCTTAGACAAAATTGTTGGCTGGACAGGCTTGGAAAAATATTCTAATTGATCATTTTCAGTGAATTATTATATGCAAAATTTGTAGAAAAAAAAATCTGGTCTATCCTCTGTCTGAAAATTAAAGAATATGATTTTGTAGCTTCTGAAGAAGAAAAAAATCTGAAGGGAAGTAAAAACCAGTACCGTTGCACATAGCACATACTGTGCAGTTCAGAATCAAAATTTTAATATATTTTACAATAACTTAAATAAGGGTATAACAAAATTAAACACAATTTACTGTGCGATAGTTCGTGTTTAATTTTTTTTTTTTTTTTTTTAAATACACCTACTGTTTGAGAATTCCTGCATTTGCCTTGGCCAAAAGTGAAATGGTTTGTTCCTTACATGTGAACAATGCCAGAGACTTCGGTTTTGACTATTGAGAAATGTCTTTGGAATGTTGAAAGAACATCTAATATATTTTCAGAGGTGAGCATATTAACCTGAAACACACATATTTATAATGATATTGATGCATAAATGTACAATACCAGTACATATGATTTCAGGTGCCAACGTGGAAATTGCACGCCCATGCCCACAGTATTACAATGCGTTTGCTGCAAAGAAATATCAAGAGTCACTGATGTCATTGAAGAATTAAATGACGGTCAGTTAACCTGCATAACGTCCCATCCAGGATTTGACCCAGTGTGCCTTAACACTTGCGTCCTTCAAACTGCATATTGCCAATACCGGCAACAGTATGGAGTGGAAGTTGAAAATTCTCATGAGTAAGTTAGGCCAAATAAAATATATGTCTGTTTAGGGTTTCCCTACCGACCATATTGTATGCCTACCCTACAGCTGTTATTGACATTTTTTACATGCAACGTTACATCCCAAATGACTGTCCCACAGAAATAAGGTGAACAAATTTATTTTAATTTTTTTTTACCTTCCTACATGTATCTACTGACCCTTATTTTTCAAAGCATGAAACCCTAAACAAACATACATTATTGGCCATATAATTTTTATACGACAGTTTTTTTGTTACAGATCATCCTGGTAAAAATGTACAGGCATTTATCCAGTGAACAAATATATGGTACTAAAACTAAAATAAACTGAAATCTGATTTAAGCATACATGTACATTTTTTTGTAAAGTTTGCCGTTTCATGGTAAATAATAAATAGATTACCATAAGATATTCTAATATTCATCTTGTTTCTGAAGCCAAATCCAAAGAGAATTCTCATTATTGAATTTGAAGTGCAATAAGCTGCAATGTATATCATCTTCATCGATCATGAATTTAGTATGTTTTGCTGAGAAAATGAAAATCTATATACCTTTTATAGGGCAGGAAACAATTTTAGCTTTTTGTGGAGGAAGTTAGACTCCAATAATGTTTGTGTGCCATCCATTGCATAATTTCTTTAGTAGATTTCACCCAAAATATGTACTCTCGTACATTTCCTAGCTATGTATTGCTGCGTATATGTTTTTTTTTCTATGAAGTGCTGTGAAAAACCACAAATATTCAAAGTCAAAAGACACACGCAATAAACCTTCATGGTCGTCTAAAGACCATTAAAGAACCAAATATGTTGTATATCCGGATATCACACTGGAAACATAAATATTTAATATACATTTACATATATATGAATATATCTTCTTTTTTTTCCAGGAGATACAGATACACTTCATACAGACAGTTTGTCCGATGGATTTGGGGTTATCTTGGGGAAAAGGTCAGAGTTGTGCTACTATCAGGGGAAAATTTCCATCTGAAAACGAACTTTATATAGGTTTTAATCCTCCAGATTAAATGTTATTTCTCTTTCAAGGAATGATCTTCTTGGAATGAGTTGTTATTCATATAACGGGAAGTTTTCAATTTGATTGCATCAGCTTTATTTGGTTTTTCAAAGCTACTGCATAATGGTGAAGGAGCAGGTTGAAGTTGTGGAACTTCATCAAAGTTCATACGGCATTCTGTGGCAAGAGTTACTGTAGCCTCTATTAACTTGTCAACGTTACCTGAAATGAAAATAAGTTTATATATTTTTTCTATATTAAATACATAACAATGATATTACTTGTATCAATGCAGCCATAATTGATTTTTTCTTCTTTGTTTAGTGAAGATTTATTATCTATATAATAACCAGCAGAAAAGCAGTATTAAACTGAAATTCATTGAATATTTTTAATTGTTGGTGTTTAATGCCATTTTCAGCAATATTTCAGCTATATCATGGCAACCAGTTTTAGTCGTGGAGGAAGCCAGAGTACCCGGAGAGAACCACCGACCCTGGGCAAGCAACTGGTAAATGCATATTTTCTGACGTTTTATTTATTTAATTTTTTTATTTTTGGTTAGATTAACAGACATACCATATGTACATCTTTTCTTGATTCCTCACACAGTATAGCCACCCTTCTTGAACTTTGGGAACACCACGTCGTACCTTTTCTGCCCATCTTTTGTGACTGCCTGGTCCCGCATTGTATTTTCATTATAGTGAAGGCAAGCAAGTGTTATTCTGTAAAGAAAATAAATACATATCAATCAGGCAAATCAGGTTGCTAGTCATAATTAAACTAATTAATCTGGTATAATTTGTCTGTAATTCTGTACAAGTGTTAGCTAATTTTCAAAATTACTGATACACTGTATGGATTTTTTTATTTGAGACTTATACATGTATATACATATAACTCAAAGGATAAAAGTTATGATAATCGGTCTTTCATAGCTGAGCTGCTAACAAGAACCGTTTACAATTAACTACCTGCTTAGCATTCCACGATATGAAAACCCAATTATTTTTGCGAAGTGATTCACTATTGCATGGAAACCTTCCAAGGCAGCAGTCTGTGGGCCTGTTGATAGTTTTGGAATATATTTCTTCATTTGTCTGGAAGACACCAAATCTTGAAGTTTTTCACATACTTTGGTTCCTGAAATGCACGATGCATATAATTAAACAAGAGGCCATGAACATATATACTGAAACTAAGACTTGGACAATAATCGAATCCCATAAGAAAACTGAGTTATATAAGGTTATTCTTAAACATACATACAAATTGTTCTGGAAGAGTAAGAATATCATGCAGCACATGTCATAATGCCCTGAAGTAACAGCCAGTATTAGCAATACACGATATGAGAATAAACACTGCTCAAATGTGCCCAGAGTCGGCTACATTGATTGATTGATGCTTAATGCCACGATGGTGATATTTCAGCCATATTGTGGCGAGTGGCGTAAACATTATTTTGTAACAGTCTGTAGAGGATCGGTTACAGGATACTGCATGTTGCAGACTATTCTCAATGTCAATGAATACTTGTTGAATTTGTATTTTTCTAACCGAGTTAAAAAAAATTACTAAACGGTATGTGTTATATTTTACATTTAGCTTGGTGCTTATGAATACCTGCTTTTAAACACTTTTTTCGGCGCTCTCGTCCCTCAAGTTCACCATGCTCGCAATGAGGAAACAGATCACCATCATGATTATGAATGTTTTGAACATGGTTTGCCACAGACAACCACTTTTCCATCATCAATTCCCCGTTGTTACTTGGTGTTGATGCAGCAACCCAGTAAAGATGGTTACATATACTCTTCACCCAAGGTTGAAGGTCTTCACATTGCTTCTCTTTGGCTAAGCTTATCAACTTTTTTTTCAAGCCTGAAATATACAATGCATGTTAAAACAAGAACACGAAATGTCAAACGTAATGCAAAACTTTGCAATGAAAAATAAACACAGAAACAGTGTCCAACCAAAAATGATTATACAGTGTAAATATAAAAAAGAAAAGATATGGGGTAAGTGTCGAGACCACACCCCATCTCCGTATGAAATTGAAGAACAATTTTAATCTAGAGATCTCCACAAGGGTGGAATTCTAACTGCTATTTCAATATTAAAATTTTTAAACAGTGGAGTTGAAATGAAAAAAAGGGGCAAATTTTTCAAATTTTATACCTTTTGCTACATGCCATACATCAAAATGATGAGAAGTGTCTGGCATCTCTTCACGAATGTACTTGACCAGCTGTACATGTCGATCTGTGACAAGTTCACCAATTTCAAGACCATTCTCATTCAAATAGGCAATGAAGCGAACGAAACCCTCCTTTTCCATGTGGTAGCTACTTTTTATCTCGTTACTCTGTCAAACAAAAAAGTTGCACGTAATTATTTCACATGAAAAGTACATATATGTGTGTATTTTTTGTTTGTTTGTTATTCTTACAAATAATAATGTTTGTTTCTGAAGTCAAGTTAAGGGGAATATATTCTTAATTTTAAATTGTAAAGAAGACATGTTCACTTATACACGTAGCAAGCTTTTAAAAATGTGTTTTTCTTGATGCTTTGTGATCACATTCTTGTCTGGCCATTTTAGAGCATGAACATACTATTATTCAATTTTGCTATGTACATTATTGTAAGCCAGTATTCTTAAATAATGAATTTTGCCATTTTCTATCATTATTTCATTGTAAAACTCTATACCTGAACAAACTGAAAATCAACGACCATCATGAGGTTCAAATCCAGCATGACATAACTTCCGTATTTGGCAGAATGTCCTGGTGTATCTGCTCTACCATCGCCACCAAGAATCAAAGGCAGTTCTTTGTCCTTCACAAGTCTCAAATACCTGTCTTGAAATGCTGTCTATACAGTTGAAATTGATGAATGAAGATAATACTTTTGATGGTTTTGAAACGTACTACTTGATATGGCAGTAACATTCATGTGGTCAAGAAAATGTAAAACTTTAGAAGAAATTGATCCTGAAAAAATATGTAAATATGTTTTTTTTAAATGAAAAATACGTTATACCAGTTCAGTTTTACAAAATATGGAAATATTTTAGACACATGTACATGCTAACTGCCAATTAACCATAAAATTCAATGCATTCCCAAATGCTATGAAATATGAAGAATTTTGCCATAATTTAATAAACTAGCCAAACTTGCCTTAGAGGTCACCTAAAAAAAAATACTGTATGAGGTCAACTCGCTATTCTCTTATTGTGGTAATTATATAATAGTAATTTGAACATTGTTTACAGGTCATTTCTCCCAATAAGTCAGTTGGTCTTTGGTCTAAGGGTGACCTTTAAATACAGGTTTGACTGTACATACCTGAAAATAGAATTTCCAGCCGACATCAGTAGATTACCAGCTGGGACTCCCCCTGTCATAGGTTGACTTTGCCAAAGTCTGTTATATCCACATATTCTACAATCCTGTTGAAATCTGACCATTGAACCAACTGTTTGTTTAAGTTGAACCATTGTCACTGATGAACATTTGGGACATGAATTCAGCAATTCCAATAACTGCTCTTCAAAAACAATGAACATTCGGCTTCTTGATGGTGAAGAATTGCTGCACTCACTATAAGGGTATAATGTCAATAAATTGTCATTATTTAAAAATATAAATAAATAAAATTTCCATGTATATAAGGATGCAATTTTTTTATTTATTTTTATTTTTTGATCCGACAAAAATCCATTTTCAGAACAAGATTATTATTTATTGCATTTTGCCCAAAACTATTCTTTGAAAATGCCAAGTCAATTTTTTTTTTTGCATGTACCTGTCCAGTCATATTTTTTTTCTCCACAATTTAGAATCAGAAATTTTTAACCAAAAAAAAAAAGAAGAAAACAAAACATACACAATATATATATTACCTAATTAACATCATCAGAGTGGTCTGAAAAAAATTCATCTTCATACTCTGGAATATAATCTGAACATGCATTTGCTCATCATCTGATTCATCTTCACCATGTTCACTGTTACTGTCAATGGACATCTGGTTTGGTTGTGGTCTTCTTTGTGGAGGTGACTGACTTGCTTTCCTCTGTTACACTGAATTCCTATACTTTTGGATATAGGCTTGAGTTCTGCTTGTATTACTGCAATCAAATCAACATTTTTTGTTGAAATTATTTTGTTTTATACTTTTTATATTGATTTATAAATCTAAGCTCTACAAAGGTACACAGTATTTATAAGACAGTAAAATACATGTGTACATGTAGTTCATAGTAATTCATATCTGCAAATAAAAGTTAGATTGTATCATATGAATCCATAAAAAAATTAAAGATTTTAACTGCAGCATTGTATAAAGATATTTGAATTGGATATAGACTCATTTTTAAATAACTTTTTTTTGTAAGTAAACATTGGTACAAGAAAATTTAAAAAATTGACAAATAGAAAAACCAGGGATCATATGTTTATTTGTATAATTCAGATATTTACATATGTATATTGGTACAACATGTACATTATTCATGCATACCTTTATCCAAACCTTTTGGTCTTGCTTGAGATCTCACAGACCGTCGTAATGGCTTCTTCTCAGTAAACTGTTGCCCAAATGTTTTTATTAAAGGCTCACCAATCTGAAAACAAAATAATATCAGTACTAAAATTATCATGTATGGATGACTTTAATTAAGCAATGTTTAATAAGTACAATGTACATGTACAGCCAATAGTTATATTTAAAATAAGTTACAAAAAAAAGTAATGGGTACTGCATATAATGTAGGTTTCAATTTTTGCTAAGATTACAACATCTTATCATATTCTTTAAAAGTCAAACTTGAACCTCCTTATCCTGACTACCACTTTGTTATCGAGTGTAATAAATTGACTTCATGTCGATCGAAACTGAAATTGTTCCAAATTTTTTGGTTATGTCTGATTCAGATCAATTTAAACATATCCTTAGCAGTAATGATTGCGATATTATGAAAATATGTGTAATAGGTATCTCTGAAATGTGCAGTGAGAGAAATAAGTTACTTAAGAGCAATGGAAAGTAACCATAATATTTGAGTTACTTTCATATTAGTGTATTTATATTGTATTTCTTATAAGTTGGTTATAGTGACTTTTTGCCTCCTCAGCCCTCATGCTACTTTCTGTTTTTTTAATTGTTTCATGTTTTGTGTATGTCTGTCGATTGTATGGTTGCTGATGACAATCCTTTGTTGGATTTCATATCAATAAGGAATTTGAATTTAAGGTCAAAGTTGTGTTTTTCTTTTCTTTTTGTGTCTACGTGCGGGTAGGTGTTTAGGGCTCTTGATGTCGAAAACAAACACAGAAAAATCTAGGACTGGAAGAAATCTTGAAAAAAATCAGAATGCAAATGTTTACAAAATGACGCAATTTCAGTAGTGGTTCGTTGACACAATGTGCGAAAATTTAAATTATAAACCTTCAAATTTGATGTTCCTTTATAAAGCAAAGGGTCATTTGCTGACAAATCTGAGATAAAGTTTTGACCTGGCCATTTATTCCAACCCCCTCCCCCCTTTTTCCCTACTTTACTTACTCTTGCACACTCCCTTTTTCTGAATGCTGTTCTCATTTTCTTGGGAGGAGGCAACTGACTTGCTGGAGCAGGTGTGGAAAAGGCCACAGGCGAAGTATAAACAAAATATTCCTGGCCATAGCTTGGTGACATCGTTGTCGTTGAACATTGCACCGTATGTATGGTTGGTACCGCATCTGACAGAAGACATTTCTTTCTGACGGATATTCATAGCTTTTTTTAATTCATATTCCAAAGGATAGCTTCCCGGAGGAAAATGTTTTTCACATAATACTGAATTAGCAGTAGGTTTGATAAAGTCTTTCCTCTTGACTTGTACAAATTTTATCCACTGGCGGCGTATGTTAGGTCGAACATTCTCTTTTGGAAACTCATGAAGTGACAAGTTATCCTTATGAGTTGACGTGCACACTCCCGCAACACAAACCTTTCCTGTCCTACCTGATTTTTCATTTGAGAGCTAATTATTGTAAATTGTGTGTGCGTGTCCAATGTAAACAATCTGAAATCGTATGGAGGGAACACACTCATGACATCACTTCCCTTTTACCGGATATTTTTAGAAATCGTTCAGGTATGCAAAAAGACATTTCCATAAATATCTCAGTAACGGTGGAAGTTAAAAAGATAGGGAAACCGCCGTTTGTTTTAATTGTAAATATTCTTCGTAAAACTAGTTTCCATAAGTTTCTCTCTTGTCTTTCTTTAAATACCTTGTATTATTTATGTAGATTTTTCTAATATTACATACAGGCATGATAGGTCTTTTATAGGTAATGTACACTGCAGTTAGGAACACAGGGATACAGAAATAGGACCCAGTATCACCAGCTTGTGTTTAATAAGTTTTTGAATATGAACCGGTGTACTTTGAAAGAAATGCAATCTTTAATTGGGGTTTTGAACTTTGCTTGTTCAGTTATCCAGCCAGGGCGTGCTTTCTTGAGAAGAATGACTAACCTTACAATGAAAGTTTCTGAGACCCAGAAATATCTATATATTAGTGAAATGACAAAGGAAGATATGAGAATGTGGCTTAAATTCTTAAACAACTTCAATGGGAAGTTGATGTTTCTTAACGAAACTTTTATATCTAGCACAACCTTAGAGCTACATACTGATGCTGCACAGTCTAAAGGTTATGGGGGTATATACAATTCCAAATGGTTTGATGGTGCTTTTTCAGATGACTGGAAAAACACAAACATCATGACTTTAGAATTTTATCCCATCATTTTGGCCCTTGAAATGTGGGGGTTGCTGTGGAGAAACCATTCCATTCTGTTCTTCAGACAATGAGGCCTTGGTGGCTGTTATTAATAAACAGACATTACAAGATAATCGTGTAATGAAAATGGCGAGATGTATGGTTTTAAGATGTCTACAAAACAACATATTGTTCGAGGCAAAAATATACCTGGGAAAAAGAATGTATTTGCAGACTACCTTTCTCGTTTACAGGTAGAACAGTGACGACAATTAGCACCATGGGCTCAAGTAGACACATACTTAGTACCAGAAAAGTTCCTACCACAGAACTTCTGGTCTATATTACAGTACTGACTGAAGCGGCTTTAGCCCTTTGGCGCAGGCCACTTATAAGTGAGCTTGGAAAATTTTGAATTATTTCGTGCAGAAATTCTAGGACATGTAATCCAACTTCCATTATCAGTTACTACTATATCTTTGTTCATTGCTTACATGCTTAAAAAGTCTTTTTACAAGTTTGTTTTCGCAATTTCAAGTATAATGTAAATGGTATGCAAAAACTGATTTCATTTTCTCATGGATTTGCATGCCACTGACTGCATCTGAAAGTCCTGTCGACTAGTAAAATAAGACTACACACAACAGGTCCTTTTGTTTTCTTTACAGCATTATTTAAATGTTAGGTATGTATGGTCATTTTGCAGTAACCTATGTTATTTAATGTAAATGTGTTTTGCCTTTTCATCAGCGTAGCTACTTGGGCCGTTAAGTTGGCATAACTGTATATAATTTATGTGTTTTTATATATCAATTTTATTTTAAGCCTTACAAGGCTCACACTACCTGATTTGACCGGTGGTGATTTTTTAGGTAGACTTCAATAATGTATATAGTTTATCACTTATAATGTTTTATCCTGCAATCAGTACATTTGCTGTACAAATATGATATGCGAATACATTTTTGCTTCATTCGTACTAGACGAATAAACTTTTCAGCCTATGAATAAACATATTTTACGATAAAAAAAAATCCTAGAAGTCAATAAAAACAAAACAAAAATCTTAAACAAATCCGAATCATTTATAACTTGACAGGGAAGCTTTGAAAACAAAACAAAAGCAGCTAAAACTACAGGACAAAGGGAATAAACCAAAGAGGGCATGCCCTCCAACAGATGAGGAAATTAACATCCTTTATAACAGAAACGTTCTGGGCAGTCACACACCACAATCTTTTCTAAACACACTTATATGGTTAAATAACTCAGTACAGTTTGAACATCAAACTCTAAGATTACTACATATATTTTATTATAAAATTTCTTCATATTAAATGTTCAATTAATTCACATCAATTACTTCAACATATCAGATAGTAGACTTCTTCAAGGTGAAAAGATCACATATTCCTGCTATTGCATCAAGTCACTTTAAATTTATAGATAATTATTTATATTCTGAATTCTTTATGACACCACAAAATATCTATAATTTGTTTTAACCATTTGGAATAATTGTATTCAGTCACTTCCTCCAATCATTTTGCATCTTTTTTTAAAAAAAAATTGTCTTTTGCAAAATTCCAACAAAGTTGTATGATTTGTCAGTTGAAACTAGTGTTTTATCTGCTGGAATTCTACTCACTGTTGATCAGGATTACAGTACATTTTTTATTTTGTGCAATTCCATTTGAAACTGATTCACATACCACAGGCCTGTATGCAACAACTGAGTGATAGTTCTTGAAAAATGTCCTTTGTTTAATCAGATCTTTATAAAACGTTCATAGGTTTTTATACAAATATTTCTTTCATATATATAGTCTTTGCACTTATTTCAAACATCACATGTACATTGTACACTGTTAGACCATTAACTCAGCCATTCATCTGAAAGACATTAATATAGCATTGATTATAATTAAAATACATGTTCTTATATATTTACTAATAAAATAACAAGAAAAAAGGAACAAAATGCAGACTAACTTAGCAATGTTTGAATGTTTGAAGTTTCAAGCTTTCATAATGCATTTTTGTATGAACTGAATCAGAAAATATATTCGCACATTAGTCATTACTCGCAACAGCCAACATTATCATGTAAATATTGTTCGTTCCAGAAAAATATATCCTTCACTCTAATATTTTTCTGGTCACAACACTTATGCAACAAACCTATGTCCATAATATTCTTGGTTCCTTAGTGATATCGCATTATGTAATTTACCAATCAATGGATTATGGTTTAATAATAGCAAATTTGATATGAAGAAAATAGTTGGTGGGCATTCTACATAGACTTCAATGCATATTAATTCATTTGATTATGATATACAAACAGAAGTTAAATATAGTAATTAAAATCATATCTGGTGCTTGGTGACACTAAATCAGATCTCTATTTTGATTTTCTTCAATTTATATATAAAAGTTTTATTTTATTCTATAAAAATAAAATTCCAATTTTCCATTGAAACCTATGTAAATCCAGAGGATTGGTATTAGCTTCTCCTTTATATACTTGCATTGTCGCAAAATACATAATTCATGTGTACGAGCTTTAGAAACAGGTAGAAAAGTGCATGAAAGAAAACTTTCCAGTCTCATGAAAAAAATGAAGGAAAGTTGCAAATTAGACATTAATCAATCAGTGCCAGAAAATATCTTATCCCGTCCAGAAGTTAAGAGAAAACAATGTGGAGGGGATAGATATTATGCAAATATCAGGGCATAAAAATGTGGCATTTATTAATAATTACTCAACATCGAGTGAGGAAAGACACAAGAAAATATCAAACATCCTCAGCAACACTGAAAGTGAAACTAACAGAAATGCTTTGGTACCAGTGCAGTTTTCAGCAAACTTACCTCGTAAAACCTCCACAAATTCTACAGCCAGTAGCACTTCTGATGTTTCGTGTCGAAGCAATCCCGATGTTCCTTCTTACAGTTCCAATACACATATGTCAAGTCAAATTAGTTCTATGTTTTACGGCGTGGTCATCCAAATGGTGAATGTGTACACAATTTTCACAAATGACTTATATCCCAATAACTGAGCATTTGAGTGTTTGACATCGTTGGTAAATACATTTCCGTGAATCAGTTCAGTTTGTTAAGATACATGATTAATCTTTCTGTTTTCTCTACTCTACCTAGTTTACTTAAAACATGCTCGAATCGTCGATACACGTGTGTGTTGCTTTCACATGTTTACAAACTGTGTGGATCATACTTAAATACGCCTGCAGTAGTAACGCCTGTGTGTCATACAAAGGTGGACGCCTGCAACTATATGGTTCTTTTTTATTTTATTTTTTTAATATAAACTAGTAAAAGGAATATATCGGATGTTTATTAATTGATATAAAAAAATAAAAGTGAACCATATAGTTGCAGGCGTATACCTTTTCACACAGGCGTATTTAAGTATGACCGCATGTGACGTATGATCGATAAATTAATGTGTTTTCATATCTATGAAAAACATTAAATATATATATTTCAGGTTCTAAACTATCAATTTTCTATATAGATTTTCATCTTAATCAATAAACCTTCATTTTAATAAAGTTATTTCACTTCCTTTTGAGAACTATTTGTTCGCGAATTTTTGTCGGCAAAAAAAATCTGGTATTTTACTACGCCAAATAGTGAGGATTCCGTTGCATAATTCATTAAAAAATGAATTTTTACGAGTTAAGAAAATTTTTTAGGACTCGTGGATTGCAGGATAAATACTCACTAACGCTCGTCTTTCACCCCGTTTCTCAGCCTCGTCAAATAAATTCTATATTTACCGTCAACAGACCAATATTGTATATATATTTACATACAAGTTCTTGGGGTTTACCTGCTTGGGCCGGTATTCCTCTACAGTACACTTTCAAACTTAATGATTACACAAGGTAGCCAAATGCTTGGCCTTTATGGGGTAGTAAAGATTTATTACATGGCATCTTTCCTGTTGGCACATTTGACCCCTTGTTAGGCCAAGCTATTTTAATTTGATATTTCATAAATTTTGACATATGTTTTCCACATGATTATTTTAATGTAAATATTTAGTATGACATTTAATGATATCTTATTTAAACTTTGTAAAAAAAATTGCTTGAAATAATTTTAAGTAATTTGTTTTTCGCAAAAATACCTCTTGTGTTTTTATTTTATTGCTAAGTGGATATGACGTAATTGGTGACGCTGTCCTTGTTCATTTGTGTCTTTTGTCTTTGTGTATGTATTATCTGTTTGTGCTTTATCCAAAATCTTGTTTTTGTCTGCATTGCAATAATATTTGTAATAATTCCTAAAATTATACGAGACTTACCTTGGTTAAAGTTGAAGTATAATTGGGATTCTATGAGTCATAGACTCACTGGAGGGCTAAAATGAGATTGTGCTGTGCATGTACGTAAATCAGTCTTAAAAACCATCAGAAAATTTCTGGTAGGTCACTCCACGAAATAGTCTGAACTTTTATAAAAATGAAGTCATGAATATGTACCTCGTACAGGAAGTAGGGGGACATTTTAGCCCTCAAGTGAGTCTATGACTCATAGAATCCAAATTATACTTCAACTTTAACCAAGGTAAGTCTCGTATAATTTTAGGAATTCTATTTCGTCATATCACTTCCGGTCAAAAATGAGACTTCAAAGCCAGTGACCGTAAAACCAGAAAATTTCTGATTCTCATAAATGTAATAAAATATCACTTAACAAATCTTCGAAGATCTAAAAATCTAATTAACAAAATTGTCCTCAATTTCTTTCTTGTAAAACTTGGCAAATGTCTTTTCTCTACTCCATCCTGCTTTTTTCAAAATCCCATCTCATCAGAATTCACATTAGCTTTGGAAGTGACTGCAGAACGGACACTGTGGACCATAAATTTTAGTATCTACTCCAGCTTTAGATAAGATTATCCTGTTCCATCTTGAAATAGTTTCCTTAGATACTTCTTTGTGAGGTTTTACAAAACTCAAAAATAACTGAGAACAATTATTCCTATACAAACAAGTTCGTTTCAAATATTCCTTAATCACAGTATATATACACAACCGCCTATCGGGCGGGTAAGCTTTAAAATGAACAAAAACTTCCCTCCGACTAGGACGACTTTGCTTGAGAAGTCCGTCATATTTAAAAACGTTTTCAGTACTAATTATCTACAGACAATAGGTGTATTGACTGGGTTCTAGCAGCTCCTGTCGACGCTACTAACATTGTTAACTTAAGTGTCAGATCTTTCAAATTCAAACTTCTAACAAGTGACAATTGTCGAAGCACAAGTAATACTCTATCAACATCCCAAGTACAAGAATATCTTGGTACTATGGGTCTCAAATTATAAACACCTCGGAGATAACGAATTTCTAACGGATTTTTCCCACTAATACTCCCATCTATTTTAATTCCAAAAGCTGATAAAGCACCTCTGGTTGTGTTTAAAGTACTATAACCTAAACCGAAGTCAAATAGGTATGAAAAATATTCTAAAATATTTGTTATATCAGGTTGAAATTGATTAACTTCTCTTTCACGACAATATCGAATCCATCTTTCAATGCACGATGAGTATTGTTTCTTAGTTCCTGTTTTCCAGGAAGACATAAGTATTTCGGTTGTCCTTTTAGAAAAACCTTGTTTTTGGAAATGTTTCCGGCCACGAAACATGCAGCTAACACCATACTGTCCTTCAACGGATGTTGATGTTGTTTGTTGTGGTGTAGATATAACAATGTCTCTCCTCATGAGAATACAAGATTTGTATATCAATAACTACATTATCTGAGAGAACCATGGTTGAGATGGCCATAGTGGAATAATGATTATTGCTTGTGTTTTGTTCATTATCAACTTATGTGTGTAAGAACCGAGTAAGCTAAAAGGAGAAAAAAGATAAACACAATTAAATTTTCCCCAATCAACAAGAAAAGCATTGCTTTGCTTAGCGTAAGGGTCTTGTTTAAATGCACAATAACACTCAGCTTGATTATTCAAACGGGAGACATAAAGATATATATCTGGCTTGCCCCAGACTTTCACAATTGACTCAAATATAACTTCATTCAGTTGCCATTCTAATTGATCATTAAAGGATCTAGGCAAACAATCTGCCTCAACATATGATTTTCCTGGAAGATGGGTGTAGGAAATCCATACATCATTATCTATACACCAAGCCCATATAGACTTAGCTATTTCATTACAATCAGCGGATTTACAACCACCCATATTGTTTATGTACGCCACTGCAGATGAATTGTCACACAAAACTTGTACATGCTTGCGCTTTATTTTATCTTTAAATGACTTCAGAGCAAAGTAAACAGATAACATTTCTAAGTAATTAATGTGTTTCTTTGCCTCAGTGATTGACCAGCGACCTCTTGTTTCCTTACTTTCCAAAACAGCACCCCAGCCTATCATTGATGCATCTGTTTGCATAGTGATGTCAGGATTTCCACGAGCAATAATTCTGAACTGAGCATACATATAATCAATCCGTTAGAAAAGGTCTAATTTCATTTCTGATGTTATATGCATAAAAGCATCAAAATTTCCCTTAAAAGTTTTGAGTGCTTCAACCTTTGCTCTCTCTAAATTTCTGTAAAACAATTTTCCATAATCTACTGCAGAAAAACTAGAAACAAGTAAACCAATTACTCTAGCTACCTATCGTATTGAGGCTCATGTTTTCAATGAAAGGGTTTCACATTCTTTTTTGATTAAATCTTGTTTCTCTTTAGGTAAAATTACTAACATCTTTTCAGAATCAATAATATTACCTACAACTGTTATTTGCTTACTTGGCTTGAAACCAGACTTATCTTTATCTCCATTAATCCTACTGTTTCCTTAATATTCATAAGACATTCAGTCTCAGAATCGCCAAATAGCAAACTAACGTCAATATACCCTATGTTGACATAACCTAAGCTTCTCAATTTTGCGAAAACTGGCTTCAATAATTTTGTAAGCAATCTTGGGGCAGATGCCAGACCGTTTGGCAAGCAGGTATATTGAAATAGTTTATCTCCTCATATAAAACACAAGTATTTTTGATGCTCTTCAGCAATGTGAACACTGTAATAGGCATGTCTTAAATCTACAGAAGCCATAAATATACCTTTTTGTCACAAGTGAAACTGCTCTTTCAAAAGAATCCATTTTAAAATGATGATATACTACAGCTTCATTTAAACTTTTTAAATTTAATATCATCCTAAATTCTCCATTCTTTTTAGGTCGAATGAAAATTGGAGATAAAAATATATCTAATGATAATGCATTTAGGCAGTAAATTTGTATACATTTCATTGTCAATTATCTCTGTTTTCTTTAGATTAAAATGAGTTCGTCCCAATGAAAACCTTTGTTGTGGACAAATATCATCAACAAATTCAATATGACATTGTTCAACAATATCTAAAATGTGTGGATCAGAAGTAATTTTCTCCCATTCAGAGATAAACGATTTCAATCTACCTGCTTGAAATTCTCCACTAACCTGCTCATTTAGTTCCTCATGTCCCCTCTCTTGGGGTTTTTTGAACCCCCAGGGGTTCTGTCAACATCTTTCTGATGTCTATCATACGATGAATTTCTTCTGCCTGTGCCACGGCGTCTACCACCACCACGAAATCCAAAGCCTCTACGACCTCCTTGTCTACGACGAATTATGCGACTACCCAATTTATTGCAAGTTTCAATCTCTTTTGCTTACTTCGACACATCATCATCAAAGAGAAAGTTGTTGTAAGGCAAAGAGTGGGCACATAAATGAACATAATCCCAGCACAAATCAGGTTTTATCAAATCCCTCCGGAGCAAATTGATTTGTCTGTTGCAATGACACAATAAAGCTAACGAGTCATTACAATTATCTATCAACTGGGAGTTACCGCATGACTCATCTTTAGCCATATCATTTACAGTTCTAGTCATAATTATGGCAGACTTAATAACTGACTTCTCAATGTACTGTAATTTCTTATCAATCTGTTGAGTAGAGGGAGCTATAAGGTCCCAAACTAACTGATTTGTGCGAACCACAGTCAGACCAGTACAATTATCAGGCCTACCATTGACATCGTCTTTAGTCAACTCATTATATTGCTCCTCGTTCATGCCATTATGAAACAAATCTGTTACATTTTCATCCAAAGTCTGATCAACATCATCAGAACATACCTCCTTAATCTTAAAACGTTTTGACATCGACGAGAACCTACTTAGTGGTTTATCGTCATCAGCTTTACGCTTTCCAGAAGAAATAACAGATTGTTCAGCTTGACCTGAACAATCGTCATCATAATCTACATGATCATCTTCACCATCCTCAGCATAGAGATCAGATTATAAAGAATCAATTCTGTCAACCAATGACTGAATTGTGACATTTTGAGTTTGCTGTCTAGATTGAATACTCTGCAAAAGGTTCATAATACCACTATATTGGCACACATTAGCCTGTGACATACTAGAACTATCCGACTTCTCCCGCTGAGAAGTGCGTTTACCAAGGCCAGAACCTGAAGCAGTCGCCGCACTCTGTCTACTGCTAGAATTAGAAACCCTGTGTTTCGTGTTTGTGAAACTCTCAATGTCTTCCCTACTTTCGAGATGTTTTCCCTTCGTATTAACACAACCTAAATAGTTGTGTTCTAAATCCAGGAGAACATCGTCCTGATCTTTCTGTTTCGCTTTATTTGCTACCATTTTTCCGCCATTTCCCTAGGCATGTGCTCTACGACCAATTTACAGTAATTACCGACAATCAGCAAACCGTCGTAAAATGTCGCAAAATGGTATGTAAATAAAGTTACTACGTAACTTTAAACAATCAGAGCCAACCTCGTTGACTGAAGCTATAAATTAAAGCCAACCTCGTTGACTTAATAAAAATATTTTTATTTGTTGACTGACTTGAGAAATAAATCTTTCTCAATATCGGACCACGTCCGATCAGTACAAATGCAATCAGCAGACTGATTTATGTACATGCGCAGCACAATCTCATTTTTGACCGGAAGTGATATGACGAAATAGAATTATTAACATGTGTTATATGTAAGTGGTCTTTGTTTATATTCTTTGGCTATGTTGCCTTAATGTGTAGTGTTTGCTTAGTCTTTGTGTTGATGTATTTTAATGCGTGTGCTTTAGCTTATTTTGCTAACACCATTGCTTCATGCTTTTTCATGAGTAACATTGAGCGTAACTAGCATTCATCCAATTATATATCTTTACATTTCAGCTGAGATACTTTGATGGTGAATCTTTAAATGAGGACACATTTGAACTGACAACCAACGAATTTAAATCTGACTCGAGAAGGAAACTTATATTTCAATGGTATGTATTGTTTTGTGCCTATGTATGTTCAGTTAATTTATCACAGTGAAACTAGTTAATAATTATGATAGGGTTCTGATATATTGCATGGCTGATATAAAATATTCCTTTTCTGGGTTGAAATAGAAAAAATATATAAATTAGTCTTTCCTTAATACCAAAATTTTAATCAGATAATGATACTTTGATACTTTGTGTTTAGCGTCATATGTATTTAAGAATTGTTTTTTCTTTTTAGATTAACTTTGAAATCCTGAGTTATTAAAAACAGACTATACTAATGTAGTAAAGTCTTAATCAACCATCATCTGGGTAACATCATCTGCAGTAATCAAGAAAGCAAAATATGATTTACTACCACTATTCACTCGGTCTTTACAAAAAACTTCTCAGACCGCAATCCACGATATAGCTGATTTTTATGTTCTGTTATATCATGGCTTTTGTTGACTATATAAAGTATTGAAAACTTATTAAACTTGTTTCTTATTGCCGCAAGCTCGAATCCCAGTGGAACGAACCTGGATATGTCTAAATCTCATTTTGTATCCATCGTCAACTAATTCAGTAACTTTGTGTCTGTCTGTCTGTCTGTGAGCTTTTTGCTTGGCAACCACCAAGCTAGACATATCTGCAGTATTATGTTACATGCTCGGGATTGTAATCCATGTTATATACTTTGGAGTTATCTCCCCATGATTCATCACTTCCGTTTTTTAATCAAATATGTCGAACACTGCAATGTCGTTCTGTTGATGCCAAACTATCTTCACGATTAAACAAGATCACGCCAGTCATCCATCTTATTACATGGTGTCAGATGTGGGATTGTCTGCTTCTTTCCACCGGTGGTCTGTGTTGTCTGGACTTGGGCGCACGAACTTCAGCTAAGCTTGGGTGAATTGTACTTGTATCCATTGTCCGTGACTGCTCCTGTGAGTATTCATAGTTCTGTGCAATTTGTATTATTTTATCTAAAGTTAATGTATCGCCTTCATTAATGAACCTCTCCTTTAAGGACTAGTGACATGATTTTATCATATCTGTTTTTTTTGCAACTAAATCTCTTAATAGGTATCAAGAAAAAAAACGTCTCTATTCCCATATTTGGGATATATAAATAATAGTTTACGCCCATAATAACTGTCTAGTGAGCTACCTGTAATTTATGCATATTGTTCAATCCAAACCGAGGCTGATATTGTGTGACGTCATTTGTTCTATTGATAAATTTTGAGAAGGAAGTGATTAACAGATTGATTGGCAGCTAATTTACCTTTCAATAACGGTGTTTTGTTTACAATTCAAACACGTGTTCTGATGAGATAGAGGATATCCGAGATAGATTCCAACATGGTTTATTGTGCAGCATTTGGTTGTAATAACCAAGCGAAAAAGGGAAATGGACTAAGTTTTTTTTCATTCCCGAAAGATAGTAATCTCAGAAAAGTGTGGACACATTACTGCAAGAGATGAAACTTCGTTGCCGGTCCCAGTCATAGGTTGTGTTCTGCGCATTTCTCCAAGGACAGTTTTACACAAGGCCCATTGAGGATGGCAGAGCTAGGTGTTCACGGTAAATTCCAGACACGGTTGGAGCCAGACGCCGTTCCATCGATACCATTGACAGTCAACAGAGAGGTGAAAGATTGCCGACCCATTCAACTTCCGATGCCTTCGAAAAGCGTAGGAAAGCCGAGGTTAGTAAATTTATGCATATATAATTGTCGTTTCCAATGTAACTTGTATTTGTACATGTGCAATCAACTTGTAATACTATTAACGGTAAATATATTATATGCAAATTTCCTAGTGCTGCCTGGTTTTGACTTTTGTAAGCAATCTCGTACTGTTACCCTAGCGAGAATGCATACTGGTAGTTATTCTGGTCATATCACCGATAGAAAGAAAAACAAATTAGAAAAAAGGCAATTGTTGATATTGTCTAAGCTAATTACTCATTTGAAATGATCAACATTCATTGTGTAGACCACAGGTGCTTGTGGACAGGACAAAGCATCCCCATTTTTTCTTCAATTCCATGGCTTAGAAATGTGCAATCAGAAAACGGCATATTATTGCTTTTTAGCATATTTCTAAGCCATGGAATTGAAAAAAAATATTTTAGCTATATCATGGCGACCAGTTTCAGTGGTGAAATGTACATCTTTTCATAATGGTGTTTGAAATGTACCTTTACACTTAGCTGTTAGTCCGTTACTTTTTCAAATTATACATGAAGTATCATTACTGTATGAAACAGGTCAAAGAGGAAAAAATGTATTGTGTACATACATGTATTGTATGAAGTTCAAGGACTTTACATTTTATTTGTCTTTCAGCTTGCATTTGAGGACCATACAAGAGCATCAACTCCAGATACAGAAGTTGATGATGCCCCTTTACCAGCTGAATCATCCTCACTGCCTGCTTTATGTACAACTAATGATGATCCAGTTCCTTCACCACCAGCCACAACTGCCAAAATGGTCAGCAAGAAACTTCAAGTTAACCTGAAACCGCCACAACGAACCCGAAGTCATCAAACCAATTCAAAGATTACAGGTTGTACCCAAACCATCATAACATATAAAACTGTCAGTACACAAACAGACCAAGATGACCAACACATCAATGCAGACACATTTACAAAGCATGTTGAAGACGAAGATGATAATTACAGTGATGGTGATGACGATGACGACAATTATCAACCTACTACTTATGATGAAAGTTCAACCGATGATAACAATGATTACGAGGTTCAACAGATGAACTACAAACTTAGTCCTTAATCATCTCCACTTGACGAGAAACAGTTTCTAGTTAGCGAGTCCGCATTATACCAGATATTGTCAGTTTGCCAGTACTGTTGTTCCGAAGCCACACCCTACATCCAGTACACTAAAGGAACTCTTAATTTCAACAACATCAGTGTGCATCAATGGTCATATTTCTATGTGGAAAAGTCAGTCATCACACAAGAGTATGCCTTGGTCAAACGTCATGACAGCAACAGCCATCATGTGTAGTGGTGTCAACGCGGCAAAAGCTTTGAAGATGTTTGAGCACATGAACCTCCAGATGTTCTCTTCACGCACTTATACCAGACTCCAGTCACTGTATGTTGCACCATCTGCTACAGTAACCTGGGATTCCGAACAAGCCACTCTGCTCCAAGACATGAACAACAGACCTGTGGTACTGGGAGGTGATGCTTGTTGTGACTCCCCCGGGTACTCTGCCAAGTATGGTTCATATACCCTCATGAACCTGGTGACCAAGAAGATTTTGGATTTCCAACTGGTACAGGTGTGTATGTCTAATTTTTCTTACGTTGAGAGCAAATTAATGAAGTAATGTAGTGAGTAATATATAACTTAATGACACATCAGCAATATTTCAGCTATATCGTGGCGAGGAAAGTTACATAACTCACAAAAAAGTACAACAGAATGAGAGTGGACAATGTATCCTATAATAATATTTGTTTAATGCCTCATCAGCAATATTTTAGCTATATCGTGGCGAGGAAAGTTACATTAACTAACAACACAAAGTACAACAGAATAAGAGCAGACAATAAATCCGGTAAAATTCAGTATTTCAATATTGAAACACATTCAATTAATATATATATATACGACACACATAGCCAATGTTGTCTGGTTGTCAATATGCCACATGCATGATGTATATTATTTTTTTTATCCACACCTTTCTTGAAAATTATAACACACTGCATTATCATTCCAGTGCAATGAGGTCAAAGGCTCCACACATATGGAACTGGAGGGTTTAAAGAGAGGGATGACTTTTCTTGAAAGACTTGTTAAAGTGAAAGACCTTGTCACAGATCTCCACTCCATGGTAAAGAAGTATACGAGAGAGAACAATAAAGACCTTGTCACAGATCGGCACTCCATGATAAAGAAGTATATGAGAGAGAACAATAAAGACAAGAACCACTACTTTGATGTTTGGCATGTTGCTAAAGGTATGATCATTAGTTTGCTTCTTTTATAAACAGCTCAAAATAGTTTTCGTACATTATATATACATATGTATGCTCTGCTCTATATACATGTAGTTTAATGGAATTTAATGTCAATACAGCAATCTTTCAGCTTCACGTATATCTTGATGGCAAGAACAACTACTGACCTTAATCAAGTACCTGGTAAACTTTGTTACACATGTGCCATGTCTGTTTGTAACCTTACATGCCTTATGAAGGAGAAAATCTCGCTAAAAAGTAATAAAGTTTCATCAAAATCCAATGAACAGTTTAGGAGGAATTGCACTTTTTTTGGCATGGACAGACGGACAGGGTGCTTCCTATATACCCCACAAACTTTGTTTGCGAGGGAATAAAAATGATTGCACACTTTTCCTTATATGAAATTATCATGATTACTAGTATATATAAACTTATAAAAAAAAAATTTCCACAGGGGTTAGAAGAAATCTGGTAAAGACATTCAACCTTGGATAAAGTCCATCAACAACCACATATACTGGGTTTCTGCTTCATGTGGTACCAACCAATCCCTGAAGGTTGCCAAATGGCTGTCAATTACCAACCATATATGTAACCAGCATGAGGGCCACTCCGACCAGTATCAGCAGTGTGACCACGAACCACTTACACAGGAACGGAAATTGTTACAGAAAGGTAAAGACAGTTAATATTGTAAAAGAAATACAAATGTTATTGTATTTTCAAAATTTTTATTTACATTGATTATTTTTTTTTACTTTTGGTGTTTAACGCCACATTCAACAATATTTCAGCTATATCATGGCGACCAGTTTTAGTGGTGGAGGAAACCGGAGTACCCGGAGATTACCACCGACCATGGGCAAGCAACTAGTAAACTTTATCACTTGCGGCTGCGAGTCGAGTTCACGTTTTCTTTGTAATTTACAAAGCCGGGTGCGAACCGACGCCGTATTGGTGATAGGCGTGTATATGTTTCGAACAGTATATGCAAAAACAGTTCGAGTAAATTGGACCTATGCACTGCAAAAAAGCTAGCAGACAATTTAGTACTTGCTCTAAAACCGTCTGCTAAAAGCATAAGGATCGAGTAACTAAGATGCTAATTAGTTGATGGCAGATGTAGAAAACATACTGTGTAAACGTAACGTCTGCTTTGCATATATGCAAAAGCAGATTGTGTAAATATGCCTTTAATCTTATTTCATTTCAGTTAAAGGCAGCAAAGGAATAAATGTATTTCCCTCCCACTCTAAATCATTGGGAACTACATTTTGTATATGTCTGTGTTTAACCATTGCACATTATTTTTGTTTGAGGTTCAGTGCCACATAAATTACTGAGGGGTGTCTTGGAAAACGGCCACCTGCTGAGAAATGTCCCAAAACTTTCGCCAGTGGACCAGACACACTATTTAGAAGTGTTTCACTCCATAGTAAACCAGTTTGCACCAAAGAGCACCCACTTTTTCTATGCCGCAATGCTAGCAAGGTAGTTCTTTTCTTTGGAATTTCTATAGCTTTCTACTGATTTGTGCATATAATATATATAGCAGTATAGAGTAAATTGTGTCACATCTGTATTGATGTTGATCATCATGAGATAACTGCAGTATTGCTGACATTATGTAAATCAATTAATCATCAATCAATCAATAATTTGGTTGAACAGAATTATTTTGCTTATTATTACTGTCTAATCGGTTCTTTAAATTTAAAGCTGTATGTTATACTATTCACAGGTTATCTATAGCAGCCATTCATTTCAACGAGAATTGTGAAAGACAACAACTTGTGACAGAAAATGGTGATTTATGCTACAACATCAGCTATCCAAAAGCCAAGAAGGGTACGGAACCAGTGGTGAAGCCACGAAAAGGTCCTCCAACATATGGTAAATTTTTCCATTTTCTAGATCGATTGATTTGGATTTTTGGTGTTTTAACACCACTTTCAACAATATTTCAGCTATATCATGGCGAACAGTTTTAATGGTGGAGGAAGCCGGAGTACCCGGAGAGAACCACTGGTAAACTTTATCACTTGCGGGTCGAGTGCACCCTTTTTGTAATTTACAAAGCCGGGCGCGAACCCACGTCGTATTGGTGATAGGCTTGTATGAGTTGTAGATCCAACGACCTAACTCATTTAGCCACCCGGGCCCCCATTTTCTAGAAGACACATCTCCAAAAAAATAATCATAAAATATGCCTTAGTATGTACATGTATAGATACAATAACATAACCCTATGTCCGCTACACTCCCTATCTAGTATACAAGATATGTTCATGCAAACATTAAGGAGAAGACGTCACACTCTAGCTTCTAGAATGTTTGTCCCTTACAAGAAAGAAAATCATGGTACACATGTACATTGAAATTTGACTCAAAACTTAGTTCAACTTAAGAGTATTTGTGCATATCCTGTGCGATAGAGTCTGTCCGTTACTTGTTGAAGGTTGGTCACAATGGTGGTTTTCTCTGGGTTCTCCCGCTTCCTCCAACACTAAAACTGACCGTTGTATATGGCCGTTACGTGTTAAAATAAAAAAATATGTTGAACACCATCATGTATTATCTTGCTATACCCTCGGCAAACAAAGTTTGGGGGGGGGTATAGGAATCACCTTGTCCGTCCGTCTGTCCATGAATCTTGTAAGCACAACTCCTCCGAACCAGCTAGATGGAATTGCATAAAAATTGACACAGTTGTAGTACACCATCTGAAGATGTGCATGAAGGAATATAATTCCGGTCCACATTGTAGAAGGAGAGATAATCAAGCTTAAACTTTTTAAATATGTTGCAGGCAGGGTATCCTTTAGTGAGTTTACTCACAGCTCTAGTTGACATTTTGAAATAACCTAGTATTATATATTTCAGGAGAAAACATCTTCAATCTAATGAACGACGAGCTTCGTCAGAGAAATATACCATGGTCAAACTGCTTGGCTCTTGGTTGTGACAATGCAAATGTTATGACCGGACACAACAAAGGAGTATTTGCATTTGTTAAAGAAAAACAACCTCAAATATTTTTGGCTGGATGTACATTGCATTTAGTCCATATTGGTGCCAAACAAGCTGCTGCCACAGCTTTACCAGCAATTGATGACTTATTGGTTGACATTCATTATTATTTTAATAAGAGTGAGAAAAGACAATCAAACTTCAAAGACATACAAGAAATGTTTAATGTGACACAAAAGAAAATGCTCAAGCATGTTTGTACCAGATGGCTAAGCATAAAAAGGTACTTTAGAAATTTACATTTAAAAATGAAAGATATTGGGTAAATACACATGAGAGAGACACTATAACATAAATCACTTCTTGGTTTTGGACACAGTTGTATGTCCTTAAAGGGATATTAAAGCTCATCTTAACATATATTTTTCAACTCGCGACAAAGGTTGTTTTTTTCAATTTAATTGTAAAAACAATCCAAACATACTTTGCACGTCCATATAATCCCTAATATCGTTAAAATATCACTTAAAAGGGTCGAAATTAATTTTTGTCCAGGAAGCAAAAAATTCAATTATTTGAAAAACCCAGAGAAAACCACATGACATGACAGAATTATTTATCAACGAATTATGTCACTTTTGCAAAGATTCATTGATAAAAACCGGGATAATTTATCATAAATATCATTTATTGAACCAATTGCAAGTTTTCATGAGATACAAATAAACACCAAAATTAGCTTTAATATCCCTTTAAGTAGAGGGCATATACTATAAGCCCATGTAGTTATATTAAAAGGAATAGAGATATGGTATCAACTTGAAACATGTGGATACATCACAGAAGTCACCACGAAAATGTTTTTTTATTGCGGTTTTGAAGATTACCTAAAAAACTAACATTATTTTCATGTTATGATTCCAACTTTTATCAAACTGTATGCTGTTAAGTGTTTGAAATTAATTATGTTTATTATTCTCTGTGTTAAATAAAACATTAAGCAACAATGATATATTATATATTCCAATATATGACAATCAAAGTGACAAGAAAATGTTGACCAAAGTAGGAAGTCCACAATACAAAGTTTGCAAATGATCGAGTGGTATGTCGACTACTGATAAAAACTAATTTCCTGACTGAGTACAGGCATTTTTATGAAGCTAGTCAAGCCCCATGTGTACTATGACATCACAAGTTTTTACAATAGTACATATGCAAATTCATTAGCAAAAAGGTAAATCATTTGAAAAGATTATTTACATGTTTATATATTTACAGGTGTTTGGAGCGCTTACTTCATAACTAGGATGCATTAAAGGTGTTATCAAGGAGGAAAAAAACAAGAAAAAAAAATCTTCCAATACAACTCCAAGGATTGATAAATCATTCTCTACAGTCGGTAATATGTCATCAGGACCAACTACCAGCAGCAAAAGTACTGGCAGTAAACCATCAGCACCTACTAGAAGCAGCACTGGCAACAAGACAATACTAAACACAGTTGATGGTAGTGAACAATCTTCAGACACACATGAAACTTATGCAGAAAAGAAAGTTAATGCAATTTATGACTTCATGCGTTCGCCAACCAATAAATTGTATGCTATAGTTACACAGTAAAGGTTTTTGATGAAGTTTTATGTAAAACAGTTCTGAATAAAAATGTTGAAATGTTGAATATTTTTAATGAAAGTATTATTTGAGCTTGGGATTAAGTTGAAAGCAGGAAATCATTTTGAAGAATATATTAATCAGATTGAAACTTATACATGCATGCCTAAGGGTGGAGTATGCATGTTTTGAACAAATAAAACCTATCATTGGCATGTATCATTAGCATTTGAAGTTTTGCTTTCAATTCCTAGAACAAATAGCTATTTTTGTTTAAATAAGCCAAATTTTAATAATGCAATGGGTTCAAGGAGGTCACATAATATAGCAGCAAACATATGACATAAGAAGCTGTTTTACATACTATATGCTCATTTATCCATCAACAAAATATTATTCAGGTCACAATTAGGAAAACTACTCTTACAAATTGAAAACTACACTTAGGTAAGTCTGAAACTACTACTGCTAGTCAATAGGGGTAAACAGGTCTGGTTACTATGTAAACAGAAGAAAGGTGTCGAGCATGATGACCCCTCCCACTTTTCTACATGAATAATTGATCCTATTTTCCTTTCATTTACCACTAGTTCAACTAGTATCAGCGAAATGCAAAATAAGAATCATATAGTACATTTCTTCAAATAATATAACAAAAAATATTAATTGTATGCGTCTTACCAGGTTGTATTTATCAATCGATCTTGGTTTTGCGAATGTTGGTCAAGGTCAATGTCCGAGTCGGAATCTGAACTTTCTTCGTTGAAAACAACAATGGCAATGTCCAACAAAGGCTCAAACTGGTACGGACGAATATCAGAAACAGCTTCATCAATGTTCATGTTGCTGTTACTGTGTGCCATAGCAATAAATCGATGCTTTCCTCCGTGTGAATAACTTCCTCGTGTGTTCATCCAGCCATTTTGTTCCAAAAGAACAAGTGACGTCATAATGTTACGTTACCAACTATCTCATTAATATTAACAAAAAAGTGAAAAATTTACTAATTAGTCAAGGATTGTCTGCTTTGTTTGCTTTTATTTATTAATTAATCATAAAATAACAGTCAGCTGAACAATAATTATTTTTTTTGTAAAATCGTGTCACTAGCCCTTTAACTTTGTGCGAATTAGTTCCGAACACAATCCGGTTCCTAATCATTTCGTCTGGTTCTTTGTAATTGCAATCTTTTGCAATAAGTTTTATTCTTGTCACAAATTGTTCAATTGTCTCCCTTTTCTGAACTTAATTATTAAATTTGTATTTTGCAAAGATAGAATTCGTTTTGGTTGAACAAATTGTAAAAATTTGTCAAAATGTACCTTTAAATTCTTCTTGTCATCGTTTGTGAGAGTACAAGTGTTATAAATGTCTCTACCTTTCTCTCCTACCCACAACAGTACGTAACTTTAACAGATTTAGTCAAACCATCATCAACATAAAAGGCATGTTGTACAAAATATGAACCACGCGGGAATTCCTTCTCCTGGGTCCTTGCTAGATATTTCAGGCCATAGTTAGCACATCCAGGAGACGATGCAACCCCAAATAAGTGAACTTTCATCCTATACTCTAACGGTTCCTTCTCATTATTAATGTTTCCATTCTCCCACCATAGAAATCGTAGAAAATCACGGTCAGTCTAAGGTACAATAAATTGATGAAACATCCTTTCAACATCACACATGATGGCCACAGGGTGCCTTCTGAACCTGCACAGAACACCAGTGACCCCATTTGTGAGATCCGGTCATGTCAGCCGATATTGGTTTAGAGAAGAGTTATGGTATTTTGGCAGAACAGTCAAAGTCTATGCGAAGTTTATTTGGCCTTTTTGAATGGTATGCACCTTGATGGGGAATATACCACAGATGTCCATCAACAGCTTCCGTTTCTGCAATTTCAGCATCTCCCCGATCTATTATTTCTTTCGTGAATTGCTTATAATGATCATAATACCTCTGGTCATTCTTAAGTTTGTGCTTCAAGTGGTTCAGACGTATCAAGGCAAGACGTCGGTTGTTAGGAATCGTGGGTTGTTCTTTGAAAGGTAGTGGCATTTCTAGATGCCCATCATCACGCTGGAAGATTTTGTTGTCCGTGATGGATAAGAAATTTATATCCTCTTGGGATACCTTCGTATTTTGACTTTTATCTTGAGCAAAGTATGTTTCAAGCACATTTATCAAGTCTTTAGGTGAGAAAGGAGGCAATTCCTTCACGGGTGAGCGATTACACACGCTTATTAGAGATGAATCATCTGATACTGTATTAGAATAACCAACAATACTCCATACCAGTTGAGTCTGCAATGCGTACGGCTCATTATCTTGTCCTATCAATAACTTTCTAGGCGCCAGTGCCTGCGAACAATTATAGCCGATGAGTAATCCAACCTCACATGATTGAAGAGGTGGCAAGTCATTAGTAATCTGCTGAAGATGTGGCCAGTCCTTAACAGTGCCTTTCTCTGGAATATGAGAGTGGTCTGCTGGGATAAAATTTCTGGTGTAAGCCTGATTTATTGACACCTTATCATGTTCTGATGACTTGAACGCTCTAACCTGTAAACCACATACTCTGAAATTCTCTATAACAGTATGCTGTGCAGTCATTGTCGATAAGCTTAGTTTTACAGGTCTACACGGTATCTGAAGTGCAGAGACAGTATCGTCTACAATAAATGTGTCACTCGGAGTCCAATAATGCATAAGTCAGAATCTCTCTTGACGGTTCTCCTTGTAAGAGACCCATACTGGTACAATCATAGAAGTACTCTGTCAGTTGTTTTGACTCACTCTGAACGAGCTTGCTGACTTTAACTCAACGTTGTGTACTGAATATTTATTTGATGATTGGTTAATAGGATGGCGGTCTTCATGTAGGCATGTAGGATGTTTCCTTTTACAGGTACCACATGTGTGTTGTCTTTTACAGTCCTTATTTAAAGACAACCAAAGCATAAGTTATTATCACGCACAAAAGATCGTTTATCACCAATGGAGATTAACAGAAACCTTTCACATTTGAATACACGATGACCGACTGTCTTGCAATAGTCACAAACCACGATTTTACCATCAGTCACATATGTAGACTTATCATGATTGAATGCAGTAGTAGCTAAAACCCTCACTCTATTAGGGGCTTTGGGTTCTAAAGCATAAAGTGACGAGATAGGGTTACACGCCACCCTTGCTTCACTGACTATAAATTCCACAAACTGCTTGAATGAAAGGTATGAGCCAGTCTCATCAAGCGCCTTTGTCAATGAAGCCCAATCAGGGAGTTTGCTAAGTAGTATTTTTATTTTCAAAGCAGTCATTCAGTATACTAAGACTTGGTATGTGTGGTGTGGCGTCTCTACAACCTTGAAGAAAATCACCAAAATCCCGAAGTGCTATCTATTTTAGGCCACCTGTCTAACTTGTTACGAAAGGCCTTCTGCATGATAAAAGGATGACCATACCTTTCATCCAGTACCTTCCTGGCGTTTTCGTATGCTAACTGACTACTACTGTAGAAGAATCCCTCTAGTATCGTTCGTGCCGCACCTCCAAGATACTTCTTCAGGTAAAATATTTTCTCTTGTGGAGGAATACCCTTACGTTCAATAACCATCTCGAATGAAGTCTTCCATTCAATATACTGTAGAGGGTCGCCAGTAAATACATTAGGTTCTGGAACTGGCAAACGATTGAGATTAACAGACTCTGCAAGAACCTTTGCAAGCGTGTTAGTATCTTGATTCATGTATGGAGTTGCGTTCAAACTAGATTGAGTCTGTTGTAAAGTGTTCACTTGATGACTTGGATCACGCACACTTGCATTGCCTAGTTTGATTTAATATGGCTCAATGGTATCGAAGGAGAAGATTATGAAAGCTCTTACTGAAGCTGGCCTGGTCAATGAGGTTCAAGACGGGTTGTAGTGTTATCGTTTATTCAACTGTAAGAACTGAAACAATAAAAATGAACAATAGTAAATTACAAAGTACAATTTCAGTACTACATTTACACATGACACATTAAACAATAGTATGACAAACCAATCAAATCTATTATTGCATACATACATGTTTCTTCTGACTTTACATCAATACCTTGACAATTTAAATTTAAAACCTAGTAGTACTGTTGCAAATATATGCAATATTCATGGTTAAATTACGCTCGAGTTACAAATATATTCGGTTTGGTCATCAATCGTAAAATATCATACATTTTAGATATCAACTACAATTACACAAACAATTAAGACTACCACATATTACAGTTTTCATACTACAGTTAAACATGAAGTAAACGTGTTATTTGGAAGTTAAACAACACAACTGCTAAACCATGTGCATGAGAATCGTGCACAGACTACAGACACGGAATGCATATTTAGGCATTTTATATATATATATATACAATACAATTAAACAGTCAGGAGCGTTTATACGTTTATCGTTACAATATTGTGCTCTTATATTACCTTGTTCTCCTGACCAAGTTGCTAGTCATTAAATCGTTATGTGTAACTTCATCAAAGGAAATCGTTCGTTCAATATTCTAATTTTCTACTGAGGGAAATATAAGTGTTGGGGAAAGAAAAAAACAGGCATGCGCAACAACACTTCACAATCCATTAATGAATATAAAAAATGACATAAAAAAATTACAATTTACAGGGAAAACACTGGCATCTTTCGTAAATGGCCCCTTTGAGTTGATTCTGAAATATCGGTTTTAATGCCTTGTGATCACATTCGACAACGAATGGTCTGGTTCTGAGATATGAGGAACAATCTGATATAGTTGTGACCATGCCAAGGAGCTCTAATTTAGTTGGACCGTATGAGTTTTGCCATTTACTAAGAGTTTTTGAACCAAAGCGAATAACCCGAATGTCAGTTTCATTTTCATCTGTTGGAACTTTTTGATAAAGAATATACTCTATGCCTCTTGATGACGTATCTACCCCCAGATAGAACTCTTGTTTGTAATCAGGAAAGGTCAGAAATGGCGAATTCACAAGTAATGTTTTGACTTTTTCATAGGCATTTTATTACTCTTCAGTCCATTTAAAATGCACATATCTCTTCAAAAGTCGTTTGAGGGGTTCCATTTCTGCGCTAAAGTTCCGAATGTATTTTCGGAACCAATTGAATAAACCAACAAAACGACGTAATTCTTTAACTGATGTGGAAGCTGCGCAAATTTACATTTCTTTGGTCCAAGTTTCAAACCAGCTGCTTTGAGACGGGCGAAAACGGCATCTAAGTCTTGTATATGCTGATCAAAGGTTTCAGACACTATCAAAACATCATATAAATAGCATAGGCACGACTTTTAGTACCTTATCCATCAAAAGTTGAAACGATGAAGGCGATGAGCTTAATCCCATAGGTAAGCGCAAAAATTTAAATGTGCCATAGCATGTATTGAAAGCTGTGAAACGCTGACTTTGTTTTGAAATTGGAAGCTGAAAAAATCCACTCCTCATGTCGATTAGAGACATAACATTTTGTGTTTTCTTCGAGAAAGATTTAGTAAGATCCTGTATGTCCGGAATGGCATAGCTGAAGTGTTGAGTTTGAGAGTTTAAATACCGGAAATTGCAACAAAAACGACATTTTGACAAACTGCCCTCTTTTGACGTATTACTAATTGTATTGTTATGAACCTTTTTTGAAACAAGAACAATGGGACTTGTAATTGAAATATCCTCGGAATCATCAACTGGCGCAATTATGCCTTGTTTTAGGAGCTCGTCCCAATGATTGCGTAAAATTTCTTTCTTTTTGGGTGTCAGTCGATATGACCTTTGATTCTTAGACTTGAAGTCGGGTTTTAGTGTTATATCACATTGTACAAATTTTGTGTACCCTAAATCAGGATTTCTGTGTACCCTAAATCAGGATTTTCTGGCGTTACAAACAACTCTTTATGAGTTTGTAAAAATTTGAAGAACGACGTCTGTTCACTTTCGGATAACTGATTAGGCATTTCAAAATAAGATGCAAATTGTGAGTTTATTTTCTCCTCGTTAACCTTGAGATTTGTTAGTTCAATGTTATTCACTAAATGTTTACCTGTGTGTTCAGGAACAAAAACATGATCACTATCTAAAACCTCAAACTCAGAAACAATCTGCCCTTTATTCACAACTATAGTTTCACATTAGTTAAGTTTAATACGTTTATAGATACAGTACTATCCTTGTCAGCCTTTGGCGGCAATAAGTCCGTACTTGTCAAGATTTTTACTGCGACATATACCTTGAGTGCCGTACCGCACATTTCCCTTCAATTTACCTCATATCATAGTTTCCGTATTTGGCAGTATTGAAATCGGTTTCTGCGTATCCACATTCATGAATTTCACCGCTGATGTGTGATTACTAAAATCTAGAACTATATTCTTAGAACATAAATATTTGTTCCTAAAATCAATGGATGCGATGTTTGAGACATAATATATACAGGTATCCAGTGCTTACCCTGTGAAACTGTTATTTTAATATCAGATGTTCCAAAAATAATTACACATTGATTGTTGGCTAAAGTTATTGTTTCAAATGGAGATTTGAAATTAGATTTATGCGTGGCCGGTATTGAATTGTAACTTTGTTGAGACATCACATTTATTGAACTTCCAGTATCTATCAAAACTGAAATTTCTAAATTCGATATTTTCACATGCATATATAAAATTTTGGGACTGATTCAATTTCGTCATCGCTTGAATATTCTGTGTTTGAAATGTTATACTCATCAATTTCTACGTTATTGCATGATTTCTTAATGTTACTAGGTGATCGAGATTGTTGCCTGGCACGAGTTATTTGCCTCCCGAGGGAGCGTGCCATGTGGCCACCGGGTTCCTGTGGATTCCCGAATTTGCATGTTTAACACATTGAATAGCAGACTGACCATTCTGGCCACAGACCCTACACTGCATTTCTGGATACACATTGCCTTGTTCGTTCCAGTTACAAGCCTGTGCATAGTAATTTGGGGCACGACATTTACGGCACAACCTATCAATATTGTCTTGGTTATTTTGGTCGGACCTTGTCCGTGAACGTGGAGGATGATCGTCACTATTGTTAAACGTACCAAAATTTTTGTTTTTGTCTTGTGTCTTGCAGTTCACCTACAACAGACTTTTTGAATTCATGTAAATCTTTTATCTGAACATACTTGTCAGATGTGGGATTTGCAGCTGCAACTAACGGCACATCATCAGACCTATAGCCATACGCCTCTCCCATTTTTGCTGCAGATAGAGCATCTGCGCTACCTTTGTGATTACCAGCACGGACGAAAAAGGACAATTTTTCTGGTAAACCCTTTATAAACTTATTCATTATCTCATAATCAGATTTTGTCAAAAGTTGTCCCTTCTCAACTAATTGAGAATAGAAATCATCAATAGCCTGCCCCTACGACAGTTTTAGATTTTCGAACACTTCGCTTTCAACTAACATTGATGGGCTCTGCCAATCTACACTAATAAATTGTTTCCGAAATATTTGTTCAAAACCTCTCCAAGATGATTTATTTTCAGATGACAACATATTGAACCATGTAAGTGCTGGACCACTTAAATGTAAATGAAATGCAGCTATTTTTCGGGAATCCTCATACAGTTTGATATAGTGAAGGGTTGCGTAGGATTCGAATTCCGCAATAAATTGAGAAGCGTGTTCATGCGAATACCCGCCAAATTTTCTACAACTCGCTAATCTCTCCATAACTAAATCTCTCCATAACTAAATCTCTCCATAACTAAATCTCCAAAATTTAATGGTAAGTGTGATTGTTGATGAAACTTATTTTGATTGTGTGATGTAGATGTCAATATATATGGCCGAATGGGGAGTTTATACCAAGTAGAATCTTTGCTACAATATGAATAAGTTTTTGAGGTATCTGGTGTTGGAACTGAAGGCAAGTCGAAACCGGAATCTGGAGTAGGGGCTCTACACAAAAGGTAGCTTATGTCTGGCTCTAATTCGCTGGAAAATTTATTAAATTCCAAAAAATCATCAGACAATATAGAATCATCGCTGCATGTTGAATTTGACGACATATAAATATCAGGAAAATGAAGATATGTGACATATACAAAGCTTGGTGTAAAACTATGCTAACATATTTATTTAGTATATAATGAGATGAATCTCACATAATAGTAGTCATTAAAAAAAAAACATCTCTTGACAGAAACTTTTCCTGTGAGCCTTCCAAGTGAGTGTCAAACGAAGTGCAATGAGATAAATCTCACATGCATGTAACAATATTTTAACGTTTATTACAATCCTCTCCTAAGCGCAATGATAGTCTGATAAGCCATAAAATCGCCAGCTCGTGATGAGGATGAACTCCATCAGAGTAAACTCCGTAGTTATGTGACTATGTGGCTCTACTATTATGCCAACGTGTTCTCACCTTTTCTAAATCTAAATTAAAACTTGGCGAATTTGCATGTAACACGATATTTGTCTCAAAAATAAATTTGTTCACCAGTTCAATTTGAGATTCTAACAGTTTATCGTCAGCCCTAAATGGTTCTGCGTCCGGATGCTTGTGACTTAGATTCCACTGATAAATAGAATAATATGGGAGCTCTAAAAATATAAGGTTTACCGTATGAAAGTCAGCAACGAATTTGTAAATATCTCTATATTTTGCACAAATGTTCAAAACGCGATCGTTACTGTTTAAATGTAGCTTAATATATGAACCATTCTTCTCGGTCAGGTCGCATGTTCCGAGTAATATATATAATGTCAGATGAGTAGAGCCTAACTCCTCAAATGTGGTTGTTAAGTTGTTTTTAAGCCACAAAAACTGACTCTCGGTGTCACTACCCTTACGCCACCACCAAAATATTTTATTTTCAGGGTGTCTATTAAAATCTACAACATTCTCTAAATATTTGGCTTTACTGTCCGACAGTACTACAGGAATCTTACGGAGTAGGGGGACCTCACGCAACTTTGGATCCAAATTATGAATTTGCTTTTGCACTTTTGATAAACTCATAGGAAATATTTTTCTAAAGTTCATCAAAAATGTCTCTCTAAACAGAAAATATAGTGTGGTGTAAAGTCCTTGAATAGAGTCATTTTTTTTTCATAATGGCGACCGGAAAATACCACGTACTGTCACTGCTCAGTAAGAATTTGGATATTTAAATGGTTGGAAAAAAAAGACGCTAAATCGACAAAATATACAGGGAAATGTTACTCATGACAATGATTCCATCCTTTAAAACACTTTAGGTTCTCCACCATGTGATGTAATTATAATTTTTCTTAGGGAACTACGAGAGGTGATTAAAAACACGTCTGCTTCGTTTACATACGTTTTAATCAAGAGCAAGTAAAACACGGAACAAATCCGGACATCCTGTGACACATACGTAATACAATACGGAAACGGAATTATGCATATGATAAAAAATATTGAAACTGAATTACACACAAACATAAATATATGCATACATGTATATATCACACAGTTCCTGCTCCACAAGTTGCACCCGTCGTGTTAATCTAGTTACAAACCCGGTGATAAGTTATGAATGAGTGTTAACTAATACATGTATGTCATAAATTCTAAAAGTCGAATAAGACGTGACTGGTGGAAAAATCTAGATGTCACCGAAGGTAAGTAAGTACTTGATGAACTTTATTCATTACCCTTCACTCCAACACGCTTTTTTAATCCTTAATTGAACATCTAATCAACATATAGAGTTATGGTGTTTAACGCCACTTTCAACAATATTTTAGCAATATCGTGGCGATCAGTTTTATTGATGGGGGAAACGGGAGTCCTTGGAGAAAACCACCGATCTGCTGCAATGCACTAACAAACTTTATCATAAAATATTGTATCGAGTACATCGCGCCATGAATGGGGTTCGAACTCACAACTTTAGTGGTGATAGGTACTGAATGCATAGGTAGTTATAAATCCAATTACCATACGATCCCGACCACGAAGACATCCCCGCTCGCCCTCCCCCCCCCCCCCCCCCCCCCCCCCCCCCCTCACTACATTATAGAGAGACGTTTAATCGTATTATATGGTTTGTATCTTTCTATTAGTTTTTATTCAAGACATTAATCACTGATAATAGTTGTTTTTAACGAATTCTAATAAACATGGTTATTGGTATGCTTAGTGTTAACGTGAGCAGTTTTCGACTATCACTCGTCGTTTGACATAATTAAATTTAATATTTCTTAAAATGCAATGTTATTATACCGTAGACCTCTGTCTATTTAAAGATTTAAAGATTTGATTTATTCCAAAGTCATAATGAATGAATACGTGAGATTTAAATAATTCCCGTACGAATCGTGATTTTATAACAAAAACACACCAGTCAAAAGATTATGACAAATGTCTATTCTTTTGTTTCTAAAAACACGACATGAAAATCAGCAGCGTAAATGTCGGGTATAAAAGAGAGGGACAAATGTGTTACCCTATAGTATAGGTAGAGCTATAGTATAATACCAGATAAAGGTAAGCTTGCTTATTACATGATAATAGAATACTTTGTATATGATCAGGTTAGGGGTTGGATTAGTAATATGCAACCGAATCCATGACTCGTTTGAACAAACCTCAATTAAATTTACACTTAAGGTTTAATTGAGACTTAGATTTAATTGAGGTTTGTGCAACCCAGTCATTGTGTCTAACGCCACTTTCAACAATATTTCAGTTATATCAGGGTTATTGGTGGCGAAACTGGAGTATCACTGACCTGTCGCAAGTCACTGACAAACTTTATCGCATAATATTGTATCGAGCGCAATTCACCATGAGCGAGATTCGAACTCACAACTTTAGTTGTGACAGCCGCTGATTGCATATAGGTAGTTGTAGCTCCAAAGACCGTACGATCACGACCACGACGATCCCTTATATGATCGGTGATGACCTTACATTAATATATCAGTAACCATATAGGCTTGAGATGATTTAATAGATTTATTTTTATTACTAAAATTTACAGTTCCTAAATATACAATTAACTATATAACCAGTGCCGGATTTACATATTTGCTCGATAGGCTGAAGCCTAGCGCCTCAAAATTTAAGGGGCCTCCGGCCAAGGTGTTTAATAATTCTGACACTGTTATTAGACTTTCACACTTATGCTGTCATAACGTACTGTACTTTATAAACAACCCTTCAGTAACTTTCCTTACACAGTTGCACGCCATTTCAGAATATCGCAGAATTTTAAACACCCCTCATTATCTTCGTCTTTATTGAAATTGAACACACTTTCATCTTCCTCCATTCGTGAAGGTGGGGGAATTGGGAGGGGCCTCACAAGTGGAATAGCCTAAGGCCTCTCTTTATCTAAATCCGGCACTGTATAACTAAGGTTCATCTCATTCAGGCATAGATAACAGTAGAAGATTTTGGCTGATTATGCTGATTATGCTGATTATGCTGATTATGCTGATTATGCTTTTCGGTTTTTTATGCTCCCTAAAACTTTTAGATTATTTGGCTTTTCAATCTTTTGACTATGACCGTACCTGATGAAGGTTTTCAGAGAAACCTATTGTACACATTATGTTAGAGAGGGGGTTGTGGTTATATCGTGGCGGTCAGTTTGTTGGTGGAGGAAACCGGAGTGCAAGGAAAAAACCACCAACCTGCCGCAAGTAGCTGACAAACGTTAACACATATTGTTGTATTGAGCACACCAAAGACTATATAATTGGCATATGTTTTGGTTCTCCACTAAACCCGAAGTATTAAGGAATAAGAGCAGACTTATTGGCTCGGAATCAGGATAATGTGTCCCGGTTGAGCCATATATCTACCGACGGACCGTTGTTTCAGTGAGCTAGCACTATAGCAATCGAACCAAGAGTTTTGCTCTAATAGAAAGCACATATCATCATGGTCTAATCGAAATATAATTAACCTGCTGTCGATGGAATATTTTCACTTGGCGTAATCGAAAATAATTCCCTCACTCCGACGTTAGATTTTAAATTAATTCGATGATTGTTATTTGCAAGTTTCCATGAATTTATAGTTTAATTATTGCGTTCCAGAAAATGAAATTAACTGTCTGTATATTAGTGGCTCTTTGTGTCATCGCTGTCTGTACGGCTCGTGGTGGCAAAGGAGGACGAAAAGGCCAACATATGGGCGGTGGAGGACACAGCGGTGATCCACCAAATAGACAGGGGAAAATTACCGGTGATTCACCACATAGACAAGGGGAACCTACCGGTGAGCCATCACATAGTCATGGAGATTTCACCGGTGAGCCACCACATAGAGATGGACACCATGGGAAACACGATCACACTGACGGTCCACGTAGTGTAACTACCGCGGCCGATGACGATGCCTAACCGGCTGGAACACATCTTTCTAGAATCGACGTGATGATACCGATAACAGACGCTTCAGGTTAAACAATTTGTACGACTTTAATCAATATTAGACTGTGCCATGATGGATTTAACAATAGTTTTCATATAATTTAACAATAGTATTCTATAATTTTTCTAAGTTTTTTACACATTGATACCATTGTAATTTATATTTTATATTTATTGCACAAACTGGTTTTCGTCCTGAATAAACATGAAATATTTACGACAGAACATTAAGCAACCAACAATAACCACTAAATTTAATTTATGAAGAATAAAACAAAATGGCCACCATCGCAGAACTTGTGTTATATAATGGATGTGTAATACTTTAGACATTTACCACACATTAATGTGTTGTTGTCATGGCCTTATTCGTTATGTTGAAGTGTATTTGTTAAATTTATATTTTTATGTGAGGATTAATTTTAATACCAGCTGGTCTTGGTATGTATTTATATCTTTATGCTTTCTTGCATGATGACTCCATTAAAAACACTTGCAATATTTATCACATTTTGGTTGGTATAGCATTTATGTTCGTGTAATATAGTCCGGGTGGTCTGTCTGCTGGTGTTTAACGCCACTTTCAACAATATTTCCGTTATATCGTGGCTGTCAGTTTTATTGGTGGAGGAAACCGGAGTACCCGGCGAAAACCATCGACCTGCCGCAAGTTGCTTACAAACTTTATCACATAATGTTGTATACCTCGCCTTGAGCGTTGATGTTCGTGAAATATACCCCTGGTGGTATTGACATATCAGACATGGATTCTCTACAGTTCAAATCATGCGAAAGTGGTTTCCGTTGACTAAGTGGGACGAATTAACTGATATTACGGGGGTTAGTGTTATGGTGTTTAACGCCACTTTCAGCAATAATTCCGTTACATCGCTGCTGTCAGTTCTATTGGTGGAGGAAACCGGACGAAAACAACCGACCTGTCGTAAGTCACAGACAAACTTAATCACTTAATGTTGTATTGAGTTCACATCGGCTGAGCGGGATTCAAACTCACAACTTTAGTGGAGATAGGTACAAAACTACCATGCAATCACGACCACGACGGACCTTTCGGAATGGGTGGAGGCGTAAATGACTACTGTAAACCTGTTCTCGTAATCAGTATATCTGCAATATTATCCACTTTGTGTTAAGCAACTAACAATCAAGAAATCGTGCAATGAATCCCGAGACTCCATCTTACCACCCTAGTACTTTTTTTTATCAAATATTACAAAAAGAAAAATTAAACTGTGATGATCATCAATATCAACCAAATGAACAATCGCCTCTCATCTTATCTGATCCCACTGAACACAAATCAGACCACGACATATGACGTTGGAAATCTTGGTCCTGGCTTGGGACGGGCACAAAAATGTGGCGGTATTAAACCGGTTAATGGGATCCCAACTCTTCCATCTTGATAACTGAATCTCCTACAGCAATACGTATGCAATCTTTGTATAAACAAACGATAAAAAACCTGCACAAATTCGCTTCCACTCAAAAAGGCCATATACTATCACAAAAAGGAATGACAATATAAATATGGACAATAGCAGGGTCAATGAATGACAATATAAATATGGACAGTACAATAGCAGTTTCACTGAATGACAATATAAATATGGTCAGTACAATAGCAGGGGCAATGAATGACAATATAGATATGGACAATACAATAGCAGGTTCACTGAATGACAATATAAATATGGACAGTACAATAGCAGGGTCAATGAATGACAATATAAATATGGACAGTACAATAGCAGGGTCAATGAATGAGAATATAAATATGGACAATACAATAGCAGGTTCACCGAATGACAATATAAATATGGACTACAATAGCAGGGTCAATGAATGACAATATAAATATGGACAGTACAATAGCAGGGTCACTGAATGACAATATAAATATGGACAGTACAATAACAGGATCAATGAATGACAATATAAATTTGGACAGTACAATAGCAGGGTAAATGAATGACAATATAAATATAGACAGTACAATAGCAGGGTCAATGAATGACAATATAAACATGGACAATACAATAGCAGGGTAAATGAATGCCAGTAGTTCTTCTGCGGAAACTTCGATACAATAATGTTTTTTGTTAATAAATATAAAGAGTACTCTTATAATCCTTCAAACTGGAGCCCCTTATATCCCACATGAATTTGAAATTGAATATACCACTGACATCAACAGACACGTGTCTCATCTGGACCTGACTTAGACGATGAGTGTGTGAAAGGGGGGGGGGGTGCTGTATGCAAGACATCCTGTTAACGTGAAAGTATTATTGCTAAAGGGTACATCGTATGCGTATCGAAAAATAACTCGTGGAGAAAATAACAGCGATAATCAAGAATAGACAATCCAGAGACATATTCGACATTGGACACAAGACACAGAGGACAAATAAACCAATAAACATGGAAAGCTACAAAGATGAGCCCACCATAAAACCGAGGATGAACTGAACCAAGGGGCTCAATTAATGTCTTCACTCTAAGCCCATCATAGTTGCATTACCAATAATTTGTTGAGCAGTATGAAATTTAGTTTTTTTGTTTGTTTGTTTGTTTTATGTTTTTTTGTTTTTTTTTTGGAGGGGAGATGGGAGGGGGGGGGGGGGCTCATCTAATAACCGATATAACTATTCTAACACCATTCTTTATGATAATAAATATACGTGTTTTAATATCTGTCCCATTAGTTTTACTGGCCTGAATTTCGTGCAGGCTCTAACATACATATTATGTAGTCAAAACTGCAGACGCGGTCGCCTCTATTAAGCAATCACCTGCATTAAAAAGTCACCTTTTTTCTTGTCCTGTCATAGAAAAATTCGTTTGAATTGAACCTCTTTGAAGAGGTCACCTGTCTTGAAAGACCAATTTTACTTTGTCCCAAATGAGACCTCTTAACACAGATTTGACTGTACTCGTGATATCAATGTTAACGGTTATTTGGTCAATTCAGAACTAACTTATAATAATTGATCATGTAAAATGTATTTAAATACGTAGGTCGACGGTTTCTAAAACGATATAATATATTTCCCATTTGCTTCTCGAATGCCAACTTCTTGTAGCTTGGGCTATGGGTGCTTATCCGCCACTTTCAACAAAATGTCTTCATGGATTTTTAAAGAATCGTCTCATTTTATCTCTCAAAACGTTTGTCGTAAGATATCAACACCTTGTTAACCAGTATTCTGTTAGTAGATATCAACACTTTGTTGACCAGTATTCTGTTAGTAGATATCAACACCTTGTTGACCAGTATTCTGTTAGTAGATATCAACACCTTGTTGACTAGTATTCTGTTAGTAGATATCAACACCTTGTTGACCAGTATTCTGTTAGTAGATATCAACACCTTGTTGACCAGTATTCTGTTAGTAGATATCAACACTTTGTTGACCAGTATTCTGTTAGTAGATATCAACACCTTGTTGACCAGTATTCTGTTAGTAGATATCAACACCTTGTTGACCAGTATTCTGTTAGTAGATATCAACACCTTGTTGACCAGTATTCTGTTAGTAGATATCAACACCTTGTTGACCAGTATTCTGTTAGTAGATATCAACACCTTGTTGACCAGTATTCTGTTAGTAGATATCAACACTTTGTTGACCAGTATTCTGTTAGTAGATATCAACACCTTGTTGACCAGTATTCTGTTAGTAGATATCAACACCTTGTTGACCAGTATTCTGTTAGTAGATATCAACACCTTGTTGACCAGTATTCTGTTAGTAGATATCAACACCTTGTTGACCAGTATTCTGTTAGTAGATATTAACACCTTGTTGACCAGTATTCTGTTAGTAGATATCAACACCTTGTTGACCAGTATTGTTAGTAGATATCAACACCTAGTTGACCAGTATTCTGTTAGTAGATATCAACACTTTGTTGACCAGTATTCTGTTAGTAGATATCAACACCTTGTTGACCAGTATTCTGTTAGTAGATATCAACACCTAGTTGACCAGTATTCTGTTAGTAGATATCAACACCTTGTTGACCAGTATTCTGTTAGTAGATATTAACACCTTGTTGACCAGTATTCTGTTAGTAGATATCAACACCTTGTGGACCAGTATTCTGTTAGTAGATATCAACACCTTGTTGACCAGTATTCTGTTAGTAGATATCAACACCTTGTTGACCAGTATTCTGTTAGTAGATATCAACACCTTGTTGACCAGTATGCTGTTAGTAGATATCAACACTTTGTTGACCAATATTCTGTTAGTAGATATCAACACCTTGTTGACCAGTATTCTGTTAGTAGATATCAACACCTTGTTGACCAGTATTGTTAGTAGATATCAAAACCTTGTTGACCAGTATTCTGTTAGTAGATATCAACACCTTGTTGACCAGTATTTTGTTAGTAGATATCAACACCTTGTTGACCAGTATTTTGTTAGTAGATATCAATACCTTGTTGACCAGTATTCTGTTAGTAGATATCAACACCTTGTTGACCAGTATTCTGTTAGTAGATATTAACACCTTGTTGACCAGTATTCTGTTAGTAGATATTAACACCTTGTTGACCAGTATTCTGTTAGTAGATATCAACACTTTGTTGACCAGTATTCTGTTAGTAGATATCAACACCTTGTTGACCAGTATTCTGTTAGTAGATATCAACACCTTGTTGACCAGTATTCTGTTAGTAGATATTAACACCTTGTTGACCAGTATTCTGTTAGTAGATATCAACACTTTGTTGACCAGTATTCTGTTAGTAGATATCAACACTTTGTTGACCAGTATTCTGTTAGTAGATATCAACACCTTGTTGACCAGTATTCTGTTAGTAGATATCAACACCTTGTTGACCAGTATTGTTAGTAGATATCAACACTTTGTTGACCAGTATTCTGTTAGTAGATATTAACACCTTGTTGACCAGTATTCTGTTAGTAGATATCAACACCTTGTTGACCAGTATTTTGTTAGTAGATATCAACACCTTGTTGACCAGTATTCTGTTAGTAGATATTAACACCTTGTTGACCAGTATTCTGTTAGTAGATATTAACACCTTGTTGACCAGTATTCTGTTAGTAGATATCAACACCTTATTGACCAGCATTCTGTTAGTAGATATCAACACCTTGTTGACCAGTATTCTGTTAGTTGATATCAACACCTTGTTGACTAGTAGTCTGTTAGTAGATATCAACACCTTGTTGACCAGCATTCTGTTAGTAGATATCAACACCTTGTTGACCAGTATTCTGTTAGTAGATATCAACACCTTGTTGACCAGTATTCTGTTAGTAGATATCAACACCTTGTTGACCAGTATTATGTTAGTAGATATCAACACCTAGTTGACCAGTATTCTGTTAGTAGATATCAACACCTTGTTGACCAGTATTCTGTTAGTAGATATTAACACCTTGTTGACCAGTATTCTGTTAGTAGATATCAACACCTTATTGACCAGTATTCTGTTAGTAGATATTAACACCTTGCTGACCAGTATTCTGTTAGTAGATATCAACACCTTGTTGACCAGCATTCTGTTAGTAGATATCAACACCTAGTTGACCAGTATTCTGTTAGTAGATATCAACACCTTGTTGACCAGTATTCTGTTAGTAGATATTAACACCTTGTTGACCAGTATTGTGTTAGTAGATATCAACACCTTGTTGACCAGTATTCTGTTAGTAGATATCAACACCTTGTTGACCAGTATTCTGTTAGTAGATATCAATACCTTGTTGACCAGTATTCTGTTAGTAGATATCAACACCTTGTTGACCAATATTCTGTTAGTAGATATCAACACCTTGTTGACTAGTATTCTGTTAATAGATATCAACACCTTGTTGACCAGTATTCTGTTAGTAGATATTAACACCTTGTTGACCAGTATTCTGTTAGTAGATATCAACACCTTGATGACCAGTATTCTGTTAGTAGATATCAACACCTTGTTGACCAGTATTCTGTTAGTAGATATCAACACCTTATTGACCAGTATTCTGTTAGTAGATATCAACACCTTGTTGACCAGTATTCTGTTAGTAGATATCAACACCTTGTTGACCAGTATTCTGTTAATAGATATCAATACCTTGTTGACCAGTATTCTGTTAGTAGATATCAACATCTTGTTGACCAGTATTCTGTTAGTAGATATCAACACCTTGTTGACCAGTATTCTGTTAGTAGATATTAACACCTTGTTGACCAATATTCTGTTAATAGATATTAACACCTTGTTGACCAGTATTCTGTTAGTTGGATACAGATGACGAAAGATGGTATTGACAATTATATTTTGGTTCACTATTTTGTCTTACGATGGTCATGTATACTTTCTAATATTTAGATTATTGTTGAGGCCATTGGTCATCTTTAATAGACCTAATATTATACATTTGACAACTGTGTCACGAAGATTAATAAAAATAAAGATTGATTTATCACCGGTTATGTAACTAGAGTAACACCATGGGTTGCACTAGTGGAGCAGGAACTGCTTTCCCTTCCGGAGCATCTGGGTTCACCCTCGTTTTAATGGGGTTCGTGGTTCTCGATCTGTGTAGTTATTTGTCCTTTTGTCCTTTTTCTTTTGGACATTACATTGACTGTCCTTCTTTGATTTACGGATTCTGATTACCTCTTTGATATCTTCAAACTTTTCATTTTACTCAGGGAAGTCTATTCTGGCCTTTGTCTTTATTAAACGGCTTTATTAAGTAGTTTTTGCATTCACCAAAACAATGTGTTATTAGGCGACAGTTTGTGATCTTATAACGAACTAGGGGCCGTCGTGGCCATGATCACATAGTAGCTGTGATCAAGTTTGTCAGTAACATGCGACAGGTCGGTGGTTTTCTCCGGGTCCTCCGGTTTCCTCAACCAATAAAACTGAGGACCACGATATAACTGAAATATTGTTGAAAGTGGCGTTTATCACCATCAAGCAAACAAGAAACAAATATAACGAACCAATATTGTTGTAGCTAAGAACTGTGAAATAATACACGCATATACGAGATATTGCATGCTTTAAATATTGGCTGTAGCTTTGTTGTTTTCTAGTGACTCTCTTTATTCGATTTTTCTTTTATAGATTTTTGAGCTTTTCCGACAGTGCTTTTTTTTATTTATCTATTTTTTATTTTATTTTCTTTGCTAGAAAGAGCAAGATATACAAAATATACAGACCTATCTTATTTGTTGTGGAAACCTCTCTTTGTCTTACTGTACCCCTTTCTTGGGATACCTCCTGTATTTATACCGTCAGTTTACAGACGTCCTGTGACTTGGTGTATTTTTACCGTCAATTTAAGGACGTCTTGTGATTATTGATGTATTCAATCTAACGCCGCCAGAGTCACGATTTCTTTAGTTAAGCTAGTTTTTAAATACCCCCCGTTTGCTCCGATCCTCACGATCTCATTCACCAACCTTGTATTATGTTAATACTTTTAAACAATATTCAAAATACATTGGTATGCCAAATTATATAACCGTCATGCTTGTATGCATAATATTTAGAGCTGGCAAAACGAGACATTTCTTGTTAAGCTGATGGAATGCTACCCAGGTTTTGATTGCTTACATTAAATCATTGTCTGTACGTTATTGGGATATTTGAAAGGACAGTGATAAGCGAATGCATAATAATAACTTTAATATCTTGCAAATACTCGTTCGATCGAAAAGTATATATATATATATAGATATCATTTCTTTTTCTGCTCACTTTCCAACGGCAAGATTATTTCAGAATTTCTATATATAAATAAAGGGTTATAAAATTATAATATCAAATTGATTGATTGATTAAGAAATAAATCACGGAAGCCAGAATGTGTTGGGAGTTTTAACATGGATTGGCGGATATTAGTATTTTATTCCCAGCCAGAAGCGAGGGATAAAATTTACTAATATCCGCCAATCCATGTTAAAACTTAAAACACATTCTGGCTTCCATGATTTATTTCGATTCTGATATGTCTAAGAGTAGAAATACGGTAGTATGCTTTGATTGGAAGACGGTAATTTATATATACGTTTGCGGAAAATTTCGCACACAATTTATGCTGTCAATAGTGCGAATGAGATTATATCATCGATAAATCGCTCGTTTGTCTACAAAGCGAAAGAAGGACGTCATCTTAGAATTTATGTTTTACGCCAAATTTATGTCGTGACGAGAACAAATTTACTAAATTAATTTCCCCATGTAGCTACAAGACCATTAGAAATAAAGCATATTTATATATAGGTTAGGTTTGGTTTATGGTGTTTAACGCCACTTTCAACAATATTTCAGTTTTAGCGTGTCGGTCAGTTTTATTGGTGGAGGAAACCAAAGAACTCGGAAAAAACTGACTGACAAACTTGATCACATAATCATATTTATATATAAAAAAAATCGCGTTAGATATACAAATAATAATGTCAATTATGGTTTTACATGGTTCAAATCAACTGAATTACAATGTAGAAAATTAAAAAAACGTTCTCTTCTAAAATGTATATGTATATAGTCTCCTCGTGGGGTTATGTGGTATAGAAATAGGTACAGTTGTATGAAAAAAATCCAACATGGGTGACGATATTGGTTGTTGGATCCAATCTGTTCTTTATAAGAAAATGCAAGGAGGATTTTTGCAAATTATTAGCTGAAATTGTCCTTTTGTTTTTTAACGCATTTCTGACCACAGACTAAACACTATTAAAGTAGGCTCACGCACTAATGCTCACCTTAAGTGTCAAAACTTCTAGAGATTGCGTTCACTGGTCAGTTCGTTTTTGTTGTCCTGCCAGATTAAATTTGATAGACACGATTTAGCTGGAGAGGTGAAACCAGATGGTACCTTGGTAGGATCTTGTATCATCAACTGGAATGGGGTGGGGGTGCAGGTCCTACGAAATGATTATCTGCTTGTTGTGCAAGAGGATTGAAATGCACAACTTGTCTTTAGGGTGGGAGGAAAATGAATGCATTGCGTTTCGCGATTCCAATATTTCAGTTATATCGTGGCGGTCAGTTTTATCCGTGGAGGAAACCGGAGTACCCGTACCGTACTATCGCAAAACTCTGACCAACTTTATCACATAATGTTGCATTGAGAATACCTCGACTGAGCGGGATTCGAACTCACAATGTTAGTGCTTATAGGCGCACTGATTCCATAGGTAGTTGTAAATCAAACTACCATCCGATCACGACCACGACGTATATTCGAAACCTAAATTAAAGTGATAACTGCATACGTTAAATTTTAGTCTCGTGATTTAAATCACATCTAGTATTAACAAGTATATATTTAATGTATTTCTTACATTTATAGCATTTTTCATATTATGATAAAATCAAAGATTTACATTCAAGGGCTAAAAATTTATACCGGGCGTCGGTGACGATTTTCAGGGTTTATCCCAAATAGCTTACCCGCACGTATCCAGGTGATAAATATATAGGGTCTAGCACTCGTAAGATACTGTGTAAGATAGAAAAATCTTGTTCACCTAAATTAACGGACTACTTTATCCAAGGGGTGAGAAAAAAGGATGAACTCTTGTTGGGGAAATAGGGGGGGGGGGGGGGGGGAGAGTGGGGTTGGACTCAATTTATAGTACTGAAGTCCTGACCGTGGATCTTAGTGCGTACCGTATTTGTGGTGACTCATGCTCTGGACAGCTGTATTAAAGATTACTTTTGTAGGTTTTAGAATGGCGAATTGTCTGCCAGAGTGCTTTAAAGGACTATTTATACGTTCCTACCCAATTTTTCATACTTTTAAAGTGGCAGACAAAAGTCGGTGTCATGGTTGTCATGATCATAACCTGATCCACGTAAATAGAAGTGAAATACGGACCACGGAGAGACCTTATGAAAATTAGGTTTGATGTATTCAATGGACTGTCCAAAAGTATGGATGTTAACCCTGGATTGACCAGAAGACACACCCACACAACAAATTATGAATATGAAACAAAACAAAAAATAGATGATGGTGTCCTCTTTGTACTAGACCAACACGCTTACCGTGATTATATAGTGCTAGCTCACTGAAACAACAACAACAGTCCACATGTAGACATGTCGTCCTACTTAAACAACAACAACAAAAGTCCTCAGGTAGACATGTCGTCCTACTGGGGCACATTGTCCTGATTCCGAGCAAACCAATTAGTACTAAAGAAAATATGTTAATCTAGTCTTGAACTTCATCAATTAATAGAAACTGTTTTTAAGTAAAATGTTCTCTGTAATTATATACTCTCTAATTACCAGTTATAGTCAATCCATTAAAGCTAACATTTAAAAAAAACCATGCAGCTCTCTAAAAACCGCATTGGTAATGTAGTGGGTAGGAACGTTGTCTCGGGTACAGTCGATCGTGGGTTTGATCAAGCCAGACTATACAATTTGTATATCCCGATTCTCTGTTAAGCAAGCAGCATTAAGGTCGAAATCAGGATAATATGTCATGGTAGAGCGAAATGTCTACCCGCGGACTGTTCTTGTTCGCGTGAGCTAGCACTATGAAAATCCCAGAAAGCGTGTTAGTCCGGGTGACTCTTGTCCGGAGGCCTTTGTCCTGTTTCCCATAAATAAATAAATATATCATTATATGTATTTGTTGCTTCTCCGCTAAGGACACGACATCATTAAGGAGAAATTCCAAAAACCGGATCGCTCGAAATCAGAATAATTTGTAAAACAAATCATAGAAACAGTTGTAAAATTTATACCCCTAGGCCCTAACACACATATACATTATCGCTCACTGTCCTGACTTTGTATATGTGCAAGAAGTGTGTTGGAGTGAAAGATAAATAAGAACGTTAATCAAGTACTTTCCTACCATCAGTGACGCCCGACACTTTCGATATTTGAAACTGATGCCATACAGGGGCAATCGTGGTCGAGAACGTATGGTAGTTGGATTTACAACTACCTGTACAATCGGTGACTATTACCACTAAAGTTGCGAGTTCGAATCCCTCTCATGGCGATGTGTACTCAATTCAACATTATGTGATAAAGGCTGTAGGTGACTTGCGGCAGGTCGGTGTTTTTTTCCGTGCGCTCCGGTTTCCTCCACCAACAAAACTGATCGCCATGATATAACTGAAATATTGTTGAAATTTGTGTTTAACACCATTACTCTAGTTCTGAAAAGACAATATTTCTGTCACATACTGGCAGTCAGTTTGCTCGGTACAGGAACCGGACAATAGACACTTAGAAATTTATAACAGAAAGTTGTGTCACGGTCAGGGATCGATATCACAACAACCGCTTAGGTGATGTAATGGTTAGCTGTAGATTTCGGATTCGAGCTCAAACCCAAGACTACCGGTATTACATTTGCTATTTGCTGCCTCTCGCTATGCACTCGGGGCTAAAGAGTAAGAGCAAAGACTGGTTGGCCCGGAATCAGAAAAAAGTGGAACGATATAGCTAACCGTCTACTGTTGTTTCAGCTAGCTAGCACTATAAACATCAGACTAAGTGTGTTGGTCCAGTACAAAGTGGACATCATTATCATCATCCCATCAACATGTAAATTGTTCTCTACATGATACAGCTGAAAAATGCGTTATCAAATGATCACTGATAAATTTAGTGCAGATGCAAAAATACAAACACATTTTTGTTTCTGCCCCAACCAAGGCCTGGATTTCCAACGCCATAATATATCGTGGTCTTTTTAGTGTTCAATGATTTGAGATGAGGGAAGACAACCACTGTTTAAGCTTTCATAAAACATTCCGTGTAATATTGCATAGCGTAGACTAATTTCACTTAGGGCCCGGGTGGCTCAATGAGTTGGATTACCTAGCAACTCATACAACCCTATCACAAATACGGCGTGGGTTCGCACCCGGCTGTGTACATAACAAAAAAGGGTGCACTCGACTCGTAACTGCATGTGATAAAGCTTACCAGTTGCTTGCCCTTGGTCAGTGGTTCTCTCCGGATACTCCGGCTTCTTCCACCACTAAAACTGTTCGCCATGATATAGATGAAATATTGTTGAAAGTGGCGTTAAAACACCCCAAACAAATAAAATCTACTTTCTCTTAACAATTGTATGCCGAACAATTCCACAATTACAGTACTAATGATTAAAGCAGGTAAAATGTTTCCCATTTTTAAAACGACGAGCAAATGTCTTCTACTCACAGTAATTCGTTACAACCACAGTTTACTGTACTTATATAATTCAGCATAAGCAACTTTAATTCTATGTATGTTCCCAGATATAGTTATGCTGGTAAGAAATTTCATAGATGATGTTAGCGTATTTTAGCTATCTTGTTTTGGGCCTTCATCTTAAATGGTCGCAAAAACTTATAAAAGTATTTGTTTTTCAAATGTTTTGACTACTGATATAGGTTAATCCAGTTAAGGGACCGACCATTTAAATTGAAGGGGAGGGGGGGGGGGGGGGGGGGGGAGGGTTATGGTTTTTTGTTTCGTTCAGAAATGTTTTTTCGGACAACAAAAGAGTTAGAATATTTATTTTTTTCCAGAATTTAACATTAGGTTATATGAGGAAAACTCTGAATCACATTATTTTTTTTTCCTCCACCAAAATCAGAATATTTTTTTCAGCAACATTGGGAATCAGAATCTTTTTTTAGAAAAAAAACATAACCCCCTTCAAGTTAAATAGTCGTTCCCTAATCCGTGTGCAGTAAATAAGATACGTGTAGTTCTCTTACTTACAACATATGAAACCGAGGCGGAGAAATAGGACATGGTTTCTCAGCTGGGGGTACAACTCTTTCTAAAGGTGTGTACGTTGGCTATGTGTGGAAAAAAACAAATACGAGAAGAAAATAAGTGTTTGAATAATACCATGGTCCTTGCACACAAAGGACAATTTGTAGTCCCTAGCAACAAAGAAAGCCAACATATCAGAACTCTTATTTCTTCGTTACCCTCCGAAGTGCATGATTTCACAGCGTTTTTCCTGTATCTTTCTTCTAGTTTGTTGTGTAGTGTTTTGTGGACCAGTCTTTGCCTTTTTCTCCTTTTGTCCAATGAGTTGTCTGCCCTTTTTAGATTTATGGCTTCTGATTAACCCTTTGGAATCTTCAAACTTTTCTTATTTTAGCATAAAACTTCTAGACCACGACAGACACTCAGATTGGGTAAATCTGACATCCACCATCAGATCAGAAAACACAATTCCTTAGTTAGTGAGTGAGTGTTTGTTTTTTAACGCTAAATGGGCAATTTTTCAGCTATACCATGGCGAGAACAAATTAAATTTAATGAAATGATAATGATGATATCCGCTTCGTACTAAGCCTACACGGTTGATTGGATCGTTACAGGGTTAACTCACTAAAATAGACATGTCGCTATTCGCGAACACATTATCCTGATTCTGAGTGAACCAGTCTGTGCTCTTGCTGCTTAAATCTGTATTCTTAGCGGAGATGCAACAAATATCAATTTTACAGTCTTTGATTTGACCTGACCAGAGCTCTAACCCACAATCTATAGCACTTTGGGCGAGCAGGCTAACCATTACACCACTGATGTAGTAACTTATAAGAATTACTTAAGATGTACAAATAATAATATATTTATTGAGTCATTTTATTGGTCTATTTTAATTTTATGTATAAACATGTTTATTTTTAATTCTTCAATGAATGTCTAAAAGTAAATGAACTTAAGATTTGAAATATGATGTTTGTGTCTGTATATTTGAAGCTTATCGTTGTTTCTATCTATTGATTGGCTTATGGCCTGTTCATTTTCGGTCTGTTATCTGGGTCTGGGGCATCAGTTGGTGTGTTTTCTGGGTTTGGCGCATCATTTGGTTTGTCGTTTGGATTTGGCGCATCCGTTGGTTTATCAGCAGGTTTTGTTTTGCTATCTTTTCTCGGTCTGTGTTTATCATTCTTCTATTTTGTCTTCGGCCATCGTTACCGTCGTTCATTTTCGGTCTGTTTTCTGGGTTTGGCGCATCAGTTGGTTTGTCGTTTGGATTTGGCGCATCCGTTGGTTTATCATCAGGTTTTGTTTTGCCATCTTTTCTCGGCCTGTGTTTACCATTCCTTCTATTTTGTCTTCGGCCATCGTTACCGTCGTTCATTTTCGGTCTGTTTTCTGGGTTTGGCGCATCAGTTGGTTTGTCGTTTGGATTTGGCGCATCCGTTGGCTTATCCTCAGGTTTTGTTTTGCCATCTTTTCTCTGCATGTGTTTACCATTCCTTCTATTTTGTCTTCGGCCATCGTTACTGTCGTTCATTTTCGGTCTGTTGTCTCGGTTTGGCGCATCAGTTGGTTTGTTTTCATGATTTGGCGCATCAGTTGGTCTGTCATCTGGGTTTGGTTTGCCATGATGTCTCGGCCTGTCTTTACCATTCCTTCTATTTTGTCTTCGGCCATCGTTACCGTCGTTCATTTTCGGTCTGTTATCTGGGTTTGGCGCATCAGTTGGTTTGTCGTTTGGATTTGGCGCATCCGTTGGTTTCTCATCAGGTTTTGTTTTGCCATCTTTTCTCGGCCTGTGTTTACCATTCCTTCTATTTTGTCTTCGGCCATCGTTACCGTCGTTCATTTTCGGTCTGTTTTCTGGGTTTGGCGCATCAGTTGGTTTGTCGTTTGAATTTGGCGCATCCGTTGGCTTATCCTCAGGTTTTGTTTTGCCATCTTTTGTCTGCCTGTGTTTACCATTCCTTCTATTTTGTCTTCGGCCATCGTTACTGTCGTTCATTTTCGGTCTGTTGTCTCGGTTTGGCGCATCAGTTGGTTTGTTTTCATGATTTGGCGCATCAGTTGGTCTGTCATCTGGGTTTGGTTTGCCATGATGTCTCGGCCCGTCTTTACCATTCCTTCTATTTTGTCTTCGGCCATCGCTACCGTCGTTCATTTTCGGTCTGTTATCTGGGTCTGGGGCATCAGTTGGTCTGTTATCTGGGTTTGGCGCATCCGTTGATTTGTCGTTTGGATTTGGCGCATCCGTTGGTTTATCATCAGGTTTTGTTTTGCCATCTTTTCTCGGTCTGTCTTTACCATTTCCTCTATTTTTTCTTCGGCCATCGTTACCATCGTTCATTGTCGGGCCAGAAAAACCTGGTCTCTTCATTCTACCCTCTTTATTGGATGAACGAGCCATGGTAATTGACAACACACATAGAGCAACGAGAAGACACAGAGCGATCCTCATTTTCTGAAAAACAAAAATATGAGGTTAATACGTTTGTTTTTCCAATTCTTAACATCCTTGGGTAGATGTTTCTGGCATATTGAACTCGGGAACAAGTTCAACAACATAACAGAAATGAGGTTTAATGTCTAACGTGCCAGGGATGGTATACAGCACTGTGTGTCGAGCGTTTTGAACCGTCACCAATACCCAGCAGGGTTAATATGTATTCTACAATTGTTGGTAAATAAGCATCATACCAAATTATTATTGAAATATTATTACTTAGAATCTTGTTCATTATATATTATCAGCCTTAAAATGGGAGACATAGACCTTTTAAATGTCATTGTGCGATGTTGCATTTATTTGACGACCTATGATTGGATAAAATCATTCCTTAAAATAACGATAGAAAGGAGAGCCATATATGGAAATCTAGAGAATAAGATTAATACGCTTTACCTGGCCAGGAGAAAATTCCATTCATAAGAATAACGCGCAGTAACGAAATGATGCAGACGGGAAATTACAGAAGGTCAGTGGGCGATGCTTAATTTTGTGTAGTGACTATTACGTCTTTAGCCTTAGAATTCCATTCATAAAAATAACGATGCAGACGATAGATAGACTTGCAGTTATGAAACGATGCAGACGGAAAATTACAGGTCAGTGGGCGGTGCTTAATTTTGTGTAGTGACCATTACGTCTTTAGCCTTAGAATTCCATTCATAAAAATAACGATGCAGACGATAGATAGACTTGCAGTTATGAAACGATGCAGACGGAAAATTACAGGTCAGTGAGCGATGCTTAATTTTGTGTAGTGACTATTACGTCTTTAGCCTTAGAATTCCATTCATAAAAATAACGATGCAGACGATAGATAGACTTGCAGTTATGAAACGATGCAGACGGAAAATTACAGGTCAGTGGGCGGTGCTTAATTTTGTGTAGTGACCATTACGTCTTTAGCCTTAGAACTTCCAAGAAAGTCCGTCAAACATAGTTCGTGGAAAAAACTTAGTTACTGTTTCAAGTCATAGATCAGCAACATCGTACAAAAATATTCTAAGCTCCTGTGACCGTCTATCGTTATTTGGACGGTCAGTAAATAGTTGAAGGATTCGAGCTAGCTCTCACCCTTCAACAATTTACTGACCGTCCAAATAACGATAGACGGTCACTAGGGAGCTTAGAACTTATAATGTCTCCCATTTTAAGGTTGAATATATTTTTGTGCGAACTTGATTGCATAAAATTGTATTGTTTTGTGTGCTAAACCCAATGCGTTGACCGATATAAGTTGATCTGTGTGTTTATTGATTGTTTGTGTAGCTATCAATAAAAGAATTTGTTTAACTGCTTGGAGGCTTGGCTAATTACTATAAACTTCATTCATAACTACGGCTTTTAAAAGATTTTCCCATCCTACAACATATTTTCTGTATACACATCGGCTGTTAAAATGCCGACTATTGCCAATGAAAAGATCTCATTTGAGGTCAAGTTCGTACAAATCACTTTCAGGGGTCCTTCAAAATTAATTACATGTAGTTCGTAATAAACGAAATTCGCTATGTATAGGAATTCGATTTAATTATTGTCTTGAACATCTGGGTCACCAGTTTTGTTCGAAAGGAAAATTCGTAATACCACTATTCGTTTTACCATTGTTTACTCGACAATCTCATTAAACAGTCTAATAATAAAAACGCCTCTTTCAACAATATTTCATTTATATGGTGGCGGTCAGTTTTATTGATGGAGGAAACCGGAGTACCCGGAGAAAAACCACCGACCAGTCGCAAGTCACTGACAATAGCTTATAAATTGCTTAAAAAATTACAGGCATGCATAAAACCTTTCTTTTTTTAGATTTAAAATATATTTATATTAAGAAAAAATAAAAGAGAGAAGTATTCTCGAAATAACTTACAGACACGTTTATTTATTGTATTTTGTGAAATAAACATACGATTGATTGATTGATTGATTGATTGGTGATTAACGCCAACTTTGGTAGTATTTCAGCTATATTGTGGCAAGACCCTTAGGAGACAAATAAAAAAAAAAAAATTAAAAGTATGAAATCATATATTTAGAATTATGTCGCCTACGAAATAAAAATACGAATTATATGTATTACATTTAAATATATACATTTGCATAAAATAATATCATGATTCTAAATTATTACTTTAAGTTATATTACATTATTACTATATTATAATTTTAATTGATATTAAATTTGCATATTATTATTAATTAATTAATATTTAATTATAAGAACAGTTCCTGTTTCATTTATATAGATATTATAGACATAAATAAAGTTTCCAGAGAAGTATTATATAAATATATATAAATAAAATAAAACAATCTAAAATAATGCATTTACAATTATATTATATTTTTTCAATTAATATTAAATTTGCATATTATTATTAAATAATTAAATAGCTTCTGTTTCATTTATAAATACATTATTATAATATATATATATTTATGTTGTATGTTAGGGGTATCGATTTTGTCTCTTTCTTCCATTTTGATATTTGATTTTGGAACTGTTCAGACAGTGAACTATCATTAGGAATAATTTTTCCAGAGAATTATTCAAGAGTTAACTTACGCACATTCATTTTATTTCATGAAATAACATACATTTTATTATGTATTGCATATAAATAAATAAAATAATCCATTGTTCTCTTGCAATTAACAATTCAAGACATGTTTATTTTTAAGCAGAGTGGCTATTTGCGTTTTTTTTATTTCCAAATTTCGTTTATTGTTTCTGATTGGCTAAGAAATATTTTTGATTGCATTCGAAATTTTTGAACTTCGAAATAAGCAGAACTTAAATACTGGTTTCCCATTTCTCATTGGCTAAAATTGGGAAAATGGTCATTTCGTTTTCGAATTACACAAAAATAAATTTACGCTGGTCGAGAATCAATTTTCAATCATAAAATAATTTTCGATTTTGATATAAATATTCGATTCGATTTTTTGCAAGGCCATCTCTCTCAGCTAGACTTTTATAACGCTAGCTCACTTGAACGCATTATTCAGACACCAAAGCTCAAATGCTATTACTTTTGAACGCTTCTTATGTAGCGGTGAAGCAGCAGAAACCAATTCAATAGTCCCTAGTTTGATCCAACTGGTAATAGAACCCACAATCTAGCACAAGGGAGTCGGGCACGCTAACTATTACACCAATGCGGCGGTTCACTATTGATGAAACATTACTAATATTTACAAATATGGTAAAACACCAATCGACCAATCTATGATCAGCAATTACAATCGAAAAATACTTAACAATTATATTCGTAACATGTATGCATTTTTTTCCTTTGATCTTTTTATGGTTTATATACCAGAATGTAAGTAACAGCTAAGAACTGTGAAATAATACACGCAGATACGAGATATTGCATACTTTAAATATTGGCTGTAGCTTTGTTGTTTTCTAGTGACTCTCTCTATTCGATTTTTCTTTTATAGATTTTTGAGCTTTTCCGACAGTGCTTTACTTTATTTATTTATTCTTTATTTTATTTTCTTTACTAGAAAGAACAAGATAAAAAATATACAGACCTACCTTATTTGTTGTGGAAACCTCTCTTTGTCTTACTGTACCCCTTTCTTGGGATTCCCCTTGTATTTATACCGTCAATTTACAGACGTCTTGTGACTTGGTGTATTTTTACCGTCAATTAAAGGCGTCTTGTAATTACTGATGTATTAAATCTAACGCCACCAGAGTCACGATTTCTTCAGTCAGCTAGTTTTTAAATACCCCCCGTTTGTTCCGATCCTCACGATCTCGTTCACCAGCCTTGTATTATGTTAATATTGTTTAGTTTAATAATATTTTATTGTACATAAACAACAGCATTGGACAGCAACTTATACCAACTGGTATGAAGTCCTCGCCTTATAAATTATACACATGAATTAATGACAGCAAAACAAAACAGACTAGACATTTAATTTAATAGCCAAATTATACAATCGTCATGTTTGTATGCATAATATTTAGAGCTGGCAAAACGAGACATTTCTTGTTAAGCTGATGGAATGCTACCCAGGTTTTGATTGCTTACATTAAATCATTGTCTGTACGTTATTGGGATACTTGAAAGGACAATGCTAAGCGAATGCATAATAACAACTCTTAATATCGTGCAAATACTCATTCGATCGAAAAAAAAAATAGATATCATTTCTTTTTCTGCTCACTTTCCAATAGCAAAATTATTTCAGAATTTCTATATATAAATAAAGGGTTATAAAATAATAATATAAAATTGATTGATTGATCAAGATATAAATTATCGAGGCCAGAATGTGTTGGGAGTCTTAACATGGATTGGCGGATATAAGTATTTTATCCCGAGCCAGAGGCGAGGGATAATATTTACCAATATCCGCCAATCCATGTTAAAACTTAAAGCACATTCTGGCTTCCATGATTTATTTCGATTCTGATATGTCTAAGAGTAGAAATACGGTAGTATACTTTGATTGGAAGACGGTAATTTATATTTACGTTTGCGGAAAATGTCGTACCCAATTTGTGCTGCCAATGGAAAAGTCAGTCAAATTCACCGGCGCATGTGCGAATGAGCTGATACCATCGATAAATCGCTCGTTTGTCTACAAAGCGAAAGAAGGACGTCATCTTAGAATTTATGTTTTACGCCAAATTTATGTCGTGGCGAGAACAAATTTTCTAAATTAATTTCCCCATGCAACTACAAGACCATTAGAAATAAAACATATTTATATATAGGTTAGGTTTGGTTTATGGTGTTTAACGCCACTTTCAACAATATTTCAGTTATAACGTATCGGTCACATAATCATATTTATATATTAAAAAAAATCGCATTAGATGAACAAATAATAATGTCAATTATAGTTTTACATGGTTCAAATCAACTGAATTACAATGTAGAAAATTAAAAAAACCTTCTCTCCTAAAATGTATATGTATATATTCTCCTCGTGGGGTTCCGCGGTATAGATATAGGGACCGTTGTATGAAAAAATCTAGCATGGGTGACGATATTGGTTGTTGGGTCCAATCTGTTCTTTATAAGAAAATGCAAAGAGGATTTTTGTAAGTTATTAGCTGAAATTGTCCTTGTTTTTTAACGCACTTCTGACCACAGACTAAACACTATTAAAGTATGCTCACGCACCAATGCTCACCTTAAGTGTCAAACTACCATATGATCACGACCACGACGTATATCCGGAACCTAAATTAAAGTGATAATTGCACACGTTAAATTTTAGTTACGTGATTCAAATCACATCTAGTATTAACAAGTACATATTTAATGTATTTCTTACATTTACAACATTTTTCATATTATAATAAAATCAATGATTGACATTCAAGTGCTAAAAATTGATACCGGGCGTCGGTGACGATTTTCAGGGCTTATCCCACTTAACTTACCCGCACGTACCCAGGTGATAGATATATACGATCTAGCACTCGTAAGATACTGTGTAAGATAGAAAAATCTTGTTCACCTAAATTAACGGACTACTTTATCCAAGGGGTGAGAAAAGAGGATAACCTCTTGTTGGGGGAATAGGGGGTGGGGGCTGTCAATTTATAGTACGGAAGTCCTGACCGTGGATCATAGTGCGTGCCGTGTTTGGGGTGACTCATGCTCTGAACAGCTGTATTAAAGACTACTTTTGTAGGTTTTAGAATGGCGAATTATCTGCCAGAGTGCTTTAAAAGGCTAATTCTACGTTCCTACACAATTTTTCATACTATTAAAGTGGCAGACAAAAGTCGGTGTCATGGTTGTCATGATCATAACCTGACCCACGTAAATAGAAGTGAAATACGGACCACGGAGAGACCTTATGAAAATTAGGTTTGATGTATTCAATGAACTGGCAAAAAGTGGGGACTGTCCAAAAGTATGGATGGTGACCCTGGATTGACCAGAAGACACACCCACACAACAAATTATGAATATGAAACAAAACAAAAAATAGATGATGGTGTCCTCTTTGTACTAGACCAACACGTTTACTGGGATTTTATAGTGTTAGCTCACTGAAACAACAACAGTCCGCAGGTAGACATGTCGTTCTACTGAAACAAGAAGTTCACAGGTAGACTTGTCGTCCCATTGGGGCACATTATCATGATTCCGAGCAAACCAATTAGTACTAAAGAAAATATGTTAATCTAGTCTTGAACTTCATCAATTAATAGAAACTGTTTTTAAGTAAAATGTTCCCTGTAATTATATACTCTCTAATTACCAGTTATAGTCAATCCATTAAAGCTAACATTTAAAAAAAAACATGCAGCTCTCTAAAAGCCGCATTGGTAATGTAGTGGGTAGGAACGTTGTCTCGGGTACAGTCGATCGTGGGTTTGATCAAGCCAGACTATACAATTTGTATATCCCGATTCTCTGCTAAGCAAGCAGCTTTAAGGAGAAAGAGCAAAGACTGAGCGGGTTGAAATCAGGATAATATGTCATGGTAGAGCGAAATGTCTACCCGCGGACTGTTCTTGCTCGAGTGAGCTAGCGCTATGAAAATCCCAGAAAGCGCGTTGGTCCGGGTGGCTCTTGTCCGGAGCCCTTTGTCCTGTTTCCCATAAATAAATAAATATATCATTATATGTATTTGTTGCTTCTCCGCTAAGGACACGACATCATTAAGAAGAAATTCCAAAAACTGGATCGCTCGAAATCAGAATAATTTGTAAAACAAATCACAGAAACAGTTGTAAAATTTATACCCCTAGGCCCTAACACACATATACATTACCGCTCACTGTCCTGACTTTGTACATGTGCAAGACGTGTGTTGGAGTGAAGGATAAATAAGAACGTTTATCAAGTACTTTCCTACCATCAGTGACGCCCGACACTTTCGATATTTGAAACTGATGCCATACAGGGGCCATCGTGTTCGAGAACGTATGATAGTTGGTTTTACAACTACCTGTTCAATCGGTGACTATTACCACTAAAGTTGTGAGTTCGAATCCCTCTCATGGCGAGGTGTACTGAATTCAACATTATGTGATAAAGGTTGTAGGTGACTTGCGGCAGGTCGGTGGGTTTTTTCGTGCGCTCCGGTTTCCTCCACGAACAAAACTGATCGCCATGATATAACTGAAATATTGTTGAAATTTGTGCTTAACACCATTACTCTAATCCTGAAAAGATACAAACAATAATTCCACTTTGTTTCACGGATGTTGACATACTTGTAGCTTAGACTCTTTCGAAAAAAAAAACATTTTTGTTTCAGTGGGGTAACGATATTTGACAACCACTTTCAACAATATTTCTGTCACATACTGGCAGTCAGTTTGCTCGGTACAGGAAACCGGACAATATATACTTAGAAATTTATAACAGAAAGTTGTGTCACGGTGAGGGATCGATATCACAACAACCGCTTAGGCGATGTAATGGTTAGCTGTAGATTTCGGATTCGAGCTCAAACCTAAGACTACCGGTATTACATTTGCTATTTGCTGCCTCTCGCTATGCACTCAGGGCTAAAGAGTAAGAGCAAAGACTGGTTGGCCCGGAATCAGAATAAAGTGGAGCGATATAGCTAACCGTCTACTGTTGTTTCAGCTAGCTAGCACTATAAACATCAGACAAGTTTGTTGGTCCAGTACAAAGTGGACATCATTATCATCATCCCATCAACATGTAAATTGTTCTCTACATGATACAGCTGAAAAATGCGTTATCAAATGATCACTCATAAATTTAGTGCAGATGCAAAAATTCAAACACATTTTCGTTTCTGCCCCAACCAAGGCCTGGATTTCCAACGCCATAATATATCGTGGTCTTTTTAGTGTTCAATGATTTGAGATGAGGGAAGACAACCACTGCTTAAGCTTTCATAAAACATTCCGTGCAATATTGTATAGCGTAGACTAATTTCACTTAGGGCCCGGGTGGCTCAATGAGTTGGATTACCTAGCAACTCATACAAACCTATCACAAATACGGCGTGGGTTCGCATCCGGCTGTGTACATACAAAAAGGGTGCACTCGACTCGCAACTGCATGTGATAAAGTTTACCAGTTGCTTGCCCTTGGTCAGTGGTTCTCTCCGGGTACTCCGGCTTCTTCCACCACTAAAACTGTTCGCCATGATATAGATGAAATATTGCTGAAAGTGGCGTTAAAACACCCCAATCAAATAAAATCTACTTTCTCTTAACAATTGTATGCCGAACAATTCCACAATTACAGTACTAATGATCAAAGCAGGTACAATGTTTCCCATTTTTAAAACGACGAGCAAATGTCTTCTACTCACAGTAATTCGTTACAACCACAGTATACTGTACTTATATAATTCAGCATAAGCAACTTTAATTCTATGTATGTTGCCAGATATAGTTATGCTGGTAAGAAATTTCATAGATGATGTTAGCGTATTTTAGCTATCTTGTTTTTGGCCTTCATCTTAAATGGTCGCAAAAACTTATAAAAGTTTTTGTTTTTCAAATGTTTTGACTACTGATATAGGTTAATCCAGTTAGGGACCGACCATTTAAATTGAAGGGGGGGGGGGGGGGGGGGTATGGTTTTTTGTTTCGTTCAGAAATGTTTTTTCGGACAACACAAGAGTTAGAATATTAATTTTTTTGTCGCGCAAAGCCCAAATTTTTTTTCCACAATTTAACATTAGGTTATATGACAAAAACTTTGAATCACATTATTTTTTTTTTCCTCCACCAAAATCAGAATATTTTTTCCAGCAACATTGGGAATCAGAATATTTTTTAAGAAAAAAAAACATACCCCCCCCCCCTTTCAAGTTAAATGGTCGTTCCCTAATCCGTGTGCAGTAAATAAGATACGTGTAGTTCTCTTACTTACAACATATGAAACCGAGGTAGAGAAATAGGACATGGTTTCTCAGCTGGGGGTACAACTCTTTCTAAAGGTGTGTACGTTGGCTATGTGTGGAAAAAAACAAATACGAGAAGAAAATAAGTGTTTGAATAATACCATGGTTCTTGCACACAAAGGACAATTTGCAGTCCCTAGTAACAAAGAAAGCCAACATATCAGAACTCTTATTTCTTCGTTACCTTCCGCAGTGCATGATTTCACAGCGTTTTTCCTGTATCTTTCTTCTAGATTGTTGTGTAGTGTTTTGTGGACCAGTCTTTGCCTTTTTCTCCTTTTGTCCAATGAGTTGTCTGCCCTTTTTAGATTGATGGCTTCTGATTAACCCTTTGGAATCTTCAAACTTTTCTTATTTTAGCATAAAACTTCTAGACCACGACAGACACTCAGATTGGGTAAATCTGACATCCACCATCAGATCAGAAAACACAATTCCTTAGTTAGTGAGTGAGTGTTTGTTTTTTAACGCTAAATGGGCAATTTTTCAGCTATACCATGGCGAGAACAAATTAAATTTAATGAAATGATGATGATATCCGCTTCGTACTAGGCCTACACGGTTGATTGGATCGTTACAGCGCTAACTCACTAAAATAGACATGTCGCTATTAGCGAACACATTATCCTGATTCTGAATGAACCAGTCTGTGCTCTTGCTGCTTAAATCTGTATTCTTAGCGGAGATGCAACAAATATCAATTTTACAGTCTTTGATTTGACCTGACCAGAGCTCTAACCCACAATCTATAACACCTTGGGCGAGCAGGCTCACCATTACACCACTGATGTGGTAACTTATAAGAATTACTTAAGATGTAAAAATAATAATATATTTATTGAGTCATTTTATTGGTCTATTTTAATTTTATGTATAAACATGTTTATTTTTAATTCTTCAATGAATGTCTAAAAGTAAATGAACTTAAGATTTGAAATATGATGTTTGTGTCTGTATATTTGAAGCTTATCGTTGTTTCTATCTATTGATTGGCTTATGGGCTGTTCATTTTCGGTCTGTTATCTGGGTCTGGGGCATCAGTTGGTGTGTTTTCTGGGTTTGGAGCATCAGTTGGTTTGTCGTTTGGATTTGGCGCATCCGTTGGTTTATCAGCAGGTTTTGTTTTGCCATCTTTTCTCGGCCTGTGTTTACCATTCTTCTATTTTGTCTTCGGCCATCGTTACCGTCGTTCATTTTCGGTCTGTTTTCTGGGTTTGGCGCATCAGTTGGTTTGTCGTTTGGATTTGGCGCATCCGTTGGTTTATCATCAGGTTTTGTTTTGCCATCTTTTCTCGGCCTGTGTTTACCATTCCTTCTATTTTGTCTTCGGCCATCGTTACCGTCGTTCATTTTCGGTCTGTTTTCTGGGTTTGGCGCATCAGTTGGTTTGTCGTTTGGATTTGGCGCATCCGTTGGCTTATCCTCAGGTTTTGCCTTGCCATCTTTTCTCTGCCTGTGTTTACCATTCCTTCTATTTTGTCTTCGGCCATCGTTACTGTCGTTCATTTTCGGTCTGTTGTCTCGGTTTGGCGCATCAGTTGGTTTGTTTTCATGATTTGGCGCATCAGTTGGTCTGTCATCTGGGTTTGGTTTGCCATGATGTCTCGGCCTGTCTTTACCATTCCTTCTATTTTGTCTTCGGCCATCGTTACCGTAGTTCATTTTCGGTCTGTTATCTGGGTTTGGCGCATCAGTTGGTTTGTCGTTTGGATTTGGCGCATCCGTTGATTTCTCATCAGGTTTTGTTTTGCCATCTTTTCTCGGCCTGTGTTTACCATTCCTTCTATTTTGTCTTCGGCCATCGTTACCGTCGTTCATTTTCGGTCTGTTTTCTGGGTTTGGCGCATCAGTTGGTTTGTCGTTTGGATTTGGCGCATCCGTTGGCTTATCCTCAGGTTTTGTTTTGCCATCTTTTCTCTGCCTGTGTTTACCATTCCTTCTATTTTGTCTTCGGCCATCGTTACTGTCGTTCATTTTCGGTCTGTTGTCGCGGTTTGGCGCATCAGTTGGTTTATTTTCATGATTTGGCGCATCAGTTGGTCTGTCATCTGGGTTTGGCTTGCCATGATGTCTCGGCCCGTCTTTACCATTCCTTCTATTTTGTCTTCGGCCATCGCTACCGTCGTTCATTTTCGGTCTGTTATCTGGGTCTGGGGCATCAGTTGGTCTGTTATCTGGGATTGGCGCATCCGTTGATTTGTCGTTTGGATTTGGCGCATCCGTTGGTTTATCATCAGGTTTTGTTTTGCCATCTTTTCTCGGCCTGTCTTTACCATTTCCTCTATTTTGTCTTCGGCCATCGTTACCATCGTTCATTGTCGGTCCAGAAAAACCTGGTCTCTTCATTTTACCCTCTTTATTGGATGAACGAGCCATGGTAATTGACAACACACATAGAGCAACGAGAAGACACAGAGCGATCCTCATTTTCTGAAAAACAAAAATATGAGGTTAATACGTTTGTTTTTCCAATTCTTAACATCCTTGGGTAGATGTTTCTGGCATATTGAACTCGGGAACAAGTTCAACAACATAACAGAAATGAGGTTTAATGTCTAACGTGCCAGGGATGGTATACAGCACTGTGTGTCGAGCGTTTTGAACCGTCACCAATACCCAGCAGGGTTAATATGTATTCTACAATTGTTGGTAAATAAGCATCATACCAAATTATTATTGAAATATTATTACTTAGAATCTTGTTCATTATATATTATCAGCCTTAAAATGGGAGACATAGACCTTTTAAATGTCATTGTGCGATGTTGCATTTATTTGACGACCTATGATTGGATAACATCATTCCTTAAAATAACGATAGAAAGGAGAGCCATATATGGAAATCTAGAGAATAAGATTAATACGCTTTACCTGGCCAGGAGAAAATTCCATTCATAAGAATAACGCGCAGTAACGAAATGATGCAGACGGAAAATTACAGAAGGTCAGTGGGCGATGCTTAATTTTGTGTAGTGACTATTACGTCTTTAGCCTTAGAATTCCATTCATAAAAATAACGATGCAGACGATAGATGGACTTGCAGTTATGAAACGATGCAGACGGAAAATTACCGGTCAGTGGGCGGTGCTTAATTTTGTGTAGTGACCATTACGTCTTTAGCCTTAGAACTTCCAAGAAAGTCCGTCAAACATAGTTCGTGGAAAAAACTTAGTTACTGTTTCAAGTCATAGATCAGCAACATCGTACACAAATATTCTAAGCTCCTGTGACCGTCTATCGTTATTTGGACGGTCAGTAAATAGTTGAAGGATTCGAGCTAGCTCTCACCCTTCAACAATTTACTGACCGTCCAAATAACGATAGACGGTCACTAGGGAGCTTAGAACTTATAATGTCTCCCATTTTAAGGTTGAAAATATTTTTGTGCGAACTTGATTACATAAAATTGTATTGTTTTGTGTGCTAAACCCAATGCGTTGACCGATATAAGTTGATCTGTGTGTTTATTGATTGTTTGTGTAGCTATCAATAAAAGAATTTGTTTAACTGCTTGGAGGCGTGGCTAATTACTATAAACTTCATTCATAACTTCAAGATTTCAAGATTTCAAGATTCTTTATTTCTCTTAAACCATAATACATACAGGTATAGAGATATGAAAATATGTACACTATTTACAACTACGGGTTTTAAAAGATTTTCCCATCCTACAACATATTTTCTGTATACACATCGGCTGTTAAAATGCCGACTATTGCCAATGAAAAGATCTCATTTGAGGTCAAGTTCGTACAAATCACTTTCAGGGGTCCTTCAAAATTAATTACATGTAGTTCGTAATAAACGAAATTCGCTATGTATAGCAATTCGATTTAATTATTGTCTTGAACATCTGGGTCACCAGTTTTGTTCGAAAGGAAAATTCGTAATATCACTATTCGTTTTACCATTGTTTACTCGACAATCTCATTAAACAGTCTAATAATAAAAACGCCTCTTTCAACAATATTTCATTTATATGGTGGCGGTCAGTTTTATTGATGGAGGAAACCGGAGTACCCGGAGAAAAACCACCGACCAGTCGCAAGTCACTGACAATGTCAATAGCTTATAAATTGCTTAAAAAATTACAGGCATACATAAAAACCTTTTTTTTTTAGATTTAAAATATATTTATATTAAGAAAAAATAAAAGAGAGAAGTATTCTCGAAATAACTTACAGACACGTTTATTTATTTTATTTTGCGAAATAAACATACGATCGATTGATTGATTGATTGGTGATTAACGCCAACTTTGGTAGTATTTCAGCTATATTGTGGCAAGACCCTTAGGAGACAAATAAAAAAAAAGAAAATTTAAAAGTATGAAATCATATATTTAGAATTATGTCGCCTACGAAATAAAAATACGAATTATATGTATTACATTTAAATATATACATTTGCATAAAATAATATCATGATTCAAAATTATTACTTTAAGTTATATTACATTATTACTATATTATAATTTTAATTGATATTAAATTTGCATATTATTATTAATTAATTAATATTTAATTATAAGAACAGTTCCTGTTTCATTTATATAGATATTATAGACATAAATAAAGTTTCCAGAGAAGTATTATATAAATATATATAAATAAAATAAAACAATCTAAAATAATGCATTACAATTATATTATATTTTTTCAATTAATATTAAATTTGCATATTATTATTGAATAATTAAATAGTTCCTGTTTCATTTATAAATACATTATTATAATATATATATATTTATTTTGTATGTTAGGGGTATCGATTTTGTCTCTTTCTTCCATTTTGATATTTGATTTTGGAACTGTTCAGACAGTGAACTATCATTAGGAATAATTTTTCCAGAGAAGTATTCAAGAATTAAATTACGCACATTCATTTTATTTCATGAAATAAAATAGATTTTATTATGTATTGCATATAAATAAATAAAATAATCCATTGTCCTCTTGCAATTAACAATTCAAGACATCTTTATTTTTAAGCAGAGTGGCTATTTGCGTTTTTTTTTATTTCCAAATTTCGTTTATTGTTTCTGATTGGCTAAGAAATATTTTTGATTGCATTCGAAATTTTTGAACTTCGAAATAAGCAGAACTTAAATACTGGTTTCCCATTTCTCATTGGCTAAAATTGGGAAAATGGTCATTTCGTTTTCGAATTACACAAAAATAAATTTACGCTGGTCGAGAATCAATTTTCAATCATAAAATAATTTTCGATTTTGATATAAATATTCGATTCGATTTTTTGCAAGGCCATCTCTCTCAGCTAGACTTTTATAACGCTAGCTCACTTGAACGCATTATTCAGACACCAAAGCTCAAATGCTATTACTTTTGAACGCTTCTTATGTAGCGGTGAAGCAGCAGAAACCAATTCAATAGTTTGACCCAACTGGTAATAGAACCCACAATCTAACACAAGCGAGCCGGGTACGCTAACTATTACACCAATGTGGTGGTCCACTATTGTTGAAACATTACTAATATTTACAAATATGGTAAAACACCAATCGACCAATCTATGATCAGCAATTACAATCGAAAAATACTTAACAATTATATTCGTAACATGTATGCATTCTTTTCCTTTGATCTTTTTATGGTTTATATACCAGAATGTAAGTAACAGCTAAGAACTGTGAAATAATACATGCAGATACGAGATATTGCATGCTTTAAATATTGGCTGTAGCTTTGTTGTTTTCTAGTGACTCTCTCTATTCGATTTTTCTTTAATAGATTTTTGAGCTTTTCCGACAGTGCTTTACTTTATTTATTTATTTTTTATTTTATTTTCTTTACTAGAAAGAGCAAGATAAAAAATATACAGACATACCTTATTTGTTGTGGAAACCTCTCTTTGTCTTACTGTACCCCTTTCTTGGGATACCCCCTGTATTTATACCGTCAGTTTACAGACGTCTTGTGACTTGGTGTATTTTTACCGTCAATTAAAGGCGTCTTGTAATTATTGATGTATTAAATCTAACGCCACCAGAGTCACGATTTCTTCAGTCAGCTAGTTTTTAAATACCCCCCGTTTGTTCCGATCCTCACGATCTCGTTCACCAACCTTGTATTATGTTAATACTGTTTAGCTTAATAATATTTTATTGTACATAAACAACAGCATTGGACAGCAACTTATACCAACTGGTATGAAGTCCTCGCCTTATAAATTATACACATGAATTAATGACAGCAAAACAAAACAGACAATAGACATTTAATTTAATAGCCAAATTATACAACCGTCATGTTTGTATGCATAATATTTAGAGCTGGCAAAACGAGACATTTCTTGTTAAGCTGATGGAATGCTACCCAGGTTTTGATTGCTTACATTAAATCATTGTCTGTACGTTATTGGGATACTTGAAAGGACAATGCTAAGCGAATGCATAATAACAACTTTAATATCGTGGAAATACTCATTCGATCGAAAAAAAAAATAGATATCATTTCTTTTTCTGCTCACTTTCCAATAGCAAAATTATTTCAGAATTTCTATATATAAATAAAGGATTATAAAATTATAATATAAAATTGATTGATTGATTAAGATATAAATTATCGAGGCCAGAATGTGTTGGGAGTCTTAACATGGATTGGCGGATATTAGTATTTTATCCCGAGCCAGAAGCGAGGGATAATATTTACTAATATCCGCCAATCCATGTTAAAACTTAAAACACATTCTGGCTTCCATGATTTATTTCGATTCTGATATGTCTAAGAGTAGAAATACGGTAGTATACTTTGATTGGAAGACGGTAATTTATATTTACGTTTGCGGAAAATGTCGTACACAATTTGTGCTGCCAATGGAAAAGTCAGTCAAATTCACCGGCGCATGTGCGAATGAGCTGATACCATCGATAAATCGTTCGTTTGTCTACAAAGCGAAAGAAGGACGTCATCTTAGAATTTATGTTTTACGCCAAATTTATGTCGTGGTGAGAACAAATTTTATAAATTAATTTCCCCATGCAACTACAAGACCATTAGAAATAAAACATATTTATATATAGGTTAGGTTTGGTTTATGGTGTTTAACGCCACTTTCAACAATATTTCAGTTATAACGTATCGGTCAGTTTTATTGGTGGAGGAAACCGGAGAACCCGGAAAAAACTAACTGACAAACTTGATCACATAATCATATTTATATATTAAAAAAAAATCGTATTAGATGAACAAATAATAATGTCAATTATGGTTCAAATCACCTGAATTACAATGTAGAAAAATAAACAAACGTTCTCTCCTAAAATGTATATGCATATATTCTCCCCGTGGGGTTCCGCGGTATAGATATAGGGACCGTTATATGAAAAAATCTAACATGGGTGACGATATTGGTTGTTGGGTCCAATCTGTTCTTTATAAGAAAATGCAAGGAGGATTTTTGCAAGTTATTAGCTGAAATTGTCCTTGTTTTTTAACGCACTTCTGACCACAGACTAAACACTATTAAAGTATGCTCACGCACCAATGCTCACCTTAAGTGTCAAACTACCATACGATCACGACCACGACGTATATCCGGAACCTAAATTAAAGTGATAATTGCACACGTTAAATTTTAGTTACGTGATTCAAATCACATTTAGTATTAACAAGTACATATTTAATGTATTTCTTACATTTACAGCATTTTTCATATTATAATAAAATCAATGATTTACATTCAAGCGCTAAAAAATGATACCGGGCGTCGGTGACGATTTTCAGGGCTTATCCCACATAACTTACCCGCACGTACCCAGGTGATAGATATATAGGATCTAGCACTCGTAAGATACTGTGCAAGATAGAAAAATCTTTTTCACCTAAATTAACGGACTACTTTATCCAAGGGGTGAGAAAAGAGGATAACCTCTTGTTGGGGGAATAGGGGGCGGGGGCTGTCAATTTATAGTACGGAAGTCCTGACCGTTGATCATAGTGCGTGCCGTGTTTGTGGTGACTCATACTCTGGACAGCTGTATTAAAGACTACTTTTGTAGGTTTTAGAATGGCGAATTATCTGCCAGAGTGCTTTAAAAGACTATTTATACGTTCCTACCCAATTTTTCATTCTATTAAAGTGGCAGACAAAAGTCGGTGTCATGGTTGTCATGATCATAACCTGACCCACGTAAATAGAAGTGAAATACGGACCACGGAGAGACCTTATGAAAATTAGGTTTGATGTATTCAATGGACTGGCAAAAAGTGGGGACTGTCCAACAGTATGGGTGGTGACCCTGGATTGACCAGAAGACACACCCACACAACAAATTATGAATATGAAAAAAAAACAAAAAATAGATGATGGTGTCCTCTTTGTTCTAGACCAACACGTTTACTCGGATTTTATAGTGTTAGCTCACTGAAACAACAACAGTCCGCAGGTAGACATGTCGTTCTACTGAAACAACAACAGTCCACAGGTAGACTTGTCGTCCCACTGGGGCACATTATCATGACTCCGAGCAAACCAATTAGTACAAGAAAATATGTTAATCTAGTCTTGAACTTCATCAATTAATAGAAACTGTTTTTAAGTAAAATGTTCTCTGTAATTATATACTCTCTAATTACCAGTTATAGTCAATCCATTAAAGCTAACATTTAAAAAAAACCATGCAGCTCTCTAAAAACCGCATTGGTAATGTAGTGGGTGGGAACGTTGTCTCGGGTACAGTCGATCGTGGGTTTGATCAAGCCAGACTATACAATTTGTATATCCCGATTCTCTGCTAAGCAAGCAGCATTAAGGAGAAAGAGCAAAGACTGAGCGGGTCGAAATCAGGATAATATGTCATGCTAGAGCGAAATGTCTACCCGCGGACTGTTCTTGCTCGAGTGAGCTAGCACTATGAAAATCCCAGAAAGCGCGTTAGTCCGGGTGACTCTTGCACGGAGGCCTTTGTCCTGTTCCCCATAAATAAATAAATATACAATTATATGTATTTGTTGCTTCTCCGCTAAGGACACGACATCATTAAGGAGAAAGTCCAAAAACTGGTTCGCTCGAAATCAGAATAATTTGTAAAACAAATCACAGAAACAGTTGTAAAATTTATACCCCTAGGCCCTAACACACATATACATTACCGCTCACTGTCCTGACTTTGTACATGTGCAAGAAGTGTGTTGGAGTGAAGGATAAATAAGAACGTTAATCAAGTACTTTCCTACCATCAGTGACGCCCGACACTTTCGATATTTGAAACTGATGCCATACAGGGGCAATCGTGGTCGAGAACGTATGGTAGTTGGATTTACAACTACCTGTACAATCGGTGACTATTACCACTAAAGTTGCGAGTTCGAATCCCTGTCATGGCGAGGTGTACTCAATTCAACATTATGTGATAAAGGCTGTAGGGGACTTGCGGCAGGTCGGTGGTTTTTTCCGTGCGCTCCGGTTTCCTCCACCAACAAAACTGATCGCCATGATATAACTGAAATATTGTTGAAATTTGTGTTTAACACCATTACTCTAGTTCTGAAAAGACAATATTTCTGTCCCATACTGGCAGTCAGTTTGCTCGGTACAGGAACCGGACAATAGACACTTAGAAATTTATAACAGAAAGTTGTGTCACGGTCAGGGATCGATATCACAACAACCGCTTAGGTGATGTAATGGTTAGCTGTAGATTTCGGATTCGAGCTCAAACCCAAGACGACCGGTATTACATTTGCTATTTGCTGCCTCTCGCTATGCACTCGGGGCTAAAGAGTAAGAGCAAAGACTGGTTGGCCCGGAATCAGAAAAAAGTGGAGCGATATAGCTAACCGTCTACTGTTGTTTCAGCTAGCTAGCACTATAAACATCAGACTAAGTGTGTTGGTCCAGTACAAAGTGGACATCATTATCATCATCCCATCAACATGTAAATTGTTCTCTACATGATACAGCTGAAAAATGCGTTATCAAATGATCACTCATAAATTTAGTGCAGATGCAAAAATACAAACACATTTTTGTTTCTGCCCCAACCAAGGCCTGGATTTCCAACGCCACAATATATCGTGGTCTTTTTAGTGTTCAATGATTTGAGATGAGGGAAGACAACCACTGTTTAAGCTTTCATAAAACATTCCGTGTAATATTGTATAGCGTAGACTAATTTCACTTAGGGCCCGGGTGGCTCAATGAGTTGGATTACCTAGCAACTCATACAACCCTATCACAAATACGGCGTGGGTTCGCACCCGGCTGTGTACGTAACAAAAAAGGGTGCACTCGACTCGCAACTGCATGTGATAAAGCTTACCAGTTGCTTGCCCTTGGTCAGTGGTTCTCTCCGGATACTCCGGCTTCTTCCACCACTAAAACTGTTCGCCATGATATAGATGAAATATTGTTGAAAGTGGCGTTAAAACACCCCAAACAAATAAAATCTACTTTCTCTTAACAATTGTATGCCGAACAATTCCACAATTACAGTACTAATGATTAAAGCAGGTAAAATGTTTCCCATTTTTACAACGACGAGCAAATGTGTTCTACTCACAGTAATTCGTTACAACCACAGTTTACTGTACTTATATAATTCAGCATAAGCAACTTTAATTCTATGTATGTTCCCAGATATAGTTTTGCTGGTAAGAAATTTCATAGATGATGTTAGCGTATTTTAGCTATCTTGTTTTGGGCCTTCATCTTAAATGGTCGCAAAAACTTATAAAAGTATTTGTTTTTCAAATGTTTTGACTACTGATATAGGTTAATCCAGTTAAGGGACCGACCATTTAAATTGAAGGGGAGGGGGGGGGTTATGGTTTTTTGTTTCGTTCAGAAATGTTTTTTCGAACAACACAAGAGTTAGAATATTTATTTTTTTCCAGAATTTAACATTAGGTTATATGAGAAAAACTCTGAATCACATTATTTTTTTTTCCTCCACCAAAATCAGAATATTTTTTTCAGCAACATTGGGAATCAGAATCTTTGCTTAAATCTGTATTCTTAGCGGAGATGCAACACATATCAATTTTACAGTCTTTGATTTGACCTGACCAGAGCTCTAACCCACAATCTATAGCACCTTGGGCGAGCAGGCTCACCATTACACCACTGATGTGGTAACTTATAAGAATTACTTAAGATGTACAAATAATAATATATTTATTGAGTCATTTTATTGGTTTATTTTAATTTTATGCATAAACATGTTTATTTTTAATTCTTCAATGAATGTCTAAAAGTAAATGAAATTAAGATTTGAAATATGATATTTGTGTCTGTATATTTGAAGCTTATCGTTGTTTCTATCTATTGATTGGCTTATGGCCTGTTCATTTTCGGTCTGTTATCTGGGTCTGGGGCATCAGTTGGTCTGTTTTCTGGGTTTGGCGCATCAGTTGGTTTGTCGTTTGGATTTGGCGCATCCGTTGGTTTATCATCAGGTTTTGTTTTGCCATCTTTTCTCGGCCTGTGTTTACCATTCCTTCTACTTTGTCTTCGGCCATCGTTACCGTCGTTAATTTCGGTCTGTTTTCTGGGTTTGGCGCATCAGTTGGTTTGTCGTTTGGATTTGGCGCATCCGTTGGTTTATCATCAGGTTTTGTTTTGCCATCTTTTCTCGGCCTGTGTTTACCATTCCTTCTATTTTGTCTTCGGCCATCGTTACCGTCGTTCATTTTCGGTCTGTTATCTGGGTTTGGCGCATTAGTTGGTTTGTCGTTTGGAATTGGTGCATCCGTTGGTTTATCATCAGGTTTTGTTTTGCCATCTTTTCTCGGCCTGTGTTTACCATTCCTTCCATTTTGTCTTCGGCCATCGTTACCGTCGTTCATTTTCGGTCTGCTTTCTGGGTTTGGCGCATCAGTTGGTTTGTCGTTTGGATTTGGCGCATTCGTTGGTTTATCATCAGGTTTTGTTTTGCCATCTTTTCTCGGCCTGTGTTTACCATTCCTTCTATTTTGTCTTCGGCCATCGTTACCGTCGTTCATTTTCGGTCTGTTATCTGGGTTTGCCGCATCAGTTGGTTTGTCGTTTGGATTTGGCGCATCCGTTGGTTTATCATCAGGTTTTGTTTTGTCATCTTTTCTCGGCCTGTGTTTACCATTCCTTCTATTTTGTCTTCGGCCATCGTTACCGTCGTTCATTTTCGGTCTGTTATCTGGGTTTGGGACATCAATTGGTCTGTTGTTTCGGTTTGGCGCATCAGTTGGTTTGTTTTCATGATTTGGCGCGTCAGTTGGTCTGTCATCTGGGTTTGGTTTGCCATGATGTCTCGGCCCGTCTTTACCATTCCTTCTATTTGGTCTTCGGCCATCGTTACCGTCGTTCATTTTCGATCTGTTATCTGGGTCTGGGGCATCAGTTGGTCTGTTATCTGGGTTTGGCGCATCAGTTGATTTGTTGTTTGGATTTGGCGCATCCGTTGGTTTATCATCAGGTTTTGTTTTGCCATCTTTTCTCGGCCTGTGTTTACCATTCCTTCTATTTTGTCTTCGGCCATCGTTACCGTCGTTCATTTTCGGTCTGTTTTCTGGGTTTGGGACATCAGTTGGTCTGTTGTCTCGGTTTGGCGCATCAGTTGGTTTGTTTTCATGATTTGGCGTATCAGTTGGTCTGTCATCTGGGTTTGGTTTGCCATGATGTCTCGGCCCGTCTTTACCATTCCTTCTATTTTGTCTTCGGCCATCGTTACCGTCGTTCATTTTCGGTCTGTTATCTGGGTCTGGGGCATCAGTTGGTCTGTTATCTGGGTTTGGCGCATCAGTTGATTTGTCGTTTGGATTTGGCGCATCCGTTGGTTTATCATCAGGTTTTGTTTTGTCATCTTTTCTCGGTCTGTCTTTACCATTTCTTCTATTTTGTCTTCGGCCATCGTTACCATCGTTCATTGTCGGTCCAGAAAAACCTGGTCTCTTCATTCTACCCTCTTTATTTGATGGACGAGCCATGGTAATTGACAACACACATAGAGCAACGAGAAGACACAGAGCGATCCTCATATTCTGAAAAACAAAAATATGAGGTTAATACGTTTGTTTTTCCAATTCTTAACATCCTGGGGTAGATGTTTCTGGCATATTGAACTCGGGAACAAGTTCAACAACATAACAGAAATGAGGTTTAATGTCTAACGTGCCAGGGATGGTATACAGCACTGTGTGTCGAGCGTTTTGAACCGTCACCAATACCCAGCAGGGTTAATATGTATTCTACAATTGTTGGTAAATAAGCATCATACCAAATTATTATTGAAATATTATTACTTAGAATCTTGTTCATTATATATTATCAGCCTTAAAAGGGGAGACATAGACCTTTTAAATGTCATTGTACGATGTTGCATTTATTTGACGACCTATGATTGGATAAAATCATTCCTTAAAATAACGATAGAAAGGAGAGCCATATATGGAAATCTAGAGAATAAGATTAATACGCTTTACCTGGCCAGGAGAAAATTCCATTCATAAGAATAACGCGCAGTAACGAAATGATGCAGACGGGAAATTACAGAAGGTCAGTGGGCGATGCTTAATTTTGTGTAGTGACTATTACGTCTTTAGCCTTAGAATTCCATTCATAAAAATAACGATGCAGACGATAGATAGACTTGCAGTTACGAAACGATGCAGACGGAAAATTACAGGTCAGTGGGCGGTGCTTAATTTTGTGTAGCGACCATTACGTCTTTAGCCTTAGAACTTCCAAGAAAGTCCGTCAAACATAGTTCGTGGAAAAAACTTAGTTACTGTTTCAAGTCATAGATCAGCAACATCGTACAAAAATATTCTAAGTTCCTGTGACCGTCTATCGTTATTTGGACGGTCAGTAAATAGTTGAAGGGTTCGAGCTAGCTCTCACCCTTCAACAATTTACTGACCGTCCAAATAACGATAGACGATCACTAGGGAGCTTAGAACTTATAATGTCTCCCATTTTAAGGCTGAAAATATTTTTGTGCGAACTTGATTGCATAAAATTGTATTGTTTTGTGTGCTAAACCCAATGCGTTGACCGATATAAGTTGATCTGTGTGTTTATTGATTGTTTGTGTAGCTATCAATAAAAGAATTTGTTTAACTGCTTGGAGGCGTGGCTAATTACTATAAACTTCATTCATAACTACGGCTTTTAAAAGATTTTCCCATCCTACAACATATTTTCTGTATGCACATCGGCTGTTAAAATGCCGACTATTGCCAATGAAAAGATCTCATTTGAGGTCAAGTTCGTACAAATCACTTTCAGGGGTCCTTCAAAATTAATTACATGTAGTTCGTAATAAACGAAATTCGCTATGTATAGCAATTCGATTTAATTATTGTCTTAAACATCTGGGTCACCAGTTTTGTTCGAAAGGAAAATTCGTAATACCACTATTCGTTTTACCATTGTTTACTCGACAATCTCATTAAACAGTCTAATAATAAAAACGCCTCTTTCAACAATATTTCATTTATATGATGGCGGTCAGTTTTATTGATGGAGGAAACCGGAGTACCCGGAGAAAAACCACCAACCAGTCGCAAGTGACTGACAATGTCAATAGCTTATAAATTGCTTAAAAAATTACAGGCATGCATAAAACCTTTTTTTTTTAGATTTAAAATATATTTATATTAAGAAAAAATAAAAGAGAGAAGTATTCTCGAAATAACTTACAGACATGTTTATTTATTTTATTTTGTGAAATAAACATACGATTGATTGATTGATTGATTGATTGGTGATTAACGCCAACTTTGGTAGTATTTCAGCTATATTGTGGTAAGACCCTTAGGAGACAAATAAAAAAAAAAAAATTAAAAGTATGAAATCATATATTTAGAATTATGTCGCCTACGAAATAAAAATACGAATTATATGTATTACATTTAAATATATACATTTGCATAAAATAATATCATGATTCAAAATTATTACATTAAGTTATATTACATTATTACTATATTATAATTTTAATTGATATTAAATTTGCATATTATTATTAATTAATTAATATTTAATTATAAGAACAGTTCCTGTTTCATTTATATAGATATTATAGACATAAATAAAGTTTCCAGAGAAGTATTATATAAATATATATAAATAAAATAAAACAATCTAAAATAATGCATTACAATTATATTATATTTTTTCAATTAATATTAAATTTGCATATTATTATTGAATAATTAAATAGTTCCTGTTTCATTTATAAATACATTATTATAATATATATATATTTATTTTGTATGTTAGGGGCATCGATTTTGTCTCTCTTCCATTTTGATATTTGATTTTGGAAACTGTTCCAACAGTGGACTATTTTAATGAATAAATTTTCCAGAGAAGTATTCAAGAGTTAACTTACGCACATTCATTTTATTTCATGAAATAACATACATTTTATTATGTATTGCATATAAATAAATAAAATACTCCATTGTCCTCTTGCAATTAACAATTCAAGACATGTTTATTTTTAAGCAGAGTGGCTATTTGCGTTTTTTTTATTTCCAAATTTCGTTTATTGTTTCTGATTGGCTAAGAAATATTTTTGATTGCATTCGAAATTTTTGAACTTCGAAATAAGCAGAACTTAAATACTGGTTTCCCATTTCTCATTGGCTAAAATTGGCAAAATGGTCATTTCGTTTTCGAATTACACAAAAATAAATTTACGCTGGTCGAGAATCAATTTTCAATCATAAAATAATTTTCGATTTTGATATAAATATTCGATTCGATTTTTTGCAAGGCCATCTCTCTCAACTAGACTTTTATAACGCTAGTTCACTTGAACGCATTATTCAGACACCAAAGCTCAAATGCTATTACTTTTGAACGCTTCTTATGTAGCGGTGAAGCAGCAGAAACCAATTCAATAGTCCCTAGTTTGACCCAACTGGTAATAGAAGCCACAATCTAACACAAGCGAGTCGGGCACGCTAACTATTACACCAATGTGGTGGTCCACTATTGTTGAAACATTACTAATATTTACAAATATGTTAAAATACCAATCGACCAATCTATGATCAGCAATTACAATCGAACAATACTTAACAATTATATTCGTAACATGTATGCATTCTTTTCCTTTGATCTTTTTATGGTTTATATACCAGAATGTAAGTAACAGCTAAGAACTGTGAAATAATACATGCAGATACGAGATATTGCATGCTTTAAATATTGGCTGTAGCTTTGTTGTTTTCTAGTGACTCTCTTTATTCGATTTTTCTTTAATACATTTTTGAGCTTTTCCGACAGTGCTTTACTTTATTTATTTATTTTTTATTTTATTTTCTTTACTAGAAAGAGCAAGATAAAAAATATACAGACATACCTTATTTGTTGTGGAAACCTCTCTTTGTCTTACTGTATCCCTTTCTTGGGATACCCCCTGTATTTATACCGTCAGTTTACAGACGTCTTGTGACTTGGTGTATTTTTACCGTCAATTAAAGGCGTCTTGTAATTACTGATGTATTAAATCTAACGCCACCAGAGTCACGATTTCTTCAGTGAGCTAGTTTTTAAATACCCCCCGTTTGTTCCGATCCTCACGATCTCGTTCACCAACCTTGTATTATGCTAATACTGTTTAGTTTAATAATATTTTATTGTACATAAACAACAGCATTGGACAGCAACTTATACCAACTGGTATGAAGTCCTCGCCTTATAAATTATACACATGAATTAATGACAGCAAAACAAAACAGACAATAGACATTTAATTTAATAGCCAAATTATACAATCGTCATGTTTGTATGCATAATATTTAGAGCTGGCAAAACGAGACATTTCTTGTTAAGCTGATGGAATGCTACCCAGGTTTTGACTGCTTACATTAAATCATTGTCTGTACGTTATTGGGATACTTGAAAGGACAATGCTAAGCGAATGCATAATAACAACTCTTAATATCGTGCAAATACTCATTCGATCGAAAAAAAAAAATAGATATCATTTCTTTTTCTGCTCACAAATAAAACATATATAGGTTAGGTTTGGTTTATGGTGTTTAACGCCACTTTTAACAATATTTCAGTTTTAGCGTGTCGGTCAGTTTTATTGGTGGAGGAAACTGGAGAACCCGGAAAAAACTAACTGACAAACGTGATCACATAATCATATTTATATATAAAAAAGAATCGCATTAGATATACAAATACTAATATCAATTATGGTTCAAATCACCTGAATTACAATGTAGAAAAATAAACAAACGTTCTCTCCTAAAATGTATATGCATATATTCTCCCCGTGGGGTTCCGCGGTATAGATATAGGGACCGTTATATGAAAAAATCTAACATGGGTGACGATATTGGTTGTTGGGTCCAATCTGTTCTTTATAAGAAAATGCAAGGAGGATTTTTGCAAGTTATTAGCTGAAATTGTCCTTGTTTTTTAACTTCTGACCACAGACTAAACACTATTAAAGTATGCTCACGCACCAATGCTCACCTTAAGTGTCAAACTACCATACGATCACGACCACGACGTATATCCGGAACCTAAATTAAAGTGATAATTGCACACGTTAAATTTTAGTTACGTGATTCAAATCACATTTAGTATTAACAAGTACATATTTAATGTATTTCTTACATTTACAGCATTTTTCATATTATAATAAAATCAATGATTTACATTCAAGCGCTAAAAATTGATACCGGGCGTCGGTGACGATTTTCAGGGCTTATCCCACATAACTTACCCGCACGTACCCAGGTGATAGATATATAGGATCTAGCACTCGTAAGATACTGTGCAAGATAGAAAAATCTTTTTCACCTAAATTAACGGACTACTTTATCCAAAGGGTGAGAAAAGAGGATAACCTCTTGTTGGGGGAATAGGGGGCGGGGGCTGTCAATTTATAGTACGGAAGTCCTGACCGTGGATCACAGTGCGTGCCGTATTTGTGGTGACTCATACTCTGGACAGCTGTATTAAAGACTACTTTTGTAGGTTTTAGAATGGCGAATTATCTGCCAGAGTGCTTTAAAAGACTATTTATACGTTCCTACCCAATTTTTCATACTATTAAAGTGGCAGACAAAAGTCGGTGTCATGGTTGTCATGATCATAACCTGACCCACGTAAATAGAAGTGAAATACGGACCACGGAGAGACCTTATGAAAATTAGGTTTGATGTATTCAATGGACTGGCAAAAAGTGGGGACTGTCCAAAGGTATGGATGGTGACCCTGGATTGACCAGAAGACACACCCACACAACAAATTATGAATATGAAACAAAACAAAAAATAGATGATGGTGTCCTCTTTGTACTAGACCAACACGTTTACTGGGATTTTATAGTGTTAGCTCACTGAAACAACAACAGTCCGCAGGTAGACATGTCGTTCTACTGAAACAACAACAGTCCACAGGTAGACTTGTCGTTCTACTGAAACAACAACAGTCCACAGGTAGACTTGTCGTCCCACTGGGGCACATTATCATGACTCCGAGCAAACCAATTAGTACTAAAGAAAATATGTTAATCTAGACTTGAACTTCATCAATTAATAGAAACTGTTTTTAAGTAAAATGTTCCCTGTAATTATATACTCTCTAATTACCAGTTAGTCAATCCATTAAAGCTAACATTTAAAAAAAAACATGCAGCTCTCTAAAAACCGCATTGGTAATGTAGTGGGTAGGAACGTTATCTCGGGTACAGTCGATCGTGGGTTTGATCAAGCCAGACTATACAATTTGTATATCCCGATTCTCTGCTAAGCAAGCAGCTTTAAGGAGAAAGAGCAAAGACTGAGCGGGTCGAAATCAGGATAATATGTCATGGTAGAGCAAAATGTCTACCCGCGGACTGTTCTTGCTCGAGTGAGCTAGCACTATGAAAATCCCAGAAAGCGCGTTGGTCCGGGTGGCTCTTGTCCGGAGGCCTTTGTCCTGTTCCCCATAAATAAATAAATATACAATTATATGTATTTGTTGCTTCTCCGCTAAGGACACGACATCATTAAGGAGAAATTCCAAAAACTGGTTCGCTCGAAATCAGAATAATTTGTAAAACAAATCACAGAAACAGTTGTAAAATTTATACCCCTAGGCCCTAACACACATATACATTACCGCTCACTGTCCTGACTTTGTACATGTGCAAGACGTGTGTTGGAGTGAAGGATAAATAAGAACGTTTATCAAGTACATTCCTACCATCAGTGACGCCCGACACTTTCGATATTTGAAACTGATGCCATACAGGGGCCATCGTGTTCGAGAACGTATGATAGTTGGTTTTACAACTACCTGTTCAATCGGTGACTATTACCACTAAAGTTGTGAATTCGAATCCCTCTCATGGCGAGGTGTACTCAATTCAACATAATGTGATAAAGGTTGTAGGTGACTTGCAGCAGGTCGGTGTTTTTTTCCGTGCGCTCCGGTTTCCTCCACCAACAAAACTGATCGCCATGATATAACTGAAATATTGTTGAAATTTGTGCTTAACACCATTACTCTAGTCCTGAAAATATACAAACAATAATTCCACTTTGTTTCACGGATGTTGACATACTTGTAGCTTAGACTCTTTCGAAAAAAAAACACATTTTTGTTTCAGTGGGGGTAACGATATTTGACAACCACTTTCAACAATATTTCTGTCACATACTGGCAGTCAGTTTGCTCGGTACAGGAAACCGGACAATAGATACTTAGAAATTTATAACAGAAAGTTGTGTCACGGTCAGGGATCGATATCACAACAACCGCTTAGGTGATGTAATGGTTAGCTGTAGATTTCGGATTCGAGCTCAAACCTAAGACTACCGGTATTACATTTGCTATTTGCTGCCTCTCGCTATGCACTCAGGGCTAAAGAGTAAGAGCAAAGACTGGTTGGCCCGGAATCAGAATAAAGTGGAGCGATATAGCTAACCGTCTACTGTTGTTTCAGCTAGCTAGCACTATAAACATCAGACTAAGTTTGATGGTCCAGTACAAAGTGGACATCATTATCATCATCCCATCAACATGTAAATTGTTCTCTACATGATACAGCTGAAAAATGCGTTATCAAATGATCACTCATAAATTTAGTGCAGATGCAAAAATACAAACACATTTTTGTTTCTGCCCCAACCAAGGCCTGGATTTCCAACGCCATAATATATCGTGGTCTTTTTAGTGTTCAATGATTTGAGATGAGGGAAGACAACCACTGTTTAAGCTTTTATAAAACATTCCGTGCAATATTGTATAGCGTAGACTAATTTCACTTAGGGCCCGGGTGGCTCAATGAGTTGGATTACCTAGCAACTCATACAAACCTATCACAAATACGGCGTGGGTTGGCATCCGGCTGTGTACATACAAAAAGGGTGCACTCGACTCGCAACTGCATGTGATAAAGTTTACCAGTTGCTTGCCCTTGGTCAGTGGTTCTCTCCGGGTACTCCGGCTTCTTCCACCACTAAAACTGTTCGCCATGATATAGATGAAATATTGCTGAAAGTGGCGTTAAAACACCCCAATCAAATAAAATCTACTTTCTCTTAACAATTGTATGTCGAACAATTCCACAATTACAGTACTAATGATTAAAGCAGGTAAAATGTTTCCCATTTTTAAAACGACGAGCAAATGTCTTCTACTCACAGTAATTCGCTACAACCACAGTTTACTGTACTTATATAATTCAGCATAAGCAACTTTAATTATATGTATGTTGCCAGATATAGTTATGCTGGTAAGAAATTTCATAGATGATGTTAGCGTATTTTAGCTATCTTGTTTTTGGCCTTCATCTTAAATGGTCGCAAAAACTTATAAAAGTATTTGTTTTTCAAATGTTTTGACTACTGATATAGGTTAATCCAGTTAAGGGACCGACCATTTAAATTGAAGGGGGGGGGGGGGGGGGTATGGTTTTTTGTTACGTTCAGAAATGTTTTTTTGGACAACACAAGAGTTAGAATATTAATTTTTTTGTCGCGCAAAGCCCAAATTTTTTTTCCAGAATTTAACATTAGGTTATATGACAAAAACTTTGAATCACATTATTTTTTTTTTCCTCCACCAAAATCAGAATATTTTTTTCAGCAACATTGGGAATCAGAATATTTTTTTAGAAAAAAAACCATACCCCCCCCCCCCCCCTCCCCCCCCCCTTTCAAGTTTAATGGTCGTTCCCTAATCCGTGTGCAGTAAATAAGATACGTGTAGTTCTCTTACTTACAACATATGAAACCGAGGTAGAGAAATAGGACATGGTTTCTCAGCTGGGGGTACAACTCTTTCTAAAGGTGTGTACGTTGGCTATGTGTGGAAAAAAACAAATACGAGAAGAAAATAAGTGTTTGAATAATACCATGGTTCTTGCACACAAAGGACAATTTGCAGTCCCTAGCAACAAAGAAAGCCAACATATCAGAACTCTTATTTCTTCGTTACCTTCCGCAGTGCATGATTTCACAGCGTTTTCCTGTATCTTTCTTCTAGATTGTTGTGTAGTGTTTTGTGGACCAGTCTTTGCCTTTTTCTCCTTTTGTCCAATGAGTTGTCTGCCCTTTTTAGATCTATGGCTTCTGATTAACCCTTTGGAATCTTCAAACTTTTCTTATTTTAGCATAAAACTTCTAGACCACGACAGACACTCAGATTGGGTAAATCTGACATCCACCATCAGATCAGAAAACACAATTCCTTAGTTAGTGAGTGAGTGTTTGTTTTTTAACGCTAAATGGGCAATTTTTCAGCTATACCATGGCGAGAACAAATTAAATTTAATGAAATGATGATGATATCCGCTTCGTACTAAGCCTACACGGTTGATTGGATCGTTACAGGGCTAGCTCACTAAAATAGACATGTCGCTATTCGCGAACACATTATCCTGTTTCTGAGTGAACCAGTCTGTGCTCTTGCTGCTTAAATCTGTATTCTTAGCGGAGATGCAACAAATATCAATTTTACAATCTTTGATTTGACCTGACCAGAGCTCTAACCCACAATCTATAGCACCTTGGGCGAGCAGGCTCACCATTACACCACTGATGTGGTAACTTATAAGAATTACTTAAGATGTAAAAATAATAATATATTTATTGAGTCATTTTATTGGTCTATTTTAATTTTATGTATAAACATGTTTATTTTTAATTCTTCAATGAATGTCTAAAAGTAAATGAACTTAAGATTTGAAATATGATGTTTGTGTCTGTATATTTGAAGCTTATCGTTGTTTCTATCTATTGATTGGCTTATGGCCTGTTCATTTTCGGTCTGTTATCTGGGCCTGGGGCATCAGTTGGTGTGTTTTCTGGGCTTGGCGCATCAGTTGGTTTGTCGTTTGGATTTGGCGCATCCGTTGGTTTATCAGCAGGTTTTGTTTTGCCATCTTTTCTCGGCCTGTGTTTACCATTCTTCTATTTTGTCTTCGGCCATCGTTACCGTCGTTCATTTTCGGTCTGTTTTCTGGGTTTGGCGCATCAGTTGGTTTGTCGTTTGGATTTGGCGCATCCGTTGGCTTATCCTCAGGTTTTGTTTTGCCATCTTTTCTCTGCCTGTGTTTACCATTCCTTCTATTTTGTCTTCGGCCATCGTTACTGTCGTTCATTTTCGGTCTGTTGTCTCGGTTTGGCGCATCAGTTGGTTTGTTTTCATGATTTGGCGCATCAGTTGGTCTGTCATCTGGGTTTGGTTTGCCATGATGTCTCGGCCTGTCTTTACCATTCCTTCTATTTTGTCTTCGGCCATCGTTACCGTCGTTCATTTTCGGTCTGTTATCTGGGTTTGGCGCATCAGTTGGTTTGTCGTTTGGATTTGGCGCATCCGTTGGTTTCTCATCAGGTTTTGTTTTGCCATCTTTTCTCGGCCTGTGTTTACCATTCCTTCTATTTTGTCTTCGGCCATCGTTACCGTCGTTCATTTTCGGTCTGTTTTCTGGGTTTGGCGCATCAGTTGGTTTGTCGTTTGGATTTGGCGCATCCGTTGGCTTATCCTCAGGTTTTGTTTTGCCATCTTTTGTCTGCCTGTGTTTACCATTCCTTCTATTTTGTCTTCGGCCATCGTTACTGTCGTTCATTTTCGGTCTGTTGTCTCGGTTTTGCGCATCAGTTGGTTTGTTTTCATGATTTGGCGCATCAGTTGGTCTGTCATCTGGGTTTGGTTTGCCATGATGTCTCGGCCCGTCTTTACCATTCCTTCTATTTTGTCTTCGGCCATCGCTACCGTCGTTCATTTTCGGTCTGTTATCTGGGTCTGGGGCATCAGTTGGTCTGTTATTTGGGTTTGGCGCATCCGTTGATTTGTCGTTTGGATTTGGCGCATCCGTTGGTTTATCATCAGGTTTTGTTTTGCCATCTTTTCTCGGCCTGTCTTTACCATTTCCTCTATTTTGTCTTCGGCCATCGTTACCATCGTTCATTGTCGGTCCAGAAAAACCTGATCTCTTCATTCTACCCTCTTTATTGGATGAACGAGCCATGGTAATTGACAACACATATAGAGCAACGAGAAGACACAGAGCGATCCTCATTTTCTGAAAAACAAAAATATGAGGTTAATACGTTTGTTTTTCCAATTCTTAACATCCTGGGGTAGATGTTTCTGGCATATTGAACTCGGGAACAAGTTCAACAACATAACAGAAATGAGGTTTAATGTCTAACGTGCCAGGGATGGTATACAGCACTGTGTGTCGAGCGTTTTGAACCGTCACCAATACCCAGCAGGGTTAATATGTATTCTACAATTGTTGGTAAATAAGCATCATACCAAATTATTATTGAAATATTATTACTTAGAATCCTGTTCATTATATATTATGAGCCTTAAAATGGGAGACATAGACCTTTTAAATGTCATTGTGCGATGTTGCATTTATTTGACGACCTATGATTGGATAAAATCATTCCTTAAAATAACGATAGAAAGGAGAGCCATATATGGAAATCTAGAGAATAAGATTAATACGCTTTACCTGGCCAGGAGAAAATTCCATTCATAAGAATAACGCGCAGTAACGAAATGATGCAGACGGGAAATTACAGAAGGTCAGTGGGCGATGCTTAATTTTGTGTAGTGACTATTACGTCTTTAGCCTTAGAATTCCATTCATAAAAATAACGATGCAGACGATAGATAGACTTGCAGTTATGAAACGATGCAGACGGAAAATTACAGGTCAGTGGGCGGTGCTTAATTTTGTGTAGTGACCATTACGTCTTTAGCCTTAGAACTTCCAAGAAAGTCCGTCAAACATAGTTCGTGGAAAAAACTTAGTTACTGTTTCAAGTCATAGATCAGCAACATCGTACAAAAATATTCTAAGCTCCTGTGACCGTCTATCGTTATTTGGACGGTCAGTAAATAGTTGAAGGATTCGAGCTAGCTCTCACCCTTCAACAATTTACTGACCGTCCAAATAACGATAGACGGTCACTAGGGAGCTTAGAACTTATAATGTCTCCCATTTTAAGGTTGAAAATATTTTTGTGCGAACTTGATTGCATAAAATTGTATTGTTTTGTGTGCTAAACCCGATGCGTTGACCGATATAAGTTGATCTGTGTGTTTATTGATTGTTTGTGTAGCTATCAATAAAAGAATTTGTTTAACTGCTTGGAGGCGTGGCTAATTACTATAAACTTCATTCATAACTACGGCTTTTAAAAGATTTTCCCATCCTACAACATATTTTCTGTATACACATCGGCTGTTAAAATGCCGACTATTGCCAATGAAAAGATCTCATTTGAGGTCAAGTTCGTACAAATCACTTTCAGGGGTCCTTCAAAATTAATTACATGTAGTTCGTAATAAACGAAATTCGCTATGTATAGCAATTCGATTTAATTATTGTCTTAAACATCTGGGTCACCAGTTTTGTTCGAAAGGAAAATTCGTAATACCACTATTCGTTTTACCATTGTTTACTCGACAATCTCATTAAACAGTCTAATAATAAAAACGCCTCTTTCAACAATATTTCATTTATATAGTGGCGGTCAGTTTTATTGATGGAGGAAACCGGAGTACCCGGAGAAAAACCACCGACCAGTCACAAGTAACTGACAATGTCAATAGCTTATAAATTGCTTAAAAAATTACAGGCATGCATAAAACCTTTTTTTTTTAGATTTAAAATATATTTATATTAAGAAAAAATAAAAGAGAGAAGTATTCTCGAAATAACTTACAGACATGTTTATTTATTTTATTTTGTGAAATAAACATACGATTGATTGATTGATTGATTGATTGGTGATTAACGCCAACTTTGGTAGTATTTCAGCTATATTGTGGCAAGACCCTTAGGAGTCAAATAAATAAAAAGAAAATTTAAAAGTATGAAATCATATATTTAGAATTATGTCGCCTACGAAATAAAAATACGAATTATATGTATTACATTTAAATATATACATTTGCATAAAATAATATCATGATTCAAAATTATTACATTAAGTTATATTACATTATTACTATATTATAATTTTAATTGATATTAAATTTGCATATTATTATTAATTAATTAATATTTAATTATAAGAACAGTTCCTGTTTCATTTATATAGATATTATAGACATAAATAAAGTTTCCAGAGAAGTATTATATAAATATATATAAATAAAATAAAACAATCTAAAATAATGCATTACAATTATATTATATTTTTCAATTAATATTAAATTTGCATATTATTATTGAATAATTAAATAGTTCCTGTTTCATTTATAAATACATTATTATAATATATATATATTTATTTTGTATATTAGGGGTATCGATTTTGTCTCTTTCTTCCATTTTGATATTTGATTTTGGAACTGTTCAGACAGTGAACTATCATTAGGAATAATTTTTCCAGAGAAGTATTCAAGAGTTAACTTACGCACATTCATTTTATTTCATGAAATAAAATAGATTTTATTATGTATTGCATATAAATAAATAAAATAATCCATTGTCCTCTTGCAATTAACAATTCAAGACATGTTTATTTTTAAGCAGAGTGGCTATTTGCGTTTTTTTTATTTCCAAATTTCGTTTATTGTTTCTGATTGGCTAAGAAATATTTTTGATTGCATTCGAAATTTTTGAACTTCGAAATAAGCAGAACTTAAATACTGGTTTCCCATTTCTCATTGGCTAAAATTGGGAAAATGGTCATTTCGTTTTCGAATTACACAAAAATAAATTTACGCTGGTCGAGAATCAATTTTCAATCATAAAATAATTTTCGATTTTGATATAAATATTCGATTCGATTTTTTGCAAGGCCATCTCTCTCAGCTAGACTTTTATAACGCTAGCTCACTTGAACGCATTATTCAGACACCAAAGCTCAAATGCTATTACTTTTGAACGCTTCTTATGTAGCGGTGAAGCAGCAGAAACCAATTCAATAGTCCCTAGTTTGACCCAACTGGTAATAGAACCCACAATCTAACACAAGCGAGCCGTGTACGCTAACTATTACACCAATGTGGTGGTCCACTATTGTTGAAACATTACTAATATTTACAAATATGGTAAAATACCAATCGACCATTCTATGATCAACAATTGCAATCGAACAATACTTAACAATTATATTCGTAACATGTATGCATTCTTTTCCTTTGATCTTTTTATGGTTTATATACCAGAATGTAAGTAACAGCTAGGAACTGTGAAATAATACATGCAGATACGAGATATTGCATGCTTTAAATATTGGCTGTAGCTTTGTTGTTTTCTAGTGACTCTCTTTATTCGATTTTTCTTTAATAGATTTTTGAGCTTTTCCGACAGTGCTTTACTTTATTTATTTATTTTTTATTTTATTTTCTTTACTAGAAAGAGCAAGATAAAAAATATACAGACCTACCTTATTTGTTGTGGAAACCTCTCTTTGTCTTACTGTACCCCTTTCTTGGGATACCCCCTGTATTTATACCGTCAGTTTACAGACGTCTTGTGACTTGGTGTATTTTTACCGTCAATTAAAGGCGTCTTGTAATTATTGATGTATTAAATCTAACGCCACCAGAGTCACGATTTCTTCAGTCAGCTAGTTTTTAAATACCCCCCGTTTGTTCCGATCCTCACGATCTCGTTCACCAACCTTGTATTATGTTAATATTGTTTAGTTTAATAATATTTTATTGTACATAAACAACAGCATTGGACAGCAACTTATACCAACTGGTATGAAGTCCTCGCCTTATAAATTATACACATGAATTAATGACAGCAAAACAAAACAGACAATAGACATTTAATTTAATAGCCAAATTATACAATCGTCATGTTTGTATGCATAATATTTAGAGCTGGCAAAACGAGACATTTCTTGTTAAGCTGATGGAATGCTACCCAGGTTTTGATTGCTTACATTAAATCATTGTCTGTACGTTATTGGGATACTTGAAAGGACAATGCTAAGCGAATGCATAATAACAACTTTTAATATCGTGCAAATACTCATTCGATCGAAAAAAAAAATAGATATCATTTCTTTTTCTGCTCACTTTCCAATAGCAAAATTATTTCAGAATTTCTATATATAAATAAAGGGTTATAAAATTATAATATAAAATTGATTGATTGATTAAGATATAAATTATCGAGGCCAGAATGTGTTGGGAGTCTTAACATGGATTGGCGGATATAAGTATTTTATCCCGAGCCAGAGGCGAGGGATAATATTTACCAATATCCGCCAATCCATGTTAAAACTTAAAGCACATTCTGGCTTCCATGATTTATTTCGATTCTGATATGTCTAAGAGTAGAAATACGGTAGTATACTTTGATTGGAAGACGGTAATTTATATTTACGTTTGCGGAAAATGTCGTACACAATTTGTGCTGCCAATGGAAAAGTCAGTCAAATTCACCGGCGCATGTGCGAATGAGCTGATACCATCGATAAATCGCTCGTTTGTCTACAAAGCGAAAGAAGGACGTCATCTTAGAATTTATGATTTACGCCAAATTTATGTCGTGGCGAGAACAAATTTTCTAAATTAATTTTTGCAAGTTATTAGCTGAAATTGTCCTTGTTTTTTAACGCACTTCTGACAACAGACTAAACACTATTAAAGTATGCTCACGCACCAATGCTCACCTTAAGTGTCAAACTACCATACGATCACGACCACGACGTATATCCGGAACCTAAATTAAAGTGATAATAGCACACGTTAAATTTTAGTTACGTGATTCAAATCACATCTAGTATTAACAAGTACATATTTAATGTATTTCTTACATTTACAGCATTTTTCATATTATAATAAAATCAATGATTTACATTCGAGTGCTAAAAATTGATACCGGGCGTCGGTGACGATTTTCAGGGCTTATCCCACATAACTTACCCGCACGTACCCAGGTGATAGATATAAAAATCTAGCACTCGTAAGATACTGTGTAAGATAGAAAAATCTTGTTCACCTAAATTAACGGACTACTTTATCCAAGGGGTGAGAAAAGAGGATAACCTCTTGTTGGGGGAATAGGGGGCGGGGGCTGTCAATTTATAGTACGGAAGTCCTGACCGTGGATCATAGTGCGTGCCGTATTTGTGGTGACTCATGCTGTGAACAGCTGTATTAAAGACTACTTTTGTAGGTTTTAAAATGGCGAATTGTCTGCCAGAGTGCTTTAAAAGACTATTTCTACGTTCCTACCCAATTTTTCATACTATTAAAGTGGCAGACAAAAGTCGGTGTCATGGTTGTCATGATCATAACCTGACCCACGTAAATAGAAGTAAAATACGGACCACGGAGAGACCTTATGAAAATTAGGTTTGATGTATTCAATGGACTGGCAAAAAGTGGGGACTATCCAAAAGTATGGATGGTGACCCTGGATTGACCAGAAGACACACCCACACAACAAATTATGAATATGAAACAAAACAAAAAATAGATGATGGTGTCCTCTTTGTATTAGACCAACACGTTTACTGGGATTTTATAGTGCTAGCTCACTGAAACAACAACAGTCCGCAGGTAGACATGTCGTTCTACTGAAACAACAACAGTCCACAGGTAGACATGTCGTCCCACTGGGGCACATTATCATGATTCCGAGCAAACCAATTAGTACTAAAGAAAATATTTGTTAATCTAGTCTTGAACTTCATCAATTGATAGAAACTGTTTTTAAGTAAAATATTCCCTGTATTATATGCTCTCTAATTAGCAGTTATAGTCAATCATTAAAGCTAATATTTAAAAAAAAACACCATGCAGCTCTCTACAATCCGCATTGGTAATGTAGTGAGTAGGAACGTCGTCTCGGATACAGTCGATCGTGGGTTTGATCAAGCCACAGACAATACAATTTGTATATCCCGATTCTCTGCTAAACAGGCAGCATTAAGGAGACAGAGCAAATACTGGTTGGGTCGAAATCAGGATAATGTGTCAGGGTAGAGCGAAATGTCTACCCGCGAACTGTTCTTTTTCGAGTGAACTAGCACTGAAAATCCCAGAAAGCGCGTTAGTCCGGGTGACCCTTGTCCGGAAGCCTTTGTCCTGTTTCCCATAAATAAATAAATATACAATTATATGTATTTGTTGCTTCTCCGCTAAGGACACAACATCATTAAGGAGAAAGTCCAAAAACTGGATCGCTCGAAATCAGAATAATTTGTAAAACAAATCACAGAAACAGTTGTAAAATTGATACCCCTAGGCCTTAACACACATATACATTACCGCTCACTGTCCTGACTTTGTATATGTGCAAGAAGTGTGTTGGAGTGAAGGATAAATAAGAACGTTTATCAAGTACCTTTTTACCATCAGTGATGCCAGACACTTTCGATATTTGAAACTGATGCCATACAGGGGCAATCGTGGTCGAGAACGTATGGTAGTTGGATTTACAACTACCTATACAATCGGTGACTATTACCACTAAAGTTGTGAGTTCGAATCCCTCTCATGGCGAGGTGTACTCAATTCAATATAATGTGATAAAGATTGTAGGTGACTTGCGGCAGATCGGTGTTTTTTTTCGTACACTCCGGTTTCCTCCACCAACAAAACTGATCGCCATGATATGACTGAAATATTGTTGAAATTTGTGTTCAACACCATTACTCTAGTCCTGAAAAGATACAAACAAACTTGTAGCTTAGACTCTTTCGAAAAAAAAAATTTTGTTTCAGTGGGGGTAACAATATTTGACAACCACTTTCAACAACATTTCTGTCACATACTGGCAGTCAGTTTGCTCGGTACAGGAAACCGGACAATAGACACTTAGAAATTTATAACAGAAAGTTGTGTCATGGTCAGGGATCGATATCACAACAACCGCATAGGTGATGTAATGGTTAGCTGTAGATTTCGGATTCGAGCTCAAACCAAAGACTACCGGTATTACATTTGCTATTTGCTGCCTCTCGCTATGCACTCAGGGCTAAAGAGTAAGAGCAAAGATTAGTTGGCTCGGAATCAGAATAAAGTGGAGCGATATAGCTAACCGTCTACTGTTGTTTCAGCTAGCTAGCACTATAAACATCAGACTAAGTGTGTTGGTCCAGTACAAAGTGGACATCATTATCATCATCACATCAACATGTAAATTGTTCTCTACATGACACAGCTGGAAAATAATCACTCATAAATTTAGTGCAGATGCAAAAATACAAACACATTTTCGTTTCTGCCCCAACCAAGGCCTGGATTTCCAACGCCATAATATATCATTGTCTTTTTAGTGTTCAATGATTTGAGATGAGGGAAGACAACCACTGTTTAAGCTTTCATAAAACATTCCGTGTAATATTGTATAGCGTAGACTAATTTCACTTAGGGCCCGGGTGGCTCAATGAGTTGAATTACCTAGCAACTCGTACAAACCTATTACAAATACGGCGTGGGTTCGCACCCGGCTGTGTACATTACAAAAAAGGGTGCACTCGACTCGCAACTGCATGTGATAAAGTTTACCAGTTGCTTGCCCTTGGTCAGTGGTTCTCTTCGGGTACCCCGGCTTCTTCCACCACTAAAACTGGTCGCCATGATATAGATGAAATATTGCTGAAAGTGGCGTTAGAACACCCCAAACAAATAAAATCTAATTTCTCTTAACAATTGTATGCCGAACAATTCCACAATTACAGTACTAATGATTAAAGCAGGCAAAATGTTTCCCATTTTTAAAACGACGAGAAAATGTCTTCTACTCCCAGTAATTCGTTACAACCACAGTTTACTGTACTTATATAATTCAGCATAAGCAACTTTAATTATATGTATGTTTCCAGATATAGTTATGCTGGCAAGAAATAGTTCATAGATGATGTTAGCGTATTTTAGCTATCTTGTTATGGGCCTTCATCTTAAATGCTCGCAAAAACTTATAAAAGTATTTGTTTTTCAAATGTTTTGACTACTGATATAGGTTAATCCAGACAATCCGTGTGTAGTAAATAAGATACGTGTAGTTCTCATACTTACAACATATGAAACCGAGGTAGAGAAATAGGGCATGGTTTGTCAGCTGGGGGTACAACTCTTTCTAAAGGGGTGTACGTTGGCTATGTGTGTAAAAAAACAAATACGAGAAGAAAATAAGTGTTTGAATAATACCATGGTTCTTGCACACAAAGGACAATTTGTAGTCCCTAGCAACAAAGAAAGCCAACATATCAGAACTCTTATTTCTTCGTTACTTTCCGAAGTGCATGATTTCACAGCGTTTTTTTCTGTATCTTTCGTCTAGTTTGTTGTCTAGTGTTTTGTGGATCAGTGTATGCCTTTTTCTACTTTTTTCATTTGTTCAATGAATTTTCTGTCCTTTTTAGATTTATGACTTCTGAATAACCCTTTGGAATCTTCAAACTTTTCTTACAGGATGAATATTCAAGTATTTTAGCATAAAACTTCCAAACCACGACAGACACTCAGATAAGTATTGGGTAAATCTGACATGCACCATCAGATCAGAAAACACAATTCCTTAGTTAGTGAGCGAGTGTTTGTTCTTTAACGCTAAATGGGCAATTTTTTAGCTATACCATGGCGAGAACAAATTAAATTTAATGAAATGATAATGATGATATCCGCTTCGTACTAAGCCTACACGGTTGATTGGATCGTTACAGGGTTAACTCACTAAAATAGACATGTCGCTATTAGCGAACACATTATCCTGATTCTGAATGAACCAGTATTTGCTCTTACTCCTTAAATCTGCATTCTTAGCGGAGATGGAACAAATACCCATTTTAGTCTTTGATTTGACCCGACCAGAGCTCTAACCCACAATCTATAACACTTTGGGCGAGCAGGCTAACCATTACACCACTGATGTAGTAACTTATAAGAATTACTTAAGATGTACAAATAATAATATATTTATTGAGTCATTTTATTGGCCTATTTTAATTTTATGTATAAACATGTTTATTTTTAATTCTTCAATGAATGTCCAAAAAAATCAATGAAATTAAGATTTGAAATAAGATATTTGTGTCTGTATATTTGAAGCTTATCGTTATTTCTTTCTATTGATTGGCTTATGGCCTGTTTATGGCGCATCAGTTGGTCTGTGCTCTGGGTTTGGTTTGCCATGTTGTCTCCGCTTGTCTTTACCATTCCTTCTATTTTGTCTTCGGTCATCGTTCTTCCCGTTACTAACGCCTTTTTTCTTATGGAAAACCAACTATCACATCGTTGTCTAACAAGTATGAATACTTCTCGCTCATTTACATTCTCCAACAGTTGTTCAATTCCAGAGAGGCATATATAATTGTGTTGATACTGTAGTAGGACCTCTTTTCCGTCCACATAATCGTCACTATGATGATTCAAGAATGAAAGACAAAAGCATGCCAAGTCAACTACTTTTAAAAGTGTATCCACTTCCCCATTCAGCTGGAAAATACTGGTCTGAATAGCACTTACTACGAAAGTGAATTTTGAGGCTGACCAATCTGAGCCTGCAAGTTTTTTGAATTTTTCCAATGCAAACGTTTTTTTCACTTTTGCTTTTCTCAGATCCTGGATACTATTTCCTGCTAACTGTATCAAAGCTTTAAGTTTCCTTTTAAGCAAATTTTGCTCGCTGTATATTTCTGATATATATATATATATCTTGTCTCGTCTTTGAAGGTTCATCAGTATATCATCTATATCTTTAATGAGCACTTGCCCACGCTTTAGTTTGTCTCTGTTGTCATTGAATGTAGGTTTGTCTTCGAACCCGAAGAGGTTAAGCTCACCATCAACCTGTGAAGATGATACATTTAATGTCTTGCCATCTACGCAAAGCTTGAAAGTTTTCATATGATTACTTCTAAACAAATCTAGCATTTGTGTTAAAATTCCAGGTTTTATTTCTGATGGTTTAATAGTTGCAGATTTTGCAAGAACATGTATGGCTGGAACCGCAAAATTCATACTGATATCTGTGGGATTATAAAAACTTCGTGCGTTACAGCCATCTTTTACATACCCAACATGACGGAATCTAGCCATAAATCTCAAAAATGTCCCGTGAAATAACTTATATCCTAGAAGCCAAAAGTGCTTAATTTCCGGCGAATACCTCATACTGACCGTATTGCCACATTTGTACCAGCGACAAACGTCCAAAAACAACAGATGGGCTATATTCTTTAATGGAAACTCATTACTTCCAAGCATTCGGATATAGTTAATCCATTCGGTGTACATTCCTGCATCCTTTAACGAGTTGATAAGAGTTCGGCAAAATAGAGAGAAACCAGGGTTCGACATTAACAGTTGTCCGATTGCCCGGGGCAAGTGAAATGCGTCTTCGGGCAAGTGAAAATGATTCTGTGATATGTTCAATTACTGAAGAGCAAAATGATTAATATTGAATTATTCAGTGTTGGAAGTCGCGGCGAATTTTACCTAAACATCGCGTCGTATGTATCATGTATTTTACGACATTTTGTTTTATTTTGTTGACTACGGAATTCCCCTTTCTCAAATAAAGATCGTGTTATTTATATGAGCCAATCGCGAATGCCTAATTAGGCGGCGGTGCTGCATCAACATCGTATTTATTTTCGCCGGCCAATGAAAAGCTAGAGTTATTTGCGTGTACTAATTTTAGAAAATTATCCCTGATGTGTATTGCCTTTCCGATCAAAATATTGAAAGCGTGATAAGATTACTGGAATAAAAATTCAAACAAACTAATATATACAGTCGTTGTCAGTCTATGATAAGGAACATTTATACTTAAATTTCCTAACAAAAATATTTCAGAAATCCTCATCAATCACCCGTATTTATAAAACTGTCATATTCCCACAAATTGATAGGTACGTCTACTCAATATCTCAGTCCCAGACTTTGGTGCCAATAGGGCACAAGTAACCCTCGGGAAATTCTTCGGCGAGGTTCCTCAGAAAAGGAAATCGGATGGTGAATCTAAGAAAATATATGAACTTAAGAGGACTTATTGATTCATGGTCAAAAGATTTTGATGGATTACAGGATTCTTCTGATGGAATGTTATGCACTTATTGTAAGAGGTTTCCAAATATTGCTGGACCTTCTAGTTTTATATCTGGAAATAAGTCCTACAGAATAGATGGCATTCGTTCACACTATAGTTTAAACAAAAACAGACTGCCAGTAATAAGTCTTAATTATTTCTGTTCATCTAGTTTTAATGTTTGAATTAAAACAATAATTGAATTTCAAATTTGTTGATTTGAACTGATCATAAGCATGACTATGATCATAACTTACTGCAATTATGAATATGAGTATTTTAATTATATAGCCAAATGATGCACTAACACTATGCATACATCATAAGGTGTAAATAATTAATATGAGGGGTTATTCTACTCTATGAACGGTCATTGTAGATTGCATAGTTCTGCACTACATGCATACAAATGTATACGACACTTAAGAATTTGGGCTAGTAGTTTACAGTTTCGGGCAAGTAAAATCAATATAGCACTTTGCCGAATGGACAAGTTGGTCAAAAAGTTAATGTCGAACCCTGGAAGCTCTTCCAAGTCATCAGATACTGCTATATAATCAGTATTTGCTGCCTTTTCTTCGGTCAAAGGTTCTAATCCTTGTATCGACAGATCATGCAATTTTTGGGTAACATCTTCATCGGAATCATCGGATGGATACTGCAAGACGGTTTTAAATGCTGAAAAATATGATTTGTGACGTTTGATTATTTGTGGACTAGGCGCTTGAAAGTTTTCTGCATCTTTTATGAATACTTTGTCTGGTTCTTCACACACAATTTATTTTCCTGCTAATATCTGATCAACAGGCCTGAAGTTGTAGCTAACAGTTGTGTATCCCTGTATATCATTTATCCCACAAAGTTTAAGACGTCTAATTTTAAATATTTCAGAACTGTGGTATTCAATTAAGTGTTCAAATCTATTCTTGAAATCTTCAAAGCCATTCGGACAATAATAGCACTTGTAACTTTCCATTATGACATTATCCTGCAAAGAAACTAAAACATATATTAGAGACTACATATGACTAAAGGCCGACGAAAAAATACAGTATTTGTGGTAATAACTCTGATGTTTTTCATTATTTTGTATTTTGTATAACGTTAATAAGCCTACAGTATTTGTGGTAATAACTCTGATGTTATTCATTATTTTGTATTTTGTATAACGTTGATAAGCCTACAGTATTTGTGGTAATAACTCTGATGTTATTCATTATTTTGTATTTTGTATAACGTTAATAAGCCTACAGTATTTGTGGTAATAACTCTGATGTTATTCATTATTTTGTATTTTGTATAACGTTAATAAGCCTACAGTATTTGTGGTAATAACTCTGATGTTATTCATTATTTTGTATTTTGTATAACGTTGATAAGCCTACAGTATTTGTGGTAATAACTCTGATGTTATTCATTATTTTGTATTTTGTATAACGTTAATAAGCCTACAGTATTTGTGGTAATAACTCTGATGTTATTCATTATTTTACATTTTGTATAACGTTAATAAGCCTACAGTATTTGTGGTAATAACTCTGATGTTATTCATTATTTTACATTTTGTATAACGTTAATAAGCCTACAGTATTTGTGGTAATAACTCTGATGTTATTCATTATTTTACATTTTGTATAACGTTAATAAGCCTACAGTATTTTGCTATACAAACATCAAAAAGACATACAGCGATACTTCAAAAAGAGTACAGTTGTAAACATTTTATTTTCGCAGTTTTCACCTAGAAATCGTTATTTCATTTAGTGTAACTGCGCGAACATATTGTTTACCATCGTCCAAAGTACCAGCCATTACATTTAACTATAAAGCTTTAAAAAAATTAGTTTTCGTTTTGATACCAAGCAAATTATAAGCTTAAATGACAATAATTACTTTTCTGTTTAATTTCCATCGAAATAAATTTAACGGCACTTAAACTAATCATTACCGAGTAATTCTGTTAATTTTCAAAGAGAATGATTGCTAAACAACATTATTAAGAAAAAAACTGGTAGAACGTGCTAAAGTGGATCGTGGGTCACTGTAATCGGGCGGCTGTATCGTGAAACAGATACGGTGTTGAAAAAACTGTTGATACTCATAAAATATTGATAAATGCAATAACATTTTATGCTTGTCTTCAAGAAATATGATAGACAAAATCATGTGTGAAGTTTTATGACGAAATATCTCCGATTTCTATGTAAATTTACGAGTTGAATTGGGGAAACACCCACAGGTAATTTTAGCGATGTATTTTTTTTTTTTATCTTGGACAAGAATAATGAGCGTCCCGATTGGATGACCGATTTAAAACACACTGACTCCGCATGGTAAAGAGATGCATGTAAAAGAAATCTATGCTATATTTATTCATTTGTTTGATTCTGGAATATTGTTGATCATTATTTAAACAAGAAAAAAAGGGAAAAAGGGGGGAGGTGAAATTTATTTGTCAATTTTACAGTTAAATAAATGTTACGTTTCTACAGTTTAAAGAGAAAAATAAAAATTTGTTGCGACTAAAGCTTAAATCAGCGTTAAAAATTGAACAAATATCAGTGGTTTTGTAAATGAGATTTTTTAAAATAGAAAATCTGAATTTATTGTTTATTAATTTATTATTAATAATACAATGCTATATCCCTTGGGAGGGGTTTCTGTGTCCACACTTGTATATATAAAGCACAAATATAGAAAAACTTAACTTGAAGATGTTTGAAATCCCCACGTTGTTTATAAATACGTCATAAGGTGCAGGGAATCAACGTCAATAAGGAAATTTAGGCCCACAGGTTTGTATACTGTGTGTTAGATATCTTTATGTTCAATGTTTAACATGTTTAATAATTGCTTCTCCTCTTTTAAGGCTAAAATTGTTTTCCCTTTGCATGAAATAAATGTCAATAATTATCTTTGTCTTGTATGATTATATTTATCACATGTTATTAATTTTCCAGACCACAACCAATTATTTAAATAATTTTTGTGTAAGGTTTTGTTTAAAATAAAGCCAAACTTATTTTTATTAACTGTAAATATATCTTCATTTAAGTTCATCGTCTTGTTTAACTTTTCAATAGAGTACCAATATGTTGCCTTCATTGTGTAAATCTTTACTACAAGCAAAAGCACCCGATAACAATGGAAACTGTGTTTAGATTATCTAAACGATAACAATATTGTATCATAGATTTGACAGAGATGCAAAGTTAACTCTCTTCTTTTTTATACCTAACATAACTTTGCATGTAAATGTTCGCATACAAAATAAAATAGGGATATTAGCTTTAATCATGCATATTTTTTTAAAGGTTGACAGCATATGACAGAAATCATAATTTCCAGCAGCCACCTGTTGTCATCCCAGAGGCATCTGATGTGGAATGGCCAATGGCAGGATATAAAGAACTGACCCCTGACCAACGACTTGTTTTTGCTAAAGTGACAAGAGAGCAGATAGATGGTTATTTGTATACAGAATGGCAGGTAATATACATCTGGTTACCAAGTTCAGTTAGTAACTCAAAATTATCAAATTTGTTCTTGAACAAAAACCTGAATCGATTTGTTTGTAATGAACTTAACATTTTTGTACGATGTTGATCTATAACTTAAAACAGTAGCTAATGAACTATGTTTGACGGACTTTATTGGAAGTTGTAAGACTAAATACGTAATGGTCACTAGATAAAATTAAGCACCGCCCACTGACCTTTTGTAATTTCCCATCTGCATGGTTTCATAATTGCACATGTATCTATCGTCTGTGTCGGTGTGTAACAGAGTAACGTAACACAATGGACAAAAAGAGATTTGTTTCAACTACCGATGAGGAAATCGAACAAAAGACTTAAAATGAATGCACAAAAAACCATTAAACAGAATATTGCGGCGGCAACTTTATTACGCGAGTATGTAAAGGAAAAACATTTGGATACTGCGTTTGAACACTACAATCCTCAACGACTTGAGGAGTCCCTGACGCATTTCTTTATGGATGTTAGGAAAAGTGATGGAGTACGCTATAAAACTACATCGCTATCCTGTCTAAGATATTCACTAAACCGATATTTAAAAGCACCGCCTTATAACAAAAAAATTTACATTGCTAAGGACGCAAGTTTTGCAAATTAAACAGAAAATTTTAAGGCAGCTATTGCAGAGCTCAAAATGATGGGATTGGGTGATGTCGAACATTATCCTGCTATAAATGAAACTGACAGAAGAAAATTGTATACCTCTTTATATCTGTCTCCCAAAACTCCGTTAGGACTTCAAAATAAAGTTCAATTTGACATTCGCTTTTATTTCTGTAGAAGAGGGAATTAAAACATAAAATGCATAAATCAACATTCATGGTGAAGAAAGATTCTAAAACCGGATTAAAGTACATAATGAAAACAATAGATAAACTGTCAGACCAAAAACCATCGTGCAGATGATAAAGAGAAAACGTCAGCAATAATGCTCGAGAATCTTTGGTCTGAATTTTGTCCTGTGTTATCGTATGAAAAATATGTGAGTAAACTGAATCCTAATTATGAGAAACTATGGCAGCGATTGAAAGATGAGTTTTGCGACGACGATCATATTTGGTATAATAACGTACCAGTTGAAAAAAAAACGCTTGGAAGTTTTATATCTGTCTTGAGTAAGAAATGTGATTTGTCGCAAACATATACTAATCATTCTATCAGAGCTATTGGTGGTACAATATTAGCTAAAAATTCCTACTGTCATTCTCAGATCATGACCATTACAGGACATAAGTCTGTGGCATCACACGCATTATACCAAAGGGTCGACGATGATGACAAAATTCGGATGGGACAAATTTTGACGCGGAACATTACAAATGAAACTGCTAAAACATTAGCGTTGGCATCTACCACATCCACTAAAGCATTGCCTACTCCAAACAGTCTACTTATAGAGGATGGTACAAAACAGGAGTTTACCGAGAAAGTTCAGTCCCGCAGTGAACTGTATAAGAGCTCTAAGGATTACAGGGCTAAACATTACCGTTCAGTGGCACTCTACCCTGTACTGCATTTAAACCAAAACATGTTGAGCAAAATGAAAGAGCAATGGCAGCACGGGGATTTAACGAATGTTAGCAAGGTGTGGACGTAAATGAACTGTTTACAGAATTTACGGAAACATCCGTCGTAAAGCACAGTGTCAATCAACAGCAAATCTTCACCAATTGTTCCGTGACCATTGTGTACAAGGACTGACTCGGGATTTGTTAGCCGTACATTCTTTTAAGTAGTTTATTAGAAACGTTAATTTCTTTCTTTTTTATTGTGTCTCGAGAAGAGATTTTTTACTGTGTTATTCTCAATCAAAATACACACACATATATATAGTGTTGTTCCGTGACCATTGTGTATAAGAAGGACTGATTCGGGATTTGTTAGCCGTACATTCTTTTAAGTTATTTTAGAAGAAAATATAAATCATCATTTTTCTTGCAGTTGTGTTTATTTATGCTAAATCAAAATACACACATATATATATATATATAGTGAGGCTGGTCAAGTACACTTGGCATACGTCGTGTCTCACGTTATCGATTACAATATTTCTTTATTTCGGGCAGCGTAAAGGTCAAATTAAACAACAATAGATTATACAATGCTGCAGTCACCTTCACGACTTCTATCGTTATTTTTAGGAATGGAATTTTCCACTGATCAGTAAAGTGTATTAATATTATTACCGGTATCGAGATTTCCATATATGGCTCTGCCTTCTACCGTTATTTTTAGGAATGATTTTATCCAATCATAGGTCGTCAAATAAATGCAACATCGTACAATTTTTTTTAAAGGTTGACAGAATATGACAGAAATCAAGATTTCCAGCAGCCACCTGTTGTCATCCCAGAGGCATCTGATGTGGAATGGCCAAAGGCAGGATATAAAGAACTGATCCCTGACCAACGACTTGTTTTTGCTAAAGTGACAAGAGAGCAGATAGATGGTTATTTTTTATACAGAATGGCAGGTAATATCCATCTGGTTACCAAGTTCAGTTAGTAACTCAAAATTCTCAAATTTGTTCTTGAACAAAAACCTGAATCGATTTGTTTGTAATGAACTTAATTTTGAAATGAACTATTTTTTACTTATATCTAGTTCAAAGGAGTTCTTTATCTAGCAAAAATAAAAGGAAGGAATGCAGGTTTTTTGAACTTATGCAAAAAGAAAGAAATGTGAGACGTCAGTCAACACTAAAAATTTCTAAGCAGTGGCGGAACACGAGACTCCCAATATATGGGGACATTTTGGTCATATTTGTTTTTCCTCTAGAAAATAAAATCACTTGAATATGCCCCTGTAAATATATTTGTATGTGATATAGAAATATGTGCACAAAAAGCAACCAAAATTAATATAATAAAAATTTAAATAGAAAAACTATACCATGCATGGACTATTTTTAATTTGATTATATCGTTACAACTTTTTGGTACCTTACAGGAGATAAGCAGCTAAATGGTGACTTAAAGGCTCTACAGAAAGGTCAAGCTTTATTGGATGCATCAAAGGTCATGGCATGTTCAGTGTTGGTAATTGGAGATGGAATTTATTTGAGTGGAATATTTTGTGCAGCTATGAAAAAACAAGTAATTAATAGAATTGTTAATAATTGCGTCAACATTTTGTGTGCTAAAGTATCACTGGCTTGCAAGCTAGGGAAAAGTGAAAAACATGTAATTAATTCTGACAATTGTCAGCAAATATATTAGCTGTATTGAATTGTAGCATTTGGGTTTACCGTTTTACCCCGGAGTCACAAATTTTTTTGACGCACTTTGCGCTAAAACATATTCTTCATTATTTTGTAATTTCATGACAAAACATTTAAAAAAAAGTTTCCATTATATATATTGGTGAAAACATAAATGGTTGGTCTCGTATATTGTAAGACGAGTGGTTTTTGCCTCATGATAAATCCTTCATATGCAAATGGTTGAATTTAAACAACCAAATAAATTTCTTTAATCAAATATGAGTAACATTGGTATGATTGGTAAATAACATTAAATATTATTAAATTCTTTGAACAACTGTCAAACATGTTAAAACTGTTTTATAAAAATACAATTCAATATTTTATTAGCGTCTCACCTTATACATACATTTTTTGATTTTTTTTTTATATACATTGTATATAGACCTATTTCAATTGGATTCCAATCTCATAACCTTATGCTTAATTTCATTATATTAGGGGGAACAACAATTGTATATGGTAACAGGTCAAATCGGCCACAGAAAAACATAATGTTATATAACATAAACATTTATTAAAAATGAAATGCAGATAACTGATATGGATTATCAATCATTCTTTTATAAAGGAATTTGATTGGTGTTTAACGTCCAGCGAGCAATGTTTCAGCTATATTCAGATTTAATTAGATGTATTATGTGCTGCTTAGTTTATTGTGGTAATATTAAATAATGTTGTTAAAGGTGGAATAAATGACATTGTATATTATATTTGAATAAATTTATCTATATTTCTGATATGACTGTCATTTTTTTTATTTAATACATAATTTTTTAAGTCTCTAGAATTAATTAATAAATCTCTAATCCATTTTCCAAACGTTTCAGCTGGAATTACAGCTTTCATCAGTGGAATTTATTTTGGAATAATTACAGGATAACAAATTTTACATTACATACGTGACGTTACAATATTATGAGGTGATTTTCCCGGAAAAAATTTCTTTCAGTGCCGATCTAATTTTTTTTTATTAAGTCCTTGTAATTCCAGCTGAAACGTTTGGAAAATGGATTACAGATTATATATATAATAAATAAATCTCTAATCCATGGCAGATATTTTTTTTTTCATTTTGACATGGGGCAGGTTAAACTTGTTCTGGGTTCGTTCGCCCTAATACATGTTTGTCTAGGGTCTGTTCGTCGCAAAAGGCATCGGTGGTAAAATGGCTAGCGTGCTCGCCTCGAGTGCGGTAGATCGTCGGTTCGAACTCCGGTCTGATCAAACCAAAGACTACAATATTAATGTGTTGCTTCTCCGTTAAGCACACAGCATTAAGGAGTAAGACCAAAGACCGGTTAGCTCGGAATCAGAAAAAAATTGTCCTAGTGTAGCGACCTGTCTAACCGCGGACTGTTGTTTTTTTATATTTATTTTCATTTGTGACGTCTCGACGCAGTTATTATATATATATATATATATACAATACTGCACGAAGTTTACTTCCATTTTCATATACATGTACAATTTTTCTAAGCAAACCTATGGTCTGCATTTTTATTTTCAAAATCCTCCTGCTCTCCCCAAGATATATAATGGTTGTCCCATTATCTCTTCTTTCAGACAGGAGAGGAACATAAACTCTGTCTCTCTTCTGAACTGAAACCACCCATGTATACAAAAATGGGTGAATGTCTTCGACCGGTACCATTAAACAGAGTCCGGAGGCAAAATATTAGTTTATATGTATATTAAATGATGTATTCCTGTGGTATTGGTTGTTTTTGATATATTTCTTGTAATTTCCAACAAAATAAATAATAAATAATAGGTTTTTATTGAAATTTACAAGGTGATCGGCAATCGTTCATAGATTCAAAATGGCGGATATAGAGTCCGGTAGGAATATCGTCGATTTACAGCAAGTATTCTGTACATTTAATGATTGATTATTATTGTATATGTGTTTTTCTATAGGTATTTTATCAAAAATGGCATGAAATAGTAAGCAACGTGGAAATATTCATATATACAAGATGATATGTAATAAGAGTCCGATATTCAAAATGGCGGACAACAGACTCTGGTACGATTTATGTTGATTTAATATGTGTATACTGTATATAAATCAATTATTATGGTTATTCTGTTGGTGTATATTAGAGAAACCATAGATATGTAAAAAATTATGTTTTGTAAAGTGTAAAGTGTTCAGTCGTTCACGACTCTGATGTTCGGACGAAGGAATGACAACAATGACTACACTAATTGAGGAACAATTCCGGAATAGCACAGAAATGCGGACGTATGAACAATAGTCATTGGAAATAATTATAAATTTATTACAACATATGTTAACGCATAATTAAATATAAAAAATATTGAACCATTACATAATATAAAGTGAAATGCAGTTTTCATTTGAAATATTTACAAGAAAAGCGCTAATTTTATCTGTTTGACATATGAAAATGAAAGTAAATTATTTCATATAAATTCACAATGTACATATGAAATCTTTATTATGCATCAGAAACAACGAATGTTTAATTGACAACTCATAATCTACAATCATATGAACATAACTTATTACATATAAATTCACATATATGAAATCTTTACTGAACATAGATACAAATATGGCAAATTGAAAACATCACTTGGCTACAAACAAATGAAAATTACAAAGTACATATAAATTTACAATATACATATCAAAATTTTATTAAATATATTATGCATAAGACACAAAATTTACAATTTATTTAAAAGATTTACAAAAAAGAGCCAATTTTATTTGCTTAACATACTTAATTTCGGAACTGTCATTTAAATGCACACCATCTTTATGAAATGCTGATTTCTCCGGATCTACCAGTCCTCTCAACTTCCAGAACGCTATGTTTTTGGAGTCTTTAAAATGGTCACAAAACAAGTCGTTGACGGATTTTCTTTTCTTCTCGAAGTCTTCGTAGAACATTCCGCGGGGATGAAATCTTCTAAACACTGCCAACTATAACCTTACTAACACCATACACACGAAGCAAGTCACACGCAAACGATTTAATTTTATTGAAAACTTCCGTCGGGTTGATGTCGTTGCCTCCAATTTGTAGAAATACTGTGTCCGGTTTATAAATAATGACGTGTTGAAATTCTGCTGATCTGGAAAGTCTGTCTACTGTTGAACCACATATTCCTACTACATGTAAATCGGCGCCTTCAATTTAAAGTAATGGATGGTCTTGTAAACGCCGAACAAAGCTATGACCAATAACAGCGAATGCCATATCGAACAGTTGTTAAATTGATAATATTTGTAATAGTATTACGTTTTTTTCTTTAGATTTAGATAGTGTATGAATAAACTCCGCTTTATATACCCATATATTTGGAAATCTTTTGTTTATTTTGTATTGACGATTCCGAGAAAAGGAAACGGCGCCTGTTAAAAAAACATAGTGAGTACCCTGACGACTGCGGTGCACGGCAGCAGGGTAAACACTCTACTAAGCTTCACTATTTCATCAAGTCTGATGAAACTCTACGTTATGTCGAGTCCAGTGGTGGCTTATACGGCAAGAGGGTCAAAAAGAATTTTATTCCTTTTGATCCTCAACCAGACCCATTCACTTTAGTTGTCTGCTGGCGCAAGTATTCCACACTGGCCAGGTGTCCAGCATAGAAAAAGCGGGTAACGTGGTTCGACTGCGAACCCGTTTTATCAATGGCAATAGTAGAATACATTGGGGAATATCAACCCAATGTTATTCATGGCAATGCCATACAGACAACAGTACCCTACAGGTCTTAGACTTCCCATCAAAGGCAAATAATCAGGCAAGGCCTACAAAATGAGAAGCAGCCCCCCCCCCCCCCCCCCCGCGAAATCAAGAAGAAAGAGGTAAATGCTTCGTCTCCTGATGGACCATAGGGTTGTCCAAAATGCTAAATATTATCAGCAGAAAAAGGCCAGACCCAACACCCTTCACAGGCTAAATGTTGTCGACCATGTTTTGTCGATTCTAAACATGTTTGTTGAGTCATTTTATTCGGGAAGTGATTACCACTAACCCGTCTAAGCCCCCCAGCATTATATTATACATAGACCAGCAAATGACTATGTTTAAATCTGCGGTTGCATCTGGCTCTTGTTATAGGTGTTGACAGGACTCTTAATTTAAGTTCCTGTTATTTGACACCAATTTATTTCAAAATTTTTAATTTGGTTAACAAGTCTTCTACTACTCCACCAGTCATGCTCGGCCCAATGCTTCTGCATTGGGACAGGAGTTTCGACTCTTACCATAGGTTTTTATCCCATTTACAGTCGAAATTGGTGGACATTGACCAATCAAAATTAATTTTTGAGTCAGACGAGGAAATTCGCAGCCTGTTAAGGCTCTTAACCTGTGTTTTCCTCGTGTCCTTTGTGCAAAGCACTTAAAGGACAACGCTATTGACAATCTCAGGAAATCATTACCTCAACCTGAGGTTACTGAGATTGTCAGCAAGTTCTTCGGTTCGTCAGGCATTTTAAGCTCGGAGGACCAGGTCACTTTTGACGAGTTAAGAGACGAACTGACGGACACATACTCCTTCCTAATCTGGAGCAGTACGTGTTCAGGCCCTGTCTGCGACATCCCTGGCTTCCTTGACTTTGGTACAACAATTGTAACGAGTCATACAACAATGTGATCAAGCGGAGTACTAACTGGGTCGTCCAGAAATTACCCGATTTGATCACAAAATTGTATGATCTCGAACAAGACCAGTCGGAATGATAGGGGTGCTCTGCATGACACCGGCAAATACACTGACAATTACTTCACACAGATGCTGACTACCTGCAAGAAGATCTGGATAAATTAGCAGAATGGGAAGGAAAATGGCCTTCCACCCAGACAAGTGTAATGTGCTAACTATAACTCACAAAAGTAAACCAATAGTGCGAGAATACCAACTACATGGACATACACTTGAGGCTGTAAAATCTGCCAAATATCTTGGGTGTACTATTAGTGCCGACCTAAAATGGAATGAACACATAAGAAACATCTGCAACAAGGCCAACAAAAGGATTCCTGTAACGAAACTTGAACATGAACAACAGCAAGATAAAAGAAACAGCATACAAATCACTGGTAAGACCTACAGTCGAATATGCCAGTTCAGTCTGGGATCCATACCATCAGAACAATAAGCACAACGAAGAGCGGCGAGATACGTGACCAACCGTCATCACAACACATCATCCGTCAGCTCCATGATAGAAGATCTCAATTGGAAATCACTGGAAGATCGTAGGAAAATAGCGAAATTAACAATGATGTACAAACTGGTAAATGGATTGGTACTAGTAAATACAGAGGATCGTCTAATTCCACCAGACATAATATCCAGAAATAACATAGGCATACCAAATACCATCTTGCAGAACAGAAATAATAAAAGAATCCTATTTTCCTAGAACCATCATAGACTGGAATGCGCTACCGGACAACTGCGTCACCATCGGGAACCTTGAAACCTTCAGGATATATTATAAACCACTCCAGGATGTTTTCATCTTCACAGTGTATATGTAAAGCACTTCAAAAATTCAAACTCAGTGTTTAATTCATTATTATTATTATTTTTGCATGCGCATCCAAGAAAGTGGCAGAATAATCAACGTATTGATGGTGGCCGCATTCTGGTAGAAATAGAAGTACAGTTTAGCAGCTCAGTCTGCTATTCTTAAGGTTTCCCACCAAATCTGGACCCAGCTGACTCCAGAACAGAGGTCAAGGAGACTTTTGAAGTTATTGAACTTCATACATAAACAGAGGGACTGTCAGACATCAACAGACGAACACTTGACAATTCCTGCAGTTTCACGGGTTGCACAAAAACCCGGGCAGCGAAAACGCGTTAAAAGCTGCAAAACCCAGTCAATACAGTAAAAAACCTAGGTTGACGTAAATTTTTTATTTGTAGTAACGAACTGTCTATGGCAATTTCTATTTTTAGTAACTATTGAGTCTGTTGATTTTGAATTTTCCAATTTTAGTAACTACTGTCTGCTAAATTGTTATTTTTAATCAATTTAATAAATTTTCCTGCAGTTTCACGGGTTGCACAAAAACCCGGGCAGCGAAAACGCGTTAAAAGCTGCAAAACCCAGTCAATAAGACAGTAAAAAACCTAGGTTGACGTAAATTTTCTATTTGTAGTAACGAACTGTCTATGGCAATTTCTATTTTTAACAACTATTGAGCCTGCTGGAATTTCTATTTATAGTAACTATTGGGCCTGTTGCAATTTCTATTTTTAGTAACTATCGAGTCTGCTGAATTTGAATTTTCTATTTTTGGTAACTACTGTGTCTGTTAAATTTTTATTTTTAATAAATTTCCCACATATGTCACTTTATGGACGTATTACTTACGGATTTAGTTGCTCATCTGCAAGACAGGTGAGTAGCAGGCATTACTAAATTTAATAAATTCTTAGCCCTTTAACAGTATAATGAATTATTTTCAATTTGCAAAAGTTAAACAGACTTACGAAGTAACTCACCTGCAAGACAGAGGAGTTACAGACGGATTACTAAACTATTTTTGTTAGTAGTTATAATTAATAAATTCAATAAATTCTTAGTCCTTTAAAAAATTGGAATAAATAATATATTTTATATGAAATATCTTTCGGGGGGGGGGGGCACCCTCACATGTTCATGGCCTTGACGTGGCCCGAGGGCTCTTCCATTATTTACAATTAATTTGAAAATAATGGTTGTCTAGCATGAACAAATCAATTCATTATTAATTAAAGAGTCTTCCGGAGACTTCAACATTTCTGTGGTATTCCAGATTTGTTCCAAAATTAGTGTAGACATTGTTGTCATTCCTTAATCCCAACAACTACTGAACAATTTACACTTTACATCACTTTCATTTGACCCAATTTTATTACATGTATCTGTTTTCTCTAATGTACACCAACTTAATAACTATAACCATTGATTTATATACAATATACACATATTAAATCAACATAAATCGTACCGGATTCTGTTGTCCGCCATTTTGAATACCGAACTCTATTTACATATCATCTTGTATATATGAATATTTCCACGTTACTTACTATTTTATTCAATCTTCGATACAATAATAATCAATCATTAAATGTACAGAATACATGCTGTAAATCGACGAAATTCCTACCGGACTCTATATCCGCCATTTTGAATCTATGAACGATTGCCGATCACCTTGTACATCTCAATAAAAACCTATTGTTTATTATTTATTTTGTTGGAAATTATAAGAAATATATAAAAAAAAAAAAACCAATACCACAGGAATACATCATTTAATATACATATAAACTAATATTTTGCCTCCGGACTCTACCGGACTGAACCGGACTCTTGTTTAGTTGTACCCGTCTTCGACCAGTATATTCATTTTGATGAATATTTGGAACCAGTTTTGAACTGCTATCCTACTTCCATTTGTCACCACTATATTTATTTAAGGTATTTATACTTGCTACACTTGACAATTGTCTATAAAGTATCATTTTCAGCGAGATCGAGTTGATTGATTTAAAAAAACATATTAAACGCTATTTATATGTTAAAGGTTAAATGAGATAATATTTCCAGTTTTAAATTTATAAATTGTGTGTGGGGGACGGCAAGCTCAAAGGCAGCCCCGGGGGAACACATAGTCTAGCTACGCCACTGCTTCCATCCTCTTCAAAGGACGTACCTTCTCCTCTTATCCAAGTTACTGTTGAACGAAGCGAACTGAACAGCCAATGCGAAATATTCTATGGTATGTTTTACACAACACACAGAACGTCAATAATATTTTCCGCCAATCGTGAGAAAATTCGGTTTTAACACCTCCGTCTCCATACAATTATAGCATATAATTAAGGTGTATTGTTATAAAATAATTGATAATATTGGAGAATAAAGATCCTAACTGTATTTAATTATTACCGAATGCAGTCATTATAATTTCACTCAAGAGACTATGATTGTGATTAAACTTTAACAGTAAATGTAAAAAATACACAAATTTGTCATGTTTGAATAAAGAAAATTGTTGAGTAAAGTTAAAGAATTTTTCATGTGTTTTTATTTCATCTGCATGAACAAACAGTGGGGATCACTTTGTCAGTGTCAGATTTAAGAAAGCTTGCACTTAGTACCACTTTGCACCCAAAATCACTTGTCAAAAAATTACAGTGTGTATCAATTGACCAAAAAAAAAGTTACAATGTGTTTATTTCTGTGTTCTATCAAAATTAGGTCACAGTTAAAGCACACTAAATAGAACATGCTTTGCCCAAAAATAGCTATCTTGACTCCACCTCCTGTATGGTTATCTTCATTTAGAAAATACTAAAGATCAAAGGAAAACAACTGGGTTGTGATGCAAATCTTGTTAATTCATATGCAGTTGAAGAGCAGACTCGCAATTATTCCAATTTTCCGGTCCGTGGAATATTTAAAAATCCAATGGAGATAATCGTAAATATTTTCCGCTAGATGGCGCTTCACAAACGCAAACATGTAGCCAAGTTTGGGGTAAATAAGACAATAGGTGGTTTCCGTACTTTAATATTAAACAAAAGGTGGTAGGTGTTACATCTATAAATAGGAATTTAGGGCCTAGGTACAATATTCTCTTGTTTACAATTTCGCCAGCTTCACATGTTGTGTATCTTCCGGTCAAGTATATCAAATTCTCTCACTATATAATTAACAGATAAAGAAACCTATGACTGTGAGACACGTAGAAAATTCTGTAAATTATATCAAGATACACTTGCTCACATTCTCCCCTGCTAAAAAATGTAACGTCCTCGTTATTAAACTTGTCCTAAAATACATTTAGACTCGTAAAAATCGTAGTAAAGTACAAAATAAATCATGTGTACTTAACATTGCATATCAAAAATAAAAAAAACTATAACAGAAGTGTTACATAAAACAATTCAGTCAAAATATTGAGATTCTCTATGCAAAAATGTATAAAAATTGAAGAAAAAAATCATTAAGATAATTTTCAAAACTAAAAAAGTACAAAAGACCATAAAACTAGTCCAAAATTATTAAGTATTTACTATTCAATTATGACTAGAACTTGATATATCAAAATAAAAAATGCAAAATGTCTTATCAAGATAAGAAAAATGAGTATTAAGTGTGGACACATTGCAAAAAAAAAAAGTAATCTCAAAACATTGATATAAAAAAATATCAGTTCAAACCATAATAAATGACAAAACATAAAAATGTTCATACAATAAAGTGATAACAACCTTTGGTTAATCTATAATGTCTATCAACTAACACAAATGCATAAAATATGTCTTTATGGCAATACTGATCTCGGTTCATGGTGACTATTTGAATGTTTACCAGCTGTTGAACGAACTGTTCTTCGAAGTGTCCTAAAACCTGGATAAGCGATAGCTATAGAATCATCATCAGTACCATCACTGTCATTGTCACTAGTATAACGTTCCTTGAAACGACATGGTTGTAAGTTTGTTCTATTTTCTACACGAGATGGTCCAGATTTATCTGAAGGTTCAATCAAGTACACATGTCGGTCAGAATCAATACACTTAATGATTTTGTAGTATTTGGAGTTCCATTTATCCTGGATTTTATTACGTCCTTTAACATGATTTCTTAAAAATACCAGCGTGCCAGGATCAAGTTTTTGCTCTGATGCTTTGACATCGTATAACTCTTTCCTATTGGCGGCCTCTCTTTCTAAGCGCCCCCCTGCTTTCCTCTTTTTTAAGTTTCTCCTCAACCATGGGCCTCTAACATTTTCAGCGAATTGATTGCGAATCGCCACATCCCTGTCTTTAATGGCTTTTGGGTCTTTTTTATGTATCTTGTCTAGTTTATTCATCAAGTCGTGCGAATAGTCCTGTAAAGATTGTTTTTCCTTCTGTCTGCACTGATAGAAATCAGACAGCAACTCGGACAAAGTCGACCTCTCATCAAATACATCTTTCAAAATCTTCAAAACTGCGCCCGGTGTCTTCTTATCCGATGCTGTGCGATATCGGAGCTCTTCTTTGACCGGCCCTTCTAAATGGCTAATGATGAAGTCCACCTTCTCCTCATCTTGTGTCGGTCTTGATTTTTTCTTCTATTAAACCAATGAAAATGATTGAAATGTGATTAAAAATCACATTTATAGTTAATAATGGTCATGATTTTCAGTCTGGTATAAAATCGGTCTGCGATGAATGTAAAAATAACTTTTTTTTTCTTTACCTCGGAAAATCGTAATTTTTTCTTGTCGCGTATGTTTACACTTTTTTGCATCTGACTGAATAAAGTTCCCGTGTATGGAAAAAATAAAAAACTGGTTCCTTGGACAGAATAATATCTACACTTCATTGGGTAAAAGGGAATTTACATCACTCGTAACAGTTTAAGAAAAATAGTCCATATTCCAACGTCACCCAAACAGAGTCAAGGTTGAACAATTTGCTCCTCCCATTTTGCTCGTACAATCAATATTTACACATGTAAACAATGGAATAACGGTAGGCATGTGAGGTAAAGCACACTGTTTTGATGTACAATGCAAATTGTCTAGAAATTCGATGCATTTATCCCATTCTGTCAATCGCGTGAGTTCACAACTACAACCCGAACTTGGTTATATGCACCCCCTTTTCTGAAATATGCCACCAAAGTCAAACTGTCAACGGGTGCAGGCCTTTTAGTAAGGGACGGTACCAGGTACCCACTTAAAATGGTAATTGGTACCTCCTAATTTCAAAGAATGTTGTACAGCATATTTATTTGCTCATTGTGTTTATACGAGTGGTTTTTATTTGTACATAATTTAAACAGGATTGTTAATTTTTAGGATTTATTTTTAGTTGAAATATATAGGAAAATCAAAGTCAATTTTTATTTGTTATGTTTAAATTATGTGCAAATAAAAACCACTCATATAAACATAATGGGCAAATAAACAGTCAAAATATAGAGAATTCTGAATATTTTGGTGTAAAATTTGTTAAAATCTATCCAGAAATGACTTCACAATAATTTTTTGAAAAAAATATGGTTTTGGTTGATTATATAGAGATTTTTTTTTACATGTGGCAATACTTTTGGCCACATACTGTATAAGATATTCATGAAAAATGTTCATTTTTTAAGAAAAAGTACTGCCGGTAAATAGTGAAGTACTGGTATATTTGAGAATTTTTGAAAGCCCTGTGGGGTGCATGAAGGCAGACCACCAGGCCCTTGCATAAACTGTAAACGAGAAGCTACTGGCACCTCTCACAGGGGCGAAATCAACCACTGTTTTATACTTTTGTCAAAAATGCATATGCATTCAAAGATGATGACTGTATTTGTAGAATGTGTGAGGCTCGATTTAGAAAATCACTCGAAATGTCCCACGATACAGAAGCAACATCAAGCAAAAGAAAATTGAGAAAATATGAATCGACCATAGATACAAGCTGTGCATTTGAAACAAATGATTTAAATTTAACAACAGCAAACTTGGACAGCTATGGTAATGTGTCATTTGACCCATGTGAATTTACACTCCATACTGCGGCTAATGCAGAAAATAATGACTGTAGTAAAAAACATGTATGCTTTTTGCAACACATGGACATGTGTGAAAAAATGGTGACCATTCGACATCAGTTAATGTTGACTTATTCCAGTCGTGCTTTCAGATTTAGCTAGATCAGAATAACAACGAGGCATGTACATCAAGTCAATTTTTTCTCTGTATTGATCACTACAAGAAACATAGAAATTTCAAACCCAAACTAGAATGTTGCTTTTGTGACAAAAGTATATACAGTCAAAGAAAGATCACTTAACTTAAGGGAAAGGGTTTTCTAGAAAGAATAAAGTTAATTTTAAGTTCTGATACATTTGTGTATACAAATTTTCTATGGTAATGGCATCAGCATATTCAATTAGAATTTTAAATTAGAGCCCCATCCGGTTTTCTCCTATTATTCACATGTTTTATTATTTTTAATAAAAAAAATTAGTTGAAGTTTTTGTGAATTTTATTTTGTAAAAAGTAATTAAATAATGGATGATCTGCTTTTGTTTAAAAAATAAAGGTTAAAAACATTACACCCCTCGCCCCTTTTTTTTTAAAGAAACATCTATAAAATAGTAAATATTGGCTAACACGAGTTCTGCTCAAGAGTTATTACGAGAATGTACTATGCATGTGATAAAATTTTATATTTTTTTCATTATTATCATTTTCATTCATTTGTTTTTTATAAGGTCATTTACATTGAAAAAAGTACCACTTGTATCAAGTACATTGACATCAACATGCTCGTGGTGGGTCGCTAGGGGGCGCTATGCATGATTTGTATGGTGAATCCACCAATAAAACCGGTGGACGTGTTTGAATAGCCTTATGTTAAAAAACAGTTGAAAGTAATTTTTAATATTCCAAGATTTACCATTGCATATGAAAATGTGACTGTTTTTTTTGTCAAGTTCATTCGATAGATTTAGTAGACCATTACAGTTGATTCTTGTTTTGTTATACCTTCATGGAACAACTTTACATGTATTTCGACCGAAAAGTCAGCTTAACAGGAATACTTTTACAGTAATGTAATTGCTCCTTACTGTTGTGGTTCCATAAAATCTCAAATTTGGACTCATCTGTTAAATTATATTTGATCAATTTAATAGCTGTAGATATAATAGACAATTATTCTGACTAATTTCAACATTTTTAATACAAAATAATATTTGTTTTATTGAGAAAACATGGATTTACTTACAATCGAACGTTAAAAATTCCGGAGTATGTGATGATTCTAGTTACCTCCCTTGAATCCAACCAAAATGTGACACGATCCATCTGACAGAAAAAAGTTCTAGTGTATGTTTAATTACAGAAAATGTTTCTTTGAAATACTAATATAGAAATCTATGGAACTATGTATATGACTTTCCATCACCCTTTCGGCAAAAATTTTAATTTTTAATTTTTCGTGTTTTTTTAAACAACTTCCGCCATTTCCCTGTCGTTTTAATTTCTGCATTACTCCTTTGTTTCAAGAAGTTCAAGCACCGGGCCTCAAATTTATATGAAAGAAACAATTTTCTATGTTTTTCTCGCTTCCTCGGTTATATTTGACGCTCGCAACGATTAAAACGAGTGAATTTTCAACACTTGTATTCTAAAACGTGTCCGATTCCGGTAAAAAATGTATGTGACAAATTAATTGAAAAGACGCCATTATCGAGTCTGCTCTCCGACTGTATGTAAAATCACTTGTCTTCAAAAAATACACCAGGGCCCAGTTGTTCAAAAGTGTCGTTAGGCAAACGCAGTCGCTAAACTGTCGTTAGCGAGTCGTTAAAATATAACGCCGTCGTTAAATGTTGTTCAAATTTTTTTTGCGTTAAAATATCGTTAAAAAGTTGTTAAATTTAATTACATTTTGACCCTGGATTAAATCTTAACGACGTGTTAAATATGGCCGCCTTTGCTCGGTCCCATGTTCCACATCGACGCAGAGAAAGGCATTTTCGAAATAAAGATGCTCTTTCCCTTGATTTTACAGATAAAGAACTCTGAGAAAGATACCGGTTTGGCAGGGAGAGCATTATGTTTTTGTCAGATCTGGTTAGGAATGACATAGAAAGAGAAACTAGAAGGAACCATGCCCTCACAGTGGAGCAGTAAGTCATGATTACTCTGAGGTTTCTGGCCAGTGACAGTTTCTTGCACGTGATTGGAGACACACTAGGCATAGCACATTTTATTTCTAAACACATGAATAAATGAAAACAATAAATATCTCTTTGAAAACAGTTTAATAAAGAAGCATATTTCAAATTAAATCAATGAAAAAGGTTTCACTGTAGCATATATATGTGATATTATTGTTATGCTTAGTATAAAATGAAAAAAAAAATACATACATTTTGCCTGTTTTTGAGTGTTTATAGCTAGCCGGTACTTTTTTTTGGTCAGATTTGAGTACTGCAAGTGATTTTTTTTCAACTTAAAGGTTTGGACAAAGGGACAGTTTCAAGGGTTGTTTAGTCTACTATTGAAGTACTGTGCTCAAAAAGGGTTCGTTTCATCAATTGGCCAGTCAGATGCCCAAAGGAACAAGATCAAGGCCGACTTTTTCAGAGTCGGAGATTTTCCCAACGTAATCGGCACAGTTGATGGTACACATGTCCGCATTCAAGCCCCACATGAAGATGAGGCCTCGTTTGTTAACAGGAAAGGCTTTCACAGCATAAATGTGCAGGATATCTGTGATGCAGAGGGTAAGATACTTGCCAATAACTAGTGTTCCTTTCAGTTCACCTTGAACTTGAGCCCCTTACAACATTGAAATTGAAAAACTAAATTTAGAATGAGTTATAGTCTGTATCAAAATAATGCAAGCACCTGCTCCATGAATGTACTTATCACACTTATCAGTAATTTTCTGCACCCAAAAGAAAACAAAAATTGTAGCCATCAAAATATCCTAATCCTAGAATCAGTAGACGAGGTTTAAAAATTCCTCCCTATATTGATTTGTCCAATTCTATAACTACTGTTTAAAGAAATTCAAATGATTATCAGGGATCCCTATACATAACCATAAATCTTAATAAAACAACATATAAATTTATTAACAACATGAAAAGTACATATTGAGACTATATGTATTTCACAAAAAGTTCAAAGTGCAAAGAAAAGATTGGAATAAAGCGTTTATCAAGAACAAATGTCAAATGAGATAAAACACATTGATGTGGTAAGTAACACTCAATTAACGAATGATGCATTTTCAATAAATTCAAGATGTATTGGTCAAATTTGTTAAAATGATAAGCATTTTCATAATAAAGCGAACACTATCAGTCAAATGTTATTATATAATAAGTTTGATTTGCTATTGTTTATGTAAAACATTTGCATGAGTTACCTCCTCTTTCTGACAAATTCCATTGTGTTCTTTGTAATTTAATATTTTGGAACTAATAAAATTCTGTATTCTGCCATTTTTTTTTCGAAATCACAAAGTAAAACTGTATTTCATAACACATGTCACATATTGCATCATTCTTACATGGAACTTTCTTTACCACTAAACATTTGAAAATGTTACTGCAAAGCACTTAGAACGCTTAAGGCATGGGATGTAGATTCAATACTCTTTGCATTGTCTATAATCTTTTGCAAAAGTTTTATTTGTAAATCATGTTTTACAAGTTCTTTTTCCAGGAAAGCACACTGGAGAGTGTACACATCTAAAATTCTTCACCTGTCTGTCTTCTTTTTGCTGGTGGTTTGGATGAAACTCTGCAACAAAAGAATCAAACATAATCATACATATTATACTTTCCCCCTTTAAAACTAATGTTAATCACCTCAGTCCTTAATACATTAGATAGCCAAGTGTCATTTGGGCCATTAGTACTTAAAATTGAAATTTAGTCAAATGCCTGAAACTGCTGTACAATTCTGAGTGAGTATGGAGTAAAATATGAATAGAAAATGAATTATGTGGAAAATCTCTGCAAGTAGTCTTATATATACAGTCTCAACACATTTTCTTGTTAAGTTTTCATCACAAGTGGCATAAGTTAACTTTTTTAACTTTAACTTAAACATTTGTTTTATAGGTTTCCCCTTTTCAGTGTTTTAAATGAGTAATTTGAAGAATTTTGATGGTGTATAATTTAGTTTGTATTTCGTTTTAAAGTAAGAATGTCAAAATTACAAATATTTTGAACTTTGAATTCAAGATATAGTGATTTTATATCTAACTGAGATATCACATATAAGTTCATGCGTAAAAAAAAAGTCATTGACAAGATTTCCTTAAGTTAAAGGAAACATTTAATTTGATCATTATAACAAAAAGTGTAGTCTTTGGTAGGAAAATTATTGAATAAATGACCAACTGAATAAACTAAATTAGCATCTTTACCTAGAACTACTTGGGTAAACAGGATCAGTTCCAACATTGGCATCACTAGCTACATGAATGCTGTCTGTTGTAGGCGTCACTGTTGTTGCCAAATGTCTGTCCAAAGCTTTCTCAAAAGCTCTTTCATTTGCAGAAAGAGTTAAATCCAGCTCAACTTGGTATGCAGATCCAGATTCCTCTAAATAGGGTGACTCTAGAATTAAAATAATATTCTAGTTTGCAATAACACCCCAAAAATGACATGACTTGATTAAGTAAGCTTCTATATGAGCACTGGGAGAAATGATAAAAATTAAAATAATTTGGATTTTCAATCGCTTTGGTTTCAAGCACTTTTGAAGAGAATTCATTATTCGAAATATGCACATCTCTAGTTAAATAAAATTGGTACCCTGTTGAATATTATAATGACAGAACTGTTTTTGAATTCATAGAAAAGAATGTCCATAATTTTACTTTTTTAAATGATGTGCAAAAGTTCATATATTTATTGTGTTCAGAGAATACAGCAATTTTAAATGCAATTGGTAAATTTATATCTATATCTGTAATGAAAAATAAAAAAAAATGAATATATATACTGTGTAGTGGCTAGATTTCATTTTTTGACTGGATGAATTAAAAGATAGCGGACAAAGAGAGACAACTCTTGTACCGATATTTTGAAATAGACTATACATAGTCTCCACCCCAAAACAAGGAGGTAATAATGGGTTCATGAAAAAAGTAATGAGGACATTCTGTGGTATTCAGGAAACAAATATTTCATTTACATTTTCAGGGACCGTTTTAACATCGAAAAGATTTTTATTAGAAAGTTTAGGAAAATAATTGAATTTTGACTATAAGGGACATAATTCAGAGATGGCGGAAAAATCAGGTCAGAGAGTTTGTGAAGAATTTGTCAAGGTTTCCAAAGCATTTTTTATCATTTGCTTTATCCATGATATCAGATATAATTGAAACAAAAAGGCATATTGCCATGCCATTCAAGTTTTGAATCAAGATGAACAATGGGAGAAACTTTATTCTTCGGTCAAGGTCACAGGATAGGGGAACTCCCTGTAAATAGTATACATTGCAGACGATAACCATGATAGGCGCAAGCTCAATAAATAAATACGAATAAACTAAAAAAAAAACATTGTACTGTATTCCCACTTGAAAACTAACTTGCCAAAATGAAAACTGTAATAGTTTAATTCATATCTTTGATAAATTAACTTGTATTTCTATGAAGCTGGATTCCAAACCACCATCAATTCCTTTGAAAGATGCAGTATCTTTCAGGGCATTGATGATGTTCTCCTCAGCCTGTGTTGGTCCCTGTGGTGCAGGACCACCCCCTGTCTTTGACCTTTCTTTTCTTTCTTGTGTGAACTTTTCTTTTGCCCCTCTTGACATATTCCTCCACTTGTTCTTCACTTCTGTCTGTCCTGAGACACAAACCTAGGGCATTAACCCTTCTGCTTACATCTGCCCACATCTCCTGCTTTTTTATGTTCGTAACTTCCATAGAATGCTTGCCTTTCACTAAGTTAAGTTGTTCTGTCACAAGTTCACTTATCAAATTACTTTCAGTGAATGTGAAATTTACTTTCCTTTCCCTAGGGGCCTTTGAAGTGTTGCTGTCAAATAGTTTTAAATGTGGGTAAACATTAAGGGTATCTGAATATAATAATTTTCTAATGCAAAACATGGCTTTGGAAACTTCTTTACATAATAGATTTATAGCAGAGGTGAATATTCCTGAGAGTTTAAAAAGAATACATAAATAGTTGTATTCCATACAATGCTAGATCTGGCTGTCTTTAAAAATAAAAATATCTTTGGTAATTTTTCTTCCAGCTTTATTAAATATCATAACTTTAGGTTTGTTAATATTTACTGTTAAATTCCACTGATCACAATAATCACTGAGTTTATCTAAGCAACTTTGTAAACCAACACCAGATTGTGATATTAAAACCAAGTCATCAGCATATAAAAGGCAAGATAGTTGAGTTTCCTTTAAGTTGACAGGATCACAAGTTGCGTCGAATAGAGTTGATAAATCATTGATATATAAAGAAAACAGGGTGGAATTAAAATACATCCTTGTTTCACACCTATTTTGGAGTTGAAAAAATCAGTAACGCCATCTTGAAATTTCACGGCAAACAAAACTTCCCTATACATTTCTTGTAAAATATTTAGAAAAGGCCCTTTAATCCTGTACTCAAAAAGTTTATATAAAAAAGTGCTGTTCTGTTTATGGTATCAAACGCCTTTTTAAAATCTATAAAGCAGACATATAGTCTTTTTGATGATTTAAATGCCTTATCAATTAAAGTTTTCAAAGTTAAAATATGGTCACTAGTTCTGCACACCTTTTTAAATCCAATCTGTTCCTTGCAAATTATGCTGTCCTTATCTAAATACTTTTCTAATCTATTATAAAGGATTATGGAAAAAAATTTACCTAGACAACTAGAAAGTACCTTTATTCTTTAGTGACTTCATAGATAGCACCACCCCCTCAACTGTTATACTACAATTAAAATCAGTGTTACAGTTCTGAGAATCGTCAAATGACAAATTATTATCATTAAAATTGTTATTATAATCAATATTCATAAGTTTCTTGAAATATTCAAACCATTCATTTGGTAGAATGTTAGAGCTAGAATCCTTGTTATCTCTTTTTTTCAACATATTTAAACTTTTCCAGAAATCATCAGGACTATTATTATTTGACTCTGCAATTTTATTTAATAACTTGTGTCTAAATTGTCTATATTTTTTTTCTTAACAGCCTATTAAATTCTTTTTTATTTGATAAAACATCCATACGCAAAGTCCTGCTCCATGGCTCATTACAAAGTTTTCTGCTCAGGTTTTTTATTGATCGATATTTAACCTCACATTAGTATACACATATTGTATTACTTAATTCACTATTACACATTATGATAATACACATATAAATTATATAGACATTTAAATCAATCAATAGGATTCGGAAACAAGTGGTTATACTTATACTAATCCGTACCTTGTTGTTATCGGGTGTTCAAGGTTTAATTAGTATCGAAAGGTAGAAGTGTATTGAGAATTAATCAAGTGTTAATCAGTTGTTGTCAATGTTATTTGGTGTGTTTTAGTAAGAAAACAAAATAAAAAGAAACAAACAAATGAAGTGTAAAGGTGCAAGTGCTTTTTTTTTTAACATGTTTATGTTGTGTGAATATGGTTAGGAGGTGAATCGTTTACTACTTATGATGAACTTCTGCACGTTTAAGAATATATCTGTATTTAGGGTATTCGTTAAGTCTGTAGAGCCAAACAATAATAAGTCCGTATTTAAGTTAATTGGTAAATTAATGGTGTGAATATATCTCAGTCTTGTTGCATTGTGATGGGGACAATGTAGCAGAAAATGGGCCGTGGTTTCTGTTGCCCCACATTGACAGAATGGGGAATTTACAATGTTTTTACGAAATAAGTGATGATTGAGAGAGCTGCATTGCATACGCAACCTAGCGTGTAAAATTTGTCCCAGTCGAGTACCAATATAATAATAAATGGGTTTAGTATTGTTTTGGGGTTGAAGATTTGATTTAATTATCTGAACAGATCTGCTTGATTTAATATTTTTTGGCTGTTGGTTCCATAGTTGTACACTGGAGGGTATGAAATAGCTTGCGTAGAGCGATGTTTCGAGTGCGTACTGGAGGAATACGTGAGGTATGACGAGTATTGTGGTCATGGATCATACCGAAACCTCACATTCAGTCATAATATGTTTTGTTTTTAATTTTTCTTTGCTTCGGTCGCCTTTTAGAGCTACAATTGTAATCCTTGGGATCCATACATGCAGAATTATATAAGACAGAGGATAGTTTATTTACGGTATTATCTATAATACTGTTTCTAAAAGATTCACTATTCAAAGCATTATTAAAAACTGATGAATTATTTAATTCATCTAATTCACAAAAAATACTATGAAAATCCAAATTCATTATGTTTGATTTAAAATGTTCTTCTCGTGCCCTAGACCACTTTAGCTTCTTAAGTGGAGTTTTTAAATATTCAGTGGGCTTTTTAAAAACATGAGATAAAATATTAACTGTTATAGGTCTATGGTCAGAAATAGTCGGTTCAAAGGGACCAGCTGTAAAATTTACAATATTCTGAAGAGATTCAGAACTAGAAATACAATAATCATCTATAGCTGTTCCATTGTGATTAATACAGGTTATCTTCCCGAGTCACCTAGCGTTCTACCATTCAAAATCCTTAACTGAGCTTCAGTGCATAATTCGATTATTTGTTTACCATAACTATTAGTGATCTGTGGAATTTCAGTATTACGGTATTTATGAACCACATTTGCAATGTAATTGGTAGGTAGGAAGTCATCTAAATTATCGTTAAGTTCATCAATAATAAAATCTAAGTCATTTTTATTAATATGTGCATTCAGATCCCCCATTAAAATAATGTCCCCAAGAACCGAGTATTTTGTAATATCTTGATCTAGCTTTTCAAAAAGTTGTTTATCACAGTCAGTTCTAAGAGTATATGACGAGTTAGCAGGAGGTATATATACAAAACATAAAAACAGATCTTTTTCAAGGCCAAATTTTTGTTTATCACGCTTTAGCCACATCAGATCACTAATAGATTTGTCAACTAATTTTATACCAGTTACAATATCTTATTTAACAAATATGGCTCTATTTGTTTCTGACTTTCTACAATTCATGTAACATTTAAAACCATTGTAAGTTAAAATGTCATCGGAGGAGGCATGGGTTTCTGAAAAAGTTACAATATCAGAGTTCATAACTTCGCTAAATTGATGATCATCTAATTTACATATTCTATCACCATTTAAACTCTTAAATAAGCCATTAACATTCCATGATGTGATTGACACATTTTTTGACACTTTAATACACGTAATTCTTTACCTTCTTGATAAGAACACACATGTCAAGCCATTAACCTTCTTGATAAGAACACACATGTCAAGCCATTAACCTTCTTGATAAGAACACACATGTCAAGCCATTAACCTTCTTGATAAGACTACACATGTCAAGCCATTAATCTTCTTGATAAGACTACACATGTCAAGCCATTAATCTTCTTGATAAGACTACAGATGTCAAGCTCATTAATCTTCTTGATAAGAATACACATGTCAAGCCATTAATCTTCTTGATAAGACTACACATGTCAAGCCATTAATCTTCTTGATAAGACTACACATGTCAAGCCATTAATCTTCTTGATAAGACTACACATGTCAAGCCATTAATCTTCTTGATAAGACTACACATGTCAAGCCATTAATCTTCTTGATAAGACTACACATGTCAAGCTCATTAATCTTCTTGATAAGACTACAGATGTCAAGCTCATTAATCTTCTTGATAAGAATACACATGTCAAGCCATTAATCTTCTTGATAAGACTACACATGTCAAGCCATTAATCTTCTTGATAAGACTACACATGTCAAGCCATTAATCTTCTTGATAAGACTACACATGTCAAGCCATTAATCTTCTTGATAAGACTACACATGTCAAGCCATTAATCTTCTTGATAAGACTACAGATGTCAAGCTCATTAATCTTCTTGATAAGAATACACATGTCAAGCCATTAATCTTCTTGATAAGACTACACATGTCAAGCCATTAATCTTCTTGATAAGAACACACATGTCAAGCCATTAATCTTCTTGATAAGACTACACATGTCAAGCCATTAATCTTCTTGATAAGACTACAGATGTCAAGCTCATTAATCTTCTTGATAAGAATACACATGTCAAGCCATTAATCTTCTTGATAAGACTACACATGTCAAGCCATTAATCTTCTTGATAAGACTACACATGTCAAGCCATTAATCTTCTTGATAAGACTACACATGTCAAGCCATTAATCTTCTTGATAAGAACACACATGTCAAGCCATTAATCTTCTTGATAAGAACACACATGTCAAGCCATTAATCTTCTTGATAAGAACACACATGTCAAGCCATTAACCTTCTTGATAAGACTACACATGTCAAGCCATTAATCTTCTTGATAAGAACACACATGTCAAGCCATTAACCTTCTTGATAAGACTACACATGTCAAGCTCATTAATCTTCTTGATAAGACTACACATGTCAAGCCATTAATCTTCTTGATAAGACTACAGATGTCAAGCTCATTAATCTTCTTGATAAGAATACACATGTCAAGCCATTAATCTTCTTGATAAGACTACACATGTCAAGCCATTAATCTTCTTGATAAGACTACACATGTCAAGCCATTAATCTTCTTGATAAGACTACACATGTCAAGCCATTAATCTTCTTGATAAGAACACACATGTCAAGCCATTAATCTTCTTGATAAGAACACACATGTCAAGCCATTAATCTTCTTGATAAGAACACACATGTCAAGCCATTAACCTTCTTGATAAGACTACACATGTCAAGCCATTAATCTTCTTGATAAGAACACACATGTCAAGCCATTAATCTTCTTGATAAGAACACACATGTCAAGCCATTAATCTTCTTGATAAGAACACACATGTCAAGCCATTAACCTTCTTGATAAGACTACACATGTCAAGCCATTAACCTTCTTGATAAGACTACACATGTCAAGCCATTAATCTTCTTGATAAGAACACACATGTCAAGCCATTAATCTTCTTGATAAGAATACACATGTCAAGCCATTAATCTTCTTGATAAGAACACACATGTCAAGCCATTAACCTTCTTGATAAGACTACACATGTCAAGCCATTAACCTTCTTGATAAGACTACACATGTCAAGCCATTAATCTTCTTGATAAGAACACACATGTCAAGCCATTAATCTTCTTGATAAGAATACACATGTCAAGCCATTAATCTTCTTGATAAGAACACACATGTCAAGCCATTAATCTTCTTGATAAGACTACACATGTCAAGCCATTAATCTTCTTGATAAGAACACACATGTCAAGCTCATTAATCTTCTTGATAAAAACACATATGTCAAGCTCATTGTGTACAATAAGGTGAAGTCTTATTATTATCATAACTGTTTCTATTGAAATAATAATAGAAAAATATATACAGATCAGACTTCATTTATAGTAAAGTTATGATGTCTTAAGCAAAATGCGGGAGTTATCTCCCTTTCAACACACCAATGTTATTTAGCTGAACTAGTACATTCCCAATGTGATTAACTCCAAAAGAAAATTAATAAACACTAGAATTGTTCCTCATTAAGTACTTTTAATAATTGTTATGTTCACTGTGTATCACTCAAAAGATTCCTATATTTGAATGAGGATTATAGCTGAAATTTTCCAAAATTGAGGAAAGATTAGGGGGGGAGGCGGGGGGGTTAGTCTATTAAAGTCAACATTTCAAAAGCTTGTAAATCCAAACACCCAAGTATAGTCATAACTCCAGTAGCATTTAAAATACAATTAAATTTTTATTTATACATGTAAGGGTATGATAATGAGAGCAGTTAACCAGAATAAAATATGAATTAATACTTACAGTAATACTGAAAAATTATCCCTCATAATATAAGAACAGATTTAGAAAATCATTTCAAACTTAAAGGAATAAGTAGGTGACTCTGATCAAGTTCAACCATACATTTGGTCACATTCTTAACAACTGGTAAAACATTGAAAATACAACGGAGTATAAAACAATAATCAGTAACAGGTAAGGTATAGACCTAATGGTGGTGAAACACATTAGCGCTTGCAGAAGCAATAGATGAAACCATTGCCGAGATTTGGTGTTGTTCCAACTCAGAGCGGCCTTGGTAATTAACGTTGTTTGTTTCTCGAACTGTACTTGATGGGCCATAATATGAGTTGTCATAATGATACTGATAGTCACTTGGTCAACGGTCAACACTGCTATCAAACCAGTCACTCCTATAACTATGAGTATCTCTGTTTCGCAAATTCCACTCCTTGGTATATGTGTAAGAGTCAGATCGACGTCCAATTCTCAAATATATGGCCGTTTTTCACTTTCTCAAATCGACGTCCAATGACGTCACACCCATTAGGTTCTTGATGACAAAAGACAAATGCCTATGTATTTCATAGTTACTGTAGATAAAATCCTATTGTGTTTAGGAGTACTTCTACTTTAGCGGACCCTAACCTTAACGTTAACCCTAACCTTAATAATAACCCTAACCTTAATCCTAACCCTAACCTTAACCCTAACATTAACCCTAACCTTAACTCTAAATCTAACCTTAACCTTAACCCTAGCCCTAACATTAATCATAACCCTAACCTTAATCCTTAACCTCAACCCTAACATTAAACCCTAATTTTAACCCTAACCTTAGCCCCTAACCCTTTTGTTGTCATCCGCATGGTAACAAAATGAAAGGTTATGGGTCATACACTTTGTTTATTACAATATCCGCCAAAGTAGATTCTACCCCTATTGATAATATTAAAGAATGGGAAAATGGTTAAAAAACCAAAACAGACTAAAAAAACAAAACTGTCGTTACAATTATTTTTGATGGCAAACTTATATCGTGTAAATGGGCCAATAGATCTGAGATTTTGGAAAGGACGCCGATTTGAGAATATCCTAAAATTGGACCGTGATTTGAGATAATGACGTCAGTGGACGCCGATTTGAGGAGTTGACGTCGATTTGAGTCTATCATATGTATTAGAATATACATTCTCTCTCGGTCTGTCTTGATCAGAAGATTGATTAGTTCTAGGAAATAATGTACGTCGTAAGCTTCCTGCAAGCACCTTGATCCCTTGATCTTTTGACAGACGAGTAGCATCATGAAAAAGTTCCTATTTGACTTGACCGTTTACTGAGAAGTTGCTGTTTCTACATATGTCAACACCAGCAACTTTAGCAAATTTGGAAAGTACCATATCTTTAAATCTGTTGATTTTATCAATTACCTTTGGAAATTTACAAGGCACTACTAATGAAAGAACGATTGAACCAGCTTTCTCTAAAGCTTTATATGTCATGTCACTATATTTATCAAAGACTGCCTCAACAGATTACTTTTTCAAGTCATTTATACCAACATGTATAATAAGTTTTTTTGTAGATTGAATTGAGTCTAACTGCAGCATAACATCTTCTGTGGTATATGTAGTTTGCGTAACTCCGTGGTGGCCAGAACCTGCCATTAATCTCTTAATATCGACTAAGTGGCATATCGAGTCATGTAGGAAAAGTATGTCGAATTTTTCACTTTTGAAATCTTCCACTTCGCTCCTGACAGAACAATCATCTGCCTTCTGATGTTGATTCGAGTTGGGAGCCCTGAACTCGATTTATATCCTGAGAATTTATATCACCATCCTGTATGATTGTAGATTTTTTGTTTTGTGTAGTATGTTCAGTATGATTGATAACTGAGATTTGTCAACTTTACACCATAGTTCTCCAAGAAAGACTGAATTCTCCATTGATATCATACAAGAAAGACTGAATTCTCCATTGATATCATACAAGAAAGACTGAATTCTCCATTGATATCATACAAGAAAGACTGAATTCTCCATTGATATCATACAAGAAAGACTGAATTCTCCATTGATATCATACAAGAAAGACTGAATTCTCCATTGATATCATACAAGAAAGACTGAATTCTCCATTGATATCATACAAGAAAGACTGAATTCTCCATTGATATCATACAAGAAAGACTGAATTCTCCATTGATATCATACAAGAAAGACTGAATTCTCCATTGATATCATACAAGAAAGACTGAATTCTCCATTGATATCATACAAGAAAGACTGAATTCTCCATTGATATCATACAAGAAAGACTGAATTCTCCATTGATATCATACAAGAAAGACTGAATTCTCCATTGATATCATACAAGAAAGACTGAATTCTCTATTGATATCATACAAGAAAGACTGAATTCTCCATTGATATCATACAAGAAAGACTGAATTCTCCATTGATATCATACAAGAAAGACTGAATTCTCCATTGATATCATACAAGAAAGACTGAATTCTCCATTGATATCATACAAGAAAGACTGAATTCTCCATTGATATCATACAAGAAAGACTGAATTCTCCATTGATATCATACAAGAAAGACTGAATTCTCCATTGATATCATACAAGAAAGACTGAATTCTCCATTGATATCATACAAGAAAGACTGAATTCTCCATTGATATCATGCAGGAAAGACTGAATTCTCCATTGATATCATACAAGAAAGACTGAATTCTTCATCGATATCATACAAGAAAGACTGAATTCTCCATTGATATCATACAAGAAAGACTGAATTCTCCATTGATATCATGCAGGAAAGACTGAATTCTCCATTGATATCATACAAGAAAGACTGAATTCTTCATCGATATCATACAAGAAAGACTGAATTCTCCATTGATATCATACAAGAAAGACTGAATTCTCCATTGATATCATACAAGAAAGACTGAATTCTCCATTGATATCATTCAAGAAAGACTGAATTCTCCATTGATATCATACAAGAAAGACTGAATTCTCCATTGATATCATTCAAGAAAGACTGAATTCTCCATTGATATCATACAAGAAAGACTGAATTCTCCATTGATATCATACAAGAAAGACTGAATTCTCCATTGATATCATACAAGAAAGACTGAATTCTCCATTGATATCATACAAGAAAGACTGAATTCTCCATTGATATCATACAAGAAAGACTGAATTCTCCATTGATATCATACAAGAAAGACTGAATTCTCCATTGATATCATACAAGAAAGACTGAATTCTCCATTGATATCATACAAGAAAGACTGAATTCTCCATTGATATCATACAAGAAAGACTGAATTCTCCATTGATATCATACAAGAAAGACTGAATTCTCCATTGATATCATACAAGAAAAACTGAATTCTCCATTGATATCATACAAGAAAGACTGAATTCTCCATTGATATCATTCAAGAAGGACTGAATTCTCCATTGATATCATACAAGAAAGACTGAATTCTCCATTGATATCATTCAAGAAAGACTGAATTCTCCATTGATATCGTCTGCCTTGTTCGAATTCCATCCAACGTAAGTATTGTTTTTGTTTACACTGTCTTGTGTATTCGACTTATTATGTGAAAAGTATAAAGAGAAGTGTATTTGATTGTGTACATCTGAAAGCATGGGGTTAGATAGAAGTACTTCGAAATCTGCAAGAATATGAAATAAATTAGACGACAATATCAAATAGTCAACTAGACTTGTATCTTTACAAGTACTTCTTCCAATAAATTTATCTTTATAAACTCTGCCAATGGCAATATATAGAGAACAACGTTTACAAAGCTCTACTAATTTTTGTCCATATTTATTTACACGAGCTTTGTCTTCGCTAAACCTTTCAAGTGGAATACCAATTTCTGCCAGTTTATAATTAGACAACATATTTACATTAAAATATTCAGGAACATCAGAAATATCTAACATTTCAAAAATATTATCATCTAGCTCAACAATATCACTAGCATTACTTGTCCTTGAATTAAAGTCGCCCGCTAACGCAATATTTTTGTGATCACGAGAGAAAAATAATAATTCATCTTCAACCTCGATAAATGCTTCTTCGGACGAATATTTGGAATTTTCAGGTGGGATATAAACGCAACCCAATAACATATCAGAATTCAAACATTTCGTAGTTTCAACCCATTGAACATATTCGGAGTCCGACTTAATAAAATGCCAACATTTAGACAAAGTTTTTTTGAAAACGACAATTATCCCGCCTGATTTAAAAAATAATTCTGTGTTTTGCAAAGTAAGTATATTCTTCGGGCAACTTTAACTCGTCAAATTCATCAGTTTTAGTTTCAGTAAAAATTAGTACATCATAAGATTTAATCAATAAATCAAAATCAAGATTCAAAAGTTTGGACTTTATACCACAAACATTTAAGAAGGTGATATTCAGGGGTTACACTAATATCCTGAAAATTGACCTGAAATGTCCTGAAAAGTACATAAAGGCCTATATCTTTTTTTATTATCCAATGGATTGAGTTCAAATTTGAAAATGTTAAATACATTAGCATATATCTAACGAATATTTAAAAAAAAAAAAAGTAAAAAAAAATATTTTTAGGTGGAAATAATTTGACCTGAAAATTGTCATGAAATGTCCTGAAAATGTTCTGAAAAGTACACAAAGGCTTATATCGTTTTTATTATCCAATGGATTGAGTTCAAATTTGAAAATGTTAAATACATTAGCATACGCTTAACGAATATTAAAAAAAAAAAATTCTAGGTGGAAATAATTTGACCTGAAAATTGTCATGAAATGTCCTGAAAAGTACATTAAGGCCTATATCTTTTTTTTTTATTTACCAATGGATTGAGTTCAAATTTGAAAATGTTGAATACATTAGCATATATTTAAAGAATATTTAAAAATATATATAAAAAAAAATTGTTTAGGTGGAAATAATTTGACCTGAAAATTTCATGACAGTTTTCAGGTCAAATTATTTCCACCTAAAAATATTTTTTTTATTTATTTTTAAATATTCGTTAAATATATGCTAATGTATTTAACATTTTCAAATTTGAACTCAATCCATTAGATAATAAAAAAAGATATAAGCCTTTATGTCCTTTTCAGGTCAATTTTCAGGACATTAGTGTATTCAGTTTGTTTACATTGTCACTAACATGACGTCCGATGTGTTGTCCTAGTTTCCTGGATGAGGATCATCACGGGGGTTGTACAGATGACCATCAACAATAAGCTTGTCATACACGAGTTTAACTGTGTGTTTCTGTTTTTTAAGTTCTTTCATTTTGGGAATGAGATTTCTTCTCCGTTCATAAATTTGACGCAGATATTGTTGATAAACGGTAAATTGTGGTTTTGCTTTCAGTTTTCCCGCGGCTATCGATCTGACATTATATTATATTGACTTTTGTTGACATTTTAAATCGTATTTTAATTTTACTCTCCACGTAGAACCAATATACTGTATCAGAATGTACATACAATGTTAGTTTTAAATCTTACAAAATGTATGCATAGTCAAACCTGTATTAAGATGTCACCTTTAGGTATAGAAAATGTGTCCTTATAAGACAGGTGACCTCTTAAAAGAGGTTAAATTCATATGAAATTTTCTATTGCAGGAGAAGAAAAAGCGACCTCTTAATACAGGTGACGGCTTAATAGAGGTGACCACATGGGCAGATTTGACTATATATCACTTTTAAAAATTTCAAACTCAAATATTTATTGTCTATTATATATATTGCCTATTTGAGGAAGACAAACAGTTACACTCTCAAAATTGTCTTTCTTGGGGGAAATCTGTAAAACAACTAAAAACTATATTTAATTTAGATACTTTGGATTTCTCTCATGTGCAATTTAGTAAGGAAATGAGTACCTATTATTCTGGTAAACTTATGAACCAGTTAATACATATAAGAAATAGCGAAACAGGAAAACTGAGATTTTTCAGTAAAATCCTCACAACATTCAATATTAATAAATATGTACGCTCTTTCTTAGCAAAACTTAGATTAAGTGCACACAGCCTTGCTATTGAACCTGGCAGGTATTGCAAACCCACAATACCAGCTAATGAGAGATTCTGTAAAGCATGTAAAGATAAGGTTGAAGATGAACATAACTTTTTAATAGTGTCCCATATATAATTCAGTGAGAGATAAATTCTTTACACTGTTTAATAGGAAATTTAATGAAACTACTGAGGTGACAATCAACCGTCTCCTCAATCCTAGTTCATCTCAAGACTTAAATAACATTTGCTTATATTTAAAAGAATCCTACTCACTCAGAGATTCAACTTTTAAAAATATTTAACTTTCCTCAAGTAACTGGCAAAAACTTCCAAATGATAATAATAATTTAATTATTATACTCCCAAAATGATAATAAACATTATGATATTATTATCTAACTGATGTGCTCATTCCTAAAGATTATAGTTTTATCTGTGATTATGATGTACATGTATGCTTTATCCAATAAATGATTTGAATTTTAAATTTGAATTAAGCTAATACAAGTTTGTGACAACAAAAATAACATAAGTATATAATATTGTTTTTATACATTTAACACGAACAGGTCCTTGATAATGCATAATGAAATATCACTTAACGGCAGAGATTGGTGATGAGTTTCATTATATTCTCCAATGTAGACAATTACATAATGATAGAAAATTATACCTGAAAAAAAAAATTCTTGGTAGAGTTAATGTTTTAAAATTTGGCATGTTATTTCAGAACAAAAACAGATCTGTTTTGCGAAACCTTTGTAAATTTATCAGAGTTATTTATATAACAGTATGTCGTCCTGGTTAACCGCCTATCTCTGTAGCACCTTTTATATTAAATCTCTTCCTAATAGGCTAATGTGAATCCATCTTGTCATGTGTACTGTGTATACTATGTGAAATGTATTTGAATGATGTTTTTCTCTGTACCATTGTTCTCTTATGGTTTATGAGAAAAAAGATCTTGTCTTGTCTTAGTTAGCTAACTATGAAAGCTAAGCTTTCATTAAATATTAAAATAATCAATTAAACAACAACAAAAGATATGGATGATGGAAATTAACATGAGAAACATGATTCATATGTAACGTTGTACACTTTCAATCGATAATAATCAATAAAAATTATTTATAGAAGTAATGTTATTTGTTTTGAAACAAAATTGTCTCGGGCGTGAAATAAAATATCCTTTAATTTGCCCCGACAGACACAGTAAGTACATGTATCCGATATGATATGAATGTACGGATAAGTACATACATGTATATATATTGGTGTGTGGAGCTTAATGAAGTCGTAAAAGAATACAACCGAACAATATTAAAGGATATTGATAAAGGGTCATTTTATCTTAATAAGTACATACAGGTGACACAGGTAAGTCTTGTTTATTTTTGTTAATATAAAGTTAATATAACGGCGTGGTCACCATTTAAATAAACAAAACTGTAAACATGTAAGTGTTGAAATGTACAAGGGTAACAGAACTGTAAAATATCTGTGTTGAAATGTACAAGGGTAACAGAACTGTAAAATATCTGTGTTGAAATGTACAAGGGTAACAGTACTGTAAAATATCTGTGTTGAAATGTACAAGGGTAACAGAACTGTAAAACATCTGTGTTGAAATGTACAAGGGTAACAGAACTGTAAAATATCTGTGAAATGTACAAGGGTAACAGAACTGTAAAATATCTGTGTTGAAATGTACAAGGGTAACAGTACTGTAAAATATCTGTGTTGAAATGTACAAGGGTAACAGTACTGTAAAATATCTGTGAAATGTACAAGGGTAACAGTACTGTAAAATGTCTGTGTTGAAATGTACAAGGGTAACAGAACTGTAAAATATCTGTGTTGAAATGTACAAGGGTAACAGAACTGTAAAATGTCTGTGTTGAAATGTACAAGGGTAACAGAACTGTAAAATATCTGTGTTGAAATGTACAAGGGTAACAGAACTGTAAAATATCTGTGTTGAAATGTACAAGGGTAACAGAACTGTAAAATGTCTGTGTTGAAATGTACAAGGGTAACAGAACTGTAAAATGTCTGTGTTGAAATGTACAAGGGTAACAGTACTGTAAAATATCTGTGTTGAAATGTACAAGGGAAGCAAGACTGTAAAATGTCTGTGTTGAAATGTACAAGGGTAACAGAACTGTAAAATGTCTGTGTTGAAATGTACAAGGGAAGCAAGACTGTAAAACGTCTGTGTTTTATATACTTTCCGGTGTAAATGGAGTGAAGAAGGGAAACGGAATTGTGAAATGTCTGTGTTGAAATGAAGAAAAGCTGTATTAATTATCCACGCTTTATATACTTTCCGGTGTAACTGAGGTGAAGAAGGGAAACACAGTCGTGAAATGTCTGTTTTGAATGAACAAGCGCTGTACTAAGTATCTATGTTAAACAATACTTTATTGCAAATTACACCCTTCAGGGTCAAGCAAAAACAAGAACAATTTAACATGCATACATTATAAACATACAACATCATATATTGAATTATTTCAACAAGTAAAAAGATGACTCCGACCGGCGTGGACCCTATATCAATGATCCAGATTGTTTCAAAAAGGTACAAACTACCGGTAAAAGGATTGAGTTTGGGTTAAGGAGGAAATGAACTTTCTGAAATGAGGTATAATGTTCGAAGTCTAGGAAGGCTAACTTGATGGTTTCTAATAATTCTTTTCTTTTTTGTTCGTTTAATTTACAGTTTAAGAGAATATACTTTCCTGTGTAATAACTGACAAGATAAAGGGGATGGTATATAGTTAATAAGGAACAGGTTGTCTATTTCAGTTAGATGTAATTAGAATAATTGCATTAATTATGTATTTTATGTTTGAAATTGTATTATAATTGTAATGAGAGATGAGACTTTAATAAAATATTGAATTGAATTATTATAATAATGGTGGAGGACCGTGGTGAAAGGTTTGCTTTGTAACAGACACTCAACTACTAAATATCAACCACACTGAGCATGTAAATGACATGTTATAAATATATGTTATTGTATCTTTGTCTTTGTTAAACATATGTTATGTTTTAAATAATTATATATGTGAATATTCATGCCCCTCGTGGGCCCATATAATTGGTAAATAAAAGTGTCTTATCTTATTTAAATAGCAAGCTGTTACAATGGCGTCATAGTACGTCCTCCCTGAAGTCATTAGTTTAAATAATTATATATATTCATTTCATATTGAGACTACAATATAACACAACTGTACAACATACATATTGTAGAATTGGTGGTTGTACATATTGCTAACTAGCTTTTGGGGGGGGGGGGGGGGGGGGGGGGGTAGTGTCAAGTACAGCAAACTTCGGTTGGGGGGGGGGGGGGGGGAGTAGTATCAAGTATAGCAAACTTCGGTTGGGGGGAGGGGGGTAGTATCAAGTGTAGCAGAACAGAACAGAACATAATTTTTATTGGTGTGTAGTCCATATACAAAGGATTGTTACCAAAATACTACGTTAAATACAAAACAAAGAAACTGTTTAAACAATCAAACTACATATACATGTTTGAAACGCCTCCCTAACGACATTTAGTATGAGGAGGTGGTATATTTTAAATATGATATAAATATATCAGAGAAGCTGACTGCTATTTCTTCTACCCAGAGGTCCATACACCAGATAATATGATTGTTTTTATTATTTTGTTTTATTTTTTGTTTCATGTTGTTTTTTGTTTTTTGTTGACAACTTTTTGTTTTAGTTGTTGCTTGGGTACCAACAATATAAAATATAAAACAAATTTCCATGAAAATAAAGGGAGGTAATACATTGCTATACAGTACTGGTGTCAAACTATCGACATGTTATCTATATTATAATGTATTGTAACATCTGCCTTTACTCTGTAGATTAATTAATTTGTCAATAAAGCTACGATGCATATCTTTGTTTGTTTCATTCTTGGGTAAGCGAGTTCCATTAGAAAAATAAAACAAGTTGCTGATGGGTTAAACAAACAAATCAATTGAAAGTCATGTTAGGTAAAATACATTAAAACTTATTGATTGTTTATCATGTTAGGTAAAATACATTAAAACTTATTGATTGTTTATCATGTTAGGTAAAATACATTAAAACTTATTGATTGTTTATCATGTTAGGTAAAATACATTAAAACTTATTGATTGTTTATCATGTTATATATATGATTAATTTAGTTGATACACAATACATCGAGGGCATACGCTTCAATGGTTTTAAAGGAATGCTTAAGTACTCGCTACAGTTCCTAGGGCTCAACTCACAGAGCTGTCCAGCAATCCCCATGTGTCGAAAAAATGATGTCAGGTTATATATAATACACAAAGCCTCAAGGCAAATTAAAATCCACCTGTGATGTAAATCTATTGTCTAAACTCTCCATTATTTTTAAGGAATGGAGAGTTATTGTTCTCTTGTACTTTAGATTCTATACACAGACTTTTGTTTGTTACAAGATTAATAATTAATAAAATTAATAAATTACAATGGGTGGATTTTAAGTTGGAGAATGTCCTCGTATCTCTCATTCCTTAAAAACAATGGGACTCGGCCCCTTCGGGGCTTCGGCTCCATTATTTTTAAGGAATGGAGAGTTACTTGGACATTCTCCTATACAGACTGGCTGGTTTGGAATCAGGATAATGTGTCCGAGTGGGGCAACAGATATATCTGCGTAGTGTTGTTTCAGTGAGCTAGCACTATAAAATCCAGCTAAGCGTGTTAGTACACAGTGAACCTCATCATAATTTCATTGATAATGTACTTGTTCTCGCCTTGATATGGCTGAAAATGTTCAGAGGTGGCGTTAAACAACAGTCACTCACTCCTAACAGTGAGATGTTAGTTTGATTAGACCCACACAATTATACTTACCCTTCGGAAGGATTTTGTGCCAGAGTGGAGATATTGAATCCTATTTCTATTTCCATATATAAAAAGAACGTTTGGTCTGGTTACTATGTAAAATAGATTGTTTATTTAACAAATCATGTGATCATCAAAACTAATATCAATCACAGGTACTTAAGGACATGATACCATCCCTCTTTTTTCAAATCTACAAAAAAATGGTATCGTATCCTTCAGCTATTATTTTCAGGTTAATTATACGTTAATCTGATATATATCATCACAAAATCGCCCTTTCTATATCAAACAGTGTTCGATTTATATACATGTATCTATAGACAGGGTACATGTGTTCTCTTTATAAGCTGGGGGACCCGGGTGGCTCAATGAGTTAGGTAGTTGTAGGGGATCCGGGTGGCTCAATGAGTTAGGTAGTTGGATAACCTAACAACTCATACAAGCCTATCACCAATACGGCGTGGGTTCGCGCCCGGCTTTGTAAATTACAAAAAGGGTGCACTCGACTCGCAACCGATAAAGTTTACCAGTTGCTTGCCCATGGTCGGTGGTTCTCTCCGGGTACTCCGGCTTCCTCCACCACTAAAACTGGTCGCTATGATATAGCTGAAATATTGCTGAAAGTGGCGTTAAACCAAATAAATAAATCAAATCAAATCAATTTATAAGTGTAAAAAAACAACAATAATAATTGAAAACCAATAACACTATGTAATGCGACAAACTGCTGAAAGGCCATAAATAATAAAAGTGTGAACATTTAACTCGTTTTAGACGATGCTGTTTTTATATTTAGTATATATAGTTTATATATAGAATCAACGTGCGTTTATGGTCTATTTTTACATATAATTTCAAAGATATTTCATTGATGTACTCTTATCAACTGATTGTAATATAAATATAGCCATAGTTATTGTTAATGTAAGAAGCGTTTGAAAATACATGTACCAAAGGGGTAATCATAATCCGTAAATCGAAGGACAGATAGCACAATGGGCAAAAAAAGAAAAAGTACAAAAGGACAAACAACGATCTACAAAACATACATATAAAACTAAAGATCAATAACACGAACCCCACTATAAACCGGGAGTGAATTCGGGTGCTCCGGAAGGGAAACAGTTCATGCTCCATTGTTACGTACGTTCCATACAGAAAGATATAGCTGGCAAAATTATTTTGTACAAACTCGTGGGTAAATACGATTTGTTTATAGTCTTACAAGCGTTAGAATGTATTTTAGTGTAAATATCACGGCTATGTGTCTCTTGGGTTTTTAGAGAGAGGCAAATAAATTCTCCATTTTTTATTTAAATCCATAATGACCTTGCTGTTTTCAACGAGAAATTTTGCTATAAACACAAAAACAGTCAAGATTATGCAGTTTCAGTTTGTACAGATGAAAACACACACACATTACACATAAACCAACAGACATGACCTCATATCCGGGATGTCGTTATCCGCTAGATGTCAAACAATACAACACACATCTTTTTTTAATCATTTTGCTATTATTTATATATTTCCAGATATTTAGAAGAAAATGAAAAAGTCGGAGTGTTTTGCTGTTTGTTGTCTCTTGGTATTTTCTATGATGGTCGGATGGCAAGCTGGTAGATATTTTGATCACGCGCCAGTCAATATTTTCAATGCTAGTCAAATCCGTTCGACTGGCACCATCAGTCCTCTTATACAAAGGATAACAAAGCGACCAGAACTTCCAACTATATCACAAACTATTCATTCAAAATATACTTTTAAAACTGGTGTCCACGTATTTAGACATGACTTGACAAAGTGGAATGCAGACGATCGTATTTGTGACAATCTCCCGCCAAATTTGCAAAAAGGAAATCTTCGTACGACCAATGGCGACACACCAATCTATGTTCATAATCCAAGGGATGATGTTCACGTTAGCGGAAGTCTAGTCCGTTCAATGACATGGGAACCACACTTGCTAAAACTTATGGCAGGACTTCTAAGCAAAGATAAAGAATTACAATTTATGGATCTTGGGGCGAATTTAGGGGTATTTTCACTGGCAATGGCAAAATTTGGAAGGCAGGTAATATCTGTCGAACCGTTATCTATAAATTTACATAGATTTTGTTCATCAATAAAGGCGGGAAAATTTCAAGAAAAAATAACAATCATATATAATGCGCTGTCGGATAAAAGGGAAAACGTTTCACTTGGTATTGATAGAAGAAATATTGGCGGCACATTTGTTGTAAATAACAAAAATATGAACAAGGTGAAAGGGTCACAAGTTGGAGGTCAATACAAGGACATTGTCATGACAGCCAAACTGGACGACATTTTGAAATTGCCCGGATTTAATTTCAAAAAGGTTATAATGAAAATGGATGTCGAGGGTTACGAAAATTATGTTTTGAATGGGGGTGAGGAATTTTTCAATCAAGTGGACGTCCAAGCTGTCCTCATGGAGTGGCTGTGGCAGCGAAGTGGCACGGCGGCTCAACAAATACTAGCATTTTATGCAAAGCGTGGATATAAACCTTACAATCCGTCGAATACGCCATTAAAAACAACACAGTCTCATTCTTGGCCAGTAGATGTTATTTGGAAGAAATCATAGAGGTATGCAATTAAATGCTTGTAGGGGCCGTCATGAACGTGGTCGTATGGTAGTTGTGCAATCAGTGCATATGACCATTAAAGTTGTGAGTTCAGCTCCTTCATGGTTAGGTGTACTCGATACAACATTATGTGATAAAAGTTTGGCAGTGACTTGTGACAGATCGGTGGTTTCCAATAACTATGTAGCTGAAATATTGTTAGAAGTGTCGTTAATAGATGCTTGTATTGTCTTGGTAAACGTGAGAAAGGTTTGAAGATACGAAAGCAGTAGTCGAAAACCGAAAATCGAAGGGACATACAATGCAATGGCCGACAAAACACTACACAGAAAACCAAAACAACACGAACTTAACTAGAAATACTTGTGGTGAACACAGGTACTCCGGAAGAATACCGGTGGTGAACGCAGGTACTCCGGAAGGGTTAGTAGTTCCTGCGGCACTAGTGACAACCGATATGTCACTCTTATTAAAAAATACCGTGGTAAGTCATTAAAGTGGAAAGAAGGATGGTACTGTGAGAATGAAAAACCCAAACATTCCCGTGGTCATCTGTCACACAGATATTCTGTAACTGTTGCCCAAATCATGGCGGCGATTTTTAAACTTTCATATTGACACAATATTTTCAGCACGATTAAGTGGAATCGAAAAAAAAAAAAGACAGATTGCGATTGCATACGATTTTGCAAAAACAACACTAATCTACATTAAATTTACAATATGGAAATCAGGCGCGGATCCAGGATTTTACGTTAGGGGGGGGGGGGGGGGGGAGGGGGGGGGCACTTCTTGGCGAGGGGTCTGAAGCTCCTGGGAATTAGAAAATATAGGATCTCTTTTCTGAACCGAAATTGATTAAAATTGTACCATGTGCGGCATGATGCTTCACATCGAAGGTACGTACAATGAAGTATGATATTTTACTGATGACGAAAGGCCTTGTTACGACTTCAATATGAAGAACGGCAATCAAAGGCTTTTGCTTGTTCCAGGAAAATATGTGTGATTTTGTTCAATGCACATTACCCTATATCCCTTCGTTCAAAAGAGAAAGAACTAATTCGTATGTTTGAAATAGTATTAGGAAGGGGGACTGTGACTTCTGCTTTAAAATTGATCAATAATTGGTAATCCTAGGGAAGACTTATATATTACATGTACAAACAAATAGATCACGAAATTAAAAAAAATGCAAAAAATGACCAAACCGTAACTATATGATGCACATATAACCAGAACACATACACATTGCTATATAAATTGTCAGTCCAGTCACGCCAATCCTTCATGTGTTTAAAGAAATATGAAAGACTAATTAAAAGAAAACAGATTATATTATCACAGACATGATTCAAAATAAACTCGGACAATAGATTATCAACGATTGTTCTTATTTCCCGAACTGTTATCTATCATGAGTTGCCTCTGCATGAAACCTATACAACATGTGGTGTTTCATGAAACCTAGATAACATGTGGTGTTTCATGAAACCTATACAACATGTGGTGTTTCATGAAACCTATACAACATGTGGTGTTTCATGAAACCTATACAACATGTGGTGTTTCATGAAACCTATACAACATGTGGTGTTTCATGAAACCTATACAACATGTGGTGTTTCATGAAACCTAGATAACATGTGGTGTTTCATGAAACCTATACAACATGTGGTGTTTCATGAAACCTATACAACATGTGGTGTTTCATGAAACCTAGATAACATGTGGTGTTTCATGAAACCTAGATAACATGTGGTGTTTCATGAAACCTAGACAACATGTGGTGTTTCATAAAACCTATACAACATGTGGTGTTTCATGAAACCTAGATAACATGTGGTGTTTCATGAAACCTATGCAACATGTGGTGTTTCATGAAACCTATACAACATGTGGTGTTTCATGAAACCTAGATAGCATGCGGTGTTTCATGAAACCTAGATAACATGTGGTGTTTCATGAAACCTAGATAACATGTGGTGTTTCATGAAACCTATACAACATGTGGTGTTTCATGAAACCTATACAACATGTGGTGTTTCATGAAACCTAGATAACATGTGGTGTTTCATGAAACCTATGCAACATGTGGTGTTTCATGAAACCTATACAACATGTGGTGTTTCATGAAACCTAGATAACATGTGGTGTTTCATGAAACCTATATAACATGTGGTGTTTCATGAAACCTATACAACATGTGGTGTTTCATGAAACCTTTACAACATGTGGTGTTTCATGAAACCTAGATAACATGTGGTGTTTCATGAAACCTAGATAACATGTGGTGTTTCATGAAACCTATACAACATGTGGTGTTTCATGAAACCTATACAACATGTGGTGTTTCATGAAACCTATACAACATGTGGTGTTTCATGAAACCTAGATAACATGTGGTGTTTCATGAAACCTATACAACATGTGGTGTTTCATGAAACCTATACAACATGTGGTGTTTCATGAAACCTAGATAACATGTGGTGTTTCATGAAACCTATACAACATGTGGTGTTTCATGAAACCTAGATAACATGTAGTGTTTCAAGAAACCTATACAACATGTGGTGTTTCATGAAACCTATACAACATGTGGTGTTTCATGAAACCTATACAACATGTGGTGTTTCATGAAACCTATACAACATGTGGTGTTTCATGAAACCTATACAACATGTGGTGTTTCATGAAACCTATACAACATGTGGTGTTTCATGAAACCTAGATAACATGTAGTGTTTCATGAAACCTATACAACATGTGGTGTTTCATGAAACCTATACAACATGTGGTGTTTCATGAAACCTATACAACATGTGGTGTTTCATGAAACCTATACAACATGTGGTGTTTCATGAAACCTAGATAACATGTGGTGTTTCATGAAACCTATACAACATGTGGTGTTTCATGAAACCTAGATAACATGTAGTGTTTCATGAAACCTATACAACATGTGGTGTTTCATGAAACCTATACAACATGTGGTGTTTCATGAAACCTATACAACATGTGGTGTTTCATGAAACTTATACAACATGTGGTGTTTCATGAAACCTATACAACATGTGGTGTTTCATGAAACCTATACAACATGTGGTGTTTCATGAAACCTAGATAACATGTAGTGTTTCATGAAACCTATACAACATGTGGTGTTTCATGAAACCTATACAACATGTGGTGTTTCATGAAACCTATACAACATGTGGTGTTTCATGAAACCTATACAACATGTGGTGTTTCATGAAACCTAGATAACATGTGGTGTTTCATGAAACCTATACAACATGTGGTGTTTCATGAAACCTAGATAACATGTGGTGTTTCATGAAACCTATACAACATGTGGTGTGTCATGAAACCTAGATAACATGTGGTGTTTCATGAAACCTAGATAACATGTGGTGTTTCATGAAACCTAGATAACATGTGGTGTTTCATGAAACCTATACAACATGTGGTGTTTCATGAAACCTATACAACATGTGGTGTTTCATGAAACCTATACAACATGTGGTGTTTCATGAAACCTAGATAACATGTGGTGTTTCATGAAACCTATACAACATGTGGTGTTTCATGAAACCTATACAACATGTGGTGTTTCATGAAACCTAGATAACATGTGGTGTTTCATGAAACCTATACAACATGTGGTGTTTCATGAAACCTATACAACATGTGGTGTTTCATGAAACCTATACAACATGTGGTGTTTCATGAAACCTATACAACATGTGGTGTTTCATGAAACCTATACAACATGTGGTGTTTCATGAAACCTAGATAACATGTGGTGTTTCATGAAACCTATACAACATGTGGTGTTTCATGAAACCTATACAACATGTGGTGTTTCATGAAACCTAGATAACATGTGGTGTTTCATGAAACCTAGATAACATGTGGTGTTTCATGAAACCTAGACAACATGTGGTGTTTCATAAAACCTATACAACATGTGGTGTTTCATGAAACCTAGATAACATGTGGTGTTTCATGAAACCTATACAACATGTGGTGTTTCATGAAACCTATACAACATGTGGTGTTTCATGAAACCTAGATAGCATGCGGTGTTTCATGAAACCTAGATAACATGTGGTGTTTCATGAAACCTAGATAACATGTGGTGTTTCATGAAACCTATACAACATGTGGTGTTTCATGAAACCTATACAACATGTGGTGTTTCATGAAACCTAGATAACATGTGGTGTTTCATGAAACCTATGCAACATGTGGTGTTTCATGAAACCTATACAACATGTGGTGTTTCATGAAACCTAGATAACATGTGGTGTTTCATGAAACCTAGATAACATGTGGTGTTTCATGAAACCTATACAACATGTGGTGTTTCATGAAACCTTTACAACATGTGGTGTTTCATGAAACCTAGATAACATGTGGTGTTTCATGAAACCTAGATAACATGTGGTGTTTCATGAAACCTATACAACATGTGGTGTTTCATGAAACCTATACAACATGTGGTGTTTCATGAAACCTATACAACATGTGGTGTTTCATGAAACCTAGATAACATGTGGTGTTTCATGAAACCTATACAACATGTGGTGTTTCATGAAACCTATACAACATGTGGTGTTTCATGAAACCTAGATAACATGTGGTGTTTCATGAAACCTATACAACATGTGGTGTTTCATGAAACCTAGATAACATGTAGTGTTTCAAGAAACCTATACAACATGTGGTGTTTCATGAAACCTATACAACATGTGGTGTTTCATGAAACCTATACAACATGTGGTGTTTCATGAAACCTATACAACATGTGGTGTTTCATGAAACCTATACAACATGTGGTGTTTCATGAAACCTATACAACATGTGGTGTTTCATGAAACCTAGATAACATGTAGTGTTTCATGAAACCTATACAACATGTGGTGTTTCATGAAACCTATACAACATGTGGTGTTTCATGAAACCTATACAACATGTGGTGTTTCATGAAACCTATACAACATGTGGTGTTTCATGAAACCTAGATAACATGTGGTGTTTCATGAAACCTATACAACATGTGGTGTTTCATGAAACCTAGATAACATGTAGTGTTTCATGAAACCTATACAACATGTGGTGTTTCATGAAACCTATACAACATGTGGTGTTTCATGAAACCTATACAACATGTGGTGTTTCATGAAACTTATACAACATGTGGTGTTTCATGAAACCTATACAACATGTGGTGTTTCATGAAACCTATACAACATGTGGTGTTTCATGAAACCTAGATAACATGTAGTGTTTCATGAAACCTATACAACATGTGGTGTTTCATGAAACCTATACAACATGTGGTGTTTCATGAAACCTATACAACATGTGGTGTTTCATGAAACCTATACAACATGTGGTGTTTCATGAAACCTAGATAACATGTGGTGTTTCATGAAACCTATACAACATGTGGTGTTTCATGAAACCTAGATAACATGTGGTGTTTCATGAAACCTATACAACATGTGGTGTTTCATGAAACCTAGATAACATGTGGTGTTTCATGAAACCTATACAACATGTGGTGTGTCATGAAACCTAGATAACATGTGGTGTTTCATGAAACCTAGATAACATGTGGTGTTTCATGAAACCTAGATAACATGTGGTGTTTCATGAAACCTATACAACATGTGGTGTTTCATGAAACCTATACAACATGTGGTGTTTCATGAAACCTATACAACATGTGGTGTTTCATGAAACCTAGATAACATGTGGTGTTTCATGAAACCTATACAACATGTGGTGTTTCATGAAACCTATACAACATGTGGTGTTTCATGAAACCTATACAACATGTGGTGTTTCATGAAACCTAGATAACATGTGGTGTTTCATGAAACCTATACAACATGTGGTGTTTCATGAAACCTATACAACATGTGGTGTTTCATGAAACCTAGATAACATGTGGTGTTTCATGAAACCTATACAACATGTGGTGTTTCATGAAACCTAGATAACATGCGGTGTTTCATGAAACCTAGATAACATGTGGTGTTTCATGAAACCTAGATAACATGTGGTGTTTCATGAAACCTATACAACATGTGGTGTTTCATGAAACCTAGATAACATGTGGTGTTTCATGAAACCTAGATAACATGTGGTGTTTCATGAAACCTATACAACATGTGGTGTTTCATGAAACCTATACAACATGTGGTGTTTCATGAAACCTAGATAACATGTGGTGTTTCATGAAACCTATACAACATGTGGTGTTTCATGAAACCTAGATAACATGTGGTGTTTCATGAAACCTATACAACATGTGGTGTTTCATGAAACCTAGATAACATGTGGTGTTTCATGAAACCTATACAACATGTGGTGTTTCATGAAACCTATACAACATGTGGTGTTTCATGAAACCTATACAACATGTGGTGTTTCATGAAACCTAGATAACATGTGGTGTTTCATGAAACCTATACAACATGTGGTGTTTCATGAAACCTATACAACATGTGGTGTTTCATGAAACCTAGATAACATGTGGTGTTTCATGAAACCTATACAACATGTGGTGTTTCATGAAACCTAGATAACATGCGGTGTTTCATGAAACCTAGATAACATGTGGTGTTTCATGAAACCTAGATAACATGTGGTGTTTCATGAAACCTATACAACATGTGGTGTTTCATGAAACCTAGATAACATGTGGTGTTTCATGAAACCTAGATAACATGTGGTGTTTCATGAATCCTATACAACATGTGGTGTTTCATGAAACCTATACAACATGTGGTGTTTCATGAAACCTAGATAACATGTGGTGTTTCATGAAACCTATACAACATGTGGTGTTTCATGAAACCTAGATAACATGTGGTGTTTCATGAAACCTAGATAATATGTGGTGTTTCATGAAACCTATACAACATGTGGTGTTTCATGAAACCTATACAACATGTGGTGTTTCATGAAACCTAGATAACATGTGGTGTTTCATGAAACCTAGACAACATGTGGTGTTTCATGAAACCTAGATAACATGTGGTGTTTCATGAAACATAGATAACATGTGGTGTTTCATGAAACCTATACAACATGTGGTGTTTCATGAAACCTATACAACATGTGGTGTTTCATGAAACCTAGATAACATGTGGTGTTTCATGAAACCTATACAACATGTGGTGTTTCATGAAACCTAGATAACATGTGGTGTTTCATGAAACCTAGATAACATGTGGTGTTTCATGAAACCTAGACAACATGTGGTGTTTCATAAAACCTATACAACATGTGGTGTTTCATGAAACCTAGATAACATGTGGTGTTTCATGAAACCTATACAACATGTGGTGTTTCATGAAACCTATACAACATGTGGTGTTTCATGAAACCTAGATAGCATGCGGTGTTTCATGAAACCTAGATAACATGTGGTGTTTCATGAAACCTAGATAACATGTGGTGTTTCATGAAACCTATACAACATGTGGTGTTTCATGAAACCTATACAACATGTGGTGTTTCATGAAACCTAGATAACATGTGGTGTTTCATGAAACCTATGCAACATGTGGTGTTTCATGAAACCTATACAACATGTGGTGTTTCATGAAACCTAGATAACATGTGGTGTTTCATGAAACCTAGATAACATGTGGTGTTTCATGAAACCTATACAACATGTGGTGTTTCATGAAACCTTTACAACATGTGGTGTTTCATGAAACCTAGATAACATGTAGTGTTTCATGAAACCTAGATAACATGTGGTGTTTCATGAAACCTATACAACATGTGGTGTTTCATGAAACCTAGACAACATGTGGTGTTTCATGAAACCTATACAACATGTGGTGTTTCATGAAACCTAGATAACATGTGGTGTTTCATGAAACCTAGATAACATGTGGTGTTTCATGAAACCTATACAACATGTGGTGTTTCATGAAACCTATACAACATGTGGTGTTTCATGAAACCTAGATAACATGTGGTGTTTCATGAAACCTATACAACATGTGGTGTTTCATGAAACCTAGATAACATGTGGTGTTTCATGAAACCTATACAACATGTGGTGTTTCATGAAACCTAGATAACATGTGGTGTTTCATGAAACCTATACAACATGTGGTGTTTCATGAAACCTAGATAACATGTGGTGTTTCATGAAACCTATACAACATGTGGTGTTTCATGAAACCTTTACAACATGTGGTGTTTCATGAAACCTAGATAACATGTAGTGTTTCATGAAACCTAGATAACATGTGGTGTTTCATGAAACCTATACAACATGTGGTGTTTCATGAAACCTAGACAACATGTGGTGTTTCATGAAACCTATACAACATGTGGTGTTTCATGAAACCTAGATAACATGTGGTGTTTCATGAAACCTAGATAACATGTGGTGTTTCATGAAACCTATACAACATGTGGTGTTTCATGAAACCTATACAACATGTGGTGTTTCATGAAACCTAGATAACATGTGGTGTTTCATGAAACCTATACAACATGTGGTGTTTCATGAAACCTAGATAACATGTGGTGTTTCATGAAACCTATACAACATGTGGTGTTTCATGAAACCTAGATAACATGTGGTGTTTCATGAAACCTATACAACATGTGGTGTTTCATGAAACCTAGATAACATGTGGTGTTTCATGAAACCTATACAACATGTGGTGTTTCATGAAACCTAGATAACATGTGGTGTTTCATGAAACCTAGATAACATGTGGTGTTTCATGAAACCTATACAACATGTGGTGTTTCATGAAACCTATACAACATGTGGTGTTTCATGAAACCTAGATAACATGTGGTGTTTCATGAAACCTATACAACATGTGGTGTTTCATGAAACCTAGATAACATGTGGTGTTTCATGAAACCTATACAACATGTGGTGTTTCATGAAACCTAGATAACATGTGGTGTTTCATGAAACCTATACAACATGTGGTGTTTCATGAAACCTAGATAACATGTGGTGTTTCATGAAACCTATACAACATGTGGTGTTTCATGAAACCTAGATAACATGTGGTGTTTCATGAAACCTAGATAACATGTGGTGTTTCATGAAACCTAGATAACATGTGGTGTTTCATGAAACCTATACAACATGTGGTGTTTCATGAAACCTATACAACATGTGGTGTTTCATGAAACCTATACAACATGTGGTGTTTCATGAAACCTATACAACATGTGGTGTTTCATGAAACCTATACAACATGTGGTGTTTCATGAAACCTAGATAACATGTGGTGTTTCATGAAACCTATACAACATGTGGTGTTTCATGAAACCTATACAACATGTGGTGTTTCATGAAACCTAGATAACATGTGGTGTTTCATGAAACCTATACAACATGTGGTGTTTCATGAAACCTAGATAACATGTGGTGTTTCATGAAACCTAGATAACATGTGGTGTTTCATGAAACCTAGATAACATGTGGTGTTTCATGAAACCTATACAACATGTGGTGTTTCATGAAACCTATACAACATGTGGTGTTTCATGAAACCTATACAACATGTGGTGTTTCATGAAACCTATACAACATGTGGTGTTTCATGAAACCTATACAACATGTGGTGTTTCATGAAACCTAGATAACATGTGGTGTTTCATGAAACCTATACAACATGTGGTGTTTCATGAAACCTATACAACATGTGGTGTTTCATGAAACCTAGATAACATGTGGTGTTTCATGAAACCTATACAACATGTGGTGTTTCATGAAACCTATACAACATGTGGTGTTTCATGAAACCTATACAACATGTGGTGTTTCATGAAACCTAGATAACATGTGGTGTTTCATGAAACCTATACAACATGTGGTGTTTCATGAAACCTATACAACATGTGGTGTTTCATGAAACCTATACAACATGTGGTGTTTCATGAAACCTAGATAACATGTGGTGTTTCATGAAACCTAGATAACATGTAGTGTTTCATGAAACCTATACAACATGTGGTGTTTCATGAAACCTATACAACATGTGGTGTTTCATGAAACCTAGATAACATGTGGTGTTTCATGAAACCTATACAACATGTGGTGTTTCATGAAACCTATACAACATGTGGTGTTTCATGAAACCTAGATAACATGTGGTGTTTCATGAAACCTATACAACATGTGGTGTTTCATGAAACCTAGATAACATGTGGTGTTTTATGAAACCTATACAACATGTGGTGTTTCATGAAACCTAGATAACATGTGGTGTTTCATGAAACCTATACAACATGTGGTGTTTCATGAAACCTATACAACATGTGGTGTTTCATGAAACCTATACAACATGTGGTGTTTCATGAAACCTAGATAACATGTGGTGTTTCATGAAACCTATACAACATGTGGTGTTTCATGAAACCTATACAACATGTGGTGTTTCATGAAACCTAGATAACATGTGGTGTTTCATGAAACCTATACAACATGTGGTGTTTCATGAAACCTAGATAACATGTGGTGTTTCATGAAACCTATACAACATGTGGTGTTTCATGAAACCTAGATAACATGTGGTGTTTCATGAAACCTAGATAACATGTGGTGTTTCATGAAACCTAGATAACATGTGGTGTTTCATGAAACCTATACAACATGTGGTGTTTCATGAAACCTAGATAACATGTGGTGTTTCATGAAACCTAGATAACATGTGGTGTTTCATGAAACCTAGATAACATGTGGTGTTTCATGAAACCTAGATAACATGTAGTGTTTCATGAATAACCGTAACTATGTTTGGTATTTGTAAGAATCGGTATTGATAACTTTGTTTATTAACGGTTTTAGCTCAACTGACCAAATTCAAAGTTAGCGATTGTCATCACTTGACGTCCATCGTCCGTTATTTTATCAGTAACATTATTCCATCTATGCCAATTTTACACCAGGACTAATAAATATAGGTACACAGACATAATAAACAAAGATTCAACAATAAATATAGATACACAGATATAATAAACAAAGATGCAACAATTTAATAATTTTACACTTATGTGTGGTCGCTATTGAAAATTGTGTATGTTATTGTTTTTCACTGCTACTGGGTTTTTATTTATACAGTATACCAAACTATGGACAGTTTGTTCCTCTGAGCTGGGAAGGCTGTGCTGAACCAGGCGGTGGTGCATGCAGACATAGTTATCCATGCATGTCCTGTCTGGTATGCTCGAAGCTGTTGCTTCTTCGAATTAAAGATACAAGTGGCGTCTAAACGAAATCGAAATCGCAGTGTAATTTTGATAGTGCGATATTCCACGAAGATCAGATACAAGTAGAAAGTTCGAATTTCAGATATACTGGAAAATTAATGACCAACAGCAAGCGAATGTCTTGAATGAGACAGTGAGATGTTGTTTAACTAGATGTCAACATGGTTATCACAAATCACAACCGTAATACCGGTATCAGTTATGTAAAATGGAATTGGATGACATCTTTGACAAGATGTCATTTGTAATACAGGTCAAGCTATTGGGTTACCAACTCCTATGGTTTTTTTCCTGAAAGGTTGAATTATTGAAATGTAAACGAGTAGAAAAGATTTGCAATATACACATAGTTACTAAATAAAAATAGAAATAGCATATTCTAGTGTATTTATTCAAATAACACTCCATTATTGAAGACGTGTTTCTAATCATTTTCGTCCTGTTTGGTTTACATTTAGCGACAATTTCAACAATATTTCAGTTATATCATGGCAGTCAGTTTTATTGGTGGAGGAAACCGGAATACCAGGAGAAAACCAAACTGCCACAAGTCACTAAAATAAACTTCATCACATAATGTTGTACATTGTATTGAATACATCTCGCCATGATCTGGATTCGAACTGGTAGCGTTGGTAATAATAGGCATTGATTCATATCATATTCTTGTGTATTTATACAAATAGTACTTGACTATTCAACACTATTTCTAAACAGTTTCGTCCTATTTTTTCTTAAACCTTTCTATTTATACAATCCAATTCCTCCCAAATCAACAGGGCTTACAGTACAGTGAGATGTGATCAATAGAGTTAACCTATAACAATTCAAGCATGACTGATATAATATTATTGCTTAACATGTAAACGGTACATTTTGTGACATTCCATAACGTGTTTAATTGACCACTATTTAATTATTATTTTTTTTAAATAGAAGGCGGTCTAATTCAACATTTCTTGGGAACTTTTTTTGTGTACACGACAAAGGCATGTAATACTGTGTAATCTTACTTTGATGACGTCGTGTGTGTTTATAATATTTGCTTTATTGATCAATTGTTGTTTACTCATGCAGCAAGTGCGAATTCAGACGGAGTACATTGGCACTCCTCCTTTAAAAAGAACAGGAGATCGCAGGTACTGGTGTCTGTTGTTAGATCAGATAATACTATTTTCTAAATAATCATTTATATCCTCTTATATCTATTTCTCATAAGCTTAGGTGAGGATTGCTCTGTATCTACTAGGGACCTTGAAATACTCCTTGTCTCTGTGTTAGGTGTAGCGATACTCCTCGTCTCTGTGTTAGGTGTAGCGATACTCCTCGTCTCTGTGATAGGTGTAGCGATACTCCTCGTCTCTGTGTTAGGTGTAGCTATACTCCTTGTCTCTGTGTTAGGTGTAGCGATACTCCTCGTCTCTGTGTTAGGTGTAGCGATATTCCTCGTCTCTGTGATAGGTGTAGCGATACTCCTCGTCTCTGTGTTAGGTGTAGCTATACTCCTCGTCTCTGTGTTAGGTGTAGCGATACTCCTCGTCTCTGTTTTAGGTGTAGAGATACTCCTCGTCTCTGTTAGGTGTAGCGATACTCCTCGTCTCTGTGTTAGGTGTAGCTATACTCCTCGTCTCTGTGATAGGTGTAGCGATACTCCTCGTCTCTGTTTTAGGTGTAGAGATACTCCTCGTCTCTGTGATAGGTGTAGCGATACTCCTCGTCTCTGTGTTAGATGTAGCGATACTCCTCGTCTCTGTGTTAGGTGTAGCGATACTCCTCGTCTCTGTGTTAGGTGTAGCGATACTCCTCGTCTCTGTTTTAGGTATAGAGATACTCCTCGTCTCTGTGATAGGTGTAGCGATACTCCTCGTCTCTGTGATAGGTGTAGCGATACTCCTCGTCTCTGTGTTAGGTGTAGCGATACTCCTCGTCTCTGTGTTAGGTGTAGCGATACTCCTCGTCTCTGTTTTAGGTGTAGAGATACTCCTCGTCTCTGTTTTAGGTGTAGAGATACTCCTCGTCTCTGTTAGGTGTAGCGATACTCCTCGTCTCTGTGATAGGTGTAGCGATACTCCTCGTCTCTGTGTTAGGTGTAGCGATACTCCTCGTCTCTGTTTTAGGTGTAGAGATACCCCTCGTCTCTGTGTTAGGTGTAGCGATACTCCTCGTCTCTGTGTTAGGTGTAGCGATACTCCTCGTCTCTGTTTTAGGTGTAGAGATACTCCTCGTCTCTGTGTTAGGTGTAGCGATACTCCTCGTCTCTGTGTTAGGTGTAGAGATACTCCTCGTCTCTGTGTTAGGTGTAGAGATACTCCTCGTTTCTGTGTTAGGTGTAGAGATACTCCTCGTCTCTGTGTTAGGTGTAGTGATACTCCTCGTCTCTGTGTTAGGTGTAGCGATACTCCTCGTCTCTGTTTTAGGTGTAGAGATACTCCTCGTCTCTGTGATAGGTCTAGCGATACTCCTCGTCTCTGTTAGGTGTAGCGATACTCCTCGTCTCTGTGTTAGGGGTAGCAATACTCCTCGTCTCTGTGTTAGGTGTAGCTATACTCCTCGTCTCTGTGTTAGGTGTAGCGATACTCCTCGTCTCTGTTTTAGGTGTAGAGGTACTCCTCGTCTCTGTGATAGGTGTAGCGATACTCCTCGTCTCTGTGTTAGGTGTAGCGATACTCCTCGTCTCTGTTAGGTGTAGCGATACTCCTCGTCTCTGTGTTAGGTGTAGCGATACTCCTCGTCTCTGTGTTAGGTGTAGCGATTTTGCCTCTTTCTATGATTTGCCCTTTCAAAGTAGTTGAGCAGCACTGTTGCTATAAATAGATATAAATCCGATTACCTCACGATGACGGACACGGCAGTCTCCTGGGTATAGCGGATAACTTTTCTTTGGGGTTGTACATCGCTATTTTGTTTTTTTTCAAGGGGCTCCCTCCGAAATCAAACAAAGAATAAAAAACGGCTTACCCTTCGCGATCACCTGGGTTCACCCCCAGTTTTTGGTTGGGTCCGTGTTGTGTTGTGTTGTGTTTTGTTTGTCTTCGTGTGTGTCTTGTTATCCCAATGTTACCACTTTTTCGTGATTGCCCATTCGGTTTTCTCTAACGTTTATTTACAAATGTACATGTGTAATTAAAACAAAACGATTCGCCATTGATTGGTCCTTGTCAGGTCAACAATAACACTGCTGTTGGTCAACATCACAATAAATCTACTTGTTCATTTTTTTAAAAGACAATAATAAGAAAATATTATTTAATGTGTATAAAATTGCTGAGATCCTAAGTTACACAAGATAATTCTATGTAAACATGCTATCTTTAATATCATTATCAAGCTTGAGTACACCTGTCTTCAGATACGAATAATATTTTTTTCTATGTCCATTTCATTACAAGTGTACTAGGTAAGAAAAGTCATTGTGGTTTTGTTTTGGGGTAATTGTTTTAAGAAATTGATGTATGATTAAATATCATATTCGAATTAACTAACCCGCAATACATCAAAAGAAATTGTCACTGATTGTCACACCATAGGCCATCTATAGATTTGTCTATTATTTTTTTTCGATTTCATTTGAATGCATGTTTTAAACCCAACGAATTTTCGGCCGGTTCAAAGTTATGGCTTCTTTTTTGAACTGAGTAAAGTAGATTCTCAGACTAACAAACCAGACCCTTAATTTTTTTGTATTTCTTTATATGTTTATTGTATGTGTTTTTGTCACAAATTGTATTACATGTACTTGTTTATATGACTTGATTTAATTTGCAAATGTTTTTAAATAAAGCCAGTCCAATTGGCATAATGGCACTTGAAATAAATGGAATGATGTTTGGGCTACGAAATAATCGGAACCCTTTTACGATGCTTGATATGGAGCTTTGAAGATTGGGCTATAAATAATCGGAATTCCTTTATGACGCTTGGTGTTTGAGGATTGATGATTGGGTTATGAAATAACTGGAATCCCTATTCTTGACGAATGATGCTTGTGTGTTGATGGTTATGCTATGGAATAAATGAAAGCCTTTTATGACGCTTGATGATTGAGTTTTGATGTTAAGTGCTACTGGTAGAACTTTATTATCCGTTTTCTGACGTCATTTAAATACAATTTTGGAAATCGTCTTTATTTGCGAATTTGAAGACAAAATGTTGACTTGATTTTTGTTTTGTTTTTCTCTTCTCCGGGGGCCGTCGTGGTCGTGATCGTATGATAGTTGGATTTGCAACTACCTATGTAATCAGTGCATATCACTACTAACGTTGTGAGTTCGAATCCCACGCAGGCGAGTTGTACAATAGTATGAGATAAAGTTTGTCTTTGACTTACGACAGGTGGTTTTCTGTGAGTCCTCCGGTTTCCTCCGCCAATAAAACTGACCACCACGATATATCTGAAATATTGTTGAAAGTAGCGTTAAACACCATAACCATAACCCTTTCTCTTCTCCTTATGTTTGGTCCTATTCGGCTTCCATACAAAGCAAACGGTCATTCACTAATTTCTTTTTACTAGAAGTGTAAAAACAATAAATATTATAGATAATATATTGATTACTGTTATAAAATGACCATTGATACGCAGTGTTTACTACGAGGCTATCAATAATAGTATTCCTTAATTCTATTATTTTTCCAAATGAATATCGAGTGTGGTAGATCGTAGGTTCGATTCCCGATCGGGTCAAACCAATGACTATACAATTGCTATGTATTGCTTCTCCACTAAGCACGCAGCATTAAGAAGAAAGAGCAAAGACTCGTTGGCTCGGAATCAGGATAATGTGTCCGAGTGGGGAGACATGCAACTAAGCGTGTTGGTCTAGTACAAAGCGGACACTGAACATTAACTTGCTCTCACCATGATATAGCAATTGCCGAGTTGGCGTAAAGCAAAAATCAGTCACTCACTCCAAATGAATAAACAATGAACTCTTGTTTCAGGGATGATCGGCGATTGTTTGATATAGAAAAGACTCTTAATTTATATGTGTTGTTTAATTCTTCATAAAAGCTTAACAAAAAAATGCCGTTCATCAATTGTATGCTTTGACATTTTAACACTATAATAAAATTTTGTAACTAAGGAAACGAGATAACTTCAATACCTGTTTTGTTATATTTATTTCCATATCTGTGATCAAACTGTAAAAGACAGATATACACAAACGTATACTTCTATTTCTGTCACACCTTCCCAATGGTCACATGTCCACAAATTACCAATGGGAGGCAACCACTTCGGCGGTGTACTGGCCGTTAGCTTGCCTCGGGTGTGGTAGAATCAGTCCGAGTCTAGCTGGCTACATACATGTTTTAAACTGCAGAGATAGATATGTGTTGCTTTTTAGGGTATCTTGACTGTTGAAGTAATATTGTGTTGGTATTGAAAGGCCTGTTATAGGACGACAAATTAATGTCGTTGATATCAAGTTTTGACCACCACTAATATTATGAGTGCACGCGCCCTCTACCCACCTCGAATGTAAACGTTTCTAGAAGGCTATTCAAGAGTTCTGCTTATTCAAATTATCATGCCAAATTTATTTAACAATTCTTTTGTTATCATTCCTTTTATGATTCACTTTTAGTTTCACTTGACCAAATGTCTTTACATAATGTTTACTTCCATACACAGACCAACGGATGTAATTTGGTCAACAGCCTTTTCATGGTTCTAGAGGGAAGCCCCTTTGACAACACGGCTGAAATCGGGGGCGTTCATATCATATAGATACATTCTTCTAATTATTCTGCTTGACTTTAACTGGTTAGGCTCACAATACCTAGATTTCTAGTTGTTCTCTTTTAGTTTGAATATTTTATCTTCTTCTTCTTTCTTCTGTATTTGACGTCCAGGTTTGAACCACCAAGTATAAACTTGTATTAATCTTTTTTTTTTTTAAAGAGTTGCACTATATGCACCTTATTTACACCCACAGTATCGAATAATTAAAAATTTCGGATAAAAGGTAAAAAACCAATGCGGTTGTATTCAATATCCTATATATATACAGTTAATGGGTCGCTGAGAAGTTCAGCCAATAAAATCTAAAAAGGATCCTTATGTACAAGTTCAATATATACAACTATTGTACGTGACGGTATCTTCACGGTAACTGCTGCCACCCCCCATTAATTTCGCAATTTAAGCACAGACAGTATCTCTTAAAAAAAATATGTGGAAAACCAAAACAATCCATTAAAAAGGAGAGAAAAAACAACGATAGAAAATGTTCAGATTCCTATAATATAGTAGATTATGTGATACGCATTAAAAGTTCGAATTCCGCTCATGGCGAGGTGTACTCGTACAACATTTGATAAAGTTTGTCAACTAGGCTTGTGGCAGGTCGGTAGTTTTCTTCTGGTACTCCGGTTTCCTCCACCAATAAAACTAACCGCCACGATATAACTGAAATAGTGCTGAAAAAGTGGCGTTAAACACTATATATCCTACCGTGACATCTGCTCGGTCATGCAATAAAGTCGATCACTTGTTTTGATTTACAATTCTCGCGCAGCACGAGACCAATGACGTCATTCTGTATATTCACAGCGTACATAAACACTGAGGGAATACTTTTCAACGTCAAAATTACAAGATGAGATTAAAACAGAGAAGTTTGAATTGAATAAATTCCATGCAAGTAAAAAAGATCCTTTTTACTAATGTCTTTTTTTCCTGATCATTATGCTTGTTAAACATGTTTCCATCGATGGTATTCACCAAACATTTGTATTTTTCCGGTTTGTTGACATAATCGACATCACAGTTCATGACCGTTTCTGGAATGTAGGCCAAGCAAATTGTATTTTAAAATACTTTGAAAATATGATGATTGATCATTCAGATTCCACCATTTTCTAGAAAATGGCCGATTTTACCGGGAAAATACATGGGGTATTGAAACGAAATTCACAGAGAAGATAGAAAAAGAATTAATTTAACAGCAATAATCAAAATGTATAGCATAAATTGAACAGAGAATTAAATTAAACCAGACAGAAAAATGAGATTATCTGGGCTAAAAAAAAAACTGTCATTATTACAAATAGCATCAACAAAACTGTATTGTTACCACTCTGTGATACTAAATGTGATTAAAATAAATTGAAATCAGTCATTAATTGTTTTACCAAAATATGTCGGTCTAATAGATTGTATTGACAAAAGCAAAAACACAAAATTCACTGGATTAAATACTTTTTATGTGGGTAAGCAAGTTTAATTTTTGCATCACATAATTAATTTTTAATACTTCAATTTCAAACTATTTAAAAAAAAACATCTTTTGAAATTTTTCAGACAAATCGATTACATTGAAAAAGCTAAAATACCGTACTTTCTTAATCTGGTTTACTTTTAAAGTTTGGTTGGCCTATGACAAAATCATGTGCTTTATTGAACTTTGACCGGCTTTATGTGACGTCATACGACGCCATTTGGAAAATGGATGGTAAACAAATACAGGTCAGTGTGTTATTATTATCGATCTTTTTTCCATGGAACTTTACACATGTGAGCAAGAATAGATGAGGAACATAATTAAAAAGAAAAAAATGTTTACTTTTCAAACATGAAAAAAATTATCAAACATTATCCAATGACTGACCGACTTATTGTCAGACGAGGATATATGTACTGTAACCCTAATACTACACAATAAAAATATAATATACACTGTAAGGTCGGTAAACACTCTCCGGAATACTCTCATCTTTAACCGAATCTGATTTGAAATATACACCGAAAGATAAACTAGTTCCCTGTTATCCTCTGATCGCTAATGACACGTAAACGTTAGATAACAGTTCACATCTACTCGGCAAGTTTCCGATTGTTTACAAAAGCTATCAGTGATTAGGTGCCACGTTGTAACGATGACAATGGTATGTTAAGTTCTTACTAGACACGATAAACAAAGCAATCTCCATTGTATACAACAGAGAAAAAAGCTAACTGAAATACATAAAATGATGGAAAACAACAACTGTTGCTTTCAGTTCACTGTCACTACGACACTAGGTGTCAGTCACTGACTGCTGTCGCTGTCACTAGTGTCAGTCACTGACTGCTGTCGCTGTCACTAGTGTCAGTCACTGACTGCTGTCACTGTCACTAGTGTCAGTCACTGACTGCTGTCGTTGTCACTAGTATGACTAATCATTGACTGCCAGCCACTCTTAGTCTTACAGCAGTTCAATTCAGAATTATGAGTGTCAAATGAAATGACAAAAGGAAAAAAACGCAACAACGTGAAATATGATAATGACAACACTCCTACACTACAGACACTAGTCTGACTAGACTAGTAGTAGTAGTGACGGGTACAGGACGTTTCGTCCATAGTACCATTTCATCCATAGTCGTTTCGGCCATAGTACCAGTTCGGCCACACTTTATAAAGACGTTTCAGCCATGGTTTTATTTATGTTGTTTTATGTGTTATTTAAAACAATATTATGCATTTAATAATCATATTGAATATAAAAATAAATTAAAAAAAATTGAGAAAAACGATATAAAGCAAATATTATCACTATTCTTCTTTTCCCAATCGCGGCGATGTGCAGGTCCACATGAAGAGAAGAAACCAAAATCTACGTTTTACATAGTTTTAAGTCTTATAAATCTAGATTTAATAACCATTTTCAGTACTTTATTTAAAAAAGAAATTATTTAACAAATATTATCATTGTTCTCCTTTTCTCAATCGCTGCCATTTGCAGATCGACACGAAGAAAAGAAGTCATAATCGATTTTCTAATTAGTTTTGAGTTTTACCTATATGAAAATCTGGAATTAATCATCATTTTCTGTACTTTATTACAATTTTTTTTTATTTAAAACGATATATTTTAGCAAATATTATCATTGTTCTTCTTTTCCCAATTGCGGCGAATTGCAGATCTGAAAATCACGGCGATTGAGAGAAGAAGAATAATGGGGCCCATACAAAAGTACGAAAATAACAAAGTAAATAAATGGTCAGTCATCTAGACACCAATATGTAATGCGTATATGTAATGTATAACTGTGATGTGTATTACCATGATTAATTTAAAAAAATACCCTAATAATCCATACTAAAGTACAGATTACGACACTCAGTTTCTTCATCCATACTTATTAAATATAAACTATGGACGAAACGTACTATGGCCGAACCGGAGTGTGGACGAAACGTCTCGAAAGCATAGTGACTAGACAAGAGAAAAAAATCCTCCCTCTAATTTTTTTCCCTATTTTTAATTTTTAATTTTAGTAACTTACATTGTATAGTCTTAAATTGTCACTTCAAATGTGTGAAGTGTGAAGATGCTGTTGCTGCAGCCCTGCACTTTAATGGAAGAAGAAGAAGAAGAAATACCTTATTTAGTTGTCAATTATCAATGATTTGTACACTTTCTCTGTGATCTTTAGAGCTTTCAAGATGATGCGGCCATACAACAGTCCGGCCTTACGAAAATGCGGCCTTGGGTAATGCGGCCTCAGTTAAGAATTATGTGTATCTATGAATGTATACGATAAAACGACACATTGTGATGATTTGAGTAAATAATTAATTAATTTGTTACAATTAATTACAAGACAACATCTAAGGAATCTGGTTTGTTGACAGCTTGGCCTTGGTATATCAACCTGAATTGTTTTTCTAATCATCAAATTCAATGGAAATGATTTCCGTCATTATTACCAAAAATTACTAATTAAAAATTGTTAAAATAATAACGATTTATTATGGCTTTTTATACTCAGTTTCGAGTAAATCTTGTGAAAACACTGCAAGTTCCATTATGTCATGAATATTTATGCTAAGTATCTGAATAAATTTATTCATCATATCCACAAATATTTAAATAATATTTTAAACTTAAATAAAACTTTTATTTTATTAATTATTCTTTTCCCTAAAATCAAAGTCACATAAGTATTAACGTAGTTGTTGTGTATAATAGCGTATAGCGTATATATACTAAAAATATCTCACGGCTGGAACATCCATTTGATACAAGGCAGGATTTATGTATGGCCGCATCTGCCATAAGGCAGCATCAACTTGGGCCCATCTTTAGACATGACAATATCTATTACCAAGCAACTAGTGTGATTTCATGTAACATAATATCACTGTTTTCTAGTATGACGTTTTAATGTCTTATCCCCGGTTTGAAAATTATAACAACTTTTGATTGGTTAAAACCCTGGGTATAAAAAAACCCATATTCCCGGGTGTTGCTAGATCGTATTACTGGGTGTAACTAGCCACTTAACCTATCAAATGTTGTTATAATTTTCAAAACGGGGATAATATGACGTTAAAGCTCACGATGTTGCGTTCCAAAATCAAATTTAGTTAATTTTGGCTATATATATTGAATATAAAACTGTTACTTTGATCCACTGTAGGGTTATACCGGGTAAAAAACACTCGAAACTTTCATATTTTTTACTTATTCTTTCCAAAAACAAAGAAAACGTCACTTTTACGTGGGCCGTCGGGGTCCAAAATTTCTTATTTTTGACTATAACCGGGTTAAATTCGTTATCTACGTTCCTATCCATAGATATCGAGATTTTAACACCCTTCAGTAGCCTGTACACCCTCCGGCTGCGCCTCAGGATGTACTTGGCTACTTCAGGGTGGTAAAATCTCCATATCTACGGATAGGAACATAAATAACTTATAGTCACATTACCAAATCCTCGATAAACATATATACTATCAAAGACATATTTTGCTTGAAATGGACTTATCATTACATCGCAGACTTTTCTTTCGATGTGATATTGCTCTGAGAAATCCTTTCTCACAAAGCAAACCAGTATATAGTACAGCTCAAGGCATATTCTGATAAATGTCAGGTATGCTTCCAATACCAGTGTCATCCTGGTTTACCCACTTTTAATTACAGGTATAAATAAACATAGGGGGTTATGTTGTTTTAACAATTAAAGTTTGTTTCTGAAATGTAGTTATATTTTTACCTGTATTTTAACTGTAAAATCTTGTAAAGAGTTATATAATTTACTATTGAATTAAGTGAAATATGCACATTTTAACAATAAATCTTTCACAAACTCTGTAGAAATATGCTTAATTTTAATAACAAAATTTGCAAAACTTGTACAATTTTGACGAAATATCTTACAAATTTGCCAAAATATGTATGATTTTGGTGAAATATCTTTAACATGTTTAACAAAATATGCAAATTTTTTTTTTAATTGGTAAAATTATGACAGATAATTAAGTTAAATGCACGATACTTGGAGAATAAAATGAAATTAAGGATGTCATTTAGAAATTATTTTAATTACTAAATACGTACAGACTATAGTAAACATTGAAAAAGTAACACCACAAGATACATAAGTTTTCATTACGTTTCATGTGTTAATAAAACCACATGTTATCAAATATGTAAGCAGAATGCAAGCACAAAAAGATTATTTTTATTCTGCCTTTTTTACTTTTATTTTTTTGTGGTTTACAAGATTATACTTATTCTGCCTTTTGTTTCTTTTTTATAAGTTTACATGTGTTGAATTTCAAGTTCGAATCATGCTCCATTTCGCATATAGTATCTTTTACATAAAACCCCAGACAATTTCAGTTGTAAAATGTAATGATACTGCTTTGAATCAAACAGATCAACTTTCAACTTTATTCAATATTCGACATCCTAGTACATATTAATTGTATATTAACTAGGTAATCTGTCCTCCCAGCTAGTTTCATTAGTCAATCTTCCATATTTGAACATGACAAGTCTTTTTATTTGTTATTGTAATTTCTCTTTATATATATGCTATGCACTGTCGGTTTGAGAATAAAAGGATATATATAAAGGTATGCAATTCGATTGATTAAAAAAAATTGCTGTCTCTGATTCAAGTCAATCTTTAGTAAACGTGATTTTTTTTTTTTTTTAAAGTATTTAATCTAATATGGACGTAACTTATGATTTCCGAGTCACCACTCACTGTAAGAAATGAATCATTATTCAATTCTGATATAGTAATTAAACAGTGATAATGTATAATTAAGTCGTCCTGTTTCAAGTATCTTGTAACCACATTTTATCCTTGACTTTTTGGTCATTAATATATTATTTGTGTTTCTATATTCTTTGTCACAAAAAATATTTTTCCAATTTGCACTATTTTTATAAGCGTAGATTTCCTATGACCTTTACCTTTTCACGGAACATGAATTATGGAATAAACGATATTAGTTTTGAATCATTCAAACCAAGTATGGCAAATGCTCAACTTCAAGCACTGCAGTACGTCCAGAAGAAGTTTGGCAGAGAAAGTTTGGTCCTAGGAGGTCACAGTAAAGCTTAAAGATTACTTTCAATGTTGTTATATCTATTGTTCAAATTAATTGTAATTGACTTCAATGAAGTAATATTAAAGTATATAAAGATATATTATTCATCTTTTTTTTTACACATTTATATATTAAAAAGAAACGCTGCTACACAGTGAAAAAAAATCTTCTATATACACAGAAACGAATGTAGGACGTTTCGGTCTAGGACATTTTGGTCATGGACATTTCGGCTAAGATTTTTTGCTAAGGTGGACGTTTCTGCCAAACAATATTTAGTTGTTATTTATAACTCTTTGACACGCTGATCCGTCCCATTTTAAGTTATAATTGGAGGTTTGTAGTATTGCTGTACATTTGATTACATCATCTCTCTACACACATATCAGTTTGTCAGTTGTTTCATTCTTTGTGTACATGAAACCTTCAAAGCAGAGCTTTTGCTCTCCAAGCTTTGTTGCAATAACCTCCATAGTACTATTATCAGTGACTTTTTTTTTTTAGCTTAAATGATTATAGATTCTCAGTAATATTATAAATACTTTAAGTGGGCTTGTGTATACATGTATACACGACCAGTGAAACTTTGTTCCTGCAGCCCACAACCAATAAAACTTTGTTCCTGTGGCCCACGACCAGTAAAACTTTGTTCCTGCGGCCCACGACCAGTAAAACTTTGTTCCCCGGCCCACGACCAGTAAAACTTTGTTCGAACCAGTAAATTTTTCAGTTTTTATTTAGATATATATATAAAATAAATTCAAGAATTTGATTCGGACCAGTAATTTCAAATTTTCACTTGAAGAACTGTTTTACTGGTTTTCGGCTGGAGAACTGGAATTCATCGTGAGGACTGAATATTCATGATGTACATGATGTGTAATGAAATGAGGCTTTGTATTAATGTTTGAAAATGTGAAGAAATCATGTCTGGCAAAATTCAATCTAAATTAAATAAATTTAAACAAAGTATTGCAAATACTTTGTTTAAATATATTTATAATCTCCATGAAGAAATATTTTATTTGATTGTAGATAAATTAAATAAAGTATGTAATTTTATGTCAGTTGATATGAAATAATTATTAGTTGAATTCTCCACTTGTTTGGCAAAAATTCATAAAAAGATGTACTTCAAGCAAATAACCTTTTCTTTAAATAAAAAAATACATTTAAGCTTACTTTTTTCCCACTTTCCAGTCCACTACAATGTTTACCCCCCCCCCCACACACACACATTTCCGAGCCATTCCTACACTTATAGCTATGACTGATTTGGGAATCTGATGATACATACAATGTACACACACATGAGAATCTGGATACATACAATGTACACACACAGTGACACAAATGAATTATATTACCTATTGTAAACTTTGTAGTTGAAATATTGGTTAAGAAACAACTATTTAACTGTATGTGTGTGGGAGGGGGATGGGGGTGTTATGTTTTTTATGGAAAAAAATTCTGTCAACAAATGTTATAGTAAATATCAAGAAAAAAAATTCCGAAAGATGCGAAACATGAATAATCTTCAGGACCCTGTAGTTTACAAAAAAGGTAAAATTTGAAGGAAACTTTTACTAATTTTTTTAATTTAAACAAATTAGAAATCTGAATTTTGTTCCATGTCAAATAAATTTTCTGGCTCTGAAAAAAATCTCAATCTTTCCACGTAAATTGAGGAATATGTCTGTTACAAGGGGCCAACCATTTATCTTTAAATTTAACTTTTAGTGGGGGTAGGATGGGAATATATTATGTTTTTCCTTAGAGCCACAAAATTTATTTCACTCAAAACAGAAGTCAGATTTTTTAATTGGTCTTCATGTGTGCAATATTTCAGATAGGAAATTAAACCAATATTTTTTTAAAAGGAAGGTCTCAATTGACATTTGTTAAGTTTTATTGGTATAAATACATAATAATGGTACATACATTATGTTGTTGTCAATATGTATCTAAAGGCCCTGTGGGCAATTATCCTATTTATGTCTGTTATTAAAATAATTATGGTGATCAATTATAATATATTAACCTTTAGATGTAACATGTGGTCTTTATGAGCAGTTGGCCTTTATATACAGGTTAAAATTATATGCACTATTCCTAAATGTGGAAAATGAGACTGCCCTTTATAGACAGTGATTTGTTGTATAGAGGTACCCTTTAAGGCAGGTTTGACTGTATTTTAACCTTTAACCTTTAGCTGTAAACACATCTCTTGTAATTTTTCACTGTAAATAAAAATTGAAGTTTAAATAGGTGTTGACATTTAGTCATATCTTGTTGACATGTGTAACAGGACACATGACCACAGACCTCACCAAAACAGATCAATTATTATATATACTTTAAGGAGTGTTATTTTTCTGCAGGATAAACTCAATACTAATACAGTGTCTTAAAATATAAAGTATATGTATTCGGTGCAAAGCTGGGGAAAGGCATGGTGAACCTCAAGCTCGCCTTTATTCCAGTTTTTAAGCCTCATTTACATAAACTTTATGAATCAAACCTTTTCTCACTTTTGCGGCAAATACCCATAAACTTTATAATCTAAGACACTGTACTAATATTGTCTATATATTAATCTTTAACAAGTGACTTAAGGAAAAGTTGATTTATAAAAGAAATAGTTATTTAAAGGAAATCATTATAAAGGTATTTTACCATTGTTTGTAAATGCACTTTAGAAAAATATATTGTTACCTCCCTTGTTTTATAATTATAATACAGCTGTAATTGGTATTTTATTAATAAATTGTATGATTACCATGTTGTCTATTAATTTTAAAGTGAAATATTTTTGTATAGAATTGATTAAGAAGATATTTGTGAAATGTTCCGTGGCCTAGTTTTCTTTAAAAAAAAAAAGTCATTAAGTGTCAAAACACCAAAAAGAAATTGTATGATTTTATGTCGAATATCTAGATGCACTAAGTCTAAGTCCCCCTCATTAGTAGTAAGGCCAGACCAACTAAAGTCCACCCCTTTCATCAGGCTATATTTCAGATGCACTGCATGATATTATAAAATACTATTAATTTTTTCCATTCGAGAGAGGCTGTGACCCCTTTATAATGCCATGTTTTTATTGCAGAAAGGGGGGACTATTGTATATGGAAGCTCTTTAATGTCCTCATACATATCTATATATAAGGACAATGTAATGTAGTATGCTGAGTATTGGTGAAGGTTGCCTGAACTCAAATCCAAAGAGGTGCTCAGCAGCATCACCAGGTAGCGTATTATGAAACTCTCTTGATGGTGGGGGTTGTAATATATTCTAACATGACGTCTTTCTTTTGCTTTGTGAACTAATGAGCGATTTATCGATTGGGTATACATGTAATCTCATTAGCACATGCGCCGCTGCATGTGACTGAATTGTCCGTTGTAAATGTGCATGTTCATGAATTGTTGTCTGCTCAAATTTGGCAGCATAAATTGTGTGCGACATTGTCCGCAAACGTAAATATAAATTACCGTCTTCCAATCGAAGTATACTACCGTATTTGTACTCTAAGACATATCAGAATTGAAATAAATCATGGAAACCAGAATGTGTTTTGAGTTTTAACATCAGGGTTGGCAGATATTAGTAAATTTTATCCACCAACCCACGTTAAAACTCAAAACACATTCTGGCTTCCATGATTTATTATTTAATTTCATTATGATGATGTCTATTGACTGTAAGATTGTTCAGTACAATATACCATATGCACATTCCCGATTTGATTCTAAAATTATACATTTTTGACATTTTGCAATCACAACCATGACAGCCCCTCAAAAAATTAATTAAGTCAGAAACATTGAAAACAGAAACATTGAAAACAGAAACAACATAAATTAAGTCAGAAACATTGAAAACAGAAACATTGAAAACAGAAACAACATAAATTAAGTCAGAAACATTGAAAACAGAAACAACATAAATTAAGTCAGAAACATTGAAAACAGAAACAACATAAATTAAGTCAGAAACATTGAAAACAGAAACATTGAAAACAGAAACAACATAAATTAAGTCAGAAACATTGAAAACAGAAACAACATAAATTCAAGCAATGAGAAATGATGCATGTGACGTAGAGTTTAAAATCTATATCTACATTTTGTATTCATTGAAAAAATTGTATGGATTGATGTTTCTTGACTTAAAAAATCTTTTTTAAAATTCTTATTCTAGGTTTAGAGACACTAATCAACAAAGACAGTCTTACTTCACATCATATACATGTACAATCTGTTTCAAGGGAGATGACTCTCAAGATAAACGCTGATACCATCATGTAGAAGGATATACATACCAATCGTCCAATGAGTTACAGGTAAAATACGATCATTTGAAATATGTTCAAGATTAAACAGTGAGTCAACTAGGCACCAGTCTTAGGACATTTGCCCACTTATTTCTCAAATTGTCATGAAGAACTTTATGAAAATTAGTTTAATCATTAACGAATGTCCTGAAGAAATTTGGATAAAATTGGCAATTGTCATGAAGATTTCAAAGTGAGATTATATATTATATAGTGTTCTTTATAATGACGCTGCTCACCCGGTTGCATTTTACTGACATGTGGGAAGCACTTGGATGACCGCATCATTTCATTAAGAGGAGAGATTTGGGCCCAGAAAACTAGTTTAACCCAGACATTTTTTGATTGAAGTGCTTATACCAAGCCAGGAAAGTGAGTGGTAAAGTACATTGTATTCATTTGTGTGTTAGGGGTGATATCAATTTTGCCTTTCTATGATTTTGATATTTGATTTTGAAAATGTTCCGACAGTCTGGTATTTAAGGAATAACAGTACTGTGTTTGAAGAGTTGGAGGTGTCAATTGTGGATTTGAAGGTCGCAAATGCAGTTTCAAATCCACAACTGACACTGACAACTCGTCAAATACAGTACTGTTATTCCTATTCTGATGAAATTCTCCCTACGTGTACACACTAGTTTGAAAACATACAAATAAATGACGAAATATATGCACTTTTCAAATTCCTTCTGCTAAAAAAAATAGTAATGTAATTGTTTAAGGATCCGCCATCTTGAAAACGTGAAATCCACATGTCATATGTACAACAATACACACAAATTATTAAAATGCCTACCTTGAAAACTTATTTTAGTTAAATTCTATCTAAATTGAAGCGTACACGAAGCCAAATAACATCTGATCTTTACATTTTAAACTGGAAGTCTTCATATGACGTCACGTTGTTTATGTGCCAAAGTCATTCAACAATATTTCCTGGAGTTTTAATTTTTGTGATTTTTAGACCCAGGGATATGCAAGAATACATTTTTATGTTCAGAATTGCATTAGAATCGTCAGTAAACTCAATTTGCGACCATCAAATCTCCAATTGATGCCATGAAATCTTCAATTACAATACAGTTATCTCCTAAATAGGTCGTCAGCATCAAATTCACAGTTGGAAATATCTGGGTCAGCCATATTGTTTACAAACAAGTGCATTCAGCATAGGAATATAGCATTCCTTTAGGCATGTCAACTGCAGATTTGACAGCCCTCGATAGCCAATGAAAATACGCATTACATTATAATTACATTATAATTTTTGTTTCTCATGCAGCATTAAGGGTAAAGACTGTTGACTCAGAATCAGAATAATATGTCAGAGTTGAGCAACATGTCTACACACAGACTGATGTTTTGGTCTAGTACAAAGTGGACGTCATCATCATCAAGTCTAAATGTAACTTGTTTTCACCATGATATAGGTGAAATATAGGTGAAATATTCCTCTCCTGCATTGAATTCAGCACACCATGATATAGGTGAAATATTCTTCTCCTGCATTGAATTCAGCAAAAATTACTTACTTTGGTTCTTGACTCCACAGGTACTTGAGGACAGGACCCTGTCTGGTACCCCTCAATGCCCCTCCTACCTCATTACCATAAAAAATGTTTTTTTAGTTTACAATATATATACCCATGTACAGTGTGTCTTTATTAGTTCACCTGGACCAAAGGTCCAGGTGAACTATTGCCATCACTTGGCGTCCGTCGTCTGTCGTCTGTCGTCTGTAAACTTTTCACATTTCAAGCTTCTTCTCCGAAACCACTTGGCCGATTGGAACCGAACTTAGCAGGAATGTTCCTTGGATGGTCCTCTACAAAGTTACTGTTTTTCGTTCCAGTCGAATATTCAATATGGCTGCCAGGGCCAATAATATGCTCTGATTGGCTGAAATTTCAAAGATCTTCTTCTCTGAAACTAATGAACTGACTGAACCCAAACTGTAAAGGAATGATCATTGGAATGTCCTTTACCAAGTTACTGTTTTTTATGCCGATCGGAAATCCAAGATGGCCGCCATCGCAGGACATAGATTAACATTGGACCCTATGGGAAAATGTTCAAATGCCTTCTTCTCAGAAACTACAAATATGATTAAAGCCAAACTGTACATGAATGTTCATTGGATGGTCCTCTACAATCTTAAGGTTTTTTGTTCCGATATGAAATTCAAAATGGCGGCTACGGCAGGACTTAGTTTAACATTGGACCCTATGGGAAAAATGTTTCAAAATGCTTGTTCTCTGAAACCACTTGGACAGTTGAAACCAAACTGCCCAGGAATGATCATTGGAAGGTCCTCTACAAAGTTTCTGTTTTTTATGCTGATCGGAAATCCAAGATGGCCGCCACCGCAGGACATAGATTAACATTGGACCCTATGGGAAAATATTCAAATGCCTTCTTCTCAGAAACTACAAATATGATTAAAGCCAAACTGTACATGAATGTTCATTAGATGGTCCTCTACAAACTGTACGTTTTTTGTTCCGGTATGAAATTCAAAATGGCGGCTACGGCGGGACTTAGTTTAACATTGGACCCTATGGGAAAAATGTTTCAAAACGCTTCTTCTCTGAAACCACTTGGACAGTTGAAACCAAACTGCCCAGGAATGATCATTGGAAGGTCCTCTACAAGGTGTGTGTTTTTTATGCCGATCGGAAATCCAAGATGGCCACCACCGCAGGACATAGATTAACATTGGACCCTATGGGAAAATGTTCAAATGCCTTCTTCTCAGAAACTGCAAATATGATTAAAGCCAAACTGTACATGAATGTTCATTGGATGGTCCTCTACAAACTGTACGTTTTTTGTTCCGATATGAAATTCAAAATGGCGGCTACGGCAGGACTTAGTTTAACATTGGACCCTATGGGAAAATGTTTCAAAACGCTTCTTCTCTGAAACCACTTGGGACAGTTGAAACCAAACTGCCCAGGAATGATCATTGGAAGGTCCTCTACAAATTTTATGTTTTTTATGCCGATCGAAAATCCAAGATGGCCACCACCGCAATACATAGATTAACATTGGACCCTATGGGAAAATGTTCAAATGCCTTCTTCTCAGAAACTACAAATATTATTAAAGCCAAACTGTACATGAATGTTCATTGGATGGTCCTCTACAAACTTTACGGTTTTTGTTCCGATAAGAAATTCAAAATGGCGGCTATGGCAGGACTTAGTTTAACATTGGACCCTATGGGAAAAATGTTTCAAAACGCTTCTTCTCTGAAACCACTTGGATAATTGAAACCAAACTGCCCAGGAATGTTCATTGGAAGGTCCTCTACAAAGTTTCTGTTTTTTTATGCCGATCGAAAATTCAAGATGGCCGCCACCGCAGGACATAGATTAACATTGGACTCTATGGGAAAATGTTCAAATGCCTTCTTCTCAGAAACTACAAATATGATTAAAGCCAAACTGTTCATGAATGTTCATTGGATGGTCCTCTACAACCTTAAGGTTTTTTGTTCCGATATGAAATTCAAAATGGCGGCTACGGCAGGACTTAGTTTAACATTGGACCCTATGGGAAAAATGTTTCAAAACGCTTCTTCTCTGAAACCACTTGGACAGTTGAAACCAAACTGCCCAGGAATGATCATTGGAAGGTTCTCTGTTTTTTATGCCGATCGGAAATCCAAGATGGCCACCACCGCAGGACATAGATTAACATTGGACCCTATGAGAAAATATTCAAATGCCTTCTTCACAGAAACTACAAATATGATTAAAGCCAAACTGTACAAGAATGTTCATTAGATGGTCCTCTACAAACTGTACGTTTTTTGTTCCGGTATGAAATTCAAAATGGCGGCTACGGCAGGACTTAGTTTAACATTGGACCCTATGGGGAAAATGTTTCAAAACGCTTCTTCTCTGAAACCACTTGGATAATTGAAACCAAACTGCCCAGAAATGATCATTGGAAGGTCCTCTACAAGGTGTGTGTTTTTTATGCCGATCGGAAATCCAAGATGGCCACCACCGCAGGACATAGATTAACATTGGACCCTATGGGAAAATGTTCAAATGCCTTCTTCTCAGAAACTACAAATATGATTAAAGCCAAACTGTACATGAATATTCCTTGGATGGTCCTCTACAAACTGTACGTTTTTTGTTCTGATATGAAATTCAAAATGGCGGCTATGGCAGGACTTAGTTTAACATTGGACCCTATGGGAATTTTTTTTCAAAATGCTTCTTCTCTGAAATCACTTGGACAGTTGAAACCAAACTGCCCAGGAATGATCATTGGAAGGTCCTCTGTGTTTTATGCCGATCGGAAATCCAAGATGGCTGCCACCACAGGTCATAGTATTAACACAGAAACATATGGGGAAAATACAGAAATATATTCTTCTCTGAAGCTATTGCACTGATTGAACCTAAACTGTGCATCAATCATTGGAAGGTCCTTTACAAACTTTGTGTTTTTTATGTTGATCGTAATTCCAAGATGACTACCACTGCAGGACATAGTTTTTACATAGGACCAATTGTTTTTTTTTATTACCAGGTGAACGATACAGGCTCTTGAGAGCCTCTGGTATAATACATATGTTTACTATCCACGTCCAGATAACTGTACCTGGGTATATATATTGTAAAAAAACATTTTTTATGGTAATGAGGTAGGAGGGGCATTGAGGGGTACCAGACAGGGTCCTGTCCTCAAGTACCTGTGCTTGATCCCAAACAATTTGGAAAACAAAATGATATAAAGTATCATAACTGAAAAATTAATTTCTTGGTGGTGTCAAACAACAATCACTTTTATATTTAAGTACAGGTAAAAAATATCGAATTTAAATTGAAAAAATATCAGTGAATGTGGCATTAAACAACTGGTTTAACCCTGCTACATTTGTGTGACTGTCCCAAACATTTGTGTGACTGTCCCAAACATTTGTGTGACTGTACGAAACATTTGTGTGACTGTCCCAAACATTTGTGTGACTGTCCCAAACTTAAGGCCAGAGATATTTGTTTGTTTTGTTCATATTGATGACATTGTTGACTATAACTTTTTACACTTTCTTTTTATAATGATAATAATAATATTTGTAATAAAACACAATACTCAGAATCTTTGTCAGTCACTTGCGGCAGGTCAGTGGTTTTTTTCCGGGTATTCTGGTTTCCTCTTCCATTAAAACTATCTGCCACGATATAGCTGAAATATTGTTGAAAGTGGCATTGAACGTAATCCTAAACCTAACCCCCCAAAATCTTTACACACTATTTTACATTAATGTGTTAATATGTTTTATTTTAAATCTGTATTTTTAGAATCATCACCATGAGACGCAAGAAGTCTGTTTTGTTTTTCCTCCTTGGAGTTACAGTTCTGACCTGTGTTTGGTACATTGGCAGTAACTATGGAAACATCTCAGTCATCAGTGGCACTAAGCATTTACATAATCAGGACAAAGTAAAAGGAGAATCTAACAATGTCTTAATATCTAATGGCGGACAACATCCAGCTAATTCATTAAAAGGTGTTTCAATTAAATCTATGAATGATGGTAATCCTCAGGTGTCTCATGGCAGAGACGAGCATGGAGGTCCAAAATCTAACGGTAAATTAGATCAAAAGGAAATTGACTTAGATAAAGAAAATACAGAAAAATTTGAACAATCAAAGAAATTTCCAGATGTTACCACGCAAAGCCTAAATTTGAAAATAGATGCTGCTGAACTGCCACCTGGTGACGATTATGAAGGGGGGGAAACTCTTCTCGATGTAATGGAGTTTGCCGATAAAGAATGGGGGACTGATGACAAGGTCTGTACTACAAAAAAAGATCAAAAGTTTCTAAAAACAGAAATGCATACTCCAAACGGGGATGTGTCTATATTCGTCCATGATCCGCAAGATGATATACATGTCAGTGGAAGTTTGGTAGAACACGGTGAATGGGAGAATCATCTAGTTAATCTCATATATACACTTCTTAGAAATGATCCTGGACTGCAGTTTATTGATCTTGGTGCTAATTTAGGAGTGTTTTCTCTTGCCGTAGCTAAGCTAGGAAGAAAAGTTATAGCAGTAGAACCATTGTCTATTAACTTGAAGCGTTTGTGTAAATCTGTTTTCGAAAACGAGTTTGAAGATTACATAACAATAGTACACAATGCTATTTCTGATTCATATGAAAAAGTTACGTTAGGAATGGAGAAAGGAAACGTTGGAGGAACATTTGTCAACAAAAATAAAAATGTAAATAAAATTCAGGGTAGTTCAATAATCGGGGAATACAGTGATATCGTTAATACAGTGAAACTGGATGATTTACTGACGATTCCTGATATCAACAACTTTAACAAAGTTATTATTAAAATGGACGTTGAAGGATACGAGAGTCATGTACTCAATGGTGCCGAAAGATTCTTCCGTAAAGTTGATGTTCAAGGTGTTCTTATGGAATGGATGTGGCACAAGACTGGAAAGGATTCTAACGATATTATTAATTTCTTTGCCAACCACGGTTACGATCCTGTGAATCCAAATGGTTACAAGTTACTTGACATTCGTAATCCTAGTTCATGGCCGGTAGATATATTATGGAGACACCGTACAGACACCAGTCATTTTCACGGACATGCCGAAACTGGTCATACACACGGAAATGAAGCTGGTACTAAAGACCAACAAGTGGCTACCCAGAAATCAGAGGTTAAATCATCTGGTGTTAATATGTATCGCCATGATATGAGTAAATGGAATGTTGACGATAGTAAGTGTCACTCACAGACTCAATTCTTGTTTGCCAATATGCACACATCGGTAGGTGATGTTAGAATCTACGTTCACGACCCCAGTGTTGATGTACATGTAAGTGGTAGTTTAATGCGCGATGGTGCATGGGAACCCCATTTGATACAGTTAATGTTTTCTCTATTGCAACAAGATACCACTTCACAATTCATTGATCTGGGAGCCAATTTAGGCGTTTTTTCGTTAGCTGTTGCTCGTTACGGTCGAAAGGTTATTGCCGTGGAACCACTATCAATTAATTTACAAAGATTCTGCAAATCTATCAAAGACAATCATTTTGAGGACAAAATAACTGTTATAACTAATGCTTTAGGTGATAAGAGAGAAACCGTATCTTTTGGTATGGACGTTGGTAACATCGGTGGAACATTTGTCTTGAGCGACCGAAATATGGAAAAAAAATTAGGTAGTGCTGTCGGTGGAACATATAAGGATAAAGTACTAACAGCCAAAGTAGATGACATTTTACAACTACCGGGATTCAATTTTAAAAAGGTCGTCATCAAAATGGACGTTGAAGGTTACGAACATTTTGCTTTAAGGGGAGCGAGCGATTTTTTCTCAAAAGTGGATGTTCAAGCTGTTCTTATGGAATGGATGTGGCATAAAGCAGGATCAGGTGCGGAAGAAATTTTCAAATTTTATTTGGATCGTGGATATGAGCCTTATGATCCTCTGAGAAAATCCGTTTTGAATATTAGAATGTCACAGTCATGGCCCGTGGATGTTCTTTGGCGGAAAAAAGCAAATGCTCAACAAATTAAAAAACAACCGACTCAAATAATACAAACAAACACTGCAGTTCAGATGTACAGAAGAGACATGAGTAAATGGGTGAAAGATACATCAATGTGTATAGGACCATCTAATTTCTTAAAAGCTAATATGCATACAAATGCTGGTGACCTAGCAATCTTTGTCCACGAACCCTCCGTGGATGTTCACGTTAGTGGAAGCCTTGTTCGTGGAGGATCATGGGAACCTCACTTAATTCAGCTCATGTTTTCACTCCTTAATCAAGACCCAAATCTACAGTTTATAGATCTCGGTGCCAATCTGGGCGTATTTTCCTTAGCAGTTGCAAAATATGGAAGAAAAGTCGTGGCAGTTGAACCGCTATCAATAAATCTCCATCGATTTTGTGCATCAATAACAGCGAACAGGTTCGAAAATATAATCACCGTGGTTACAAATGCCCTTTCTGACAAGAGAGAAAATGTCACCTTTGGGAAGGACCAGGGCAATGTTGGAGGTACGTTTGTACTTAACGACAAAAATATGAATAAATTTAATGGAAGTCCAGTAAAGGGGAAATACGATGACGTGGTCCTGTCGGCTCATTTAGACGATGTTTTAAATCTCCCAGGATTCAACTTTAAAAAAGTTATAATGAAGATGGACGTTGAAGGATACGAGCATCATGTGTTACGAGCTGCCGACAACTTCTTCAGGTTAGTTTTAATTGGGGTTAAGGGGTATAAATAGTGTTTAACGCCACTTTCAACAATATTTCATTAATATCGTGGCTGTCAGTTTTATTGATGGAGGAAACTGGAGTACCCGCAAAAAACCACCAACCTGCCGCAAGTCACTGACATACTTTTTCACATAATATTGTATTGAGTACACTTCACCATGAGCGGGATTTGAACTCACAACGTGAGTGGGGATAGACACATATTGCATAGGTAGTTGTAAATCCAACTACCATTGATCACGACAACGACGGCCCCAGTTTTAATTGGTAGTTGAAACTACCGTTAGGTAATTTACGGATTTTACGATATTATAAACACTTTCAAACAGTTTCAAAATCAAAGCGGAAAATTTTTATTAGCTCAGCTTGCCAAAGGCAATGTGAGATTTTTGCCATCACTTGACGTCCGTCGTCCGTTAACTTTTCACATTTTAATCTTCTCCTCTGAAACCGGAAACCCATCAACCAAATGAACTGAAAAATTGGTAGGAAGCATCTATCGAAGGTCCTCTCTAAATAGTGCACATTTTATGCAGATCCATTTACAAACGTGGCCGCCACAGGTAATTTTTTTCCTGATTGGCCGAATTTTTAAAATTCTTCTCCGAAACCGCTTGGCAAAATGAAACGCGACTTGGTAGGAAGCATTTATGGAAGGTCCTCTCTAAAGATTGCTCATTTCGTCCCTATCCGTTAACAAACATGGCCACCACAAGCAATTCTTGTTTCTGATTGGTTGATTTCTAAAAAATCTTCTCCTTTGAAACCGCTAATCCAAATGAACAGAAACTTGATAGGAAGCATCTATGGAAGGTCCTACATGTATATAAAGATTGCTAATTTCATCCCGATCTGCTAACAAACATGGCTGCCACAGGCAATTTTTTTTTCTGATTGGTTGATTTCTAAAAAATCTTCTCCTCTCAAACTGCTTAGTCAAATGACACATAACTTGGTTGGAAGCATCTATAGAAAGTTCTCTCTAAAGATTGCACATTTTGTCCCAATCCATTAACAAACATGGCCGCCACAGGCAATTCTTGTTTCTGATTTGGCGATTTTTAAAATCTTCGCCTCTGAAACCGCTTGGCCTAATGAACCGAAACTTGGTAGGAAGCATTTATGGAAGGTCTTATATATAAAGATTGCTCATTTCTTCCCGATCCATTAACAAACATGGCTGCCACAGGCAATTCTTGTTACTGATTGGTTGATTTAAAAAAAATCTTCTCTGAAACTGCTTTAAGCCAAATGAACAGTAACTTGGTAGGAAGCATCTATGGAAGATCCTATGTAAGGATTGCTCATTTGTCAAGATCCACTGACAAACATGGACGCCACAGGCAGTTCTTGTTTCTGATTGGTTGATTTCTAAAAAAATCGTCTCCTCTGAAATTTAAACTGCTAGGCCAAATGAATCGACACTTGGTAGGAAGCATCTATGGAAGGTCCTCTATAAGTATTGCTCATTTTGTCCCGATCCATTGACAAACATGGCCACCACAGGCAATTCTTGCTTCTGATTGGTTGATTTCTACAATGGTTGATTTCTAAAAAATCTTCTCCTCTGAAACCGCTGGGATAAATGAATCGAAACTTGGTAGGAAGCATCTATGGAAGGTCCTCGTTAAAGATGGCTAATTTCGTCCTGATCCGTTAACAAACATGGTTGTCATAAGCAATTTTTGTTTCTGGGTGGTCGATTTCTAAAAATCTTCTCTGAAACTGCTTAGCCAAAACTTGGTGGGAAGCACCTATGGAAGATTCTGTATTAAGTTTCCTCAAAGCAGAATGAAAGGTGAGCGACACAGACTCAGTCCACTGAGCCTCTAGTACTACTAGTCTTAGCACACATAAACAGTGTACATGACCTCACACTCTCCTGGCTTGGTACTGTACAGGCTTTTGGGAATAAAATGCTGATTGCCATATACAACTGGGTAAGCAGTGTTCTTGTAAAGAAATTGAACCATATTCTTGAATTTTATGAATAAGATAATATATATGCATTATCATCGTTAAGTAGAAGTTGTAGATGGGCATCTTGATGATCAATATAAACTGCTGAACAAAGTGAAACTATGTATGCACATATGAAAATGCATAGAATTGTAATATATACAGGATTACAGTAAATGGCAAGAAGAGTTTGAAGATACCAAAGGGGTAATCAGAATCCCTTAATCGAAGAAGGACAGATGATCCAATGGCCAAAAGAAAAAGGACAAAAAACGATCTACAAAATATTACACAGAAAACTAAAGATCAAGTAACACGAACCCCACTAAATATGTACACAGATATGTACAACAAGCATACTCGTGTATATGTAAGACTTGATGCTAGTCGTTACGACTCGGTCATTACAGTCTCCACCTGTACAACAAGCATACTCGTGTATATGTAAGACTTGATGCTAGTCGTTACGACTCGGTCATTACAGTCTCCACCTGTACAACAAGCATACTCGTGTATATGTAAGACTTCATAGGCTCTAGTATTATTTATTGTTTTATTGATACATATAGGCTCTAGTAATGGTATTATTTATTGTTTTATTGATATATATAGGCTCTAGTAATGGTATTATTTATTGTTTTATTGATATATATAGGATCTAGTAATGGTATTATTTATTGTTTTATTGATATATATAGGCTCTAGTAATGGTATTATTTATTGTTTTATTGATATATATAGGATCTAGTAATGGTATTATTTATTGTTTTATTGATATATATAGGCTCTAGTAATGGTATTATTTATTGTTTTATTGATATATATAGGCTCTAGTAATGGTATTATTTATTGTTTTATTGATATATATAGGCTCTAGTAATGGTATTATTTATTGTTTTATTAATATATATAGGCTCTAGTAATGGTATTATTTATTGTTTTACAGAACGGTTGATGTACAAGCAGTGTTAATGGAATGGATGTGGCAGAAGGAAGGATCAAGTGCACAAGAAATCATGAATTTCTTTACAAAATATAACTATGAGCCGTACAGTTCTGGAAGTAACACGGTGCTGGAGATGAAATACTCGGCAAGCTGGCCGGTTGATGTTCTGTGGCGACGAAAAAGCTCCGGCAATCCATATCAGAATGGAAAAAGTGTTGCAAGTAGAGATAGAGAAGAAAGACAAACTCCCCGTCAGACGATGAAGGTGAAAGTCCAAGAAAAAAGTGCTAAGCAAGACAATGCGCATGTGCCACAAACTACACTTGTGAGAGCAGACCAGCAGAGTAATAACCAATTAAAAACCAGAGAAAAATATGGTGTTCGTTTTTACAGAAATGAAGGTAAAACATGGATTGCTGATGATTCTTCATGTGCTGCATCGCACGATTTTACAAAAGCTAATTTGCATACGCCTGCAGGTGATGTAACTATATATGTACACAATCCATCAGAGGACGTTCATGTAAGTGGTGGACTCGTTAGAAATGAGGCGTGGGAACCTCATTTGATTCGTCTCATGTTTGATCTTTTAAATAAAGATCCACAGCTTCAGTTCATAGATCTTGGTGCTAATCTAGGAGTGTTTTCATTAGCTGTTGCCAAATATGGAAGGCATGTTCTTGCTGCTGAGCCACTGTCAATCAATTTACAGCGATTTTGTAAATCTATAGTGACCAATCATTTTCAGGATAAAATTACTGTTGTGACGAACGCTTTGTCTGATAAAATAGAAAATGTGTCGTTCGGAAAAGATAAAGGAAACGTAGGTGGAACCTTTGTACTTAACGATAAAAATGTTGAAAAGTATAGCGGTAGTGCCGTCGGTGGGAAGTACGACGATGTTGTGCTGACCGCTAAACTTGACAGTATTTTGAGTGTACCGGGATTTGATTTTACGAAAGTAATAATGAAAATAGATGTTGAAGGGTATGAAAGTCATGTTTTCCGTGCAGCTGATAATTTTTTTCGTAAAGTTGACGTGCAAGCAGTCTTGATGGAATGGATGTGGCATAAAAGTGGATCTGATTCCTCAGAAATTTTAAATTTTTTCAAAGAACGTAACTATGAACCAGTTAATCCAAATACAAATACAAGATTAAATGTCCGTGAATACAGTATGTGGCCTGTTGACGTTCTTTGGGAAAAAACAAAGAAAACGACTAAGTCACAACCGGTACAATCTGTACCGTCTGCATTTAAATCTGGTGTTCAAGTGTATCGTCATGATATGAGAGAATGGCGAGCAGACGACAGTATTTGTTTGAATCTTCCACCAATGACTAAAGGAAAGATTACAAATTCACTTGCAGGCCCATTTACCATATTCGTGTACGATCCCTCAGTGGATCAATATGTTAGTGGCGGGATTATACGGGACGGGGGTTGGGAAACGCATCTCGTAAACACAGTTATTTCGTTGTTGAAAGAGGATAAAGATTTACAATTCGTAGATCTAGGTACAAATTTGGGGGTTTATGCATTAGCAGTAGCCAAAATGGGGAGGAATGTGATAGCTGTAGATCCTTTGTCTTCCAATGTACAACGTCTGTGCCATTCTATACAGGACAATAAATTAGGCAATAAGCTAACAATAATATACAATGCTCTGTCTGATAAACGAGGCCATGTCTCACTTGGGAAAGATCAGAAAAACATTGGCGGGACCTTTGTCATGGAACGTGGAAATCAAAACAAAATGCACGGTAGCAATTTAAATGGCCAGTTCAACGATGATGTTATCACAGCCAAATTAGATGACATTTTAAAATTACCCGGATTTAATTTCCGTAAAGTTATAATGAAAATGGATGTGGAGGGGTACGAAGGTTTTGTACTGAGAGGCGGAGAAAAGTTTTTCCTAACTGTCGACGTACAAGCAGTTTTCATGGAATGGATGTGGCTTAAGTCGGGTTCAGTCACGCAGGAAGTCATAAATTTGTTCACGTCTCGTGGTTATAAACCATACATTTCTACTACAGGGAGAGAACTCCGTTTAGAAGATGCGACAAGCTGGCCAGTTGATATGATGTGGAAAAAACATTAAGGTTATTTAAGTATTGTTATCAGTTAGGGATTAGGGTTAGGGTTATGGTGTTTAATGTCACTTTCAATAATATTTCAGTTATATCATGATCAGTTTTATTGATGGAAGAAACTGGAGTAACCGGAGAAAACCAATGACCTGTCGCAACTCACTAACAAACTTGATCACATTACCGTAAATCGGGAAATTTTGGTCATAGTTTTATTTTGGCCTATTTTGGCCCCTAAATACGAAGTGCCAAAATTAAACACACCAAAATATGTCACACTCCAAAAATTAACTGCCAAAATTGAACACTGCCTTAATATCTTTTTATATTTATATTCCCTAAGTCTGTACCTTTTTGTCTTACTTCTTTCCTAAGTAAAACTTTGTCAATTACCGTTATACATGTATATACACACACAAATCAAACTGAAAAGTGTTCTCGATGTGAAATCGTTGACTTGGATGACAAGAGAGAAATTACAGGTAAATAAAGTACATTGATAAAAACCATGCAATACCAATAAAATTTATTCAATCAACAAAATGTCAAATATCATTAAAATGACAATTACCTATAGAAAAAAGAAAAATCAATAAACACGTAATTAGTGTCTTATCGGTTTTATTTATAACATTATAAAATTCACAGTCAATAATCAAATAGATTTACAGGTACAAAATCCAATTATAGGTGTGATCTGTCGTATACATTTTTTTGTAACCTTTGATCTGTTTATTATGCATAATTGTTGTGTAAACAAATACATGTACTGATCACCGTTATGATAAGGCTGTTTACCTGTAAAAGCGATGTTTAATACCAGTGCAAAATTATTATTATTTGTTTTTTTTTATATTAAATGCATTTTACTTTATGCTGTTTAAATATTTAAATTCCTAGTTTTAATAAATATCGCAATTTATCCATAATCGATTTGGTTTTTAGTACGACATCAAAATATCCGGTAAGTAACAGTAAAAACGTAGTATCGCTGGTTGAAATGAGAACGCTTCCATTTACGTTCTGAATTAACTGACAAAAAAATTAAACACTTGGGAACCAAAAGTGGCCAAAATTAAACACACTAGAAATGAAAATGGCCAAAATTTCACACACTAAAATAAAGCAACCCTCTTTTGGGGCTGTGATTGTATGGTAGTTTGATATACAACTACCTGTGCAATCAGTACCTATCGCCACTAAAGTTGTGAGTTCGAATTCCACTAATGGCGAGATGTACTTGGTACAACATTATGTATGTGATTAAGTTTGTCAGTGACTTGCAACAGGTCAGTGGTTTTCACTGGGTGCTCCTCCAATGAACTATATAACTGAAATATCAACAGGTCAGTGGTTTTCACTGGGTACTCCTCCAGTGAACTATATAACTGAAATATCAACAGGTCAGTGGTTTTCACTGGGTACTCCTCCAGTGAACTATATAACTGAAATATCAACAGGTCAGTGGTTTTCACTGGGTACTCCTCCAGTGAACTATATAACTGAAATATTGTTGAAAATGAAAGTGGCAAAACACCATAACCCTATAATAGTTCTTATGAATCATTGTCTGAACGTTAAGAAACCAACAATTAATTGATGAGAAACATGCTGTACTCTCTAACCCATCACATTTGATATGTCTGTATAAGATTAACATTAAGAATGATACTTCAGTGCTATTTCTGTTCATTGTACAGTGTGGACTGTCATGATAAACTGAGGTTTGATCTTGTACCTAAAGCAGTCCAAACCTTCTGTAGTGGTCTAGTAGTCCAAACCTTCTGTAGTGGTCTAGTAGTCCAAACCTTCTGTAGTGGTCTAGTAGTCCAAACCTTCTGTAGTGGTCTAGCAGTCCAAACCTTCTGTAGTGGTCTAGTAGTCCAAACCTTCTGTAGTGGTCTAGCAGTCCAAACCTTCTGTAGTGGTCTAGCAGTCCAAACCTTCTGTAGTGGTAGCAGTCCAAACCTTCTGTAGTGGTCTAGCAGTCCAAACCTTCTGTAGTGGTCTATCAGTCCAAACCTTCTGTAGTGGTCTAGTAGTCCAAACCTTCTGTAGTGGTCTAGCAGTCCAAACCTTCTGTAGTGGTCTAGCAGTCCAAACCTTCTGTAGTGGTCTAGTAGTCCAAACCTTCTGTAGTGATCTAGCAGTCCAAACCTTCTGTAGTGGTCTAGCAGTCCAAACCTTCTGTAGTGGTAGCAGTCCAAACCTTCTGTAGTGGTCTAGCAGTCCAATCCTTCTGTAGTGGTAGCAGTCCAAACCTTCTGTAGTGGTCTAGCAGTCCAAACCTTCTGTAGTGGTCTAGCAGTCCAAATCTTCTGTAGTGGTAGCAGTCCAAACCTTCTGTAGTGGTCTAGCAGTCCAAACCTTCTGTAGTGGTCTAGCAGTCCAAACCTTCTGTAGTGGTAGCAGTCCAAACCTTCTGTAGTGGTCTAGCAGTCCAATCCTTCTGTAGTGGTAGCAGTCCAAACCTTCTGTAGTGGTCTAGCAGTCCAAACCTTCTGTAGTGGTCTAGCAGTCCAAACCTTCTGTAGTGGTCTAGCAGTCCAAACCTTCTGTAGCGGTCTAGCAGTCCAAACCTTCTGTAGCGGTCTAGTAGTCCAAACCTTCTGTAGTGGTCTAGCAGTCCAAACCTTCTGTAGTGGTCTAGCAGTCCAAACCTTCTGTAGTGGTCTAGCAGTCCAAACCTTCTGTAGTGGTAGCAGTCCAAACCTTCTGTAGTGGTAGCAGTCCAAACCTTCTGTAGTGGTCTAGCAGTCCAAACCTTCTGTAGTGGTAGCAGTCCAAACCTTCTGTAGTGGTCTAGCAGTCCAAACCTTCTGTAGTGGTCTAGCAGTCCAAACCTTCTGTAGTGGTCTAGCAGTCCAAACCTTCTGTAGTGGTCTAGTAGTCCATACCTTCTGTAGTGGTCTAGCAGTCCAAACCTTCTGTAGTGGTCTAGTAGTCCAAACCTTCTGTAGTGGTCTAGCAGTCCAAACCTTCTGTAATGGTCTAGCAGTCCAAACCTTCTGTAGTGGTCTAGCAGTCCAAACCTTCTGTAGTGGTCTAGCAGTCCAATCCTTCTGTAGTGGTCTAGTAGTCCAAACCTTCTGTAGTGGTCTAGCAGTCCAAACCTTCTGTAGTGGTCTAGCAGTCCAAACCTTCTGTAGTGGTCTAGTAGTCCAAACCTTCTGTAGTGGTCTAGCAGTCCAAACCTTCTGTAGTGGTCTAGCAGTCCAAACCTTCTGTAGTGGTCTAGTAGTCCAAACCTTCTGTAGTGGTCTATCAGTCCAAACCTTCTGTAGTGGTCTAGCAGTCCAAACCTTCTGTAGTGGTCTAGCAGTCCAAACCTTCTGTAGTGGTAGCAGTCCAAACCTTCTGTAGTGGTCTAGTAGTCCAAACCTTCTGTAGTGGTCTAGTAGTCCAAACCTTCTGTAGTGGTAGCAGTCCAAACCTTCTGTAGTGGTAGCAGTCCAAACCTTCTGTAGTGGTCTAGCAGTCCAAACCTTCTGTAGTGGTCTAGCAGTCCAAACCTTCTGTAGTGGTCTAGCAGTCCAAACCTTCTGTAGTGGTCTAGCAGTCCAAACCTTCTGTAGTGGTCTAGTAGTCCAAACCTTCTGTAGTGGTCTAGCAGTCCAAACCTTCTGTAGTGGTCTAGCAGTCCAAACCTTCTGTAGTGGTCTAGCAGTCCAAACCTTCTGTAGTGGTCTAGTAGTCCAAACCTTCTGTAGTGGTCTAGTAGGAAAATTAAAAATAGATATACAATTCTGCCATACTTCTGATGATACAATTAACAATACATAGAAATTTATATACATTATGAAAAGAATGCTTAAACAGTGATGTTAAACAATTCCTCCAATATCAACAAAACAAACAGTCATCTTTCACCTCAACCATTCAACTTAAAGAAGACCATGACATATGAGATTGGAAATCCAGGTCCTGGCTTGGGACAGGCACAAAAATAGGATACTGTAATGAATTTCTATTATAATTTGTTTTCTTGCATTTATTTTGAAAAGGAATTACATGTGTTGAGAGTTACAACTGAAGGCTGATATGACATAACATGGATTAAACTGTAATATCTACACTACAACTGAAGGCTGATATGACATAACATGGATTAAACTGTAATATCTACACTACAACTGAAGGCTGATATGACATAACATGGATTAAACTGTAATATCTACACTACAACTGAAGGCTGATATGACATAACATGGATTAAACTGTAATATCTACACTTCAACTGAAGGCTGATATGACATAACATGGATTAAACTGTAATATCTACACTACAACTGAAGGCTGATATGACATAACATGGATTAAACTGTAATATCTACACTACAACTGAAGGCTGATATGACATAACATGGATTAAACTGTAATATCTACACTACAACTGAAGGCTGATATGACATAACATGGATTAAACTGTAATATCTACACTTCAACTGAAGGCTGATATGACATAACATGGATTAAACTGTAATATCTACACTACAACTGAAGGCTGATATGACATAACATGGATTAAACTGTAATATCTACACTACATACAAAGAAGACAAAGATTAGAGAGGAGTTTACCAATAAAAAACTTCACACGAGATGTGTAGTACGAGCGCAAAAACTTCTCACGAGATTTGTAGTACGAGCGCATGAACCTATGTTGTATCTTTAATGTTTAGAAACACATACATGTACATGTAACAATGGAGGGCATGAACACCCAATTTCTTGATCTGTAGAAATTCCATGAAAGATTTAATTTTGGACAGAAATGTTTTTCTCTATTTCTACAATGAAATGACATAGAAATTTAAATGAATTTATAATATAGTCAATGTCAATGGGAAAAATATATATTCAATAGTCTTAGAAATTCCTAATTGAACTTTAACTGATAATGAAATACTGCTCACTAGACGATAAGCATTTAATCAAACGACTAACATGTTTAGAATTATACAAAATGTACATACTAATTTGTATGAAATTTTGTTTTAAATCTTTTTTTAAATGACAAGAGGTAAAAAAATTGTTGTCCTTTTAGCATTAATGAGCAAAGAAAAATATATCAAATATGCATGGATGCTTCATAAAAATGTTCAGTGATTCCAAATTTATGTATGCATAAACTTTTCAAAATAATTTGGGGGCTCGGGTGAGTATAAAAAAGGGTGCACTCAACTTGCAGCTGCAAGTGATAAAGTTTGTCCTATTAACATTAACAAACAATAAATAAATATACATGGATGTTTCAAGAAAATGTTCAGTAATTCAAGATTTATGAATTCATAAACTTTTCAGAATAATTTTAATAATTCATATAATTTGTATTTTAGATTTAAGAATTTTATTGGTGTCAATGATTTTCAAACCTATGACATAGCCAAATTCAACTGACTGATTTAACTAAATTCAAACAAATTTTATAAGAGAAGATTCATAATAATGTAATGTATTATAAAAGAAAGAAAGAAAGAAAGTTGCAAAGTGTTGATTTTTTTTGTGTAATTTGTTTATTTTTCCAAGAACAGATTTATACAAAATGTACATACATGATTCTATATACACAATGTCTCAGTACACAAAAGTTACAATGTAAAAACAAGTTGGTCTTCATAACATACTGTTTTGTAATAACTTTTGAAATTCAAAGTGATCATTTTAAGTTATACATATATTTTAGTATAATAGATATATTTTAATATTAACCACTCAATACCGCCTCCAGATCTAACCATTTTCTTTTAGCAGTTCCTTTTGTATTGATTTAAAAAATTAAATAATTGCCCTCGTTTACAAATAATGTAGAGAAAAATTGCATACTGTAGATCATGATTCGTGATCAACGAAAATGGTAGATCATAATCTACACGAGATAAAAAAAAAGATGCATCCTTTCTTTGATGTATTCGTGAAAATAATTATTGAATCAATCAAAAACAGTGTTGATTATCTGACATTTATATTATCGAGTCTAATCATTGTTGAATGTTGTCATGTTTTATTGAAAAATCTATAAACAAAATAAAGATATATTATCTCTTTTCATAATTTATTTTATTCAACATTGACTATGATATATTAATGTACATATTTTATTGTATAATGTTATTTTCATTGGCCATTATGTCATACATTACTGTAAAATACAAAATGTATTACATTTCTGCTCAGATTGTTTAAGAATAATTAGTTGTCACTGTGTTTCTATATTTAAATATAGATAGATATTGTTATATTATAAACTTAAAATGTGTTGTACAAATTGATATTTAACAAAGGGATATAACTTCAAACAAACTTAAAATGAATTACCTCCCTTTTCAGTGTTGGTACAAATTGATATTTAACAAAGGGACATAACTTCTAAACAATACAAGCCAATCTGCATGCAAAGGATTCTGGGTATACTATGTCAATTACTATCACCTCTGCCATTGGTTGATGCCATGAAATATGCTATCATGGTGGATAAGCCACTCCTTCTTACTTTGTCCATTGTTTACAAACATCACAGGCAGATGACAAAATAGTTTAGTCAAATGACATGAATTTGTAGTCCCGTAGGAAAGGGAGTGGGGTGTGTAGTGATGCAGAACCAGTTTACGTTCTCTTTGCTGGAGATCTAGAATATCTATATTACAATTAGCACCATTGAAATTATGACATGAAAATATCGAAAATTTCAATAATCTGGTAATTTGACAAGCCTTGTTCCCTATTTGTTTTTAAAATTTTCATAAGAGTCTTTCTCTGATTGTTTTTTTTTTAATATAATTTTAACAAATAGACTTTTTTTTAAGGCAAAAATAATTTTTATGCAGAGGATAAAAAAAACTGCTATTTCAGATAACTACTACATATAGTATTGAAAATATTTAAACTGCAAAACATTTATGTACAAACTTTATAGAAATAAATTTACCTTAGATGGACATTACTCGTACAGAACTTGAATAACACAAAGACTAAATAAACATGAACACTGACAACAATGTTGAATTGAAGTGTAGAGCATAACATTTTGTAAAAGGTTATTTGAACAATTATTGACTCCAAATATAATTTTTATTGTATATATTGTACCTATGTATCATGATTTATATCTACTTACTATATATACTAACCTGTACAGATCTAGTCGTTACGAATGTTGAACATTTTCACATTATTTTTTTTAATATTACAAAAAAAAAGATTACCGGTAATAGAATTTTGATTCAATATATAAATTACCAAACATTTAATTAGTATTCATTAGCTTTATTTTTTTTCTATTATAGATTTATGCTTAAAGATAAGAAAATTATTATTTATGTAATTCATATATACCTGTATATGGAATATTTTGATTATGTATATAGGTCATTGTCTGATCACGTGATTAATTTCCACTCATTGCCCATGGTTCAGCAGGTCGGTGGTTTTCTCTGTGTACACCAGTTTCCTCCACCAATAAAACTGACCGCCACGATATAGCTGAAATATTGGTGACGGTGGCATAAAACACCCTCTCCCCCGATAGTGCAACTGACAGAAATCCTCAGTCATGAATTATTCATGAGTCAAAATGAAACATTATGAGTTGTGCCAATATACTGTTTTACAGCCTATCAAATCACAAGTGCAAGTTGAAATGATTGGAGGAAATGAAAGGGTGGAAATTACCTGTGGGTTAATGATGATTAATGTTACATCAACTAATTGGGTTGTATCTTTCATAATCTGTTCATTTGATACAACATTATGTGATAAAGTTTGTCAGTGACTTGTGACTCATTTGATACAACATTATGTGATAAAGTTTGTCAGTGACTTGTGACTCATTTGATACAACATTATGTGATAAAGTTTGTCAGTGACTTGTGACTCATTTGATACAACATTATGTGATAAAGTTTGTCAGTGACTTGTGACTCATTTGATACAACATTATGATATAAAGTTTGTCAGTGACTTGTGACTCATTTGATACAACATTATGATATAAAGTTTGTCAGTGACTTGTGACTCATTTGATACAACATTATGATATAAAGTTTGTCAGTGACTTGTGACTCATTTGATACAACATTATGTGATAAAGTTTGTCAGTGACTTGTGACTCATTTGATACAACATTATGATATAAAGTTTGTCAGTGACTTGTGACTCATTTGATACAACATTATGATATAAAGTTTGTCAGTGACTTGTGACTCATTTGATACAACATTATGATATACAGTTTGTCAGTGACTTGTGACTCATTTGATACAACATTATGATATAAAGTTTGTCAGTGACTTGTGACTCATTTGATACAACATTATGATATAAAGTTTGTCAGTGACTTGTGACTCATTTGATACAACATTATGATATAAAGTTTGTCAGTGACTTGTGACTCATTTGATACAACATTATGATATAAAGTTGGTCAGTGACTTGTGACTCATTTGATACAACATTATGATATAAAGTTTGTCAGTGACTTGTGACTCATTTGATACAACATTATGATATAAAGTTTGTCAGTGACTTGTGACTCATTTGATACAACATTATGATATAAAGTTTGTCAGTGACTTGTGACTCATTTGATACAACATTATGATATAAAGTTTGTCAGTGACTTGTGACTCATTTGATACAACATTATGATATAAAGTTTGTCAGTGACTTGTGACTCATTTGATACAACATTATGATATAAAGTTTGTCAGTGACTTGTGACTCATTTGATACAACATTATGATATAAAGTTTGTCAGTGACTTGTGACTCATTTGATACAACATTATGATATAAAGTTTGTCAGTGACTTGTGACTCATTTGATACAACATTATGATATAAAGTTTGTCAGTGACTTGTGACTCATTTGATACAACATTATGATATAAAGTTTGTCAGTGACTTGTGACTCATTTGATACAACATTATGAGATAAAGTTTGTCAGTGACTTGTGACTCATTTGATACAACATTATGTGATAAAGTTTGTCAGTGACTTGTGACTCATTTGATACAACATTATAATATAAAGTTTGTCAGTGACTTGTGACTCATTTGATACAACATTATGATATAAAGTTTGTCAGTGACTTGTGACTCATTTGATACAACATTATGATATAAAGTTTGTCAGTGACTTGTGACTCATTTGATACAACATTATGATATAAAGTTTGTCAGTGACTTGTGACTCATTTGATACAACATTATGATATAAAGTTTGTCAGTGACTTGTGATGGTGGTTTTCTCTACTACTCCTCTACAACTGTGTACACAGATGAGTTATGGAACAAACCCCAAACTACAGTTCTCTTATGATTTGACCTATGGTTGAGTATTGGAGAGTATCACAGTGTAATCAGTCGTGGGTCATTGATTATGGATGTAGGTTGTATATTCATCCTTTTGAATAAAAATTCAAGAACGTAATTGTCCTCATTGTTGTAAAAAAAATATCTTTAACTTCCGTTAAAATGTAAATTATTTTGATTAATATTTTGTTATTCTTTATATCATTGCACTGTTGGGGTCGTTGTCGTATGGTAGTTGGATATACAGCTACCTATGCATCAGTGCCTATCACCACTGATGTTGTGAGTTCGAATCCCACTCACAGTCAGGTGTACTTGATACAACATTATGTGATAAAGTTTGTAAGTGACTTGTGGCATGTTGGTAATTTTCTGCGGGTACTCCATTTTCCTCCACCAACAAAACTGACTGTCCTGATAAAACTGAAATATTGTTGAAAGTGGCATTGTACACCATAACCCACTCTTTATATTATTATCATACACAAATGTACATGTGTTATCAAAATTTATAATGTGAGATTCAAGTCATATGATCAGGGTAATTTTTTCACATTGATTAAAACATTGTATTAATTTTTGAACTTACAGTATATATAAAGGTACATTTTATTTTTAAGCTGTGATTTTATTATGTCATTATAGCATGAATTATGTTGTATGTAGTATACATAGATGTTTTTTTTAAACAACGACCTACATTTTGCAGCCATATTATGTTATGTTGTTGTTGTTATAGCTCTATTGGAATGGTTTCCTCTCTTCAATTAATTTTGTTCCCTCTGAATTTTTTTTAAAAACTATTCTTGTCACATAATAAATTTTAATGTATATATTTTTTCTCCTTTGAATTAATTGTGTTGAGAGTTTCTGGTAGAAAGGTGAGCAAATTTCCTCTAAACTCGAAAGAAGGGGCCAATTTCCAAAATTTGAAGTTTTTATTTTTCATTCAATTTGAAAGCAGGTTTTTTGTGAAATTTTCATCTGATTTCTTAGTCAATAAAGGAAATTACAAATGTTAGTTGGAAAAGGGGCTTAAAGGGGCACACATTCCATGATTGCAGTAAAACTGGTACAGGAGGAAAACTCATTAATCAACTTGCTGTGATCGTATCCTGCTTCACCCTGCACATACAAAATATAGCTACATATTTTATTTTTGTCAATGACTATCAGTTCAGTGCTAAGTGAGCAATATTCTTGTTTTCTATTAATTGTTAAGAATACTGGTACCCGTCCTACACAACAACGGGTAAAGATTAGACATTCGGCAAAACGTATTTTGTAAATTTATTAGACCCCATCACTAGTCACTGAATACCACCTACTCATTTCAATGATAAAATAATTTTATAAATTGGCAATACACATGTATGTTATTAATAAACACATAAACAAGGGGTTTTTTCACTTTGCAGTACATGGTTTGTATATGTTTAAAATATAGTTTTGTACTCTTGAAATTGTAGGGCCATTTTAAGTTAATTTACCCCAATTTTTACAATAAACAAGGAATGTTAGCAGTAGTCTTAAAAAAAGAATTTCGTTATAGATAGTATAGTGATGATGTTTAATAATTAAGTATTTATATAGATATATAACATATGCATCACAGTTTCTTTATGGTTGTTTTATGTTCAACGTGGCATTAAACATCATAACCCTAACCTTTTTAAGTTTTTTTTACAGATATAAATTGCTTTTAAGCATTTAAAGCCATATAGAGTTTTGTTGTTATATTATATATAACAAGTTAGTACATGTGTAAAGGGTTCAAAATCTTTCCACACTCAAAATATTTCTCTATATTTTCATATAAAAGGTAACTTTAAAAATATTTCTTGTCAAATAGAAAATTTTCTAATTCTTGATTTTCATTGAATTGTCATCATTAAATGCAGAAATAAATATAGTTTCTTCTTATTATAATTTTCATATAATTTTAATTTTGTTTTTCTTTTAAACATGATTTAAAAAAGAAAATATAATTATTAATAAAACTAATGTTTTCCTCCCTCAGGTGACCTAAACTAAGTTTGTTTATCCTGTTCAAGGTTTTCCTCCCTCAGGTGACCTAAGCTAAGTTTGTTTATTCTATTCAAGGTTTTCCTCCCTCAGGTGACCTAAGCTAAGTTTGTTTATCCTGTTCAAGGTTTTCCTCCCTCAGGTGACCTAAGCTAAGTTTGTTTATCCTGTTCAAGGTTTTCCTCCCTCAGGTGACCTAAGCTAAGTTTGTTTATCCTGTTCAAGGTTTTCCTCCCTCAGGTGACTTAAGCTAAGTTTGTTTATCCTGTTCAAGGTTTTCCTCCCTCAGGTGACCTAAGCTAAGTTTGTTTATCCTGTTCAAGGTTTTCCTCCCTCAGGTGACCTAAGCTAAGTTTGTTTATCCTGTTCAAGGTTTTCCTCCCTCAGGTGACCTAAGCTAAGTTTGTTTATCCTGTTCAAGGTTTTCCTCCCTCAGGTGACCTAAGCTAAGTTTGTTTATCCTGTTCAAGGTTTTCCTGCCTCAGGTGACCTAAGCTAAGTTTGTTTATCCTGTTCAAGGTTTTCCTCCCTCAGGTGACCTAAGCTAAGTTTGTTTATCCTGTTCAAGGTTTTCCTCCCTCAGGTGACCTAAGCTAAGTTTGTTTATCCTGTTCAAGGTTTTCCTCCCTCAGGTGACCTAAGCTAAGTTTGTTTATCCTGTTCAAGGTTTTCCTCCCTCAGGTGACCTAAGCTAAGTTTGTTTATCCTGTTCAAGGTTTTCCTCCCTCAGGTGACCTAAGCTAAGTTTGTTTATCCTGTTCAAGGTTTTCCTCCCTCAGGTGACCTAAGCTAAGTTTGTTTATCCTGTTCAAGGTTTTCCTCCCTCAGGTGACCTAAGCTAAGTTTGTTTATCCTGTTCAAGGTTTTCCTCCCTCAGGTGACCTAAGCCAAGTTTGTTTATCCTGTTCAAGGTTTTCCTCCCTCAGGTGACCTAAGCCAAGTTTGTTTATCCTGTTCAAGGTTTTCCTCCCTCAGGTGACCTAAGCTAAATTTGTTTATCCTGTTCAAGGTTTTCCTCCCTCAGGTGACCTAAGCTAAGTTTGTTTATTCTGTTCAAGGTTTTCCTCCCTCAGGTGACCTAAGCTAAGTTTATTTATTCTGTTCAGGCTTTCTTGCTCCTCTAGGATTTTAATTTAATATTTGGTTTTCCTTTGATGTTTATCATACATCTGATGAAGGATTATTCCAGCATCGTGTACAATACATTTTATATCTACGTTTTTATTAATATTTGCTTTCTGTTAAATTGTAGGTAATATGAAGAATTGTGTTTTTAATCATAAAAGTTTGAAAATTTTTTATGAAATATAAGAATAAACTCTAATTAATTATGTTTTTAAAATAAAACAAATTTGCGAAAATCAGATAAAGATTGACCCAAAGAAAAGATTTTAGAAATAAGTAGTTTTGTGGTTTTCTCTGGGTACTCCGGTTTTCTCCACCAATAAAACTGACTGCCATGATATAGCTGAAATATTGTTGAAAGTGGTGTTAATCCTAACCCCATTTTATATGACAGATATTAAAATATTTTGATGTGGAAAGACTTTTGACTCTATATATGTTTATTTTATTCTTAGAAGTATTAAGTTAAATGGTGCTGGAGCATTTCTATCCTCAAAATAATTGTTTTGCTTGTTTATGAAATATATATGATTTATTATACAAAACAATGCAAGATATATAAGTATGTAATAAAATGAAGATCTCCATCATTTGTTATTATTTTAACAGGTCAAAGGTCAATATGAATTAAATAGCAGATTCTGGCTATTATGTTTAGGTCATTTTGGTATTCCTGCTCCCAAAGACATTTTAATTCTGGAGTTTGAGCATACCTGATGAAGGTTATTTTACCCTTCTGGAGTTTAAGTGTACCTGATGAAGGTTATTTTACCCTTCTGGAGTTTAAGTGTATCTGATGAAGGTTATTTTACCCTTCTGGAGTTTAAGTGTACCTGATGAAGGTTATTTTACCCTTCTGGAGTTTAAGTGTACCTGATGAAGGTTATTTTACCCTTCTGGAGTTTAAGTGTACCTGATGAAGGTTATTTTACCCTTCTGGAGTTTAAGTGTACCTGATGAAGGTTATTTTACCCTTCTGGAGTTTAAGTGTACCTGATGAAGGTTATTTTACCCTTCTGGAGTTTAAGTGTACCTGATGAAGGTTATTTTACCCTTCTGGAGTTTAAGTGTACCTGATGAAGGTTATTTTACCCTTCTGGAGTTTAAGTGTACCTGATGAAGGTTATTTTACCCTTCTGGAGTTTAAGTGTACCTGATGAAGGTTATTTTACCCTTCTGGAGTTTAAGTGTACCTGATGAAGGTTATTTTACCCTTCTGGAGTTTAAGTGTACCTGATGAAGGTTATTTTACCCTTCTGGAGTTTAAGTGTACCTGATGAAGGTTATTTTACCCTTCTGGAGTTTAAGTGTACCTGATGAAGGTTATTTTACCCTTCTGGAGTTTAAGTGTACCTGATGAAGGTTATTTTACCCTTCTGGAGTTTAAGTGTATCTGATGAAGGTTATTTTATCCTTCTGGAGTTTAAGTGTATCTGATGAAGGTTATTTTACCCTTCTGGAGTTTTTAAGTGTATCTGATGAAGGTTATTTTACCCTTCTGGAGTTTGAGCATACCTGATGAAGGTTATTTTACCCTTCTGGAGTTTAAGTGTACCTGATGAAGGTTATTTTACCCTTCTGGAGTTTAAGTGTACCTGATGAAGGTTATTTTACCCTTCTGGAGTTTAAGTGTACCTGATGAAGGTTATTTTACCCTTCTGGAGTTTAAGTGTACCTGATGAAGGTTATTTTACCCTTCTGGAGTTTAAGTGTATCTGATGAAGGTTATTTTATCCTTCTGGAGTTTAAGTGTATCTGATGAAGGTTATTTTACCCTTCTGGAGTTTAAGTGTATCTGATGAAGGTTATTTTACCCTTCTGGAGTTTGAGCATACCTGATGAAGGTTATTTTACCCTTCTGGAGTTTGAGCATACCTGATGAAGGTTATTTTACCCTTCTGGAGTTTGAGCATACCTGATGAAGATTATTTTACCCTTCTGGAGTTTGAGCATACCTGATGAAGGTTATTTTACCCTTCTGGAGTTTGAGCATACCTGATGAAGATTATTTTACCCTTCTGGAGTTTGAGCATACCTGATGAAGGTTATTTTACCATTCTGGAGTTTGAGCATACCTGATGAAGGTTATTTTATCCTTCTGGAGTTTGAGCATACCTGATGAAGGTTATTTTACCCTTCTGGAGTTTGAGCATACCTGATGAAGATTATTTTACCCTTCTGGAGTTTGAGCATACCTGATGAAGGTTATTTTACCCTTCTGGAGTTTGAGCATACCTGATGAAGATTATTTTACCCTTCTGGAGTTTGAGCATACCTGATGAAGGTTATTTTACCATTCTGGAGTTTGAGCATACCTGATGAAGGTTATTTTACCCTTCTGGAGTTTAAGTGTACCTGATGAAGGTTATTTTACCCTTCTGGAGTTTAAGTGTACCTGATGAAGGTTATTTTACCCTTCTGGAGTTTAAGTGTACCTGATGAAGGTTATTTTACCCTTCTGGAGTTTAAGTGTACCTGATGAAGGTTATTTTACCCTTCTGGAGTTTAAGTGTATCTGATGAAGGTTATTTTATCCTTCTGGAGTTTAAGTGTATCTGATGAAGGTTATTTTACCCTTCTGGAGTTTAAGTGTATCTGATGAAGGTTATTTTACCCTTCTGGAGTTTGAGCATACCTGATGAAGGTTATTTTACCCTTCTGGAGTTTGAGCATACCTGATGAAGGTTATTTTACCCTTCTGGAGTTTGAGCATACCTGATGAAGATTATTTTACCCTTCTGGAGTTTGAGCATACCTGATGAAGGTTATTTTACCCTTCTGGAGTTTGAGCATACCTGATGAAGATTATTTTACCCTTCTGGAGTTTGAGCATACCCGATGAAGGTTATTTTACCATTCTGGAGTTTGAGCATACCTGATGAAGGTTATTTTATCCTTCTGGAGTTTGAGCATACCTGATGAAGGTTATTTTACCCTTCTGGAGTTTGAGCATACCTGATGAAGATTATTTTACCCTTCTGGAGTTTGAGCATACCTGATGAAGGTTATTTTACCCTTCTGGAGTTTGAGCATACCTGATGAAGATTATTTTACCCTTCTGGAGTTTGAGCATACCTGATGAAGGTTATTTTACCATTCTGGAGTTTGAGCATACCTGATGAAGGTTATTTTACCCTTCTGGAGTTTAAGTGTACCTGATGAAGGTTATTTTACCATTCTGGAGTTTGAGTGTACCTGATGAAGGATATTTTATCCTTCTGGAGTTTAAGTGTACCTGATGAAGGTTATTTTACCCTTCTGGAGTTTAAGTGTACCTGATGAAGGTTATTTTACCATTCTGGAGTTTTGAGTGTACCTGATGAAGGATATTTTATCCTTCTGGAGTTTGAGCGTACCTGATGAAGGTTATTTTATCCTTCTGGAGTTTAAGTGTACCTGCTGAAGGTTATTTTACCCTTCTGGAGTTTAAGTGTACCTGATGAAGGATATTTTACCCTTCTGGAGTTTGAGCATACCTGATGAAGGTTATTTTACCCTTCTGGAGTTTAAGTGTACCTGATGAAGGTTATTTTACCCTTCTGGAGTTTAAGTGTACCTGATGAAGGTTATTTTACCCTTCTGGAGTTTAAGTGTACCTGATGAAGATTATTTTACCATTCTGGAGTTTGAGTGTACCTGATGAAGGATATTTTACCCTTCTGGAGTTTGAGCATACCTGATGAAGGTTATTTTACCCTTCTGGAGTTTAAGTGTACATGATGAAGGTTATTTTACCCTTCTGGAGTTTGGGCATACCTGATGATGGTTATTTTACCATTCTGGAGTTTGAGCATACCTGATGAAGGTTATTTTACCCTTCTGGAGTTTGAGCGTACCTGATGAAGGTTATTTTACCCTTCTGGAGTTTAAGTGTACCTGATGAAGGTTATTTTACCCTTCTGGAGTTTGAGCATACCTGATAAAGTTTAGTTTACCCTTCTGGAGTTTGAGCGTACCTGATGAAGGTTATTTTACCCTTCTGGAGTTTGATCATAACTGATGAAGGTTATTTTACCCTTCTGGAGTTTGAGCGTACCTGATGAAGGTTATTTTACCCTTCTTGAGTTTGAGCATACCTGATGAAGGTTAATTTACCCTTCTGGAGTTTGAGCGTACCTGATGAAGGCTATTTTACCCTTCTGGAGTTCACCTCAGTTTTTTGTGGGGTTCGCTGACTTTCCAATCTTTTGAGTTTGAGCGTACCTGATGAAGGTTATGTTACCCTTCCGGAGTTCACCCCGGTTTTAAGTGGGGTTCGCTGACGTTCCAATCTTTGGAATTTGAGCGTACCTGATGAAGGTTATTGTACCCTTCTGGGGTTCACCCCGGTTTTTAGTGGGGTTTGCTGACTTTCCAATCTTTTGAGTTTGAGCGTACCTGATGAAGGTTATTTTACCCTTCCGGAGTTCATCCCGTGGTTCGCATTGCTTAATCTTTAGTTTTCTGTATAGTGCTTTGTAGATCGTTTTTGTCCTTTTGGTCATTGTGTTGTCTGTCTGTCTTCAATTTACGGATTCTGATTACCCCATTGGTATCTTCAAACTCTTCTTAGAAACGTGTTGTGTGCATACTATGGTTTGTTTAAACACCTCAGTAGTATAATGGTTAGCTTACTTGCCTTATGGGTGGTAGATCGCGGGGTTGATCTCTGGTCCAATAAAAAACTATAAAATTGGTATTTGCTGCTTTCTCTGCTAAGCAGCTTTAAAAAGTAAGATCAACTACTGGTCAGAGTCAGTATAATGTGGTAGAGTGGAGCAACATGTCTACCTGTACTCTATTGTATCAGTGAGCTAGTGGTTGGGTCAGAGTCAGTATAATGTGGTAGAGTGGAGCAACATGTCTACCTGTACTCTGTTGTATCAGTGACCTAGTGGTTGGGTCAGAGTCAGTATAATGTGGTAGAGTGGAGCAACATGTCTACCTGTACTCTATTGTTTCAGTGAGTTAATGGTTGGGTCAGTCAGTATAATGTGGTAGAGTGGAGCAACATGTCTACCTGTACTCTGTTGTTTCAATGACCTAGTGGTTGGGTCAGAGTCAGTATAATGTGGTAGAGTGGAGCAACATGTCTACCTGTACTCTGTTGTATCAGTGAGCTAGTGGTTGGGTCAGAGTCAGTATAATGTGGTAGAGTGGAGCAACATGTCTACCTGTACTCTGTTGTATCAGTGAGCTAGTGGTTGGGTCAGAGTCAGTATAATGTGGTAGAGTGGAGCAACATGTCTACCTGTACTCTGTTGTATCAGTGAGCTAGTGGTTGGGTCAGAGTCAGTATAATGTGGTAGAGTGGAGCAACATGTCTACCTGCACGCTGTTGTTTCAGTGAGCTAGTGGTTGGGTCAGTCAGTATAATGTGGTAGAGTGGAGCAACATGTCTACCTGTACTCTGTTGTTTCAGTGAGCTAGTGGTTGAGTCAGTCAGTATAATGTGGTAGAGTGGAGCAACATGTCTACCTGTACTCTGTTGTATCAGTGAGCTAGTGGTTGGGTCAGAGTCAGTATAATGTGGTAGAGTGGAGCAACATGTCTACCTGTACTCTGTTGTTTCAGTGACCTAGTGGTTGGGTCAGAGTCAGTATAATGTGGTAGAGTGGAGCAACATGTCTACCTGTACTCTGTTGTATCAGTGAGCTAGTGGTTGGGTCAGTCAGTATAATATGGTAGAGTGGAGCAACATGTCTACCTGTACTCTGTTGTATCAGTGAGCTAGTGGTTGGGTCAGTCAGTATAATGTGGTAGAGTGGAGCAACATGTTTACCTGTACTCTGTTGTATCAGTGAGCTAGTGGTTGGGTCAGAGTCAGTATAATGTGGTAGAGTGGAGCAACATGTCTACCTGTACTCTGTTGTATCAGTGAGCTAGTGGTTGGGTCAGAGTCAGTATAATGTGGTAGAGTGGAGCAACATGTCTACCTGCACGCTGTTGTTTCAGTGAGCTAGTGGTTGGGTCAGTCAGTATAATGTGGTAGAGTGGAGCAACATGTCTACCTGTACTCTGTTGTTTCAGTGAGCTAGTGGTTGGGTCAGTCAGTATAATATGGTAGAGTGGAGCAACATGTCTACCTGTACTCTGTTGTATCAGTGAGCTAGTGGTTGGGTCAGAGTCAGTATAATGTGGTAGAGTGGAGCAACATGTCTACCTGTACTCTGTTGTTTCAGTGACCTAGTGGTTGGGTCAGAGTCAGTATAATGTGGTAGAGTGGAGCAACATGTCTACCTGTACTCTGTTGTATCAGTGAGCTAGTGGTTGGGTCAGTCAGTATAATATGGTAGAGTGGAGCAACATGTCTACCTGTACTCTGTTGTATCAGTGAGCTAGTGGTTGGGTCAGAGTCAGTATAATGTGGTAGAGTGGAGCAACATGTCTACCTATACTCTGGTGTTTCAGTGAGCTAGTGGTTGGGTCAGAGTCATTATAATGTGGTAGAGAGGAGCAACATGTCTACCTGTACTCTGTTGTATCAGTGAGCTAGTGGTTGGGTCAGAGTCATTATAATGTGGTAGAGTGGAGCAACATGTCTACCTGTACTCTATTGTATCAGTGAGCTAGTGGTTGGGTCAGAGTCAGTATAATGTGGTAGAGTGGAGCAACATGTCTACCTGTACTCTGTTGTATCAGTGAGCTAGTGGTTGGGTCAGAGTCAGTATAATGTGGTAGAGTGGAGCAACATGTCTACCTGTACTCTGTTGTATCAGTGAGCTAGTGGTTGGGTCAGAGTCAGTATAATGTGGTAGAGTGGAGCAACATGTCTACCTGCACGCTGTTGTTTCAGTGAGCTAGTGGTTGGGTCAGTCAGTATAATGTGGTAGAGTGGAGCAACATGTCTACCTGTACTCTGTTGTTTCAGTGAGCTAGTGGTTGAGTCAGTCAGTATAATGTGGTAGAGTGGAGCAACATGTCTACCTGTACTCTGTTGTATCAGTGAGCTAGTGGTTGGGTCAGAGTCAGTATAATGTGGTAGAGTGGAGCAACATGTCTACCTGTACTCTGTTGTTTCAGTGACCTAGTGGTTGGGTCAGAGTCAGTATAATGTGGTAGAGTGGAGCAACATGTCTACCTGTACTCTGTTGTATCAGTGAGCTAGTGGTTGGGTCAGTCAGTATAATATGGTAGAGTGGAGCAACATGTCTACCTGTACTCTGTTGTATCAGTGAGCTAGTGGTTGGGTCAGTCAGTATAATGTGGTAGAGTGGAGCAACATGTCTACCTGTACTCTGTTGTATCAGTGAGCTAGTGGTTGGGTCAGAGTCAGTATAATGTGGTAGAGTGGAGCAACATGTCTACCTGTACTCTGTTGTATCAGTGAGCTAGTGGTTGGGTCAGAGTCAGTATAATGTGGTAGAGTGGAGCAACATGTCTACCTGCACGCTGTTGTTTCAGTGAGCTAGTGGTTGGGTCAGTCAGTATAATGTGGTAGAGTGGAGCAACATGTCTACCTGTACTCTGTTGTATCAGTGAGCTAGTGGTTGGGTCAGAGTCAGTATAATGTGGTAGAGTGGAGCAACATGTCTACCTATACTCTGGTGTTTCAGTGAGCTAGTGGTTGGGTCAGTCATTATAATGTGGTAGAGAGGAGCAACATGTCTACCTGTACTCTGTTGTATCAGTGAGCTAGTGGTTGGGTCAGAGTCATTATAATGTGGTAGAGTGGAGCAACATGTCTACCTGTACTCTGTTGTATCAGTGAGCTAGTGGTTGGGTCAGAGTCAGTATAATGTGGTAGAGTGGAGCAACATGTCTACCTGTACTCTGTTGTATCAGTGAGCTAGTGGTTGGGTCAGAGTCAGTATAATGTGGTAGAGTGGAGCAACATGTCTACCTGTACTCTGTTGTATCAGTGAGCTAGTGGTTGAGTCAGTCAGTATAATGTGGTAGAGTGGAGCAACATGTCTATCTGTACTCTGTTGTTTCAGTGAGCTAGTGGTTGAGTCAGTCAGTATAATGTGGTAGAGTGGAGCAACATGTCTACCTGTACTCTGTTGTATCAGTGAGCTAGTGGTTGGGTCAGAGTCAGCATAATGTGGTAGAGTGGAGCAACATGTCTACCTGTACTCTGTTGTTTCAGTGAGCTAGTGGTTGGGTCAGTCAGTATAATGTGGTAGAGTGGAGCAACATGTCTACCTGTACTCTGTTGTATCAGTGAGCTAGTGGTTGGGTCAGAGTCAGTATAATGTGGTAGAGTGAGCAACATGTCTACCTGTACTCTGTTGTATCAGTGAGCTAGTGGTTGGGTCAGAGTCAGTATAATGTGGTAGAGTGGAGCAACATGTCTACCTGCACTCTGTTGTTTCAGTGAGCTAGTGGTTGGGTCAGTCAGTATAATGTGGTAGAGTGGAGCAACATGTCTACCTGTACTCTGTTGTATCAGTGAGCTAGTTGTTGGGTCAGAATCAGTATAATGTGGTAGAGTGGAGCAACATGTCTACCTGTACTCTGGTGTTTCAGGGAGCTAGTGGTTGGGTCAGAGTCATTATAATGTGGTAGAGTGGAGCAACATGTCTACCTGTACTCTGTTGTATCAGTGAGCTAGTGGTTGGGTCAGAGTCAGTATAATGTGGTAGAGTGGAGCAACATGTCTACCTGTACTCTGTTGTTTCAGTGAGCTAGTGGTTGGATCAGAGTAATTATAATGTGGTAGAGTGGAGCAACATGTCTACCTGTACTCTGTTGTTTTAGTGACCTAGTGATTCGGTCAGAGTCAGTATAATGTGGTAGAGTGGAGCAGCATGTCTACCTGTACTCTGTTGTTTCAGTGAGCTAGTGGTTGGGGCAGTCAGTATAATGTGGTAGAGTGGAGCAACATGTCTATCTGTACTCTGTTGTATCAGTGAGCTAGCGGTTGGGTCAGAGTCAGTATAATGTGGTAGAGTGGAGCAACATGTCTACCTGTACTCTGTTGTTTCAGTGACCTAGTGGTTGGGTCAGAGTCAGTATAATGTGGTACAGTGGAGCAACATGTCTACCTGTACTCTGTTGTATCAGTGAGCTAGTGGTTGGGTCAGTCAGTATAATGTGGTAGAGTGGAGCCACATGTCTACCTGTACTCTGTTGTTTCAGTGAGCTAGTGGTTGGGTCAGTCAGTATAATGTGGTAGAGTGGAGCAACATGTCTACCTGTACTCTATTGCATCAGTGAGCTAGTGGTTGGGTCAGAGTCAGTATAATGTGGTAGAGTGGAGCAACATGTCTACCTGTACTCTGTTGTTTCAGTGAGCTAGTGGTTGGGTCAGTCAGTATAATGTGGTAGAGTGGAGCAACATGTCTACCTGTACTCTGTTGTTTCAGAATGTTTGTAATATAGTCAACTCATCTTGTTTGTCTAGTACAAAACAGGCATCATGATTTTAATCAACAATAACTTTATCTCATATCATCAATAATTGTTCACTTGGCGTTAAAACAACAATCGCTCACTTCGGATGCGTAGGAGCCAGCTGGGAGGGGGTGTGTTCCAAAACTATGTTTTTGCTACCAATAATTGAGGACAAGCAATTTAGAAACAACTGCAATTAGATTATAGAAGGAAAAAATGTGCAGTACATTACCAGATGTAAGGCTTAGAATGGAAGTTAGAAGCCTATTGACTTTTATTTTTGCTTTTCAGTTTTGAAAATGTGCCCCTCCCACTTCCCGGTTCTCTCCTGAAGGTCCACTCCTATGCCTCTGTACTTATTCAAAGAGATTTATGTTATTACTTGTCTGATATTTGTTTCTTCTATGGCTAGTCTGGAAGCCAGTGAGCTCTGTTCCTGTTTAGGATGGTTAGAATGGTTTTTGTTGCTTCCACAGTGCACACATCATTAAAGAATATGAAATTCATGTTTGTAGTTTCTAAGAAAAAAAACCTTTTATTGACTGTATGGTTCTATTTTATACTATGTCCTGCGGTGGCTGATATCTTGAATTTCAGATCGACAAAAACATTAGACACTTTGAATATAGCCAGCCAAGGAGCATTTCCATAAGATTGAATTTCATAACATTGGGTAAGACTCGATCAATCAAATAACATTATTGAGTCTTGCAGAAGTTGCAGTCAGATGTCAACTTATGACTGAAACAGAACGATATAAATAGCTCACATGGTCTGTTTGATTGATGAGCTAAAAGGTGGCACGTCAATAGACATCACTAGTTTTATTAATTTTTCAATTTTAATCTATTTCAAACAATTTAAAATACACTTGAAATAAGAAAACCGGAAAAGCTGTTATAGTCATGCTCCAAATGTTCCATTCTTCCATCAGAATCCTTCACCCAAACCAAATCACCCACGTCTAATTCAGCAATCACAGAAACGGACCCACTCTCGTAGCCATTATGATCTGCCCAGTTTTTCCCAATAGAAACCCCATTTTGAACGATGTCAACGTGAATGCCGTGTTGTGGTTGGGACATCACTGTATTTGTAAAATGATAGAGGCCTGCCACGGGGGCTTGAAATTGTCCACTTAATTTATTGTATCCATTCCCAACATTTGTCTTTACAATGTCGTATGCAATTGCTTGATTACTGTTCACCATCGTGTTAGACGAAAGATGAGCGTAAAACGCCACTGGCTGACTTTGTCCGAGAAGTAATCGTTGTGTATTACGTAGAGCTCTGATTTGTTTGTCATCATTACATTTTGTACGTTCTACAACGATGAATAAAACGTGTTTTACTACTAAGTATACAATATGCTAGAATAACTGTCTGTAAAAGGGAGTATGAAACCCTTTAATGCATTGCGGCAAAATCATTTACATTACAATGTTTTCGAATTACATATTAAGATGTCATCGTATTAAATTTACTTCGAGTTGACCCCGGGTTTTGTGGGGTTCGTGTTGCTCAATCTTTAGTTTTCTCTGTAGTGATTTATAGAACATTGTTTGTCCTTAATCTTTCGGCCATTGTATTGTCTGTCCTTTGATTTACGGATTCTGATTACCCCTTTGGTATTTTGATATTTTTCTCAGATTCGATTATAATTATGTCATTCTAATTTAGAATGTTCGCTGGAATTTTGAATTTCAATTCACCTTTTAACCTTCCAATATGTAAGACAGGTAAAATATATTGATTAATCAGAAAACAACTCTCAGCGTCTGCTTGGTTTTGAGTTAAAACATTTGAACGTCCATAATATCAATTGGTATCATAAAGCAATCCATATTTTAATTTGAACCGACGATAACACACGTACCATGAACACATCTAGATGAGTTAATTCAAAAACCTTCCGTGGAGTCATTGGCATTTTAAAATATGCAATCGTTTGTCTGTAATCACAATCCAGCCATTTCCCCTTGCATTCACCGGGTTTGTAACAAGAGTAGCACGAAGGACGCCACATGTAGAGCAGGAATTGATTATCCTTTACTAAGACATGAGATTACCCTCCCTGTCTTAGTGAGTTCGTGTTGCTCAATCTTTAGATTTCAGTGTAGGGCTTTGTAGATCAAAAGATTGCACTTGTTGTCCTTTTTCATTTGGACATTGCATTGTCTGCCCTTCGATTTTCGGCTTCTGATTGTCTATTTGTTATCTTCAAACCTTGCTTGAAATTGAAACCACTGATTGTGATCTAATACGACGTTAGATATCAGAATAAGTATATCTCCTCAAAAAGGAACCAACACACGTCTAAATTTAATAAGATTCTTGATAGCCCAAAACTGATATTTCCAGTGACTTAATATTACCTTATAAGGCTTCTGATAATCCCCTAGGTATTTTCAAACTTCTCTTATAGAAAGAAGAATATGAATGACTGTTAAGTAACGGTACTCTAGATAGTTCACTGTAACATTTCACCAATCTATAGTATCTGAGATGTATAACAATCTATAGTATCTGAGATGTATAACAATCTATAGTATCTGAGATGTATAACAATCTATAGTATCTGAGATGTATAACAATCTATAGTATCTGAGATGTATAACAATCTATAGTATCTGAGATGTATAACAATCTATAGTATCTGAGATGTATAACAATCTATAGTATCTGAGATGTATAACAATCTATAGTATCTGAGATGTATAACAATTGTTTTACTATAGTATAAATTTAAGACCGTAAATTAAAGACACAATCACATATCTATGATACTGAATTGTCCAGGATAATACATTTCTCTGACGTCACACTATTGTTCGAACAGTGGAGTATGTTTAAGAATCTACAGGTTATTCTTTTGTTCTTGAATATATGAACTTTAACCTTTTACTGTTTTAAGCTTAAAAACGCGATATATATATTTTAGGATTTTCGGATATCGAACGCTGCTGGACTTTTTAAAGTCTACTTTGACTTTCAAAACTTCCATCTAACCACTCGGCTACGGTGACCACACTACTATACTCAATAATTAGTATAAATGACCCTTTAGTAAGTTTTGTTAAAACAATATCAACAATTTGCTTTAAAAAAGCGATTGATCAATTTATACAAGATACGATACAAGTATTTCAGATCTGTCATAATCTATGTTCAGACCTGACGAGTATGTGAATTTTTTAAATTTATTTTCGCAATACAAAAACGACCGCAAGTAATAACAAATCAGACAGACCACAGGTGAACATTGGGACACTTGAAAGACGTAATTGGAATATCTAATTATAAACGATTCTTTTCACTTGAAAGACCTTGAAATATCTAAATATAAACGAGAATCGAAAGGACGTTGACAGATAACAAATTGTCGTTTTATTTTTGTTAATTGTTGTCTTATTTGGCTTTCTAAACATTAAAAGTGTAAAAATATAAAATGAAAACACCTTTGTAGATGGAAATGTATTATGTAAGAGAATACACTCCAACCTATAGATTCTTAAAAATAATCAACTCGACCCTTACGGGTCTCGTGGTCTCGTTGATTATTTTTAAGAATCTACAGTTGGAGTGTATTTTCCACTACCGAATCATGAATGAGTTTTACCGTTACACTAGTAACAGAGTTATTTGTCATTCATATTTCAAATTTCAAAAGACATAATTTACTCGTATCTGCAAATATGACACTTGTCTGTCTCCTGCTCCTAAAATTACAAATATAATATCTTTGTTGTGATTTTGGTTTGTTGGTCAGAATATTGTACACAACTACAAAAACTGGCTTAGTACAATCACTTCAATAAAGAGTGGTGGTGTTAAACTACCAAACATCTCCTCTTAATAACACGACGCGGTCATGCAAGTGGCTATATTTCCGAATGTAAGTGTCACTGTTATGTAGTATCAGAACTCACCGCTGTCTTTCCTTTTGATGAGTTCCAACTCTTTCCTTAGGCTATCTGAAAATAGAATAAATTTACATTGGTCATAGCAAATAAAAAGAAGAATAAATGAGGCAAGAGTTTAACAAAGTGACATCTTCAATTGTTCACATAACATTTGTGTGGTGGTTTCCGTCTTACAACAACTGTATGCGCGAAATGGAACAATACATGTTAGACGTTTATTTATTTGTATTCCGATTGTTTCTTACACCACACAAATACATTTATCATTAGATATTTACTACTATCTACATAATCAGATAATACACACAATGTCTTCTAATCCTTTCCAAATAGAGGGTTAGGCTTAGATTTATGGTGTTTAACGACAGTTTCAACAACAATTGAGTTATATCGTGACGGTCATTTGGAGGAGGAAATCGGAGAAAACCACCTACCTGTCGGAAGTCACTGACAAACTTTATTCACCTCGCCATGAGCGGTATTCGAACTCACAACTTTAGTAGTGATAGGAAGTAATTACATAGGTACCACACGATAACGACCACGAAAAGTGCTCATACCTTATATCTATATTATTGAAATAATAGATATTCTGAGTTCCGACATGTAATGCTCAAAATACCGTCATACTCTCGCCAGATACTATTAAATACCGCCATACTCTCGCCAGATACTATTAAATACCGTCATACTCTCGCCAGATACTATTAAATATCGCCATACTCTCGCCAGATACTATTAAATACCGTCATGCTCTCGCCAGATACTATTAAATACCGTCATACTCTCGCCAGATACTATTAAATACCGTCATACTCTCGCCAGATACTATTAAATACCGTCATACTCTCGCCAGATACTATTAAATACCGTCATACTCTCGCCAGATACTATTAAATACCGTCATACTCTGGCCAGATACTATTAAATACCGTCATACTCTCGCCAGATACTATTAAATACCGTCATACTCTGGCCAGATACTATTAAATACCGTCATACTCTCGCCAGATACTATTAAATACCGTCATACTCTCGCCAGATACTATTAAATACCGTCATACTCTCGCCAGATACTATTAAATACCGTCATACTCTCGCCAGATACTATTAAATACCGTCATACTCTCGCCAGATACTATTAAATACCGTCATACTCTCGCCAGATACTATTAAATACCGTCATACTCTCGCCAGATACTATTAAATACCGTCATACTCTCGCCAGATACTATTAAATACCGTCATACTCTGGCCAGATACTATTAAATACCGTCATACTCTCGCCAGATACTATTAAATACCGTCATACTCTCGCCAGATACTATTAAATACCGTCATACTCTCGCCAGATACTATTAAATACCGTCATACTCTCGCCAGATACTATTAAATACCGTCATACTCTCGCCAGATACTATTAAATACCGTCATACTCTCGCCAGATACTATTAAATACCGTCATACTCTGGCCAGATACTATTAAATACCGTCATACTCTCGCCAGATACTATTAAATACCGTCATACTCTCGCCAGATACTATTAAATACCGTCATACTCTCGCCAGATACTATTAAATACCGTCATACTCTCGCCAGATACTATTAAATACCGTCATACTCTGGCCAGATACTATTAAATACCGTCATACTCTCGCCAGATACTATTAAATACCGTCATACTCTCGCCAGATACTATTAAATACCGTCATACTCTGGCCAGATACTATTAAATACCGTCATACTCTCGCCAGATACTATTAAATACCGTCATACTCTCGCCAGATACTATTAAATACCGTCATACTCTCGCCAGATACTATTAAATACCGTCATACTCTCGCCAGATACTACTAAATACCGTCATACTCTCGCCAGATACTATTAAATACCGTCATACTCTGGCCAGATACTATTAAATACCGTCATACTCTGGCCAGATACTATTAAATACCGTCATACTCTCGCCAGATACTATTAAATACCGTCATACTCTCGCCAGATATTATTAAATACCGTCATACTCTCGCCAGATACTATTAAATACCGTCATACTCTCGCCAGATACTATTAAATACCGTCATACTCTGGCCAGATACTATTAAATACCGTCATACTCTCGCCAGATACTATTAAATACCGTCATACTCTGGCCAGATACTATTAAATACCGTCATACTCTGGCCAGATACTATTAAATACCGTCATACTCTGGCCAGATACTATTGAATACCGTCATACTCTCGCCAGATACTATTAAATACCGTCATACTCTGGCCAGATACTATTAAATACCGTCATACTCTCGCCAGATACTATTAAATACCGTCATACTCTGGCCAGATACTATTAAATACCGTCATACTCTCGCCAGATACTATTAAATACCGTCATACTCTCGCCAGATACTACTAAATACCGTCATACTCTCGCCAGATACTATTAAATACCGTCATACTCTGGCCAGATACTATTAAATACCGTCATACTCTGGCCAGATACTATTAAATATCGTCATACTCTCGCCAGATACTATTAATGTGCATATCATCTTCCTTTGCTTATCAGATCATAGTTATGCATTCTAACACGAAGATACACGGTGTATTTAAATAGAAGAAAAAAAGAAAGAATATGTAAAAGCCATTTTTTTTTACCTATTTCTTGTTTGTAATCCTGCTTCATGTGTTTCAAGTACTCCATCTGTGATTTCGTCCATAGTGGCTTCGCGGATAGCAACTGTGCGACAAACACAAGAAACACACAACAATGTAAGACTGGGGACATATTAATAGATTATTATATTAAAGATAAGAACGAAGAATGAACATGTTGATAAATTCGCATGGAAAGTGACTTGAGATAATGCTTATGAAACCGTAGATATCATTTTAAGTGTACACAACGCGTTTCTGTAATAACCTTCATCAGGTTCTCTCAAAATCGACAGATTGGAAATCTTATTATTATGAAAAGAAAGTCGATGATCAACAATTAATTGCACCAGTATCAGCGAAACCGCATCGTGGTGCAATGGTTAGCGTGCTCGCCTCGAGTGCGGTAGATCGTGAGTTCGAAGCCCGATCGGGTAAAACCAAAGACTATGAAATTTGTATTTGGTTCTGTTCTGCTGAATGCGCATCATTAAGGTAAATACGTTTCGCACGATATTGCGCCGTGCTGCGTAACAAGTTATCTTGCTGACGTTATGCAAATGGCAATGATATAAAAAAAAAGTGTGACGTTTTTGATATATTGGACATTTTGGCTAGACATGGAAAAGTCGGGCAAAAAAACTAATGAACAATCAAACCTTGCACATTCTACATGTATATTTTAGCCAGGTATGAGAACTTTCTTCCACAATATATAGTTTGTCATTTCTCTTTTGTATTTTATTTATAGTGTCCACTCAAATAGCGGCATCTCGTCGAAAACATCTAAAAAGCGACGTTTGGACATTGTGGCTAGACATAGCAATTTGGTCACGGTCGCAAAAAGGAAAACTCGATTTTAGCATTTTACCTATAGATGTTATCTGTTTTATGGGTACTTTCTTGTAGTAAAAAAGAAATAATATTTATATGTGTCTGTTTTTGTTTAAATACTTGCATAATGAGGGTTGTCTTACCTGTTTATGAGTTCGGACAGATGTCGAGACTGGATTTGTCTTTTCCGATTTCATCAAAATTTCAACCGACAACCAAACGGATATGACGTCACAATAAGCACATTACATAGAGTTGGTCTGTCAAATTGCGCACATTTCGGAGTCGAGTTTACCGAGAAACCAACGAAAAACCAATTTTCTGAACTTCAAACTGTTACGTCGGATAGCAAAATATTAGCGTAAGAGTACAACTTTGAACACTGAAATAATTAGAAAAAATTATCAGGAACTTAGGAATAATAGCCAGACAGAAGCGCGTTGTTTTAGGCTTTATTTAGATATACGCATATTTGAATTTTGCTTTACAACACTGAAATCCTGGACTTTTTTTATCAAGATATTGACACCATTTTTCACTGAACGCAATATCGTGCGAAACGTCAGAGCAAAGACTGATTCGCTCAGAATCAGGATAATGTGTCCGAGAGGAGCGATATATCTATCCGCGAACTGTTGTTTCTGTGAGCTAGCACTATAAAATCCACAACTAAGCGTGTTGGTCTAGTACAAAACGGACCTCATCATCATATCATTGAAAATTAACTTGTTCTCGCCATTATATTGCTGAACAATTGCTGAATTTGCTTTAAGCAACAACAATCACTCACTCAACAAAACGAACAACTACCTCTGACGTGAAAATTTATAGTAAATGTTTTACATCTGTTATGGACACGATTGAAATTTGTTATCTAAGTTGTTCAGCAACGGAAGAAGTTCGTGACAAACTCTAGACATCAATCTTTGATATATTTGGAATTCCAATTGATGTTGTTTATCTTGACAATTTATATTCTTCGTCGACTGAAGAATTGATGTACATACTTTTAGGCAGGACGTCCTTAGGAGGTGTGGGGCCCCAATGCTGTTCTCTGTAAAATCTGCAATGTGTTGTTGTCACAGGTACGTGTGGACAGGATACATTTTTACAAAATATAGATTTTTTTGTTCTGACAGATCGAAAATATATCATATTCATGTTATTTTGCATCTTTCTATGCATAACTGCGTGACTTAAATACAACAAATACGATCAAATAGTACTTTCTATCCATACGTGTTTACTGATACATGTATAGCTGGAAGGTAAGTCACTCGTGTTTGTTTACATTGAGTTAAGGCAACGGAACTTTTTTATCCGGTACTATCGGTCATTTTTCGAATGTCAATGGACGTAACATTTAAACGAGTGCCAGGTAAAAAGGTTAGGAAAATTTTGAAAACAGGAGTCAAATACAGTTAACCAGGAGTCAAACCAAGTTAAACAGGAATCATACTAAGTTAACTAGGAGTAAAATAGGAGTCAAATAAAGTTAAACAGGAGTCAAATAAAGTTAAACAGGAGTCCAACCAATATAAACAGGGGTAAAACAGGAGTCAAATAAAGTTATACAGGAGTCATACCAAGATAAACAGGGGTAAAACAGGAGTCAAATAAAGTTAAACAGGAGTCAAACCAAGATAAACAGGGGTAAAACAGGAGTCAAATAAAGTTAAACAGGAGTCAAATAAAGTTAAACAGGAGTCAAACCAAGATAAACAGGGGTAAAACAGGAGTCAAATAAAGTTATACAGGAGTCAAACCAAGATAAACAGGGGTAAAACAGGAGTCAAATAAAGTTAAACAGGAGTCAAACCAAGATAAACAGGGGTAAAACAGGAGTCAAATAAAGTTAAATAGAGGTCAAACCAAGATAAACAGGGGTAAAACAGGAGTCAAATAAAGTTAAACAGGAGTCCAACCAATATAAACAGGGATAAAACAGGAGTCAAATAAAGTTAAACAGGAGTCAAATAAAGTTAAACAGGAGTCCAACCAAGATAAACAGGGGTAAAACAGGAGTCAAATAAAGTTATACAGGAGTCATACCAAGATAAACAGGGGTAAAACAGGAGTCAAATAAAGTTAAACAGGAGTCCAACCAATATAAACAGGGGTAAAACAGGAGTCAAATAAAGTTATACAGGAGTCATACCAAGATAAACAGGGGTAAAACAGGCGTCAAATAAAGTTATACAGGAGTCATACCAAGATAAACAGGGGTAAATCAGGAGTCAAATAAAGTTAAACAGGAGTCAAACCAAGATAAACAGGGGTAAAACAGGAGTCAAATAAAGTTAAACAGGAGTCAAACCAAGATAAACAGGGGTAAAACAGGAGTCAAATAAAGTTAAATAGAGGTCAAACCAAGATAAACAGGGGTAAAACAGGAGTCAAATAAAGTTAAACAGGAGTCAAATAAAGTTAAACATGAGTCAAACCAAGATAAACAGGGGTAAAACAGGAGTCAAATAAAGTTAAACAGGAGTCAAACCAAGATAAACAGGGGTAAAACAGGAGTCAAATAAAGTTAAATAGAGGTCAAACCAAGATAAACAGGGGTAAAACAGGAGTCAAATAAAGTTAAACAGGAGTCAAATAAAGTTAAACAGGAGTCAAATAAAGTTAAACAGGGGTAAAACAGGAGTCAAATAAAGTTATACAGGAGTCAAATAAAGTTAAACAGGAGTCAAACCAAGATAAACAGGGGTAAAACAGGAGTCAAATAAAGTTAAATAGAGGTCAAACCAAGATAAACAAGGGTAAAACAGGAGTCAAATAAAGTTAAACAGGAGTCAAATAAAGTTAAACAGGAGTCAAACCAAGATAAACAGAGGTAAAACAGGAATCAAATAAAGTTATACAGGAGTCAAATAAAGTTAAACAGGAGTCCAACCAATATAAACAGGGGCAAAACAGGAGTCAAATAAAGTTAAACAGGAGTCCAACCAAGATAAACAGGGGTAAAACAGGAGTCAAATAAAGTTATACAGGAGTCAAATAAAGTTAAACAGGAGTCCAACCAAGATAAACAGGAGTCAAATAAAGTTAAACAGGAGTCCAACCAATATAAACAGGGGTAAAACAGGAGTCAAATAAAGTTAAACAGGAGTCAAATAAAGTTAAACAGGAGTCCAACCAAGATAAACAGGGGTAAAACAGGAGTCAAATAAAGTTATACAGGAGTCAAATAAAGTTAAACAGGAGTCAAATAAAGTTAAACAGGAGTCCAACCAAGATAAACAGGGGTAAAACAGGAGTCAAATAAAGTTAAACAGGAGTCAAATAAAGTTAAACAGGAGTCAAATAAAGTTAAACAGGAGTCCAACCAATATAAACAGGGGTAAAACAGGAGTCAAATAACGTTAAACAGGAGTCAAATAAAGTTAAACAGGAGTCCAACCAAGATAAACAGGGGTAAAACAGGAGTCAAATAAAGTTAAATAGGAGTCCAACCAATATAAACAGGGGTAAAACAGGAGTCAAATAAAGTTAAACAGGAGTCAAATAAAGTTAAACAGGAGTCAAATAAAGTTAAACAGGAGTCCAACCAATATAAACAGGGGTAAAACAGGAGTCAAATAACGTTAAACAGGAGTCAAATAAAGTTAAACAGGAGTCCAACCAATATAAACAGGGGTAAAACAGGAGTCAAATAAAGTTAAACAGGAGTCAAATAAAGTTAAACAGGAGTACAACCAAGATAAACAGGGGTAAAACAGGAGTCAAATAAAGTTATACAGGAGTAAAATAAAGTTAAACAGGAGGCATACCAAGTTAAACAGGGGCAAAACAGGAGTCAAATAAAGTTAAACAGGAGTCCAACCAATATAAACAGGGGTAAAACAGGAGTCAAATAAAGTTATACAGGAGTCCAACCAAGATAAACAGGGGTAAAACAGGAGTCAAATAAAGTTAAACAGGAGTCAAATAAAGTTAAACAGGAGGCATACCAAGTTAAACAGGAGTCAAACCAATATAAACAGGGGTAAAACAGGAGTCAAATAAAGTTATACAGGAGTCCAACCAAGATAAACAGGGGTAAAACAGGAGTCAAATAAAGTTAAACAGGAGTCAAATAAAGTTAAACAGGAGGCATACCAAGTTAAACAGGAGTCAAACCAATATAAACAGGGGTAAAACAGGAGTCAAATAAAGTTATACAGGAGTCCAACCAAGATAAACAGGGGTAAAACAGGAGTCAAATAAAGTTAAACAGGAGTCAAATAAAGTTAAACAGGAGTCAAACCAAGATAAACAGGGGTAAAACAGGAGTCAAATAAAGTTATACAGGAGTCCAACCAAGATAAACAGGGGTAAAACAGGAGTCAAATAAAGTTAAACAGGAGTCAAATAAAGTTAAACAGGAGGCATACCAAGTTAAACAGGAGTCAAACCAATATAAACAGGGGTAAAACAGGAGTCAAATAAAGTTATACAGGAGTCCAACCAAGATAAACAGGGGTAAAACAGGAGTCAAATAAAGTTAAACAGGAGTCAAATAAAGTTAAACAGGAGTCCAGCCAATATAAACAGGGGTAAAACAGGAGTCAAATAAAGTTAAACAGGAGTCAAATAAAGTTAAACAGGAGTCAAATAAAGTTAAACAGGGGTAAAACAGGAGTCAAATAAAGTTAAACAGGAGTCAAATAAAGTTAAACAGGAGTCAAACCAAGATAAACAGGGGTAAAACAGGAGTCAAATAAAGTTAAACAGGAGTCAAATAAAGTTAAACAGGAGTCAAATAAAGTTAAACAGGGGTAAAACAGGAGTCAAATAAAGTTAAACAGGAGTCAAATAAAGTTAAACAGGAGTCAAACCAAGATAAACAGGGGTAAAACAGGAGTCAAATAAAGTTAAACAGGAGTCAAATAAAGTTAAACAGGAGTCAAACCAAGATAAACAGGGGTAAAACAGGAGTCAAATAAAGTTAAACAGGAGTCAAATAAAGTTAAACAGGAGTCAAACCAAGATAAACAGGGGTAAAACAGGAGTCAAATAAAGTTAAACAGGAGTCAAATAAAGTTAAACAGGAGTCAAACCAAGATAAACAGGGGTAAAACAGGAGTCAAATAAAGTTAAACAGGAGTCAAATAAAGTTAAACAGGAGTCAAATAAAGTTAAACAGGGGTAAAACAGGAGTCAAATAAAGTTAAACAGGAGTCAAATAAAGTTAAACAGGAGTCAAACCAAGATAAACAGGGGTAAAACAGGAGTCAAATAAAGTTAAACAGGAGTCAAACCAAGATAAACAGGGGTAAAACAGGAGTCAAATAAAGTTAAACAGGAGTCCAACCAAGATAAACAGGGGTAAAACAGGAGTCAAATAAAGTTAAACAGGAGTCAAATAAAGTTAAACAGGAGTCAAACCAAGATAAACAGGGGTAAAACAGGAGTCAAATAAAGTTAAACAGGAGTCCAACCAAGATAAACAGGGGTAAAACAGGAGTCAAATAAAGTTATACAGGAGTCCAACCAAGATAAACAGGGGTAAAACAGGAGTCAAATAAAGTTAAACAGGAGTCAAATAAAGTTAAACAGGAGGCATACCAAGTTAAACAGGAGTCAAACCAATATAAACAGGGGTAAAACAGGAGTCAAATAAAGTTATACAGGAGTCCAACCAAGATAAACAGGGGTAAAACAGGAGTCAAATAAAGTTAAACAGGAGTCAAATAAAGTTAAACAGGAGTCCAACCAATATAAACAGGGGTAAAACAGGAGTCAAATAAAGTTAAACAGGAGTCAAATAAAGTTAAACAGGAGTCAAATAAAGTTAAACAGGGGTAAAACAGGAGTCAAATAAAGTTAAACAGGAGTCAAATAAAGTTAAACAGGAGTCAAACCAAGATAAACAGGGGTAAAACAGGAGTCAAATAAAGTTAAACAGGAGTCAAATAAAGTTAAACAGGAGTCAAATAAAGTTAAACAGGAGTCAAATAAAGTTAAACAGGAGTCAAACCAAGATAAACAGGGGTAAAACAGGAGTCAAATAAAGTTAAACAGGAGTCAAATAAAGTTAAACAGGAGTCAAACCAAGATAAACAGGGGTAAAACAGGAGTCAAATAAAGTTAAACAGGAGTCCAACCAAGATAAACAGGGGTAAAACAGGAGTCAAATAAAGTTAAACAGGAGTCAAATAAAGTTAAACAGGAGTCAAACCAAGATAAACAGGGGTAAAACAGGAGTCAAATAAAGTTAAACAGGAGTCCAACCAAGATAAACAGGGGTAAAACAGGAGTCAAATAACGTTAAACAGGAGTCAAATAAAGTTAAACAGGAGTCAAATAAAGTTAAACAGGAGTCAAATAAAGTTAAACAGGAGTCAAACCAAGATAAACAGGGGTAAAACAGGAGTCAAATAAAGTTATACAGGAGTCCAACCAAGATAAACAGGGGTAAAACAGGAGTCAAATAAAGTTAAACAGGAGTCCAACCAAGATAAACAGGGGTAAAACAGGAGTCAAATAAAGTTAAACAGGAGTCAAATAAAGTTAAACAGGAGTCAAACCAAGATAAACAGGGGTAAAACAGGAGTCAAATAAAGTTAAACAGGAGTCCAACCAAGATAAACAGGGGTAAAACAGGAGTCAAATAACGTTAAACAGGAGTCAAATAAAGTTAAACAGGAGTCAAATAAAGTTAAACAGGAGTCAAACCAAGATAAACAGGGGTAAAACAGGAGTCAAATAAAGTTATACAGGAGTCCAACCAAGATAAACAGGGGTAAAACAGGAGTCAAATAAAGTTAAACAGGAGTCAAACCAAGATAAACAGGGGTAAAACAGGAGTCAAATGACGTTAAACAGGAGTCAAATAAAGTTAAACAGGAGTCCAACCAAGATAAACAGGGGTAAAACAGGAGTCAAATAAAGTTATACAGGAGTCATACTAAGTTCAACAGGAATCCAACCAAGATAAACAGAGGTAAAACAGGAGTCAAATAAAGTTAAACAGGAGTCCAACCAATATAAACAGGGGTAAAACAGGAGTCAAATAAAGTAAAACAGGAGTCAAACCAAGATAAACAGGGGTAAAACAGGAATCAAATAAAGTTAAACAGGAGTCCAACCAAGATAAACAGGGATAAAAGAGGAGTCAAATAAAGTTAAACAGGAGTCAAACCAAGATAAACAGGGGTAAAACAGGAGTCAAATAAAGTTAAACAGTAGTCAAATAAAGTTAAAGAGGAGTCAAACCAAGATAAACAGGGGTAAAACAGGAGTCAAATAAAGTTATACAGGAGTCATACCAAGTTAAACAGGAGTCCAACCAAGATAAACAGGGGTAAAACAGGAGTCAAATAAAGTTAAACAGGAGTCCAACCAAGATAAACAGGGGTAAAACAGGAGTCAAATAAAGTTATACAGGAGTCCAACCAAGATAAACAGGGGTAAAACAGGAGTCAAATAAAGTTAAACAGGAGTCAAACCAAGATAAACAGGGGTAAAACAGGAGTCAAATGACGTTAAACAGGAGTCAAATAAAGTTAAACAGGAGTCCAACCAAGATAAACAGGGGTAAAACAGGAGTCAAATAAAGTTATACAGGAGTCATACTAAGTTAAACAGGAATCCAACCAAGATAAACAGAGGTAAAACAGGAGTCAAATAAAGTTAAACAGGAGTCCAACCAATATAAACAGGGGTAAAACAGGAGTCAAATAAAGTAAAACAGGAGTCAAACCAAGATAAACAGGGGTAAAACAGGAATCAAATAAAGTTAAACAGGAGTCCAACCAAGATAAACAGGGATAAAAGAGGAGTCAAATAAAGTTAAACAGGAGTCAAACCAAGATAAACAGGGGTAAAACAGGAGTCAAATAAAGTTAAACAGTAGTCAAATAAAGTTAAAGAGGAGTCAAACCAAGATAAACAGGGGTAAAACAGGAGTCAAATAAAGTTATACAGGAGTCATACCAAGTTAAACAGGAGTCCAACCAAGATAAACAGGGGTAAAACAGGAGTCAAATAAAGTTAAACAGGAGTCAAATAAAGTTAAACAGGAGGCATACCAAGTTAAATAGGCGTTAAATCAAGTTAAAACAGGACTCAAACCAAGATAAACAGAAATAAAATCAAGTTAAACAGGAGTTAAAACGAGTTAAAACGAGTTAAATAGGAATCAAACCAAGTTAAACAGAAGTCAAACCAAGTTTGTTGAAAACCATGGTGTATTATCTTGTATCGATATTGTACCATACTAAATAAAACAGCCATTAATTCCTTGTTGAACCCAAATACAAACGGAGAGTGCTTACACCATGTCACAACATGCAGGTCAGATTGTTGTACCATAGCTTAATTTACGTGCCAAATGTCATTCATTTTATTTCTGGTACAGAACATATACTATCACCTGTCTTATTCGTGAACTAATTTAAACAAAACCCATCCTTGTATATTTTTTGCTTAAATAGGTTATTTTATAAGACCTGTGTTATTTATAATACTCATGACAACAAAACTTTTCTTTTTATTTTATCATTAAAATGTCATGTACACATATTTAGATCAAATATATGTATACGGAATTTTTTTTTCATATCTTTAATTCTCTGTGTCATTATGTCGTAGAATGAGTGAGTGAGTGATTGTTGCATAACGCCATTGAATTCATAAAATATTCAGATATATCATGACGAGAACAAGTTAATTTTCAATGAGATGATGATGAGGTCCGCTATATACTAGACCAACACAGTTAGTTGGATTTTAATAGTGCTAGTTCCCTGAAACAACAGTCCGCAGGTAGACATGTCACTCCACCTGGACACATTATTCTGATTCCGAGCCAACCATTAATGATGCGTGCTTAGCGGAAAAGCAACAAATACCAATTTTATAGTATTTGGTTTGACCCGAAAGGAGATCGAACCCACGATCTACCGCACTCGAGGCGTGCACGCAAACCATTACGCTACCGATGAACCCACGATCTACCGCACTCGAGGCGTGCACGCTAGCCATTACGTTACCGATGAACCCACGATCTACCGCACTCGAGGCGTGCACGCTAACCATTACGCTACCGATGAACCCACGATCTACCGCACTCGAAGCGTGCACGCTAACTATTACGCTACCGATGAACCCACGATTTACCGCACTCGAGGCGTGCACGCAAACCATTACACTACCGATGAACCCACGATCTACCGCACTCGAGGCGTGCACGCTAACCATTACGCCACCGATGAACCCACGATCTACCGCTCTCGAGGCGTGCACGCTAACCATTACGCCACCGATGCGGTTCACTATGTCCTATAAGGTGGTATTTACTGTATATATTTAAATATGAACTTGTAGTTACGGTTAGTTTTAATAATAATTATATTACTTAGGAACTGTGATATAAACGTAGATATCAAATTTAATGCGCACGACGAGTTTCTAGAATGACCATCATCAGATAAGCCCACACGACGAGTTTCTGGAATGACCATCATCAGATAAGCCCACACGACGAGTTTCTGGAATGACCATCATCAGATAAGCCCACACGACGAGTTTCTAGAATGACCTTCATCAGATAAGCCCACACGACGAGTTTCTGGAATGACCATCATCAGATAAGCCCACACGACGAGTTTCTGGAATGACCATCATCAGATAAGCCCACACGACGAGTTTCTGGAATGACCATCATCAGATAAGCCCACACGACGAGTTTCTAGAATGACCTTCATCAGATAAGCCCACACGACGAGTTTCTGGAATGACCATCATCAGATAAGCCCACACGACGAGTTTCTGGAATGACCATCATCAGATAAGCCCACACGACGAGTTTCTGGAATGACCATCATCAGATAAGCCCACACGACGAGTTTCTGGAATGACCATCATCAGATAAGCCCACACGACGAGTTTCTGGAATGACCATCATCAGATAAGTCCACACGACGAGTTTCTGGAATGACCATCATCAGATAAGCCCACACGACGAGTTTCTGGAATGACCATCATCAGATAAGCCCACACGACGAGTTTCTGGAATGACCATCATCAGATAAGCCCACACGACGAGTTTCTGGAATGACCATCATCAGATAAGCCCACACGACGAGTTTCTGGAATGACCATCATCAGATAAGTCCACACGACGAGTTTCTGGAATGACCATCATCAGATAAGTCCTAAGCCAACATTTCTGAAAGTCAAATGATGTCAAAGTCAAAATCAGTAATACATTTACATGACTATGTTCATGCATGGCCGTAACTAGACTCTTTGTTTAAATGAGGCAAAAACACTTATAAAATTGAGGGTCGCCTAAGAACGCCTCTCCAAGACTTTCATCGACCAGCTCTTCTTTTGTAGATAGAACATTAAAATTGTCTACAAAACATCGAAAGGACACTGCATTGGATTTGAAAAAAATCAAACAAATAACATTTTTTTCTATATGTAAATTACAAACTAAAGATATTTCCCCTAAACTGCACAGAAATGATTTTTGCATAACGAATATGCATAAAATGTATTTTGAAATCTTCCATATAGCGAATATGTATATTTTAAAATCTTCCATAATCCATTTATTTAGTTATATGAAATAATTAAGAAGAATTTCAGGGGAGGATCCAGGGGTGGGGCAAGGGGGCCCGTCCTCCTTTATGAACCAAATACAATTTTTTTTGTCAACTTGCAAAATATACGGAAAATAATTTTTTTTATCCCCCCGTTCCTTTTAGAAATTCTGGATCTGCCACTAAACTTAGCAGCTTTAATGACAGCTTATATAGCGTAAACGCCACCGAAATTTTGAACTTAAAAATAAATTGGACTACATTCCCGTAGAAAATATGGACCAAACTGAATTTCAGTCAAAGACATTTCTATGGACCAAACAACATAAGACACCGAGATTCCTCTTGAGTTTTGTAACTTTAAAGTTATGCTTACCATTTCCTGACTTTCTTTTCAACGTACCCGTCTTCAGCCAGTTTTTTAGAGACATTACTTGAGTGCCATCGTGACGCTAAATGACAATATACATTGCACCAGGGCAAGCATCGGGCTAAGATTGAAACGTGTGAAAAGGATGATGCATGCTTTAAATCATCAGGTGTTAGATAAACCTGTTAGATGTCTGATGTCTTTAAAGTCAGTTATGTCTTTCATCAGAACTATGTCGGTAGACTTCAAAACGGTAACCGTAGATATTAAACAAATTCATTCAGTGGATATAGTTTCTATCGGAATAGAGATTTAGATTTTAGATTTTAAAATAAAATCTTTCTATGAAAAAAAATCTAAAATCGTCAATTTCGGCATGAGGCATTTGCCTCAATGTAATTACGGCCATGTCATAGTATTACGGAATGTTCATTGTTGAAAAACCAATCTGATGTTTTGTTGGAAATAAAGATAATGTCGGTGCAGTAATAACAATAACGGCCACGATATAACTAAAAGTGGCGTTAAACACCAAAACCCTAACCGTAATAACAATATAAAATACAAGATATGTCATGATCATTTGCTCTCAATATATATGCATGATTGATTGATTGTTGTTGTTTAACGTCAATTTCAGCTTTATCAGGGCGAGAACAAGTTAGTTATCAATGAGATGATGGTGAGGTCCGCTTTGTTCTAGACCAACACGCTCAGTTGGTTTTGCATAGTGTTAGCTCACTGTAACAACAGTCCGCGGGTAGACATGTCGCTCCACTCAGACACATTATTCTGATTCCGAGCAAACCAGTATTTGCCCTTTCTCCTTACTGATGTGTGCTTAGCGGAGAAGCAACACATAATAATCTTATAGTTTTTGGCTTTACTCGAACCCACGATCTACCGCACTCGGGGCTAGCACGCTCTAATCATTACGCCACCGAAGCGGTTCAATATGCATGAAATAACTTCATGTACTAGTATAAAAATAATTACGATCAATACTTTTTTCCTGGAATTTCACAAACGTAGACTCTGTTCTGTTGAATATGTCGCTGATATCAAAAATAGTTTCTTGAGATTCTAGAAATCTTATTAAGAAAAAATTGAAGATATCAAAAAGGTAATCAGAAGTCATAGATCAAAGACTTGACAGACAATATGTACAATTGCAAAAAGAACCATAATTCTTTGATTTCGAGAGGTAATTCTTTTCAACATTCTTACAGTTGATGTAAATATTTAACTGATGTAGAAGTAATTTTAGATAATTTTATGTACATATTTATCTGGATGATACAGTGATGCTGTCAACCTATAGCAATTCACATTTCGTCATGCATAGCAAAAAATTAATGCAAGACGTTTAAAATGTAATACATAAACAACAGTTCTAATGTTTAAATTTCTGGCTCCCACGACATTAACGCTGACCGTCATTATATGGAGGATTCAAAGGGGCGTAAATGACGTTCACACCCTAACGGTGCCAACAAAATGAAAGAATATCCCCCACCCCACCCCACCCCCCCCCCCAAAAAAAACAAACAAAAACAAGAACAAAAACAACAGAAAAAAATAAAATGAAATAAAAAAAAAACGAACAAAAAATAAAAACAAACATACAAACCGCTCCTCTCCAAATGCACCCTCCCAAAAAAAGAAAAATAAATAAATAAATAAATAAATAAAAAAAATACAAGAATACACTGCAACATCACATAGATTTTGAAGATACCAAAGGGGCAATCAGAATCCGTATATCGAAGAAGAACAGACAACACAATGGCCAAAAAAAAAGTACAAAGGACAAACAACGATCTACAATCCCTGACATACTTTTTTAATTGTTAACTTATTAATGGAAGGCGGTTAGTACTTGGCTGTCACCGTGACCTGGTTAACCGTTACGGAATGTCTGTGTCACAGATGAACACGGATATGTTCAACTTGTCGTAAGCACTTCTTGGTCCTTTCCCAATTCATGACTAGTCACTGGGTTTGTAGCTAGAGTAACACGACTTGTGTCCCTAGAAAGAACTGCCTACACTTCCGGAGCACCTGATTTCACCCCGGTTTTTAATAGGGTTCGTGTCGCTTGATCTTTAGTTTTATGTGTAGTGCTTTGTAGTCGTCATGTGTCCTTTTTCTTTTTGCTAATGTGTTATCTGTCTTGCTTTAACTTACAATTTCTGAAGACCCCCTAAATGTGGTATCTTCAAACTTCTCATGTTTTTCTACAAGCAGATGTTGCTATATTATCAACAATCGTAGAAATACACCGTTACATTCGTTCCTGTGCGTATTGAAGATGTACGCCGGTCACATGACCATGAATGCGCACCGGTTTTCAGTAACAAATAGACCCGATATTTAACAAAGCAAAAATATTTTCAAACACTTTAAAAAAAAAAGTTTTAGCTGTCATTAAGGTTTCTCGTTGTCAGCTAAATCTGGTCATTAAATATATTTGTACAAGATGTCACTCTCTGAATCGATCTTGTTATTTTTAAATGGCAACAGGCCGTGAGTGTGTTCGTATGAAGATATTTAATAAACAGGTGTTTGTTAGCATATTGTCTGTAAAACGTTTTGATGATGTAAACAGTTTTGATAATTGCTTCAGAAAAAATATCGCAAAGAATACAATAATTTATTGTTTGCTTTCATGTTTTATTGTCTTATAAATTTTTTACAAGTTTGTGACAAACCAATAAGAAAAATAAAGACAAGAGAAAAACAAGAAAAAAAACCCAAGACTAAACCAAAACAATGCAAGACGAAACAAAACAAAACAGGACAAAACATTCACGACAAGACAAAAACACAACAAGACAAGACAAGTCAAAGCAATGCAAAGCAAGACAGGATAGAGCAAAGAGAGAACAAGACAAAATAAGACAAAGCAAAGCAAAAACAAAACAGGACAGGACAAACACAAGACAAAACAAAGCAAAACAAAGCAAAACAAAACAGGACAAGACAAACACGACAAAACAAAAAGACAACAAGACAAGACAAGACAAATCAAAAACAAGGCAATACAAACAGAAGACAAAAAGACAATAATACAAGACTAGACTAGACAAAACAAAGCAAAGCAAAACAAGACAAGAAAAACAAACACAGTAAAAGACAAAACAATACACAACAAGACAAGACAAAACGACAACAGGACAATACAATACAAAGACAGCACGAAAATAAACATTACACAAAAATATAATAGTAAAATATTAAACTTTTCTTCCAAGTTCTAATGACTGTTTAATAAAGGAGGCTATGGTTTTTACTTGAACCAGGGCGAGTTCAAGTGGGTCCCATACAACTGGTTGCACAATTATGGTAATTAATTGTATACATTTTACTTTCTATATTTAAAAAAGAAATACAAAAAAATAGATAAAATAAAAAAATAAAAACAAGAAATAAAAAAAAACGAAGCGAATTCTGATTACCTCTTTGATATCATCAAACTCTTCTTAAATAGATAATGTCTTGTAGAAAGACATATTACATTATTACGAAAAGAAATTTAAACAGTGATGGTCAACAATACCATCACTATCAACAAAGCGAACAATCACTTCTCTCCTCAACTCACTCAACATAAACCATCAAATGTTATATATAGAATAAAGGACATTTTGTTTTCGATAATGTCTTTATCAGGACCATTATCTGGCGAACCCGATAGGGTGAGCCAAGTAATTGTCCTGATAAAGACAGTATCGAATACAAATAGCCCTTTATTTTGTTTATCGGTAATTTACATACAAAAATCATTAAAACGTTGGAAAAAATATTTTTTTGCAGTTACAGAAAAGATTTCGGATCTAAACTCTATTTATTTCCATGCAAAAACTATTCTTTTTTGGGACTACGTTTTTTTTTTAGCGTATTTTGGTTTGTGAAGAGTCTTTCATTCAAACCGCGCTACATTTTCAGTTGAACTATGAATGTGACGTCACAGGGCGTAATTTTCACCGTTACTCAAATTTGTGCATATTTCGTGGATAACCCGCATAATTTGAAAATTGATTCATTTAAAATTGCAGTAAGTGAACATATATTATTATATTTTAAGAATTCAAACAGTTTTTTCTGTGTACACATGTTAATGTGCGGCACACGTTGTGTATGCTGTGTGTCATCTCATAGTGCACTTTCGTTTTCGACAGGTAAACATTCCACATACTTCCACAGGATATGTGTATTCATTCACATTTTAAGATAAAATCAACATTACATGCCGTGAGAAACATAATACCATCAAATAATGGTCTAGGAGTAGAAAAGATTGTCATTTTCCTGTTTACTGGATAGTACTTTGTTTATGTTGAGTCTTAGTACTTTTTAGTAGCTGGTGTATATGGCAAATAGAACATCTAGATATTTTAGTTGATCATCTGCACATAGTTCATGTATGTATTTTGTAGACTTTGGCTACTGCATGGATCCATTGACATGTATAGCAGACGATTTCCTTCTGGAAATCTCGCCAAGATGTAGTGTAATTAATAGGGATTTACCGTGAATTATATTAATTTATTTTGTCTTCAAATTCAATTGAATATTTCATTGCAAACAACCACATTTTACAATTTACTTCCCGAAACACCGTGACATCATTGTTTTCATTAGCGACGACCGACATTGACCTGGCACGATTGGGTCACAGTACATATCCTTCCACGTTGGTCAGCGCATGTGAAATGACGAACTGACCCAATAATTTTCTGATATGGTCTAGTACGTCGACCCTAGCTTTTTCTATCGGCACACTTCAAAGGAATGCGGCACAAATTACCAATAAATAATAAATCCGAGTTACAGTTGTGATGTTCTGCCCGGGAACCCCCTCCCCCCCCCCCCCCCCCAAAACCAGCCCTTTTCATTTGGTTAATAAGTTGCTTTGGGATAAACAGCCATCTTGTGCCATGTTCACGCAGGCCTTAACTTGTCACAAAACAACGTACATTCACTCAGGGCCGGTATAGGGAGGTGCGGTAAAACCTGCAGAGTGTTGTTGAGTGTACTTGAACAGCCTAGAGGAGATAACTCCAGCCTGGGACACCTAGAGCGCTGGGTCAAATTGCGAGCACTTAGTCCAATTGTCTTAAGACCGACCCTGCATTCCCTATAAAACAGGCTGTGTATAAAGTCTTAGCCTTGACGATACACCACTACGTAGATTGAAAAAGGAGACAACATTCTGACGTGTTTTGTTAATTTGTTAAAACTTTATTGCAAGGTTCACTAGACACTTTCTTAACATTTTTTTATACTAAATTACATAATATGTATATATAGATATGTTTTTTCTTCAGGCACTGATTACACAGGTAGTTGTAAATCCAACTACCACACGATCTGTTCTTCGATTAATGGCTTCTGTTTACCCCTTTTGATATCTTCAAACTTTTCTATATAACTCTGAACTAGAACTATCCTTCTCTCTATATAACTCTTAACTAGAACTATCCTTCTCTCTATATAACTCTGAACTAGAACTATCCTTCTCTCTATATAACTCTGAACTAGAACTATCCTTCTCTCTATATAACTCTGAACTAGAACTATCCTTCTCTCTATATAACTCTGAACTAGAACTATTCTCTCTATATAAGTACGAGCTAGAACTATCCTCTCTATATAACTTTGAACTAGAACTATCCTTCTCTCTATATAAGTACGAACTAGAACTATCCTTCTCTCTATATAAGTACGAACTAGAAATATCCTTCTCTCTATATAAATCTGAACTATAACTATCCTTCTCTCTATATAAGTACGTACTAGAACTATCCTTCTCTCTATATAAGTACGAACAAGAACTATCCTCTCTATATAACTCTGAACTAGAACTATCCTTCTCTCTATATAAGTACGAACTAGAACTATCCTTCTCTCTATATAAGTACGAACTAGAACTATCCTTCTCTCTATATAAGTACGAACTAGAACTATCCTTCTCTTTATATAAGTCTGAACTAGAACTATCCTTCTCTCTATATAACTCTGAACTAGAACTATCCTTCTCTCTATATAAGTACGAACTAGAACTATCCTTCTCTCTATATAACTCTGAACTAGAACTATCCTTCTCTCTATATAAGTACGAACTAGAACCATCCTTCTCTCTATATAAGTACGAGCTAGAACTATCCTTCTCTCTATACAAGTACGAACTAGAACTATCCTTCTCTCTATATAAGTACGAACTAGAACTATCCTTCTCTCTATATAAGTACGAACTAGAACTATCCTCTCTATATAAGTACGAACTAGAACTGTCCTTCTCTCTGTATAAGTACGAACTAGAACTATCCTTCTCTCTATATAAGTACGAACTAGAACTATCCTTCTCTCTATACAAGTACGAACTAGAACTATCCTTCTCTCTATATAACTCTGAACTAGAACTGTCCTTCTCTCTGTATAAGTACGAACTAGAACTATCCTTCTCTCTATATAAATCTGAACTAGAACTGTCCTTCTCTCTATATAAGTACGAACTAGAACTATCCTTCTCTCTATATAAGTACGAACTAGAACTATCCTTCTCTCTATATAAGTACGAACTAGAACTATCCTTCTCTCTATATAAGTACGAACTAGAACTATCCTTCTCTCTATATAAGTACGAACTAGAACTATCCTTCTCTCTATATAACTCTGATCTAGAACTGTCCTTCTCTCTGTATATGTACGAACTAGAACTATCCTTCTCTCTATATAACTCTGAACTAGAACTGTCCTTCTATCTATATAAGTACGAACTAGAACTATCCTTCTCTCTATATAAGGAGGAACTAGAACTATCCTTCTCTCTATATAAGTATTTCCGTTTTTTTAAATAACAGAGAATATAATGACAACACCTTGAACAACCTAATGTTTTCATTATTCATATATCTTTTCAAGGCCATCATTTGGTCATTGATCCTGGCTTAAAACCGTGTTGTGTGTTGTTATGTTTACAATTTTCTCTTTATCAATTAAAAAAAATCAAAAACCATTGTAATAGACTAGCTGCACATTTACGACTTTGATCCTACATGAGTTATTTCCCTTTACTGCGATGGTAAGAGTCCAATGTTATGCAGTGCAATGAAAACAACATGTGTTTTCCCCCATAATATGTTCAAAATTTTAATTTCTTAAAACTTGTGTATGTTCTTCTTGCTATGAAATTAACCTCTGATTTTAACAAGGTTCAAATATCTACAAATTATGAGCACAATATTATCGGATTTGTTGTTCTTTCCATTGCACGTGCTATATTGGATACCATTTTGCTCGTCGTAAAAGAAATAACTCGCATAAATAACCGTAACAGAATAACGAATGGGCAATAATCAAAAATGGACAATCAAGAGAAACTGGCAACATAGGACACACAAGATCTAAAACGAAAACAAGAAAAAACACAACACAATATGAGTGGGACACCAATATACGCAAACAACACAAATAACGTAAATAAGACATGAGTCCTCCTACAACCGGAGGTAAAGACGAACAGAACATAACGTAAATAAGACATGAGCTACAAACAACTGGAGGTAAAGACGAACAGAACATAACGTAAATAAGACATGAGCTACAAACAACTGGGGGTAAAGACGAACAGAACATAACGTAAATAAGACATGAGCTACAAACAACTGGAGGTAAAGACGAACAGAACATAACGTCAATAAGACATGAGCTACAAACAACTGGAGGTAAAGACGAACAGACCATAACGTAAGTAAGACATGAGCTACAAACAACTGGAGGTAAAGACGAACAGAACATAACGTAAATAAGACATGAGCTACAAACAACTGGGGGTAAAGACGAACAGAACATAACGTAAATAAGACATGAGCTACAAACAACTGGAGGTAAAGACGGACAGAACATAACGTAAATAAGACATGAGCTACAAACAACTGGAGGTAAAGACGAACAGAACATAACGTAAATAAGACATGAGCTACAAACAACTGGAGGTAAAGACGAACAAAACATAACGTAAATAAGACATCAGCTACAAACAACTGGAGGTAAAGATGAACAGAACATAGCGTAAATAAGACATGAGCTACAAACAACTGGAGGTAAAGACGAACAGAACATAACGTAAATAAGACATGAGCTACAAACAACTGGAGGTAAAGACGAACAGAACATAACGTAAATAAGACATGAGCTACAAACAACTGGAGGTAAAGACGAACAGAACATAACGTAAATAAGACATGAGCTACAAACAACTGGAGGTAAAGACGAACAGAACATAACGTAAATAAGACATGAGCTACAAACAACTGGGGGTAAAGACGAACAGAACATAACGTAAATAAGACATGAGCTACAAACAACTGGAGGTAAAGACGAACAGAACATAACGTAAATAAGACATGAGCCACAAACAACTGGAGGTAAAGACGAACAGAACATAACGTAAATAAGACATGAGCCACAAACAACTAGAGGTAAAGACGAACAGAACATAACGTAAATAAGACATGCGCTACAAACAACTGGAGGTAAAGACGAACAGAACATAAAGTAAATAAGACATGAGCTACAAACAACTGGAGGTAAAGACGAACAGAACATAACGTAAATAAGACATGAGCTACAAACAACTGGAGGTAAAGACGAACAGAACATAACGTAAACAAGACATGAGCTACAAACAACTGAAGGTAAAGACGAACAGAACATAACGTAAATAAGATATGAGCTACAAACAACTGGAGGTAAAGACGAACAGAATATAACGTAAATAAGACATGAGCTACAAACAACTGGAGTTAAAGACGAACAGAACATAACGTAAATAAGACATAAGCTACAAACAACTGGAGGTAAAGACGAACAGAACATAACGTAAATAAGACATGAGCCACAAACAACTGGAGGTAAAGACGAACAGAACATAACGTAAATAAGACATGAGCCACAAACAACTGGAGGTAAAGACGAACAGAACATAACGTAAATAAGATATGAGCCACAAACAACTGGAGGTAAAGACGAACAGAACATAACGTAAATAAGACATGAGCTACAAACAACTGGAGGTAAAGACGAACAGAACATAACGTAAATAAGACATGAGCTACAAAGAACTGGAGGTAAAGACGAACAGAACATAACGTAAATAAGACATGAGCTACAAACAACTGGGGGTAAAGACGAACAGAACATAACGTAAATGAGACATGAGCTACAAACAACTGGAGGTAAAGACGAACAGAACATAGCGTAAATAAGACATGAGCTACAAACAACTGGAGGTAAAGACGAACAGAACATAACGTAAATAAGACATGAGCTACAAACAACTGGAGGTAAAGACGAACAGAACATAGCGTAAATAAGACATGAGCTACAAACAACTGGAGGTAAAGACGAACAGAACATAACGTAAATAAGACATGAGCTACAAACAACTGGAGGTAAAGACGAACAGAACATAACGTAAATAAGATATGAGCTACAAACAACTGGAGGTAAAGACGAACAGAACATAACGTAAATAAGACATGAGCTACAAACAACTGGAGGTAAAGACAAACAAAACATAACGTAAATAAGACATGAGCTACAAACAACTGGAGGTAAAGACGAACAGAACATAACGTAAATAAGACATGAGCTACAAACAACTGGGGGTAAAGACGAACAGAACATAACGTAAATAAGACATGAGCTACAAACAACTGGAGGTAAAGACGAAAAGAACATAACGTAAATAAGACATGAGTCCTCCTACAACTGGAGGTAAAGACGCACAGAACATAACGTAAATAAGACATGAGCTACAAACAACTGGGGATAAAGACGAACAGAACATAACGTAAATAAGACATGAGCTACAAACAACTGGAGGTAAAGACGAACAGAACATAACGTAAATAAGACATGAGCTACAAACAACTGGAGGTAAAGACGAACAGAACATAACGTAAATAAGACATGAGCTACAAACAACTGGAGGTAAAGACGAACAGAACATAACGTAAATAAGACATGAGCTACAAACAACTGGAGGTAAAGACGAACAAAACATTACGTAAATAAGACATCAGCTACAAACAACTGGGGGTAAAGACGAACAGAACATAACGTAAATAAGACATGAGCTACAAACAACTGGAGGTAAAGACGAACAGAACATAACGTAAATAAGACATGAGCTACAAACAACTGGAGGTAAAGACGAACAGAACATAACGTAAATAAGACATGAGCTACAAACAACTGGAGGTAAAGACGAACAGAACATAACTTAAATAAGACATGAGCTACAAACATCTGGAGGTAAAGACGAACAAAACATAACGTAAATAAGACATGAGCTACAAACAACTGGGGGTAAAGACGAACAGAACATAACGTAAATAAGACATGAACTACAAACAACTGGAGGTAAAGACGAACAGAACATAACGTAAATAAGACATGAGCTACAAACAACTGGAGATAAAGACGAACAGAACATAACGTAAATAAGACATGAGCTACAAACAACTGGAGGTAAAGACGAACAGAACATAACGTAAATAAGACATGAGCTACAAACAACTGGAGGTAAAGACGAACAGAACATAACGTAAATAAGACATGAGCTACAAACAGCTGGAGGTAAAGACGAACAGAACATAACGTAAATAAGATATGAGCTACAAACAACTGGAGGTAAAGACGAACAGAACATAACGTAAATAAGACATGAGTTACAAACAACTGGAGGTAAAGACGAACAGAACATAACGTAAATAAGACATGAGCTACAAACAACTGGAGGTAAAGACGAACAGAACATAACGTAAATAAGACATGAGCTACAAACAACTGGAGGTAAAGAAGAACAGAACATAACGTAAATAAGACATGAGCTACAAACAACTGGAGGTAAAGACGAACAAAACATAACGTAAATAAGACATCAGCTACAAACAACTGGGGGTAAAGACGAATAGAAAATAACGTAAATAAGACATGAGCTACAAACAACTGGAGGTAAAGACGAACAGAACATAACGTAAATAAGACATGAGCTACAAACAACTGGAGGTAAAGACGAACAGAACATAACGTAAATAAGACATGAGCTACAAACAACTGGGGGTAAAGACGAACAGAACATAACGTAAATAAGACATGAGCTACAAACAACTGGAGGTAAAGACGAACAGAACATAACGTAAATAAGACATGAGCTACAAACAGCTGGAGGTAAAGACGAACAGAACATAACGTAAATAAGATATGAGCTACAAACAACTGGAGGTAAAGACGAACAAAACATAATGTAAATAAGACATCAGCTACAAACAACTGGGGGTAAAGACGAACAGAACATAACGTAAATAAGACATGAGCTACAAACAACTGGAGGTAAAGACGAACAGAACATAACGTAAATAAGACATGAGCTACAAACAACTGGAGGTAAAGACGAACAGAACATAACGTAAATAAGACATGAGCTACAAACAACTGGAGGTAAAGACGAACAGAACATAACGTAAATAAGATATGAGCTACAAACAACTGGAGGTAAAGACGAACAGAATATAACGTAAATAAGACATGAGCTACAAACAACTGGAGGTAAAGACGAACAGAACATAACGTAAATAAGACATCAGCTACAAACAACTGGAGATAAAGACGAACAGAGCATAACGTAAATAAGACATGAGCTACAAACAACTGGAGGTAAAGACGAACAGAACATAACGTAAATAAGACATGAGCTACAAACAACTGGAGGTAAAGACGAACAGAACATAACGTAAATAAGACATGAGCTACAAAAAGCTGGAGGTAAAGACGAACAGAACATAACGTAAATAAGATATGAGCTACAAACAACTGGAGGTAAAGACGAACAGAACATAACGTAAATAAGACATGAGTTACAAACAACTGGAGGTAAAGACGAACAGAACATAACGTAAATAAGACATGAGCTACAAACAACTGGAGGTAAAGACGAACAGAACATAACGTAAATAAGACATGAGCTACAAACAACTGGAGGTAAAGACGAACAGAACATAACGTAAATAAGAAATGAGCTACAAACAACTGGAGGTAAAGACGAACAGAACATAATTTAAATAAGACATGAGCTACAAACAACTGGAGGTAAAGACGAACAAAACATAACGTAAATAAGACATCAGCTACAAACAACTGGGGGTAAAGACGAATAGAACATAACGTAAATAAGACATGAGCTACAAACAACTGGAGGTAAAGACGAACAGAACATAACGTAAATAAGACATGAGCTACAAACAACTGGAGGTAAAGACGAACAGAACATAACGTAAATAAGACACGAGCTACAAACAACTGGGGGTAAAGACGAACAGAACATAACGTAAATAAGACATGAGCTACAAACAACTGGAGGTAAAGACGAACAGAACATAACGTAAATAAGACATGAGCTACAAACAGCTGGAGGTAAAGACGAACAGAACATAACGTAAATAAGATATGAGCTACAAACAACTGGAGGTAAAGACGAACAGAACATAACGTAAATAAGACATGAGTTACAAACAACTGGAGGTAAAGACGAACAGAACATAACGTAAATAAGACATGAGCTACAAACAACTGGAGGTAAAGAAGAACAGAACATAACGTAAATAAGACATGAGCTACAAACAACTGGAGGTAAAGACGAACAAAACATAATGTAAATAAGACATCAGCTACAAACAACTGGGGGTAAAGACGAACAGAACATAACGTAAATATGACATGAGCTACAAACAACTGGAGGTAAAGACGAACAGAACATAACGTAAATAAGACATGAGCTACAAACAACTGGAGGTAAAGACGAACAGAACATAACGTAAATAAGATATGAGCTACAAACAACTGGAGATAAAGACGAACAGAATATAACGTAAATAAGACATGAGCTACAAACAACTGGAGGTAAAGACGAACAGAACATAACGTAAATAAGACATGAGCTACAAACAACTGGAGGTAAAGACGAACAGAACATAACGTAAATAAGACATGAGCTACAAACAACTGGGGGTAAAGACGAACAGAACATAACGTAAATAAGACATGAGCCACAAACAACTGGAGGTAAAGACGAACAGAACATAACGTAAATAAGACATGAGCCACAAACAACTGGAGGTAAAGACGAACAGAACATAACGTAAATAAGACATGAGCCACAAAACAACTGGAGGTAAAGACGAACAGAACATAACGTAAATAAGACATGAGCTACAAATAACTGGAGGTAAAGACGAACAGAACATAACGTAAATAAGACATGAGCTACAAACAACTGGAGGTAAAGACGAACAGAACATAACGTAAGTAAGACATGAGCTACAAACAACTGGGGGTAAAGACGAACAGAACATAACGTAAATAAGACATGAGCTACAAACAACTGGAGGTAAAGACGAACAGAACATAACGTAAATAAGACATGAGCTACAAACAACTGGGGGTAAAGACGAACAGAACATAACGTAAATAAGACATGAGCTACAAACAACTGGAGGTAAAGACGAACAGAACATAGCGTAAATAAGACATGAGCTACAAACAACTGGAGGTAAAGACGAACAGAACATAACGTAAATAAGACATGAGCTACAAACAACTGGAGGTAAAGACGAACAGAACATAACGTAAATAAGACATGAGCTACAAACAACTGGGGGTAAAGACGAACAGAACATAACGTAAATAAGACATGAGCTACAAACAACTGGAGGTAAAGACGAACAGAACATAACGTAAATAAGACATGAGTCCTCCTACAACTGGAGGTAAAGACGGACAGAACATAACGTAAATAACACATGAGCTACAAACAACTGGGGATAAAGACGAACAGAACATAACGTAAATAAGACATGAGCTACAAACAACTGGAGGTAAAGACGAACAGAACATAACGTAAATAAGACATGAGCTACAAATAACTGGAGGTAAAGACGAACAGAACATAACGTAAATAAGACATGAGCTACAAACAACTGGAGGTAAAGACGAACAGAACATAACGTAAGTAAGACATGAGCTACAAACAACTGGGGGTAAAGACGAACAGAACATAACGTAAATAAGACATGAGCTACAAACAACTGGAGGTAAAGACGAACAGAACATAACGTAAATAAGACATGAGCTACAAACAACTGGGGGTAAAGACGAACAGAACATAACGTAAATAAGACATGAGCTACAAACAACTGGAGGTAAAGACGAACAGAACATAGCGTAAATAAGACATGAGCTACAAACAACTGGAGGTAAAGACGAACAGAACATAACGTAAATAAGACATGAGCTACAAACAACTGGGGGTAAAGACGAACAGAACATAACGTAAATAAGACATGAGCTACAAACAACTGGAGGTAAAGACGAAAAGAACATAACGTAAATAAGACATGAGTCCTCCTACAACTGGAGGTAAAGACGCACAGAACATAACGTAAATAAGACATGAGCTACAAACAACTGGGGATAAAGACGAACAGAACATAACGTAAATAAGACATGAGCTACAAACAACTGGAGGTAAAGACGAACAGAACATAACGTAAATAAGACATGAGCTACAAACAACTGGAGGTAAAGACGAACAGAACATAACGTAAATAAGACATGAGCTACAAACAACTGGAGGTAAAGACGAACAGAACATAACGTAAATAAGACATGAGCTACAAACAACTGGAGGTAAAGACGAACAAAACATTACGTAAATAAGACATCAGCTACAAACAACTGGGGGTAAAGACGAACAGAACATAACGTAAATAAGACATGAGCTACAAACAACTGGAGGTAAAGACGAACAGAACATAACGTAAATAAGACATGAGCTACAAACAACTGGAGGTAAAGACGAACAGAACATAACGTAAATAAGACATGAGCTACAAACAACTGGAGGTAAAGACGAACAGAACATAACTTAAATAAGACATGAGCTACAAACATCTGGAGGTAAAGACGAACAAAACATAACGTAAATAAGACATGAGCTACAAACAACTGGGGGTAAAGACGAACAGAACATAACGTAAATAAGACATGAACTACAAACAACTGGAGGTAAAGACGAACAGAACATAACGTAAATAAGACATGAGCTACAAACAACTGGAGATAAAGACGAACAGAACATAACGTAAATAAGACATGAGCTACAAACAACTGGAGGTAAAGACGAACAGAACATAACGTAAATAAGACATGAGCTACAAACAACTGGAGGTAAAGACGAACAGAACATAACGTAAATAAGACATGAGCTACAAACAGCTGGAGGTAAAGACGAACAGAACATAACGTAAATAAGATATGAGCTACAAACAACTGGAGGTAAAGACGAACAGAACATAACGTAAATAAGACATGAGTTACAAACAACTGGAGGTAAAGACGAACAGAACATAACGTAAATAAGACATGAGCTACAAACAACTGGAGGTAAAGACGAACAGAACATAACGTAAATAAGACATGAGCTACAAACAACTGGAGGTAAAGACGAACAGAACATAACGTAAATAAGACATGAGCTACAAACAACTGGAGGTAAAGACGAACAAAACATAACGTAAATAAGACATCAGCTACAAACAACTGGGGGTAAAGACGAATAGAAAATAACGTAAATAAGACATGAGCTACAAACAACTGGAGGTAAAGACGAACAGAACATAACGTAAATAAGACATGAGCTACAAACAACTGGAGGTAAAGACGAACAGAACATAACGTAAATAAGACATGAGCTACAAACAACTGGGGGTAAAGACGAACAGAACATAACGTAAATAAGACATGAGCTACAAACAACTGGAGGTAAAGACGAACAGAACATAACGTAAATAAGACATGAGCTACAAACAGCTGGAGGTAAAGACGAACAGAACATAACGTAAATAAGATATGAGCTACAAACAACTGGAGGTAAAGACGAACAGAACATAACGTAAATAAGACATGAGTTACAAACAACTGGAGGTAAAGACGAACAGAACATAACGTAAATAAGAGATGAGCTACAAACAACTGGAGGTAAAGACGAACAGAACATAACGTAAATAAGATATGAGCTACAAACAACTGGAGGTAAAGACGAACAAAACATAATGTAAATAAGACATCAGCTACAAACAACTGGGGGTAAAGACGAACAGAACATAACGTAAATAAGACATGAGCTACAAACAACTGGAGGTAAAGACGAACAGAACATAACGTAAATAAGACATGAGCTACAAACAACTGGAGGTAAAGACGAACAGAACATAACGTAAATAAGACATGAGCTACAAACAACTGGAGGTAAAGACGAACAGAACATAACTTAAATAAGATATGAGCTACAAACAACTGGAGGTAAAGACGAACAGAATATAACGTAAATAAGACATGAGCTACAAACAACTGGAGGTAAAGACGAACAGAACATAACGTAAATAAGACATCAGCTACAAACAACTGGAGATAAAGACGAACAGAGCATAACGTAAATAAGACATGAGCTACAAACAACTGGAGGTAAAGACGAACAGAACATAACGTAAATAAGACATGAGCTACAAACAACTGGAGGTAAAGACGAACAGAACATAACGTAAATAAGACATGAGCTACAAAAAGCTGGAGGTAAAGACGAACAGAACATAACGTAAATAAGATATGAGCTACACACAACTGGAGGTAAAGACGAACAGAACATAACGTAAATAAGACATGAGTTACAAACAACTGGAGGTAAAGACGAACAGAACATAACGTAAATAAGACATGAGCTACAAACAACTGGAGGTAAAGACGAACAGAACATAACGTAAATAAGACATGAGCTACAAACAACTGGAGGTAAAGACGAACAGAACATAACGTAAATAAGACATGAGCTACAAACAACTGGAGGTAAAGACGAACAGAACATAACTTAAATAAGACATGAGCTACAAACAACTGGAGGTAAAGACGAACAAAACATAACGTAAATAAGACATCAGCTACAAACAACTGGGGGTAAAGACGAATAGAACATAACGTAAATAAGACATGAGCTACAAACAACTGGAGGTAAAGACGAACAGAACATAACGTAAATAAGACATGAGCTACAAACAACTGGAGGTAAAGACGAACAGAACATAACGTAAATAAGACACGAGCTACAAACAACTGGGGGTAAAGACGAACAGAACATAACGTAAATAAGACATGAGCTACAAACAACTGGAGGTAAAGACGAACAGAACATAACGTAAATAAGACATGAGCTACAAACAGCTGGAGGTAAAGACGAACAGAACATAACGTAAATAAGATATGAGCTACAAACAACTGGAGGTAAAGACGAACAGAACATAACGTAAATAAGACATGAGTTACAAACAACTGGAGGTAAAGACGAACAGAACATAACGTAAATAAGACATGAGCTACAAACAACTGGAGGTAAAGAAGAACAGAACATAACGTAAATAAGACATGAGCTACAAACAACTGGAGGTAAAGACGAACAAAACATAATGTAAATAAGACATCAGCTACAAACAACTGGGGGTAAAGACGAACAGAACATAACGTAAATTTGACATGAGCTACAAACAACTGGAGGTAAAGACGAACAGAACATAACGTAAATAAGACATGAGCTACAAACAACTGGAGGTAAAGACGAACAGAACATAACGTAAATAAGATATGAGCTACAAACAACTGGAGATAAAGACGAACAGAATATAACGTAAATAAGACATGAGCTACAAACAACTGGAGGTAAAGACGAACAGAACATAACGTAAATAAGACATGAGCTACAAACAACTGGAGGTAAAGACGAACAGAACATAACGTAAATAAGACATGAGCTACAAACAACTGGGGGTAAAGACGAACAGAACATAACGTAAATAAGACATGAGCCACAAACAACTGGAGGTAAAGACGAACAGAACATAACGTAAATAAGACATGAGCCACAAACAACTGGAGGTAAAGACGAACAGAACATAACGTAAATAAGACATGAGCCACAAAACAACTGGAGGTAAAGACGAACAGAACATAACGTAAATAAGACATGAGCTACAAATAACTGGAGGTAAAGACGAACAGAACATAACGTAAATAAGACATGAGCTACAAACAACTGGAGGTAAAGACGAACAGAACATAACGTAAGTAAGACATGAGCTACAAACAACTGGGGTAAAGACGAACAGAACATAACGTAAATAAGACATGAGCTACAAACAACTGGAGGTAAAGACGAACAGAACATAACGTAAATAAGACATGAGCTACAAACAACTGGGGGTAAAGACGAACAGAACATAACGTAAATAAGACATGAGCTACAAACAACTGGAGGTAAAGACGAACAGAACATAGCGTAAATAAGACATGAGCTACAAACAACTGGAGGTAAAGACGAACAGAACATAACGTAAATAAGACATGAGCTACAAACAACTGGAGGTAAAGACGAACAGAACATAACGTAAATAAGACATGAGCTACAAACAACTGGGGGTAAAGACGAACAGAACATAGCGTAAATAAGACATGAGCTACAAACAACTGGAGGTAAAGACGAACAGAACATAACGTAAATAAGACATGAGTCCTCCTACAACTGGAGGTAAAGACGGACAGAACATAACGTAAATAACACATGAGCTACAAACAACTGGGGATAAAGACGAACAGAACATAACGTAAATAAGACATGAGCTACAAACAACTGGAGGTAAAGACGAACAGAACATAACGTAAATAAGACATGAGCTACAAATAACTGGAGGTAAAGACGAACAGAACATAACGTAAATAAGACATGAGCTACAAACAACTGGAGGTAAAGACGAACAGAACATAACGTAAGTAAGACATGAGCTACAAACAACTGGGGGTAAAGACGAACAGAACATAACGTAAATAAGACATGAGCTACAAACAACTGGAGGTAAAGACGAACAGAACATAACGTAAATAAGACATGAGCTACAAACAACTGGGGGTAAAGACGAACAGAACATAACGTAAATAAGACATGAGCTACAAACAACTGGAGGTAAAGACGAACAGAACATAACGTAAATAAGACATGAGCTACAAACAACTGGAGGTAAAGACGAACAGAACATAACGTAAATAAGACATGAGCTACAAACAACTGGAGGTAAAGACGAACAGAACATAACGTAAATAAGACATGAGCTACAAACAACTGGGGATAAAGACGAACAGAACATAACGTAAATAAGACATGAGCTACAAACAAATGGAGGTAAAGACGAACAGAACATAACGTAAATAAGACATGAGTCCTCCTACAACTGGAGGTAAAGACGGACAGAACATAACGTAAATAACACATGAGCTACAAACAACTGGGGATAAAGACGAACAGAACATAACGTAAATAAGACATGAGCTACAAACAACTGGAGGTAAAGACGAACAGAACATAACGTAAATAAGACATGAGCTACAAACAACTGGAGGTAAAGACGAACTGAACATAACGTAAATAAGACATGAGCTACAAACAACTGGAGGTAAAGACGAACAGAACATAACGTAAATAAGACATGAGCTACAAACAACTGGAGGTAAAGACGAACAGAACATAACGTAAATAAGACATGAGCTACAAACAACTGGAGGTAAAGACGAACAGAACATAACGTAAATAAGATATGAGCTACAAACAACTGGAGGTAAAGACGAACAGAACATAACGTAAATAAGACATGCGCTGCAAACAACTGGAGGTAAAGACGAACAGAACATAACGTAAATAAGACATGAGCCACAAACAACTGGGGGTAAAGACGAACAGAACATAACGTAAATAAGACATGAGCCACAAACAACTGGAGGTAAAGACGAACAGAACATAACGTAAATAAGACATGAGCTACAAACAACTGGAGGTAAAGACGAACAAAACATAACGTAAATAAGACATCAGCTACAAACAACTGGGGGTAAAGACGAACAGAACATAACGTAAATAAGACATGAGCTACAAACAACTGGAGGTAAAGACGAACAGAACATAACGTAAATAAGACATGAGTCCTCCTACAACTGGAGGTAAAGACGAACAGAACATAACGTAAATAAGACATGAGCCACAAACAACTGGAGGTAAAGACGAACAGAACATAACGTAAATAAGACATGAGCCACAAACAACTGGAGGTAAAGACGAACAGAACATAACGTAAATAAGATATGAGCCACAAACAACTGGAGGTAAAGACGAACAGAACATAACGTAAATAAGACATGAGCTACAAACAACTGGAGGTAAAGACGAACAGAACATAACGTAAATAAGACATGAGCTACAAAGAACTGGAGGTAAAGACGAACAGAACATAACGTAAATAAGACATGAGCTACAAACAACTGGGGGTAAAGACGAACAGAACATAACGTAAATGAGACATGAGCTACAAACAACTGGAGGTAAAGACGAACAGAACATAGCGTAAATAAGACCTGAGCTACAAACAACTGGGGGTAAAGACGAACAGAACATAACGTAAATAAGACATGAGCTACAAACAACTGGAGGTAAAGACGAACAGAACATAGCGTAAATAAGACATGAGCTACAAACAACTGGAGGTAAAGACGAACAGAACATAACGTAAATAAGACATGAGCTATAAACAACTGGAGGTAAAGACGAACAGAACATAACGTAAATAAGATATGAGCTACAAACAACTGGAGGTAAAGACGAACAGAACATAACGTAAATAAGACATGAGCTACAAACAACTGGAGGTAAAGACGAACAAAACATAACGTAAATAAGACATGAGCTACAAACAACTGGAGGTAAAGACGAACAGAACATAACGTAAATAAGACATGAGCTACAAACAACTGGGGGTAAAGACGAACAGAACATAACGTAAATAAGACATGAGCTACAAACAACTGGAGGTAAAGACGAAAAGAACATAACGTAAATAAGACATGAGTCCTCCTACAACTGGAGGTAAAGACGCACAGAACATAACGTAAATAAGACATGAGCTACAAACAACTGGGGATAAAGACGAACAGAACATAACGTAAATAAGACATGAGCTACAAACAACTGGAGGTAAAGACGAACAGAACATAACGTAAATAAGACATGAGCTACAAACAACTGGAGGTAAAGACGAACAGAACATAACGTAAATAAGACATGAGCTACAAACAACTGGAGGTAAAGACGAACAGAACATAACGTAAATAAGACATGAGCTACAAACAACTGGAGGTAAAGACGAACAAAACATTACGTAAATAAGACATCAGCTACAAACAACTGGGGGTAAAGACGAACAGAACATAACGTAAATAAGACATGAGCTACAAACAACTGGAGGTAAAGACGAACAGAACATAACGTAAATAAGACATGAGCTACAAACAACTGGAGGTAAAGACGAACAGAACATAACGTAAATAAGACATGAGCTACAAACAACTGGAGGTAAAGACGAACAGAACATAACTTAAATAAGACATGAGCTACAAACAACTGGAGGTAAAGACGAACAAAACATAACGTAAATAAGACATGAGCTACAAACAACTGGGGGTAAAGACGAACAGAACATAACGTAAATAAGACATGAACTACAAACAACTGGAGGTAAAGACGAACAGAACATAACGTAAATAAGACATGAGCTACAAACAACTGGAGATAAAGACGAACAGAACATAACGTAAATAAGACATGAGCTACAAACAACTGGAGGTAAAGACGAACAGAACATAACGTAAATAAGACATGAGCTACAAACAACTGGAGGTAAAGACGAACAGAACATAACGTAAATAAGACATGAGCTACAAACAGCTGGAGGTAAAGACGAACAGAACATAACGTAAATAAGATATGAGCTACAAACAACTGGAGGTAAAGACGAACAGAACATAACGTAAATAAGACATGAGTTACAAACAACTGGAGGTAAAGACGAACAGAACATAACGTAAATAAGACATGAGCTACAAACAACTGGAGGTAAAGACGAACAGAACATAACGTAAATAAGACATGAGCTACAAACAACTGGAGGTAAAGACGAACAGAACATAACGTAAATAAGACATGAGCTACAAACAACTGGAGGTAAAGACGAACAGAACATAACGTAAATAAGACATGAGCTACAAACAACTGGAGGTAAAGACGAACAAAACATAACGTAAATAAGACATCAGCTACAAACAACTGGAGGTAAAGACGAACAGAACATAGCGTAAATAAGACATGAGCTACAAACAACTGGAGGTAAAGACGAACAGAACATAACGTAAATAAGACATGAGCTACAAACAACTGGAGGTAAAGACGAACAGAACATAACTTAAATAAGACATGAGCTACAAACAACTGGAGGTAAAGACGAACAAAACATAACGTAAATAAGACATCAGCTACAAACAACTGGGGGTAAAGACGAATAGAACATAACGTAAATAAGACATGAGCTACAAACAACTGGAGGTAAAGACGAACAGAACATAACGTAAATAAGACATGAGCTACAAACAACTGGAGGTAAAGACGAACAGAACATAACGTAAATAAGACATGAGCTACAAACAACTGGGGGTAAAGACGAACAGAACATAACGTAAATAAGACATGAGCTACAAACAACTGGAGGTAAAGACGAACAGAACATAACGTAAATAAGACATGAGCTACAAACAGCTGGAGGTAAAGACGAACAGAACATAACGTAAATAAGATATGAGCTACAAACAACTGGAGGTAAAGACGAACAGAACATAACGTAAATAAGACATGAGTTACAAACAACTGGAGGTAAAGACGAACAGAACATAACGTAAATAAGACATGAGCTACAAACAACTGGAGGTAAAGAAGAACAGAACATAACGTAAATAAGACATGAGCTACAAACAACTGGAGGTAAAGACGAACAAAACATAATGTAAATAAGACATCAGCTACAAACAACTGGGGGTAAAGACGAACAGAACATAACGTAAATAAGACATGAGCTACAAACAACTTGAGGTAAAGACGAACAGAACATAACGTAAATAAGACATGAGCTACAAACAACTGGAGGTAAAGACGAACAGAACATAACGTAAATAAGATATGAGCTACAAACAACTGGAGGTAAAGACGAACAGAATATAACGTAAATAAGACATGAGCTACAAACAACTGGAGGTAAAGACGAACAGAACATAACGTAAATAAGACATGAGCTACAAACAACTGGAGGTAAAGACGAACAGAACATAACGTAAATAAGACATGAGCCACAAACAACTGGAGGTAAAGACGAACAGAACATAACGTAAATAAGACATGAGCCACAAAACAACTGGAGGTAAAGACGAACAGAACATAACGTAAATAAGACATGAGCTACAAATAACTGGAGGTAAAGACGAACAGAACATAACGTAAATAAGACATGAGCTACAAACAACTGGAGATAAAGACGAACAGAACATAACGTAAATAAGACATGAGCTACAAACAACTGGAGGTAAAGACGAACAGAACATAACGTAAATAAGACATGAGCTACAAACAACTGGAGGTAAAGACGAACAGAACATAACGTAAATAAGACATGAGCTACAAACAGCTGGAGGTAAAGACGAACAGAACATAACGTAAATAAGATATGAGCTACAAACAACTGGAGGTAAAGACGAACAGAACATAACGTAAATAAGACATGAGTTACAAACAACTGGAGGTAAAGACGAACAGAACATAACGTAAATAAGACATGAGCTACAAACAACTGGAGGTAAAGACGAACAGAACATAACGTAAATAAGACATGAGCTACAAACAACTGGAGGTAAAGACGAACAGAACATAACGTAAATAAGACATGAGCTACAAACAACTGGAGGTAAAGACGAACAGAACATAACGTAAATAAGACATGAGCTACAAACAACTGGAGGTAAAGACGAACAAAACATAACGTAAAGAAGACATCAGCTACAAACAACTGGAGGTAAAGACGAACAGAACATAACGTAAATAAGACATGAGCTACAAACAACTGGAGGTAAAGACGAACAGAACATAACGTAAATAAGACATGAGCTACAAACAACTGGAGGTAAAGACGAACAGAACATAACTTAAATAAGACATGAGCTACAAACAACTGGAGGTAAAGACGAACAAAACATAACGTAAATAAGACATCAGCTACAAACAACTGGGGGTAAAGACGAATAGAACATAACGTAAATAAGACATGAGCTACAAACAACTGGAGGTAAAGACGAACAGAACATAACGTAAATAAGACATGAGCTACAAACAACTGGAGGTAAAGACGAACAGAACATAACGTAAATAAGACATGAGCTACAAACAACTGGGGGTAAAGACGAACAGAACATAACGTAAATAAGACATGAGCTACAAACAACTGGAGGTAAAGACGAACAGAACATAACGTAAATAAGACATGAGCTACAAACAGCTGGAGGTAAAGACGAACAGAACATAACGTAAATAAGATATGAGCTACAAACAACTGGAGGTAAAGACGAACAGAACATAACGTAAATAAGACATGAGTTACAAACAACTGGAGGTAAAGACGAACAGAACATAACGTAAATAAGACATGAGCTACAAACAACTGGAGGTAAAGAAGAACAGAACATAACGTAAATAAGACATGAGCTACAAACAACTGGAGGTAAAGACGAACAAAACATAATGTAAATAAGACATCAGCTACAAACAACTGGGGGTAAAGACGAACAGAACATAACGTAAATAAGACATGAGCTACAAACAACTGGAGGTAAAGACGAACAGAACATAACGTAAATAAGACATGAGCTACAAACAACTGGAGGTAAAGACGAACAGAACATAACGTAAATAAGATATGAGCTACAAACAACTGGAGGTAAAGACGAACAGAATATAACGTAAATAAGACATGAGCTACAAACAACTGGAGGTAAAGACGAACAGAATATAACGTAAATAAGACATGAGCTACAAACAACTGGAGGTAAAGACGAACAGAACATAACGTAAATAAGACATGAGCTACAAACAACTGGGGGTAAAGACGAACAGAACATAACGTAAATAAGACATGAGCCACAAACAACTGGAGGTAAAGACGAACAGAACATAACGTAAATAAGACATGAGCCACAAACAACTGGAGGTAAAGACGAACAGAACATAACGTAAATAAGACATGAGCCACAAAACAACTGGAGGTAAAGACGAACAGAACATAACGTAAATAAGACATGAGCTACAAATAACTGGAGGTAAAGACGAACAGAACATAACGTAAATAAGACATGAGCTACAAACAACTGGAGGTAAAGACGAACAGAACATAACGTAAGTAAGACATGAGCTACAAACAACTGGGGGTAAAGACGAACAGAACATAACGTAAATAAGACATGAGCTACAAACAACTGGAGGTAAAGACGAACAGAACATAACGTAAATAAGACATGAGCTACAAACAACTGGGGGTAAAGACGAACAGAACATAACGTAAATAAGACATGAGCTACAAACAACTGGAGGTAAAGACGAACAGAACATAGCGTAAATAAGACATGAGCTACAAACAACTGGAGGTAAAGACGAACAGAACATAACGTAAATAAGACATGAGCTACAAACAACTGGAGGTAAAGACGAACAGAACATAACGTAAATAAGACATGAGCTACAAACAACTGGGGGTAAAGACGAACAGAACATAACGTAAATAAGACATGAGCTACAAACAACTGGAGGTAAAGACGAACAGAACATAACGTAAATAAGACATGAGTCCTCCTACAACTGGTGGTAAAGACGGACAGAACATAACGTAAATAAGACATGAGCTACAAACAACTGGGGATAAAGACGAACAGAACATAACGTAAATAAGACATGAGCTACAAACAACTGGAGGTAAAGACGAACAGAACATAACGTAAATAAGACATGAGCTACAAATAACTGGAGGTAAAGACGAACAGAACATAACGTAAATAAGACATGAGCTACAAACAACTGGAGGTAAAGACGAACAGAACATAACGTAAGTAAGACATGAGCTACAAACAACTGGGGGTAAAGACGAACAGAACATAACGTAAATAAGACATGAGCTACAAACAACTGGAGGTAAAGACGAACAGAACATAACGTAAATAAGACATGAGCTACAAACAACTGGGGGTAAAGACGAACAGAACATAACGTAAATAAGACATGAGCTACAAACAACTGGAGGTAAAGACGAACAGAACATAGCGTAAATAAGACATGAGCTACAAACAACTGGAGGTAAAGACGAACAGAACATAACGTAAATAAGACATGAGCTACAAACAACTGGAGGTAAAGACGAACAGAACATAACGTAAATAAGACATGAGCTACAAACAACTGGGGGTAAAGACGAACAGAACATAACGTAAATAAGACATGAGCTACAAACAACTGGAGGTAAAGACGAACAAAACATAACGTAAATAAGACATGAGTCCTCCTACAACTGGAGGTAAAGACGGACAGAACATAACGTAAATAACACATGAGCTACAAACAACTGGGGATAAAGACGAACAGAACATAACGTAAATAAGACATGAGCTACAAACAACTGGAGGTAAAGACGAACAGAACATAACGTAAATAAGACATGAGCTACAAACAACTGGAGGTAAAGACGAACTGAACATAACGTAAATAAGACATGAGCTACAAACAACTGGAGGTAAAGACGAACAGAACATAACGTAAATAAGACATGAGCTACAAACAACTGGAGGTAAAGACGAACAGAACATAACGTAAATAAGACATGAGCTACAAACAACTGGAGGTAAAGACGAACAGAACATAACGTAAATAAGATATGAGCTACAAACAACTGGAGGTAAAGACGAACAGAACATAACGTAAATAAGACATGCGCTGCAAACAACTGGAGGTAAAGACGAACAGAACATAACGTAAATAAGACATGAGCCACAAACAACTGGGGGTAAAGACGAACAGAACATAACGTAAATAAGACATGAGCCACAAACAACTGGAGGTAAAGACGAACAGAACATAACGTAAATAAGACATGAGCTACAAACAACTGGAGGTAAAGACGAACAAAACATAACGTAAATAAGACATCAGCTACAAACAACTGGGGGTAAAGACGAACAGAACATAACGTAAATAAGACATGAGCTACAAACAACTGGAGGTAAAGACGAACAGAACATAACGTAAATAAGACATGAGTCCTCCTACAACTGGAGGTAACGACGAACAGAACATAACGTAAATAAGACATGAGCTACAAACAACTGGGGATAAAGACGAACAGAACATAACGTAAATAAGACATGAGCTACAAACAACTGGAGGTAAAGACGAACAGAACATAACGTAAATAAGACATGAGCTACAAACAGCTGGAGGTAAAGACGAACAGAACATAACGTTAATAAGATATGAGCTACAAACAACTGGAGGTAAAGACGAACAGAACATAACGTAAATAAGACATGAGCCACAAACAACTGGAGGTAAAGACGAACAGAACATAACGTAAATAAGACAAGAGCTACAAACAACTGGAGGTAAAGACGAACAAAACATAACGTAAATAAGACATGAGCTACAAACAACTGGAGGTAAAGACGAACAGAACATAACGTAAATAAGACATGAGCCACAAACAACTGGAGGTAAAGACGAACAGAACATAACGTAAATAAGACAAGAGCTACAAACAACTGGAGGTAAAGACGAACAAAACATAACGTAAATAAGACATCAGCTACAAACAACTGGGGGTAAAGACGAACAGAACATAACGTAAATAAGACATGAGCTACAAACAACTGGAGGTAAAGACGAACAGAACATAACGTAAATAAGACAAGAGCTACAAACAACTGGAGGTAAAGACGAACAAAACATAACGTAAATAAGACATCAGCTACAAACAACTGGGGGTAAAGACGAACAGAACATAACGTAAATAAGACATGAGCTACAAACAACTGGAGGTAAAGACGAACAGAACATAACGTAAATAAGACATGAGCTACAAACAACTGGAGGTAAAGACGAACAGAACATAACGTAAATAAGACATGAGCTACCAAACAACTGGAGGTAAAGACGAACAGAACATAACTTAAATAAGACATGAGCTACAAACAACTGGAGGTAAAGACGAACAAAACATAACGTAAATAAGACATGAGCCACAAACAACTGGAGGTAAAGACGAACAGAACATAACGTAAATAAGACAAGAGCTACAAACAACTGGAGGTAAAGACGAACAAAACATAACGTAAATAAGACATCAGCTACAAACAACTGGGGGTAAAGACGAACAGAACATAACGTAAATAAGACATGAGCTACAAACAACTGGAGGTAAAGACGAACAGAACATAACGTAAATAAGACATGAGTTACAAACAACTGGAGGTAAAGACGAACAGAACATAACGTAAATAAGACATCAGCTACAAACAACTGGGGGTAAAGACGAACAGAACATAACGTAAATAAGACATGAGCTACAAACAACTGGAGGTAAAGACGAACAGAACATAACGTAAATAAGACATGAGCTACAAACAACTGGAGGTAAAGACGAACAGAACATAACGTAAATAAGACATGAGCTACAAACAACTGGGGGTAAAGACGAACAGAACATAACGTAAATAAGACATGAGCTACAAACAACTGGAGGTAAAGACGAACAGAACATAACGTAAATAAGACATGAGCTACAAACAGCTGGAGGTAAAGACGAACAGAACATAACGTAAATAAGATATGAGCTACAAACAACTGGAGGTAAAGACGAACAGAACATAACGTAAATAAGACATGAGTTACAAACAACTGGAGGTAAAGACGAACAGAACATAACGTAAATAAGACATGAGCCACAAACAACTGGAGGTAAAGACGAACAAAACATAACGTAAATAAGACATCAGCTACAAACAACTGGAGGTAAAGACGAACAGAACATAACGTAAATAAGACATGAGCTACAAACAACTGGAGGTAAAGACGAACAGAACATAACGTAAATAAGACATGAGCTACAAACAATTGGGGGTAAATACGAACAGAGCATAACGTAAATAAGACATGAACTACAAACAACTGGAGGTAAAGACGAACAGAACATAACGTAAATAAGACATGAGCTACAAACAACTGGAGGTAAAGACGAACAGAACATAACGTCAATAAGACATGAGCTACAAACAACTGGAGGTAAAGACGAACAGAACATAACGTAAATAAGACATGAGCTACAAACAACTGGAGGTAAAGACGAACAGAACATAACGTAAATAAGACATGAGCTACAAACAACTGGAGGTAAAGACGAACAGAACATAGCGTAAATAAGACATGAGCTACAAACAACTGGAGGTAAAGACGAACAGAACATAACGTAAATAAGACATGAGCTACAAACAACTGGAGGTAAAGACGAACAGAACATAACGTAAATAAGACATGAGCTACAAACAACTGGAGGTAAAGACGAACAGAACTTCGTTTTCATGCAGATATCGCAACATGGAACTCAGAAAGTAAAGAGATGAACTCGTGCTCGCGAAGGGTAAGCAGTTCCTGCTTCTGATAAGACACCCACTGTGTTACTCATATATATAATCAAGTCCGTTAAAAGCTTTGACAGTGATTTAGGAAAGAAATGCATAAAAACGTGTATTTTTTTAATCAACTCGGAAATGTGCTAATGGTCTATTGGTATATATGAAAAAAACCGAAACTAGATATGGTGAAAACGAAACTAGATAAGGTGAAAGAATGGACGTTTAAGCTCATTATATGCTCTAGTAAATATTTTTCTGTATGGTTGAATCTGCATATCACAATTATCCCTCATACCAATTTATAATAGTATTCTAGAAAACTAAAACCAAGAAATATTTACCCTCCTAAAGTTCGTGTAACCTTAACATGTAGCTTTGAGTGAATGAGTGATTGTTGTTTACCGCCAACTCATCAATTTGTCAGTTATATCATGGCGAGAACAAGTTAATTTTCAATTAGATGATGGTGAGGTTCGCTTTGTATTAGACCAACACGCTTGGTTGGATTGTTATAGTGCTAACTCACTGAAACAGCAGTCAGCGGGATTCTGATCGCGAGCCAACCAGTCTTTGCTCTCTCTCTCTCTCTCTCTCCTTAATGCTGCGTGCTTAGAGGAGAAGAAACAAATGTCAATTTTATAGTCTTTGATTTGTTCCGATCGGGGCTCAAACCCACGATCTACCACACTCGAGGCGAACACGCTAACCATTACACCACCGATATGGTTCATGTAACTTCTAACCTGATTATAAAATCAGAGCACTTGTCAGTTGAACAACACCTATCGAGGTAGCATGTCAAAATGTAGAAAAAGCACGTGACCATATTGTTAGATGTAAACACATACACGTGATTGAGATAAATATAGATAAATACATCTATATATAGCTAATTACAAATTAAAGTTAAAGTATCCCCCTCCTTACAAATCTGTCTTTATAAAGGTGACATTATTCTTATTTCTTAAGAGTTTTTATTGTTATGACTTATATGGAGAAAGGTTAAATTTATGCTATATTTAAATATTTGTACTTTAAATTGGGCATTGTAGTCAGTTCAGTGATCAATTTGAAGAAGGAAAATATCAACTATACCTAAGGTTTGTTAAATGACTATTATAATAAGATTCTAGATTTACAAAATGTGTGGTAGTGGATAAATAGGTGTTTGTGAAGAGGAAATGATTGAAGAAAAAAGGAAATGTTACTTCGTAACAACCTGATTAGCTGTTCACTATCCCCTAACGATGGAACCCATCAAAGATAAGCGCAACCGTCCGACTGACGACAATAATTTCGTTAAAAACCATATAAATAATGAAACAAAACGGTTCAGAATATGCTTTGAAATGTAGTAACCGTTAATGAAGAGAACTGTTCCGTTTTAGGTTGCAATAGTGAAGTGTTAAAATTTAGAAGATGTTTCATGACTGGAAAGTGTTGTTTTTGTCATATTATTGTCTCGCATCGGTGGTGTAATGGTTAGCAAACAAACCCCGTCTGAATAACTACTTCCTCCATAACTAAGGTCAATTTACGACCATCATAAATAATATCAGAAATCGTAAATCGAAGAAAGAAACACAATACAATGGTGAAATTAAGAAGGACAAAAGCAAACACAATGATCTAAAACACTACACAGAAAATAATACATTGATAACAACAAGTTTGAAAACCGTAAATCGAAGAACAGACGATAAAATGGCGAAAAGAAGGACAGACAATGGCCAAGAGAAGGAAAGACAATACAATGGCGAAAAGAAGGACAAACAATAAAATGGCGAAAAGAAAGACAATACAATGGCAAAAAGAAGGAAAGACAATACAATAAAAGAAGGAGACAATACAATGGCGAAAAGAAGGAGAGACAATACAATGGCCAAGAGAAAGAAAGACAATATAATGGCCAAAAAAAGGACAATGCAATGGCCAAGAGAAGAAAAGACAATACAATGGCCAAGAGAAGGAAAGACAATACAATGGCGAAAAGAAGGACAGACAATATAATGGCGAAATGAAGGAGACAATGCAATGGCCAAGAGAAGGAAAGACAATATAATGGCCAAGAGAAGGAAAGACAATATAATGGCCAAGAGAAGGAAAGACAATATAATGGCCAAAAGAAAGACAATGCAATGGCCAAGAGAAGGAAAGACAATATAATGGCGAAAAGAAGGACAGACAATATAATGGCGAAATGAAGGAGACAATACAATGGCCAAGAGAAGGAAAGACAATATAATGGCCAAAACAAAGACAATGCAATGGCCAAAACAAAGACAATACAATGGCCAAGAGAAGGAAAGACAATATAATGGCCAAAAGAAAGACAATACAATGGCCAAGAGAAGGAAAGACAATACAATGGCCAAAAGAAGGACAGACAATACAATGGCCAAGAGAAGGAAAGACAATACAATGGCGAAAAGAAGGACAGACAATACAATCGCGAAAAGAAAGACAATACAATGGCAAAAGAAGAACAGATAATATAATGACCAAGAGAATGACAGACAATATAATGGTCAAGAGAAGAAGACAATACAATGGCGAAAAGAAGGAACGACAATATAATGGCGAAAAGAACAGACAATATAATGGCGAAATGAAGGAGACAATACAATGGCCAAGAGAAGGAAAGACAATACAATGGCGAAAAGAAGAAAAGACAATACAATGGCGAAAAGAAGGACAGACAATACAATGGCGAAATGAAGGAGACAATAAAATGGCCAAGAGAAGAAAAGACAATACAATGGCCAAGAGAAGGAAAGACAATACAATGGCAAAAAGAAGGAAAGACAATACAATAAAAGAAAGAGACAATGCAATGGCCAAGAGAAGAAAAGACAACACAATGGCCAAGAGAAGGAAAGACAATGTAATGGCCAAAAGAAAGACAATACAATGGCCAAGAGAAGGAAAGACAATACAATGACCAAGAGAAGAAAAGAAAATATAATGACCAAGAGAAGGAAAGACAATATAATGGCCAAAGGAAAGAAAATACAATGGCCAAGAGAAGGAAAGAAAATACAATGGCCAAAAGAAAGACAATACAATGGCCAAGAGAAGGAAAGACAATACAATGGCGAAAAGAAGGACAGACAATACAATGGGGAAAAGAAAGACAATACAATGGCAAAAGAAGAAGAGACAATGTAATGACCAAGAGAATGACAGAAAATATAATGGTCAAGACAAGAAGACAATACAATGGCGAAAAGAAGGACAGACAATATAATGGCGAAAAGGAAAGACAATATAATGGCGAAATGAAGGAGACAATACAATGGCCAAGAGAAGGAAAGACAATACAATGGCCAAAAGAAAGACAATACAATGGCCAAGAGAAGGAAAGACAATACAATGGCGAAAAGAAGGAAAGACAATACAATGGCGAAAAGAAGGACAGACAATGTAATGGCGAAATGAAGGAGACAATGCAATGGCCAAGAAAAGGAAAGACAGTACAATGGCCAAAAGAAAGACAATACAATGGCCAAGAAAAGGAAAGACAATACAATGGCGAAAAGAAGGAAAGACAATACAATAGCGAAAAGAAGGACAGACAATATAATGGCGAAATGAAGGAGACAACACAATGACCAAGAGAAGGAAAGACAATACAATGGCCAAGAGAAGGAAAGACAATACAATAAAAGAAAGAGACAATGCAATGGCCAAGAGAAGAAAAGACAATACAATGGCCAAGAGAAGGAAAGACAATATAATGGCCAAAAGAAAGACAATACAATGGCCAAGAGAAGGAAAGACAATACAATGGCCAAAAGAAAGACAATACAATGGCCAAGAGAAGGAAAGACAATACAATGGCGAAAAGAAGGACAGAAAATACAATGGCGAAAAGAAAGACAATAAAATGGCAAAAGAACAACAGACAATATAATGACCAAGACAATGACAGACAATATAATGGTCAAGAGAAGAAGACAATACAATGGCGAAAAGAAGAACAGACAATATAATGGCGAGAAGGACAGACAATATAATGGCGAAAAGACGGACAGATAATATAATGGCCAAAAGCAGAACAGACAATGCAATGGCTAAAAGAAGAAGAAACTATATTAAAATGGTAAAAATGACAGAGAAAATAATGTTCAAATAAGAAGACAACACAATGGCCAAAAGAAGAAGACAACAGAATGGCCAAAAGATGAAGACAATACAATGGCCACAGATATGAAGACAATACAATGGCCAAAAGATGAAGACAATACAATGACAAAAAGATGAAGACAATACAATGGCCAAAGAGATGAAGACAATTCAATGGCCAAAAGAAGAAGACAATACAATGACAAAAAGATGAAGACAATACAATGGCCAAAGAGATGAAGACAATACAATGGCCAAAGAGATGAAAACAATACAATGGCCAAAAGATGAAGACAATACAATGGCCAAAAGATGAAGACAATACAATGGCCAAAGAGATGAAGACAATACAATGGCCAAAGAGATGAAGACAATACAATGGTCAAAAGATGAAGACAATACAATGGCCAAAAGATGACGACAATACAATGGCCAAAGAGATGAAGACAAAAAAATGGCCAGAAGATGAAGACAATACAATGGCCAAAAGATGAAGACAATACAATGGCCAAAGAGATGAAGACAATACAATGACAAAAAGATGAAGACAATATAATGACAAAAAGATGAAGACAATACAATGGCCAAAAGATGAAGACAATACAATGGCAAAAAGATGAAGACAATATAATGACAAAAAGATGAAGACAATACAATGGCCAAAGAGATGAAGACAATACAGTGGCCAACGAGATGAAGACAATACAATGGCAAAAGAGATGAAGACAATACAATGGTCAAGGAGATGACGACAATACAATGGCCAAAAGAAGAAGACAATACAATGGCCAAAAGATGAAGACAATACAATGACAAAAAGATGAAGACAATACAATGGCCAAAGAGATGAAGACAATACAATGGCCAAAGAGATGAAGACAATACAATGGTCAAAGAGATGAAGACAATACAATGGCCAAAAGAAGAAGACAATACAATGGCCAAAAGATGAAGACAATACAATGACAAAAAGATGAAGACAATACAATGGCCAAAGAGATGACGACAATACAATGGCAAAAAGATGAAGAAAATACAATGGCCAAAGAGATGAAGACAATACAATGGTCAAAGAGATGAAGACAATACAATGGCCAAAGAGATGAAGACAATACAATGGCCAAAGAGATGAAGACACTACAATGGCCAAAGAGATGAAGACAATACAATGGCCAAAGAGATGAAGACAATACAATGGCCAAAGAGATGAAGACAATACAATGGCCAAAAAGATGAAGACAATACAATGGCCAAAGAGATGAAGACAATACAATGGCAAAAAGATGAAGACAATACAATGGCCAAAGAGATGAAGACAATACAATGGCCAAGGAGATGACGACAATACAATGGCCAAAGAGATGACGAAAATACAATGGCCAAAGAAAGAAGACAATACAATGGCCAAAGAGATGAAGACAATACAATGGCCAAAGAGATGAAGAAAATACAATGGCCAAAAGATGAAGACAATATAATGACAAAAAGATGAAGACAATACAATGGCCAAGGAGATGACGACAATACAATGGCCTAAGAGATGAAGACAATACAATGGCCAAAAGATGAAGACAATACAATGACAAAAAGATGAAGACAATACAATAGCCAAAGAGATGAAGACAATACAATGGCCAAGGAGATGACGACAATACAATGGCCAAAGAGATGACGAAAATACAATGGCCAAAGAAAGAAGACAATACAATGGCCAAAGAGATGAAGACAATACAATGGCCAAAGAGATGAAGAAAATACAATGGCCAAAAGATGAAGACAATATAATGACAAAAAGATGAAGACAATACAATGGCCAAGGAGATGACGACAATACAATGGCCAAAGAGATGAAGACAACACAATGGCCAAAAGATGAAGACAATATAATGAAAAAAAGATGAAGACAATACAATGGCCAAAGAGATGAAGACAATACAATGGCCAAAGAGATGAAGGCAATACAATGGCCAAAAGAAGAAGACAATACAATGGCCAAAGGATGGAGACAATACAATGGCCAAAAGATGAAGACAATACAATGACAAAAAGATGAAGACAATACAATGACAAAAAGATGAAGACAATACAATGGCCAAAGAGATGAAGACAATACAATGGCCAAAAGATGAAGACAATACAATGGCAAAAAGATGAAGACAATATAATGACAAAAAGATGAAGACAATACAATGGCCAAAAGATGAAGACAATATAATGGCGAAAGAGATGAAGACAATACAATGGCCAAAGAGATGAAGACAATACAATGGCCAAAGAGATGAAGACAATACAATGGCCAAAAGATGAAGACAATTCAATGACAAAAAGATGAAGACAATACAATGGCCAAAAGATGAAGACAATACAATGGCCAAAGAGATGAAGACAATACAATGGCCAAAAGATGAAGACAATATAATGGCCAAAGAGATGAAAACAATACAATGGCCAAAGAGATGAAGACAATACAATGGCCAAAGAGATGAAGACAATACAATGGCCAAAAGAAGAAGACAATGCAATGGCCAAAAGAAGAAGACAATACAATGGCCAAAAAAAAGAAGACAATACAATGGCCAAAAGATGAAGACAATATAATGACAAGAAGATGAAGACAATACAATGGCCAAAGAGATGAAGATAATACAATGGCCAAAAGATGAAGACAATATAATGACAAAAAGATGAAGACAATACAATGGTCAAAAGAAGAAGAGACAATATAATGGTCAAAAGATGTAGACAATACAATGGCCAAAAAGAAAAAGACAATACAATGGCCACAAGATGAAGACAATACAATGGTCAAAAGAAGAAGAGACAATATAATGGTCAAAAGATGAAGACAATACAGTGTCCAAAAAGAAGAAGCCAATACAATGGCCAAAAGATGAAGACAATATAATGACAAAAAGATGAAGACAATACAATGGTCAAAAGAAGAAGAGACAATATAATGGTCAAAAGATGTAGACAATACAATGGCCAAAAAGAAAAAGACAATACAATGGCCACAAGATGAAGACAATACAATGGTCAAAAGAAGAAGAGACAATATAATGGTCAAAAGATGAAGACAATACAATGGCCAAAAAGAAGAAGACAATACAATGGCCAAAAGATGAAGACAATACAATGGCCAAAAAGAAGAAGACAATACAATGGCCAAAGGATGAAGACAATATAATGGCCAAAGAGATGAAGACAATACAATGGCCAAAGAGATGAAGACAATACAATGGCCAAAGAGATGAAGACAATACAATGGCCAAAAGATGAAGACAATACAATGACAAAAAGATGAAGACAATACAATGGCCAAAGAGATGAAGCCAATACAATGGCCAAAGAGATGAAGACAATACAATGGCCAAAAGATGAAGACAATATAATGGCCAAAGGGATGAAAACAATACAATGGCCAAAGAGATGAAGACAATACAATGGCCAAAGAGATGAAGACAATACAATGGCCAAAAGATGAAGACAATACAATGACAAAAAGATGAAGACAATACAATGGCCAAAGAGATGAAGCCAATACAATGGCCAAAGAGATGAAGACAATACAATGGCCAAAAGATGAAGACAATATAATGGCCAAAGGGATGAAAACAATACAATGGCCAAAGAGATGAAGACAATACAATGGCCAAAGAGATGAAGACAATACAATGGCCAAAAGAAGAAGACAATACAATGGCCAAAAGATGAAGACAATAGAATGGCCAAAAAGAAGAAAACAATACAATGGCCAAAAGATGAAGACAATATAATGACAAAAAGATGAAGACAATACAATGGCCAAAGAGATGAAGACAATACAATGGCCAAAAGATGAAGACAATATAATGACAAAAAGATGAAGACAATACAATGGTCAAAAGAAGAAGAGACAATATAATGGTCAAAAGATGAAGACAATACAATGGCCAAAAAGAAGAAGACAATACAATGGCCAAAAGATGAAGACAATATAATGACAAAAAGATGAAGACAATACAATGGCCAAAGAGATGAAGACAATACAATGGCCAAAAGATGAAGACAATATAATGGCCAAAAAGAAGAAGACAATACAATGGCCAAAAGATGAAGACAATATAATGACAAAAAGATGAAGACAATACAATGGTCAAAAGAAGAAGAGACAATGTAATGGTCAAAAGATGAAGACAATACAATGGCCAAAAAGAAGAAGACAATACAATGGCCAAAAGATGAAGACAATACAATGGCCAAAAAGAAGAAGACAATACAATGGCCAAAAGATGAAGACAATACAATGGCCAAAAAGAAGAAGACAATACAATGGCCAAAGAGATGAAGACAATATAATGACAAAAAGATGAAGACAATACAATGGTCAACAGAAGAAGAGACAATGTAATGGTCAAAAGATGAAGACAATACAATGGCCAAAAAGAAGAAGACAATACAATGGCCAAAGAGAAGAAGACAATACAATGGCCAAAGAGATGAAGACAATATAATGACAAAAAGATGAAGACAATACAATGGCCAAAAGAAGAAGAGACAATATAATGGCCAAAAGATGAAGACAATACAATGGCCAAAAAGAAGAAGACAATACAATGGCCAAAAGATGAAGACAATACAATGGCCAAAAGATGAAGACAATATAATGACCAAAAGATGAAGACAATACAATGGTCAAAGGAGGAAGAGGCAATGTAATGGTCAAAAGATGAAGACAATACAATGGCCAAAAAGAAGAAGACAACACAATGGCCAAAAGATGAAAACAATACAATGGCCAAAAAGAAGAAGACAATACAATGGCCAAAGAGATGAAGACAATACAATGGCCAAAAGAAGAAGAGACAATATAATGGTCAAAAAATGAAGACAATACAATGGCCAAAAAGAAGAAGACAATACAATGGCCAAAAGATGAAGACAATATAATGACAAAAAGATGAAGACAATACAATGGCCAAAAAGAAGAAGCCAATACAATGGTCAAAAGAAGAAGAGACAATGCAATGGTCAAAAGATGAAGACAATACAATGGCCAAAAAGAAGAAGACAATACAATGGCCAAATGATGAAGACAATATAATGACAAAAAGATGAAGACAATACAATGGCCAAAAAGAAGAAGCCAATACAATGGTCAAAAGAAGAAGAGACAATGCAATGGTCAAAAGATGAAGACAATACAATGGCCAAAAAGAAGAAGACAATACAATGGCCAAATGATGAAGACAATACAATGGCCAAAAAGAAGAAGACAATACAATGGCCAAAGGATGAAGACAATACAATGGCCAAAAAGAAGAAGACAATACAATGGCCAAATGATGAAGACAATATAATGACAAAAAGATGAAGACAATATAATGACAAAAAGAAGAAGACAATACAATGGTCAAAAGAATAAGAGACAATATAATGGTCAAAAAATGAAGACAATACAATGGCCAAAAAGAAGAAGACAATACAATGGCCAAATGATGAAGACAATATAATGACAAAAAGATGAAGACAATACAATGGCCAAAAAGAAGAAGCCAATACAATGGTCAAAAGAAGAAGAGACAATGCAATGGTCAAAAGATGAAGACAATACAATGGCCAAAAAGAAGAAGACAATACAATGGCCAAATGATGAAGACAATACAATGGCCAAAAAGAAGAAGACAATACAATGGCCAAAAGATGAAGACAATACAATGGCCAAAAAGAAGAAGACAATACAATGGCCAAAAAGATGAAGACAATACAATGGCCAAAAGATGAAGACAATACAATGGCCAAAAAGAAGAAGACAATACAATGGCCAAAAGAAGAAGAGACAATGTAATGGTCAAAAGATGAAGACAATACAATGGTCATAAGAAGAAGAGACAATGTAATGGTCAAAAGATGAAGACAATATAATGGTCAAAAGAAGAAGAAGACAATGTAATGGTCAAAAGATGAAGACAATGCAATGGTCAAAAGAAGAAGAGACAATGTAATGGTCAAAAGATGAAGACAATACAATGGCCAAAAAGAAGACGACAATACAATGGCCAAAAGATGAAGACAATATAATGACAAAAAGATGAAGACAATACAATGGCCAAAAAGAAGAAGTCAATACAATGGTCAAAAGAATAAGAGACAATGTAATGGTCAAAAGATGAAAACAATACAATGGCCAAAAAGAAGAAGACAATACAATGGCCAAATGATGAAGACAATACAATGGCCAAAAAGAAGAAGACAATACAATGGCCAAAAGATGAAGACAATACAATGGCCAAAAAGAAGAAGACAATACAATGGCCAAAAAGATGAAGACAATACAATGGCCAAAAGATGAAGACAATACAATGGCCAAAAAGAAGAAGACAATACAATGGCCAAAGAGATGAAGACAATACAATGGCCAAAAGATGAAAACAATACAATGGCCAAAAAGAAGAAGAAAATACAATGGCCAAAGAGAAGAAGACAATACAATGGCCAAAAGATGAAGACAATATAATGACAAAAAGAAGAAGACAATACAATGGTCAAAAGAAGAAGAGACAATATAATGGTCAAAAGATGAAGACAATACAATGGCCAAAAAGAGGAAGACAATACAATGGCCAAAAGATGAAGACAATATAATGACAAAAAGAAGAAGACAATACAATGGCCAAAAAGAAGAAGACAATACAATGGTCAAAAGAAGAAGAGACAATGTAATGGTCAAAAGATGAAGACAATACAATGGCCAAAAAGATGAAGACAATACAATGGCCAAAAAGAAGAAGACAATACAATAGCCAAATGATGAAGACAAAACAATGGCCAAAAAGAAGAAGACAATACAATGGCCAAAAGATGAAGACAATACAATGGCCAAAAAGAAGAAGACAATACAATGGCCAAATGATGAAGACAATATAATGACAAAAAGATGAAGACAATACAATGGCCAAAAAGAAGAAGCCAATACAATGGTCAAAAGAAGAAGAGACAATGCAATGGTCAAAAGATGAAGACAATACAATGGCCAAAAAGAAGAAGACAATACAATGGCCAAATGATGAAGACAATACAATGGCCAAAAAGAAGAAGACAATACAATGGCCAAAAGATGAAGACAATACAATGGCCAAAAAGAAGAAGACAATACAATGGCCAAATGATGAAGACAATATAATGACAAAAAGATGAAGACAATATAATGACAAAAAGAAGAAGACAATACAATGGTCAAAAGAATAAGAGACAATATAATGGTCAAAAAATGAAGACAATACAATGGCCAAAAAGAAGAAGACAATACAATGGCCAAATGATGAAGACAATATAATGACAAAAAGATGAAGACAATACAATGGCCAAAAAGAAGAAGCCAATACAATGGTCAAAAGAAGAAGAGACAATGCAATGGTCAAAAGATGAAGACAATACAATGGCCAAAAAGAAGAAGACAATACAATGGCCAAATGATGAAGACAATACAATGGCCAAAAAGAAGAAGACAATACAATGGCCAAAAGATGAAGACAATACAATGGCCAAAAAGAAGAAGACAATACAATGGCCAAAAAGATGAAGACAATACAATGGCCAAAAGATGAAGACAATACAATGGCCAAAAAGAAGAAGACAATACAATGGCCAAAAGAAGAAGAGACAATGTAATGGTCAAAAGATGAAGACAATACAATGGTCAAAAGAAGAAGAGACAATGTAATGGTCAAAAGATGAAGACAATATAATGGTCAAAAGAAGAAGAAGACAATGTAATGGTCAAAAGATGAAGACAATGCAATGGTCAAAAGAAGAAGAGACAATGTAATGGTCAAAAGATGAAGACAATACAATGGCCAAAAAGAAGACGACAATACAATGGCCAAAAGATGAAGACAATATAATGACAAAAAGATGAAGACAATACAATGGCCAAAAAGAAGAAGTCAATACAATGGTCAAAAGAATAAGAGACAATGTAATGGTCAAAAGATGAAAACAATACAATGGCCAAAAAGAAGAAGACAATACAATGGCCAAATGATGAAGACAATACAATGGCCAAAAAGAAGAAGACAATACAATGGCCAAAAGATGAAGACAATACAATGGCCAAAAAGAAGAAGTCAATACAATGGTCAAAAGAATAAGAGACAATGTAATGGTCAAAAGATGAAAACAATACAATGGCCAAAAAGAAGAAGACAATACAATGGCCAAATGATGAAGACAATACAATGGCCAAAAAGAAGAAGACAATACAATGGCCAAAAGATGAAGACAATACAATGGCCAAAAAGAAGAAGACAATACAATGGCCAAAAAGATGAAGACAATACAATGGCCAAAAGATGAAGACAATACAATGGCCAAAAAGAAGAAGACAATACAATGGCCAAAGAGATGAAGACAATACAATGGCCAAAAGATGAAAACAATACAATGGCCAAAAAGAAGAAGAAAATACAATGGCCAAAGAGAAGAAGACAATACAATGGCCAAAAGATGAAGACAATATAATGACAAAAAGAAGAAGACAATACAATGGTCAAAAGAAGAAGAGACAATATAATGGTCAAAAGATGAAGACAATACAATGGCCAAAAAGAGGAAGACAATACAATGGCCAAAAGATGAAGACAATATAATGACAAAAAGAAGAAGACAATACAATGGCCAAAAAGAAGAAGACAATACAATGGTCAAAAGAAGAAGAGACAATGTAATGGTCAAAAGATGAAGACAATACAATGGCCAAAAAGATGAAGACAATACAATGGCCAAAAAGAAGAAGACAATACAATAGCCAAATGATGAAGACAAAACAATGGCCAAAAAGAAGAAGACAATACAATGGCCAAAAGATGAAGACAATACAATGGCCAAAAAGAAGAAGACAATACAATGGCCAAAAGATGAAGACAATACAATGGCCAAAAAGAAGAAGACAATACAATGGCCAAAAGAAGAAGAGACAATGTAATGGTCAAAAGATGAAGACAATACAATGGTCAAAAGAAGAAGAGACAATGTAATGGTCAAAAGATGAAGACAATATAATGGTCAAAAGAAGAAGAGACAATGTAATGGTCAAAAGATGAAGACAATACAATGGTCAAAAGAAGAAGAGACAATGTAATGGTCAAAAGATGAAGACAATACAATGGCCAAAAAGAAGACGACAATACAATGGCCAAAAGATGAAGACAATATAATGACAAAAAGATGAAGACAATACAATGGCCAAAAAGAAAAAGACAATACAATGGTCAAAAGAAGAAGAGACAATGTAATGGTCAAAAGATGAAGACAATACAATGGCCAAAAAGAAGGAGACAATACAATGGCCAAATGATGAAGACAATACAATGGCCAAAACGAAGAAGACAATACAATGGCCAAAAGATGAAGACAATACAATGGCCAAAAAGAAGAAGACAATACAATGGCCAAAAAGATGAAGACAATGCAATGGCCAAAAGATGAAGACAATACAATGGCCAAAAAGAAGAAGACAATACAATGGCCAAAGAGATGAAGACAATACAATGGCCAAAAGAAGAAGAAACAATATAGTGGTCAAAAGATGACGACAATACAATGGTCAAAAGAAGAAGAGACAATGTAATGGTCAAAAGATGAAGACAATATAATGGTCAAAAGAAGAAGAGACAATGTAATGGTCAAAAGATGAAGAAAATACAATGGTCAAAAGAAGAAGAGACAATGTAATGGTCAAAAGATGAAGACAATACAATGGCCAAAAAGAAGACGACAATACAATGGCCAAAGAGATGAAGACAATATAATAACAAAAAGATGAAGACAATACAATGGTCAAAAGAAGAAGAGACAATAAAATGGTCAAACGATGAAGACAATACAATGACCAAAAAGAAGAAGACAATACAATGGCCAAAAGATGAAGACAATATAATGACAAAAAGGTCAAAAGATGAAGACAATACAATGGCCAAAAAGAAGAAGACAATACAATGGCCAAAGAGATGAAGACAATATAATGACAAAAAGATGAAGACAATACAATGGTCAAAAGAAGAAGAGACAATATAATGGTCAAAAGATGAAGACAATACAATGGCCAAAAAGAAGAAGACAATACAATGGCCAAAAGATGAAGACAATACAATGGCCAAAAGATGAAGAATGTACAATGGCCAAAAGATGAAGACAATACAATGGTCAAAAGATGAAGACAATACAATGGCCAAAAGATGAAGACAATACAATGGTCAAAAGATGAAGACAATACAATGGCCAAAAAGATGAAGACAATACAATGGCCAAAACGAAGAAGACAATACAATGGCCAAAAGATGAAGACAATACAATGGTCAAAAGATGAAAACAGTACAATGGCCAAAAGATGAAGACAATACAATGGTCAAAAGATGAAGACAATACAATGGCCAAAAAGATGAAAACAATACAATGGCCAAAACGAAGAAGACAATACAATGGCCAAAAGATGAAGACAATACAATGGCCAAAAGATGAAGACAGTACAATGGTCAAAAGATGAAGACAATACAATGGCCAAAAAGATGAAGACAATACAATGGCCAAAACGAAGAAGACAATACAATGGCCAAAAGATGAAGACAATACAATGGCCAAAAAGAGGAAGACAATACAATGACAAAAAGATGAAGACAATACAATGGCCAAAAGATGAAGAGACAATGTAATGACAAAAAGATGAAGACAATACAATGGTCAAAAGATGAAGAGATAATGTAATGGCCAAAAGATGAAGACAATACAATGGCCAAAAGATGAAAACAATATAATGACAAAAAGATGAAGACAATACAATGGTCAAAAGAAGAAGAGACAATATAATGGCCAAAAGAAGAAGAGACAATATAATGGCCAAAAGAAGAAGAGACAATATAATGGCCAAAAGAAGAAGAGACAATACAATGGCCAAAAGAAGGACAAAAAGGACACATATTGTGTGTTCAAATAATCAATAAAAATTCGCATTATATACTACTTATGTTTCTTTTTGTAAGATAATCGATTATGCAAATGAGTCCATTACACCTGTCACAACCAATGCGTGGTCGTTATTTTATCCTTTTCTACGCGATTTATTTTACTGATTCTTCATTCGGCACACAGATAGCCATGGAGTGGAAGTCGGCAGTTTTTCTGCTATTTTCCTGCACAAATGTAGTGTATGGAATGTGGACCACAGGTAATAATAGCAGTTGAAAAGTTTTATGGTGAAGTGTTTTGTTAATTTTTAACGTTTTCGGAAATATTTCCGATCATGTTAATGATATATGTTATTTCTATAGACGAATATTGAAATTGGGACTTTTTAGGTTAGGAGTTTATTAAATACCGCATTATAAGCAGATGAAAAGCTTTAAACTGGAGTGTTTTATTCATTTTTAGCGTTTTCGGAAATATTTCCCATTATGTTATTTCTTATACGAATATTCAAATTGGGACTTCTTAGGTTAGGAATTCATTAAATACTTCAATGTATAAAGTTGAATGTGTTGGTGTTTATACACCTTAATCCTAATGTTGCACAATGTTTATACAGTAATTACAGATACTCCCATTTGATATTTTTATTTCTTTAATGAATAATTAAAAAGTGGGAATAGGTGGAATAAACCTTATGGACTGTGCTGTAAAAAGGTGGACTATGGTATGTGATGAAAAGCCACTATATATATTTTTTATTGATAAAATCATTCCCGAATTCATTTTTCTTCATTTTAAATAATTAAATAATTAAAGCGTGGTAAATACCACAAAAGATGTATAAAGGATAAGAAGAAATGAACTGAAGCATCAAATAATATTAAAGGTACAACTGTCGGTGATTTTGGTGATTTTCTTTTGTCCGGCTATTTTTTTACAAGAAGTACATTAAAAACATAAATTAACGTTAATTATCAAGTTTTAAAGTAAAAAGTCCATCAATTCTCTTTTATTTTCATGAAAACACACCTAGAACATAAATTTCTGTCTGTACGACAAAAATGTCTGCCGATGGAAAACCTGCAGGCAGTCGTATAAGAATTTTAACTGATTCTGCTAGAAAAAGAAATAGGAAAGAAGTTTTGGCGAATTATAATACAACAATAATTAATATACACCACCAACATAACCGTTGGATGAAATTTAAGCTGAAGTGTAAACATCAGTGCCATTGCGCATGTAGTTTGGAACTTGAGACATGTATTATTAATTATTCTGGGAGACAAGCTGCACACAAAAACCAACCGAAATACATGTTCTATACTCGTATTGAAGGTAAATATTAACTTTCTACGCCAAAAAAAAAAAAAAAAAACTTTAAAAAAATTACCAAACTCAATGACATTATACCTCTAAGTTATGAATTAATTAAATACTGCTTTACGGACTGCGCTGTACAATTGTGGATTGTGGCATGCGATTGAAAGCCACTATATATATATATATATTATTCATTGATAAGATTATTTCCAGATTCATTCTTCTTCATTTAAAGCGTATTAAATATCACGGACGATACATCAAAAATAAAAATAAATCAGTGACTTGCGGCAGGTCGGTGTTTTTTTTTTCTGGGCACTCTGGTTTCCTCCACCAATAAAACTGACTGCTACGATAAAACTGAAATATTGTTGAAAGTAGCGTTAAACACCATAACCCTAATACCCCCTCAAATAATATTAACAAATGAGGTTAAAATAAAGCTAGAAATTCAGTGTTATGTTGTTGTCTTCATTTCATCTGTTGCATAATTTTTTTACTCGAATTTTAATGAATTTCAAGTTTTAGTTTTTTAAAACTATTTAAAAAATTCTAAAATATGTTACTGTGTCATGTTAGAGGGGAAACAATATCACAGTATAATGACATGTACATAACAAGGGTAATTACATCAGTTGTACTGGCGCATTACATTGGGCTTGCTTGATGGTGCTTAACGCCACTTTCAACAGTATTTCAGCTATATCATGGCGGTCAGTTTTATTGGTGGAGGAAACCGGAGTAACGGAGAACACCACCGACTTGTTGCACGTCACTGACAAACGTTATCACATAACGTTGTGCACCTCGCCCTGATCGAGATTCGAACTCACAATATCAGTGGTGATAGGCACTGATTGCATAGGTAGTTGTAAATTCAACTACCATACGATCACGGTCACGGACGGCCCTTCATTGCATTGGGCAGATTTTGAAAAAAAAAATGTTTTTTGTCTTGTTGTATCTAGGGGAAATTTACATACTAGTAAATTACATGATAAGTAAAAAAATAAAGACAAACTATATTATTTTTTGTATCATAATATTTCACAAAGACCCAAAAATAAATAAATAAAAAAATAAAAGTGAGAGAGAAACAATTTTGATATCTTTTATATTAATATCTGGAAATAATTAAAATTTTCCAATATAGAATTTCCACTTTTAATGCTAACTGGAAAAAAATAGGTTTACAAAATGGGTTGTGTACATTACATTTGTCATACCCATTTGAGGGAGAAAACAAAATTATTAGAATATTTCATTTTTTCGAAATAACATTTCATTTATTCGAAATTAATTTTCGTTTATTTAAAAGCAAATTTCCTTTATTCAAAATAACTAAATAAGAAAAGACTATTTCATTTTATCCTGCAATGACAGCATTTACCGACCAATATAGCCTGCCCAATATTTTTTTTGATATTGGTCAGTTAAAAATAGAACATACAAATGTAAAACGGGGCACACCGGGGGATATTGTTTTCAAATACATACACACAATTATTTCAAATACTTTTATCATCGTCCAGTAAACGTTTATTTACGATTTAAAATTGCAGAATAAATACAATACATGTGCACTGTCGAAGCATATAGGTAAATATGTGTATTCGGCGCGAAACGCGGGAAAAGGCTCGGCAAAGCATCGCCTTTTCCCCCGTTTCTAAGCCTCATACACATATTACTTATATGCTTCGACAGTGCACAAGTATTGTATATTTATCGAAATATAATTTCCTTTTTTCGATATACTATTTCTTTTTTTTTTAAAACATTTTCGCGTTTTATTTCCCCAAAAGTTCATTTTGTAAGCTATGTTCCATGGTGGTGGTCATCTTGGATATCAGATTGGCAACAAGATGACAAACATGAAATACGATAATAACGTCATACATACAAAATACAACTCTACTTATTATAGTACCAAGAAAACCAAACCTTATGGTCTAAAAATAGGTTACGATTACCTGAGGGAGGATAACCTTAGATTTAATATAATAAATACATTATTTGTGAACTGTATGTTTCAATAATAATATATCTTATAAACAGTGGTCAAACACTAAAATAGGCCCAACAATCGGCAAACTAATTTGATAAAAAAAAAAAAACTACGGGTGGAACAAGAATTGCTAACCCTTCCGCAGCACCTGAGTTGCATCCCGGTTAAATTAGTGGATTCATATTGCTCGATCTTTAGTTTTCTGCTTAGTGTTTTGTGGATAATGATTTGTCCTTCGTCCTTTTTCTTTTGACAATTGTATTGTCTGTCCTTCTTTGATTTACGCATTCTGATTACCTCGTTGGTATCTTCAAACTCTTCTTCTTCAGTACCTTCCTTGTAATCAGCAACCTTCTATCAAGGGCATACATCTATAAACCAGCATGTTGATTTAATAAGAAGGGATTGGTATATATACGTGACAGGTGTATGGATAAGCTTCTCAGATTTAGAGGTTTACAACGGCATGCTTAGGACGAAATTTGTTTGAATAAACTGTTTAAACGTGATTAAGACTATGACATACTTAAGGCTAAGCTTGCTTGATTTAGCTGAACCAAATTGTTTTCATTAAAATGTTTAAGGCTAAGCTTGTTTGAGTTGGCTGAACTTAAATTGTTTTCATTAAAATGTTTAAGGCTAAACTTGTTTGAGTTGGCTGAACTTAAATTGTTTTCATTAAAATGTTTAAAGCTAAACTTGTTTGAGTTGGCTGAACTTAAATTGTTTTCATTAAAATGTTTAAGGCTAAACTTGTTTGAGTTGGCTGAACTTAAATAGTTTTCATTAAAATGTTTAAGGCTAAACTTGTTTGAGTTGGCTGAACTTAAATTGTTTTCATTAAAATGTTTAAAGCTAAACTTGTTTGAGTTGGCTGAACTTAAATTGTATTCATTAAAATGTTTAAGGCTAAACTTTTTTGAGTTAGCTGAACTTAAATTGTTTTCATTAAAATGCTTAAGGCTAAACTTGTTTGAGTTAGTTGAACTTAAATAGTTTTCGTTAAAATCTTTAAGGCTAGACTTGTTTGAGTTGGCTGAACTTAAATTGTTTTCATTAAAATGCTTAAGGCTAAACTTGTTTGAGTTAGTTGAACTTAAATAGTTTTCGTTAAAATCTTTAAGGCTAGACTTGTTTGAGTTGGCTGAACTTAAATTGTTTTCATTAAAATGCTTAAGGCTAAACTTGTTTGAGTTAGTTGAACTTAAATAGTTTTCGTTAAAATCTTTAAGGCTAGACTTGTTTGAGTTGGCTGAACTTAAATTGTTTTCATTAAAATGCTTAAGGCTAAACTTGTTTGAGTTAGTTGAACTTAAATAGTTTTCGTTAAAATCTTTAAGGCTAGACTTGTTTGAGTTGGCTGAACTTAAATTGTTTTCATTAAAATGCTTAAGGCTAAACTTGTTTGAGTTAGTTGAACTTAAATAGTTTTCGTTAAAATCTTTAAGGCTAAACTTGTTTGAGTTGGCTGAACTTAAATTGTTTCATTTATGGCTTCTGATTACCCATTTAATATTTTCAAACTTTTCTTACGTTTTAGATTTTTGTTTTAATTGTTATATACTTATATTGATTGATTCAATACACCAAATGCGCATGTCTGTATTTAACTTGTTCCCTTTTGGTGTTCTTCCACTATCAATTAAATAAAAACGTCATTGTTTTTGTCATGCAAATTTAGGATGTCCTTCAAAACCAAGCATAGCGTATTATGCCAGCTCTCTTAAGTTCAAGGTTCTTTCATAATGAAAATATTTTTATGAAAAAAAAACCCGTTGTTGATTGTTGACTGAGCAGGTGCTCCGTTCAGATGGTCGAGCAGAAACAACATACAGTTAGATCTGGATTGTTGAAAAGTTACATTTCTGATTGTTTCAACCACAACCTTAAGTACCCCGCCCACGCCCCCATCTAAATAAGGATATAAATAAATGTTAGAGAAAACCGAAGGGACAATTCAGAATGGACAATCCAGAGAATCTGGCAACATTGGTTACACTATGCGAAAACAAAACAAAAAAAGAATTAAAAAGGGGAAAAAACAGAACACAACACATATGCTGGACAACACTATTCGCAAACAAACACAAATAAAGTAAATAAGACATGAGCCCTCTAGATTAACAAATAAAGAATTCTATAATCTATACAAAGCACAAAAGTTCACTCTTACTTAGCAAAAAATCATTAGGATTTTCTAATGTATGTCGTTTGATTTTTTTGCTTACATTTTTATTTATCTTATGATTCACTGACGTCAATCTTGTTTGTTTGTATTTTTTTTTTATATTTTCTGGCGATACACCAACATCTAACAATAACCCGTTTGGGGTCAATGTCATGTAACCTTCCATTTATCTTTGATCGTCCAATCATACGCATGAGAGCTAAATATTTTGATCATTCGGATAACAGGTACTCGATTGAAAAAAAAGAAAGACATCGTTGATTGGTGAATTGAAAATATGAACCCTGACTGGCCCCAAAACGAGATGTTGTTAGATGTTAGTGTATAGCCAGAAATAAAACAATTAAAAAAAAAAATATACAACAAACATCTAATTTATTCTGTCCTATTATGTGTTGTTATGTTCTGAGTTCCGTGTTGTGATGTCCGTTACGATTTCCGCATAAAACGATGTTCGGTTTGTCTTTACCTCCAGTTGTCTGTAGGAGGGCTCATGTCATATTTACGTTAATTGTGTTTGTTTGGGTATAGTGGTGTCCAACACACCATTGCGTTTTTCTTCGTCTTGTTGTCAGTTTCTCTGGATTGTCCTTTTTTTTTAATTTACCCTTCGGTATTCTGAAACGTTTATTTAATTAGATTGTACTAGAAAGACATTCGGTTATGGGTCAGGTAAGCTTTCATTTATATTTGGAAGCTATCAACCCTGTTTTTAAATATTACTACACTGTTCAAAATATATCAGCACGTAACTGGTTGATCACTTGAACTGTGACCTATCTCTCTTTCTAATAACGAATATATTTAAATGTTAATGTAGGGTTAGGGTTATGGTGTTTAGCGCCACTTTCAACAATATATCAGTTTGCATCGTGGCGGTTAAATGTTAATTTGTTCCTTAAGTATAAATAAGTTTAAAACGATGCAACAAGAGGTGAATGAAAGGGAGATTATAATTGTCATCTTGATATACAAACTCTTCCACAGAGCTATCGGCTCTTACACTCACTCGACTGGTTCCGTTCCTCCACGAGAGCAGCGGATTCACCAGATGTTTGTCGATTGTCCTTACACTCCATTATACATTTAACTCTGCCAACGTATCATCTTTTACAAGCAGGGCCGGTCTTAGGAGGTGCGGGGGCCAATGGCTGTTTTCTGTAAAGCTTGCGGAGTGTTGTTGTGTGTGTTTAAACAGCTACGAGTACGCGCGGGGCCCAATTGGCTCAAGGTCGGCCCTGCTTATAAGATTTTGGTAAAACTAAATTCACCGAAACGAATTTCGGAATAATGTAGGTAAATATTTGTTAAACATTTACCTATTTATCTTTTACTTATTATCACGAATTTCAATGATTTGCAGGCTGTTTTAGCCATTATTTCGTTAAAGAGCCCATGCAATAGCTGGAACAGAATCGTATCCGCATCGGTTAATTTCATATTTTATTTTGATATTTCATGCTCTAAAATCTTAATTATTTGAGACATTGACAAAACTCGAATGATTACTGCGCCCTCTATCGACAATCGTCTCACAATGTAGCGATCATATGAGTAGGAAAATAACCACTAGATTATTCGGGTCAACATTGGGAGAGTGTAATGGGAGTACAAGCAATGGTAACTCTGTGTCAGAGATGGCTTTATACTTGATTTTGATTTTTATTGTGTTTAACGCCACTTTCAGCAATATTTCAGCTATATCATGGCGACCAGTTTTAGTGGTGGAAGAAGCCGGAGTACCCGGAATGAACCACCGACCATGGGAAGCAACTGGTAAACTTTATCACGTGCACCCTTTTTTAATTACTCGAATTAAGACAATTCTATGTTGAAGCAATATATAAAAATATCTCTCAAACAAATCCGTATTTGTTTATTTTCACTGGAATTTTAATAAAAAAAATGTTTCTATCGATTTCATGAAGCTGTTGCTTACTAATTCATTCGCCTGTTTTAACAGACGTTTTTTCTTCATCGGTCAAAATATGAAATATTTCCTGAAAAGTAAAACTTTGACTACTGGTAAATACCACACATTTTTTGGTTTAAAATAATACATACCATTTGACAGTTCATTGAATGATCAATGTTTGATGTCATGTGAATGTCAGCTCTCCATGACTTGGTTAACTGTTCAGAATATCTCTGTCACAAATGACCATAGATATGCTCCGCTTTTTTGTAAGCACTTCCCGGTCATTTCCCCATTCATGACTTACCACCGGCATTTTAACTAGAGTAACACAAAGGATGCCAGGAGTGGAGCAGGAACTGCCAACCCTTCCGGAGCACCTGAGCTTACTCCCGGTTTTTAGTGTTGTTCGTGTTACTTGATCTGTAGTTTTCTGTGTATTGGTTTGTAGATCGTTATTTGTTCCTTTTCCATTTTTTCTTTTGGCTATTGTGTCGTCTGTCCTTCTTGGATTTACGAATTCTGATTACCTCTTTGGAATCTTCAAATTCTTCTTCATATTAATCGTTTTATGAATATACTCGATCTTTAGTTTTATGTGTACGTTTTTTTAGATCGTTGTTTGTCCTTCTGTTCTTTTTCATTTGGCTGTTCTTCTATTTACGGATTCTGATTACCTCTGCCCCCCTCAGACGAATTGGATAAAAATATTCAGCGAACGTCGCATTTTCTACATTTAAGTCATTGAAACGGATACAGCCACTTCCGGTCCGGTCTAAATTGATTTCAAATGTCAGTAATTTGGAGTTGAACATATTTTTATAATCTGCATTGGAACAATTATCTGTATTTTAAAAGCTTACTTTACATTTGAGAGGAGATGATCATGATGGCATTGTTACACATGGCCGGTCTAGAGAATTCCGAATGCATAATAAAAATTCAGCGCAAACGGAAGTGGCTGTATCCGTTTCAATGATTTAAAAGTAGAAAATGCGACGTTCGCTGAATATTTGTGTTCAATTCGTCTGAGGGAGGCCCGGTAGGTATATTTAAATGTGGCAGTCGAAAAGAAAAATATCTCGGGAGTGTAGCGATATAATTGGGTCAGCGAAAGGATCACAAATAAGCGAAAAATATTGAGGCGAAGTGGGGAAGGGGAAAAGGGCAGATGTTTACCTTGAAGTAAGGAAGAGGAGGGGGCATATATTTTTTGAATGAAACAAGTGCCTGTGCCCAAAACTGGTGTAATATTACTTTAAGTCTAAATTTGTTTTGACTTCGATGTTTCATTTAAAAGCGTAATAAGGACTAAGACATGCTTAGGGCCAAAACTAATCTTGCGTGGTGTAAATGTTTAGAGACTAAAAGTTATTTCCGCTTCCTATGCTGATCGGACAAATTCATGTGCGTTCGTTGCTTTCCACTTCGATCTTCACTTCGATTTCTGTCTGTCGTCGGGTCCGGATATAAATAAATACCAACGTGAAACGTAATATACACTCACCACTAATTGTATGTGAACTTACACCCTTTGAAAGATTAATTAATTTGTTCATAGCGTATAATTTAGTTAACATCACAATTGTTGGTGATATTACTATTTTTAGAAGTCTACCTTTCAAGAATATTTGAATGGTATTTCAAGACCCTGCTCCTATTATTTGTTAATTTCTACTTTACTGGGGGGACGTTATGGCCGTGATTGTATGGTTGTCAATCAGTGCCTATCATCACTGATGTTGTAGGTTCGAATCTCGATCAGGGCGAGGGGAACAACATTATGTGATAAAGTTTGTCAGTGACTTGCGGCAGGTTGGTGATTTTCTCCGGGTACTCCGGTTTCCTCCGCCAATAAAACTGATCGCCATGATATAACTGAAATATTGTTGAAAGTGGCGTTAAGCACCATAAAACAAACAAAGCAGAAAAAAAAAACCAAAACAAATACTACTTTACTGTCTATTGGTTAATACATCGGCAAGCTTTGTTTTTGGAAAAATTATAATTGTTAGAAATAAGATGTTTCGGGCTAAGCTTGTGTAATATAAATGATTAAAGATTCAAAGTAGAACAATGGTATGCTTGGGGATTAGCATGTTTAATGTGGATATGTAAATTATAAACATGATTAGGACTAATGCAGGTCTAGGGCTAAACTTGTTTGATATAGATGTGTAAATTATAAACATGATTAGGACTAATGCAGGTCTAGGGCTAAACTTGTTTGATATAGATGTGTAAATTATAAATATGATTAGGACTAATGCATGTCTAGGGCTAAACTTGTTTGATATAGATGTGTAAATTATAAACATGATTAGGACTAATGCAGGTCTAGGGCTAAACTTGTTTGATATAGATGTGTAAATTATAAACATGATTAGGACTAATGCAGGTCTAGGGCTAAACTTGTTTGATATAGATGTGTAAATTATAAACATGATTAGGACTAATGCAGGTCTAGGGCTAAACTTGTTTGATATAGATGTGTAAATTATAAACATGATTAGGACTAATGCAGGTCTAGGGCTAAACTTGTTTGATATAGATGTGTAAATTATAAACATGATTAGGACTAATGCAGGTCTAGGGCTAAACTTGTTTGATATAGATGTGTAAATTATAAACATGATTAGGACTAATGCAGGTCTAGGGCTAAACTTGTTTGATATAGATGTGTAAATTATAAACATGATTAGGACTAATGCAGGTCTAGGGCTAAGCTTGTTTGATATAGATGTGTAAATTATAAACATGATTAGGACTAATGCAGGTCTAGGGCTAAACTTGTTTGATATAGATGTGTAAATTATAAACATGATTAGGACTAATGCAGGTCTAGGGCTAAACTTGTTTGATATAGATGTGTAAATTATAAATATGATTAGGACTAATGCATGTCTAGGGCTAAACTTGTTTGATATAGATGTGTAAATAATAAATATGATTAGGACTAATGCATGTCTAGGGCTAAACTTGTTTGATATAGATGTGTAAATTATAAACATGATTAGGACTAATGCAGGTCTAGGGCTAAGCTTGTTTGATATAGATGTGTAAATTATAAACATGATTAGGACTAATGCAGGTCTAGGGCTAAACTTGTTTGATATAGATGTGTAAATTATAAACATGATTAGGACTAATGCAGGTCTAGGGCTAAGCTTGTTTGATATAGATGTGTAAATTATAAACATGATTAGGACTAATGCAGGTCTAGGGCTAAGCTTGTTTGATATAGATGTGTAAATTATAAACATGATTAGGGCTAATGCATGTCTAGGACTAAACTTGTTTGATATAGATGTGTAAATTATAAACATGATTAGGACTAATGCAGGTCTAGGGCTAAACTTGTTTGATATAGATGTGTAAATTATAAACATGATTAGGACTAATGCAGGTCTAGGGCTAAACTTGTTTGATATAGATGTGTAAATTATAAACATGATTAGGGCTAATGCATGTCTAGGGCTAAACTTGTTTGATACAGATGTGTAAATTATAAACATGATTAGGGCTAATGCATGTCTAGGACTAAACTTGTTTGATATAGATGTGTAAATTATAAACATGATTAGGACTAATGCAGGTCTAGGGCTAAACTTGTTTGATATAGATGTGTAAATTATAAACATGATTAGGACTAATGCATGTCTAGGGCTAAACTTGTTTGATATAGATGTGTAAATTATAAACATGATTAGGACTAATGCATGTCTAGGGCTAAACTTGTTTGATATAGATGTGTAAATTATAAACATGATTAGGACTAATGCAGGTCTAGGGCTAAACTTGTTTGATATAGATGTGTAAATTATAAACATGATTAGGACTAATGCAGGTCTAGGGCTAAACTTGTTTGATATAGATGTGTAAATTATAAACATGATTAGGACTAATGCAGGTCTAGGGCTAAACTTGTTTGATATAGATGTGTAAATTATAAACATGATTAGGACTAATGCAGGTCTAGGGCTAAACTTGTTTGATACAGATGTGTAAATTATAAACATGATTAGGGCTAATGCATGTCTAGGACTAAACTTGTTTGATATAGATGTGTAAATTATAAACATGATTAGGGCTAATGCATGTCTAGAGCTAAACTTGTTTGATACAGATGTGTAAATTATAAACATGATTAGGGCTAATGCATGTCTAGGACTAAACTTGTTTGATATAGATGTGTAAATTATAAACATGATTAGGACTAATGCAGGTCTAGGGCTAAACTTGTTTGATATAGATGTGTAAATTATAAACATGATTAGGGCTAATGCATGTCTAGGGCTAAACTTGTTTGATATAGATGTGTAAATTATAAACATGATTAGGGCTAATGCATGTCTAGGGCTAAACTTGTTTGATACAGATGTGTAAATTATAAACATGATTAGGGCTAATGCAGGTCTAGGGCTAAACTTGTTTGATATAGATGTGTAAATTATAAACATGATTAGTGCTAATGCATGTCTAGGGCTAAACTTGTTTGATATAGATATGTAAATTATAAACATGATTAGGACTAATGCATGTCTAGGACTAAACTTGTTTGATACAGATGTGTAAATTATAAACATGATTAGGACTAATGCAGGTCTAGGGCTAAACTTGTTTGATATAGATGTGTAAATTATAAACATGATTAGGGCTAATGCATGTCTAGGGCTAAACTTGTTTGATACAGATGTGTAAATTATAAACATGATTAGGGCTAATGCATGTCTAGGACTAAACTTGTTTGATATAGATGTGTAAATTATAAACATGATTAGGACTAATGCAGGTCTAGGGCTAAACTTGTTTGATATAGATGTGTAAATTATAAACATGATTAGGGCTAATGCATGTCAAGGGCTAAACTTGTTTGATGTGTGATCTAGATGTTAAACTTCTAAACGACATGTAATATTTATTCCACGGTTGTTCCGGTTAAACAATCCAACACGTGGTATAAATAATTTGCATTATTATACCTCACTAACTTCTCATTGGCTTAAATTAAATCATATGAACTGAAACAATTTTAATGTTTTGTGAAAATTAACCCAAACGGGAAACAACTAGTTGTTTACCGGGTAATAACCCTATTGTTTCCCGGTAAACAACCCATTGCGTGCCTCAAAAGGGAAACAATTCTTTCAAAAATTTCATAAGATTTCAAAATTTTCATAAAATTTCAAAATTCTAAAATCAATAAAAAAAAAGAAAAATTAAAGTTAAAAATTTTCAAACAATTTCAATATTTCAAAAATTTCAAAAAAAATTCAAAATTTTCATAAGATATCAAAATTTTTAGAAAATTTTGAATTTTCAAAATTTTCAAAAAGTTACAACAATTTCAGTCTTCATAAAATTTCAAAATTTTAATATTTAAATAATAATATTGAAAAATGATAAAACAATTATGGCCTACCATTTCGGCCAATACTATTGCCTTCTTCAAATAGAATGAAGATTACCTAAAATTGGAATTGACTGGTTAATTAAAGTATTAAGAAATGGGTGTTTTCATAATGGACCGGTTATATGTCCAAGGTTAGTCATAATGGTTCAAGGAAGGTTGTATTGGCCCGAGGCAATTTTTGAAGTTATTAAACACACATTTTAAATCTGTTGAAAATATTACTGATGACCGGTTTGTGCCCTATATCACTGGTTGTGTTGTGAACTTTAATATAAACATGAAATAGTTTAACATTTGTTAAAAATTTGTCAAAAGTTATTAAACACACATTTTGCTTAAATACATATATTTATTTAAATGCCCAATCCTTTGGTCTGTTATTCGGTAAAATAAAACAGTTATTGCCTTCAAATGATTGTAAACATCAGAATTGCTAACCCTCAAGGGGTTGTTTCCCTCGGGCTAAAGCCCTCGGGAAAACAACCCCCATCAGGTTAACAATTCTGGATGTTTAATCAGGTTAACAATTCTGGATGTTTACATCCATTGAAGGCAATAATTGCTTAATATCACATTTAAGTCGTTGATTATTACACGGCTCTCTAAGAGTAATAAAACTGCAGTCCATATTTTATGTGTGCAACATCTCATGTCTGTGTGTATTGTTTCATAGTTATTAACTGTTGTATATATTCTGGTATACAAACCATAAAAAGATCAAAGGAAAACAATGTATTCATGTTACATGTTTAGATTATTTACACAAATCTTGTAAATGAAATATAAGGTTCCATTTCAACATTTAAAATCATTATTCAAATCTTTCATTTTTTTAAATTTTTTCAGTGTGTGATACAGATTATTATAACCCAGGTTTCCATGGCTATCATGTTGATAAGGGATATAGTGGTTATAATGGCTACGGTTACAAGAAAGGCAAAGGAGAAAAGGGAATGAAAGGTTTGTATTGTTTTCTTATCTTCTTCTTATACAGTTTGACTCATGAAAGTGAGGTAACAAAGTAATGGCCGAATCACTATCCAGGCGGCAAACGACGACATTTCAATGCTTTGAAACGTCACAACGTCTGCTTGTCAAACAGTTCAACGTATAAACGGAATTAACAAAATAATGACCGAATCACTACTCAGCCTACACATAACGTCATTATAACGTTGAAAAAGGTCACCGCGTTTATCCTGTCACACAGTTTGACTCATGAAAGGAGGTTACAAAGTTATGTCAGAATCAATATACAGGCGGCAAGCAACGTCATTTCAATGTTTTATAACGTCACAACGTCTGCTTGTCAAACAGTTCGACGTATAAACGGAATTAACAAAATAATGACCGAATCACTACTAAGCCGACACATAAAGTCATTTATAACGTTGATAAAGGTCACAGCAGTTTTCCTGTCACATAGTTTGACTCATGAAAGGAGGTCACAAAGTAATGGTCGAAACACAACCCAGGTGACAAACAACGTCATTTTAATGCTTTATAACGTCACAACGTCTTATTGTCACACGTTCCGACGTTTAAACAGAATTCACAAAATAATATCCGACGCGTTTTTGGAATAACCTTCAAGTCGAAAGATTGGAAAGCCAGATAATTAAGAACAATTGGGATCAAGAAAACCAAAGGACCTGAACAGGATAGTCAAAATCAGCTACGGTTACCTTAACTTGAGTGAGGAGAAACATCAGTTACGGTTACCTTAGCTTGAGTGAGGAGAAACATCAGCTACGGTTACCTTAGCCTGAGTGAGGAGAAACATCAGCTACGGTTACGTTAGCCTGAGTGAGGAGAAACATCAGCTACGGTTACCTTAGCCTGAGTGAGGAGAAACATCAGCTACGGTTACCTTAGCCTGAGTGAGGAGAAACATCAGCTACGGTTACCTTAGCTTGAGTGAGGAGAAACATCAGCTACGGTTACCTTAGCTTGAGTGAGGAGAAACATCAGCTACGGTTACCTTAGCCTGAGTGAGGAGAAACATCTGCTACGGTTACCTTAGCCTGAGTGAGGAGAAACATCAGCTATGGTTACGTTAACCTGAGTGAGGAGAAACATCAGCTACGGTTACCTTAGCCTGAGTGAGGAGAAACATCAGCTACGGTTACCTTAGCCTGAGTGAGGAGAAACATCAGCTACGGTTACCTTAGCTTGAGTGAGGAGAAACATCAGCTACGGTTACCTTAGCTTGAGTGAGGAGAAACATCAGCTACGGTTACCTTAGCTTGAGTGAGGAGAAACATCAGTTACGGTTACCTTAACTTGAGTGAGGAGAAACATCAGCTACGGTTACCTTAGCTTGAGTGAGGAGAAACATCAGCTACGGTTACGTTAGCCTGAGTGAGGAGAAACATCAGCTACGGTTACGTTAGCCTGAGTGAGGAGAAACATCCGCTACGGTTACCTTAGTCTGAGTGAGGAGAAACATCAGCTACGGTTACGTTAGCCTGAGTGAAGAGAAACATCAGCTACGGTTACGTTAGCTTGAGTGAGGAGAAACCTCAGCTATGGTTACCTTAGCCTGAGTGAGGAGAAACATCAGCTACGGTTACCTTAGCTTGAGTGAGGAGAAACATCAGCTACGGTTACCTTAACCTGAGTGAGGAGAAACCTCAGCTACGGTTACCTTAGCTTGAGTGAGGAGAAACATCAGTTACGGTTACCTTAGCCTGAGTGAGGAGAAACATCAGCTACGGTTACCTTAGCCTGAGTGAGGAGAAACATCAGCTACGGTTACCTTAGCCTGAGGGAGGAGAAACATCAGCTACGGTTACCTTAGCCTGAGTGAGGAGAAACATCCGCTACGGTTACCTTAGCTTGAGTGAAGAGAAACATCAGTTACGGTTACCTTAGCCTCAGTGAGGAGAAACATCAGCTACGGTTACCTTAGCCTGAGTGAGGAGAAACATCAGCTACGGTTACCTTAGCTTGAGTGAGGAGAAACATCAGTTACGGTTACCTTAGCTTGAGTGAGGAGAAACATCAGCTACGGTTACCTTAGCCTGAGTGAAGAGAAACATCAGCTACGGTTACGTTAGCCTGAGTGCGGAGAAACATCAGCTACGGTTACGTTAGCCTGAGTGAGGAGAAGCATCAGCTACGGTTACCTTAGCTTGAGTGAGGAGAAACATCAGCTACGGTTACGTTAGCTTGAGTGAAGAGAAACATCAGCTACGGTTACCTTAGCTTGAGTGAGGAGAAACATCAGCTACGGTTACGTTAGCCTGAGTGAGGAGAAACATCAGCTACCGTTACGTTAGCCTGAATGAGGAGAAACATCAGCCACGGTTACGTTAGCTTGAGTGAGGAGAAACATCAGCTACGGTTACCTTAGCCTGAGTGAGGAGAAACATCAGCTACGGTTACGTTAGCCTGAGTGAGGAGAAACATCAGCTACGGTTACCTTAGCCTGAGTGAGGAGAAACATCAGCTACGGTTACGTTAGCTTGAGTGAGGAGAAACATCAGCTACGGTTACCTTAGCTTGAGTGAGGAGAAACATCAGCTACGGCTACGTTAGCCTGAGTGAGGAGAAACATCAGCTACGGTTACCTTAGCCTGAGTGAGGAGAAACACCAGCTACGGTTACCTTAGCCTGAGTGAGGAGAAACATCAGCTACGGTTACGTTAGCCTGAGTGAGGAGAAACATCTGCTACGGTTACGTTAGCTTGAGTGAGGAGAAACATCAGCTACGGTTACGTTAGCTTGAGTGAGGAGAAACATCAACTACGGTTACCTTAGCTTGAGTGAGGAGAAACATCAGCTACGGTTACGTTAGCCTGAGTGAGGAGACACATAAGCTACGGTTACGTTAGCCTGAGTGAGGAGAAACATCAGCTACGGTTACGTTAGCTTGAGTGAGGAGAAACATCAACTACGGTTACCTTAGCTTGAGTGAGGAGAAACATCAGCTACGGTTACGTTAGCCTGAGTGAGGAGACACATAAGCTACGGTTACGTTAGCCTGAGTGAGGAGAAACATCAGCTACGGTTACGTTAGCCTGAGTGAGGAGAAACATCCGCTACGGTTACCTTAGTCTGAGTGAGGAGAAACATCAGCTACGGTTACGTTAGCTTGAGTGAGGAGAAACATCAGCTACGGTTACCTTAGCCTGAGTGAGGAGAAACATCAGCTACGGTTACCTTAGCCTGAGTTAGGAGAAACATCAGCTACGGTTACGTTAGCTTGAGTGAGGAGAAACATCAGCTACGGTTACCTTAGCCTGAGTGAGGAGAAACATCAGCTACGGTTACGTTAGCTTGAGTGAGGAGAAACATCAGCTACGGTTACGTTAGCTTGAGTGAGGAGAAAAATCAGTTACGGTTACGTTAGCTTGAGTGAGGAGAAACATCAGCTACGGTTACTTTAGCCTGAGTGAGGAGAAACATCAGCTACGGTTACCTTAGCTTGAGTTAGGAGAAACATCAGCTACGGTTACGTTAGCTTGAGTGAGGAGAAACATCAGCTACGGTTACGTTAGCTTGAGTGAGGAGAAACATCAGCTACGGTTACCTTAGCCTGAGTGAGGAGAAACATCAGCTACGGTTACCTTAGCCTGAGTGAGGAGAAACATTAGCTACGGTTACGTTAGCTTGAGTGAGGAGAAACATCAGCTACGGTTACCTTAGCCTGAGTGAGGAGAAACATCAGCTACGGTTACCTTAGCTTGAGTGAGGAGAAACATCAGCTACGGTTACCTTAGCATGAGTGAGCAGAAACTTATTTTAATAATTAAATGAAAAACAAAAAATATCACACCTTCGGAACAGTTCCGAAAGACAAAAGAAAAATTGATACCTCTAACACACAAATAAATGATCGCTTACTTTCCTGTTTTGGTACAGGCACTTTGATAATAGAAAATGGCGGGGTTAAACCAGTTTTAGATTATGTGAACCTCCCACCCCTCTTAATGACATGTAAATCTCAATAATAAATATGACAATTTGATACAAGGTAAAATTATCATGGTAGCCTTTATTCAGGATTAATACATGACAACAAAACTTGAAATTTAACTTATATTTTAGGAGAAAAAGGAGATGTTGGCGACAAAGGACCACAAGGAGATAAAGGTGCACCAGGCTACAAAGGACCAATAGGCGACAAGGGCACACCAGGGAACAAAGGTGGAATGGGTGATAAAGGCCTACCTGGGTTCAAAGGTGTACCTGGTAATAAGGGAATGACAGGAAATAAAGGTTCAATTGGAGATAAAGGTCCAACTGGTGATAAGGGAATGATAGGACCTAATGGAATGAAAGGACAAAAAGGCACACCGGGCGATAAAGGAGCAGCAGGGAATAAAGGAGAGGCAGGTGATAAAGGAGGTACAGGTGATACAGGAATGAAAGGACCTCAAGGAATGAAGGGACCTGCAGGAAATAAAGGAGTCAAGGGTGATAAGGGGACACCTGGAATGGCAGGGACACAAGGGTCTAAAGGGGAACCAGGAATAAAAGGTGTAAACGGAGCTACTGGTGATAAAGGTGCCCCAGGGGATAAAGGAGGAGATGGTGATGATGGCGATGATGGTGCTAAGGGAGCGACAGGGGATAAAGGACCTGTTGGTAATAAAGGAATGACAGGGAACAAAGGAACAAAAGGTGACACAGGAATGAAAGGGTACAAAGGAGCAATTGGTGACAAAGGAGCATTAGGAGATAAAGGAGCAGCTGGCGATAAGGGTGTTCAAGGTATGTTACATGAATATATATGTATACATTTATCTCTGTGTGTGTGCTCTATAACCTCTATAAATAGAACGCAATTAATGTCTTTCGTATATTTGAATAAAACCAATATTCGTAAAATGAAATCGTAAGTAGAAGTAGGTGTTCAAAGTTGGTAAACCGCTCATTAATAGTGCACTATATTCGTCCAATATTTCATATTTCGGAATAATGTTCTAATCCGCTATGAGTATGTCAGATTGTACTATTATCTAGAGAATGAGAATGTCAGATTGTACTATTATATATAGAATGAGTATGTCAGATTGTACTATTATATATAGAATGAGTATGTCAGATTGTACTATTATATATAGAATGAGTATGTCAGATTGTACTATTATATATAGAATGAGTATGTCAGATTGTACTATTATATATAGAATGAGTATGTCAGATTGTACTATTATAGCATTAACAACATGTAAGGTAACGAAATCGGAAACGGAAATGTTGTTGTTAGTATCTTATTCGTTATAGCTATCTTAGACATGTTTAAAGAGTAGATACTAGTGTCGGTTTCGGTAGGCTTGTTCAGTTTACAATACAGACATTAGCTTAAGGTTTTGGAAGGCTTGTTCAGTTTACAATACAGATAATAGCTTAAGATTTCGGTAGACTTGTTCAGTTTACAATGTAGATACTAGTTTAAGGTTTCGGTAGGCTTGTTCTGTTTACAATACAGATATTAGCCTAAGGTTTCGGTAGGCTTGTTCAGTTTACAATACAGATATTAGCTTAAGGTTTCGGTAGGCTTGTTCAGTTTACAATACAGATATTAGCTTAAGGTTTCGGTAGGCTTGTTCAGTTTACAATACAGATATTAGTTTAATGTTTCGGTAGACTTGTTCAGTTAACAATACAGATATTAGCTTAAGGTTTCGGTAGGCTTGTTCAGTTTACAATACAGATATTAGCTTAAGGTTTCGGTAGGCTTGTTCAGTTTACAATACAGGTATTAGTTTAATGTTTCGGTAGGCTTGTTCAGTTTACAATACAGATATTAGCTTAAGGTTTCGGTAGGCTTGTTCAGTTTACAATACAGATATTAGCTTAAGGTTTCGGTAGGCTTGTTCAGTTTACAATACAGATATTAGCTTAAGGTTTCGGTAGGCTTGTTCAGTTTACAATACAGATATTAGCTTAAGGTTTTGGTAGGCTTGTTCAGTTTACAATACAGATATTAGCTTAAGGTTTCGGTAGGCTTGTTCAGTTTACAATACAGGTATTAGCTTAAGGTTTCGGTAGGCTTGTTCAGTTTACAATACAGATATTAGTTTAAGGTTTCGGTAGGCTTGTTCAGTTTACAATACAGATATTAACTTAAGGTTTCGGTAGGCTTGTTCAGTTTACAATACAGGTATTAGTTTAAGGTTTCGGTAGGCTTGTTCAGTTTACAATACAGATATTAACTTAAGGTTTCGGTAGGCTTGTTCAGTTTACAATACAGGTATTAGTTTAAGGTTTCGGTAGGCTTGTTCAGTTTACAATACAGATATTAGCTTAAGGTTTCGGTAGGCTTGTTCAGTTTACAATACAGGTATTAGTTTAAGGTTTCGGTAGGCTTGTTCAGTTTACAATACAGATATTAACTTAAGGTTTCGGTAGGCTTGTTCAGTTTACAATGTAGATACTAGCTTATGGTTTCGGTAGGCTTGTTCAGTTTACAATACAGGTATTAGCTTAAGGTTTCGGTAGGCTTGTTCAGTTTACAATACAGATATTAACTTAAGGTTTCGGTAGGCTTGTTCAGTTTACAATGTAGATACTAACTTAAAGTTTCGGTAGACTTGTTCAGTTTACAATGTAGATACTAGTTTAAGGTTTCGGTAGGCTTGTTCTGTTTACAATACAGATATTAGCTTAAGGTTTCGGTAGGCTTGTTCAGTTTACAATACAGATATTAGCTTAAGGTTTCGGTAGGCTTGTTCAGTTTACAATACAGATATTAGCTTAAGGTTTCGGTAGGCTTGTTCAGTTTACAATACAGATATTAGCTTAAGGTTTCGGTAGGTTTGTTCTGTTTACAATACATATATTAGCTTAAGGTTTCGGAAGGCTTGTTCAGTTTACAATACAGATATTAGCTTAAAGTTTCGGTAGGCTTGTTCAGTTTACAATACAGATATTAACTTAAGGTTTTGGTAACTTGTTCAGTTTACAATACAGATATTAGCTTAAGGTTTCGGTAGGCTTGTTCGGTTTACAATGTAGATACTAACTTAAGGTTTCGGTAGACTTGTTCAGTTTACAATACAGATATTAGCTTAAGGTTTCGGTAGGCTTGATCAGTTTACAATACAGATATTAGCTTAAGGTTTCGGTAGGCTTGTTCAGTTTACAATACAGATATTAGCTTAAGGTTTCGGAAGGCTTGTTCAGTTTACAATACAGATATTAGCTTAATGTTTCGGTAGGTTTGTTCAGTTTACAGTACAGATATTAGCTTAAGGTTTCGGTAGGCTTGTTCAGTTTACAATACAGATATTAGCTTAAGGTTTCGGTAGGCTTGTTCAGTTTACAATACATATATTAGCTTAAGGTTTCGGTAGGCTTGTTCAGTTTACAATACAGATATTAGCTTAAGGTTTCGGTAGGCTTGTTTAGTTTACAATGTAGATACTAGCTTAAGGTTTCGGTAGACTTGTTCAGTTTACAATACAGATATTAGCTTAAGGTTTCGGTAGGCTTGTTCAGTTTACAATACAGATATTAGCTTAAGGTTTCGGTAGGCTTGTTCAGTTTACAATACAGATATTAACTTAAGGTTTCGGTAGGCTTGTTCAGTTTACAATACAGATATTAGCTTAAGGTTTCGGTAGGCTTGTTCAGTTTACAATACAGATGTTAGCTTAAGGTTTCGGTATGCTTGTTCAGTTTACAATGTAGATACTAACTTAAGGTTTCGGTAGGCTTGTTCAGTTTACAATACAGATATTAGCTTAAGGTTTCGGTAGGCTTGTTCAGTTTACAATACAGATATTAGCTTAAGGTTTCGGTAGGCTTGTTCAGTTTACAATGTAGATACTAACCTAAGGTTTCGGTAGGCTTGTTCAGTTTACAATACAGATATTAGCCTAAGGTTTCGGTAGGCTTGTTCAGTTTACAATACAGATATTAGCTTAAGGTTTTGGTAGGCTTGTTCAATTTACAATACAGATATTAGCTTAAGGTTTCGGTAGGCTTGTTCAGTTTACAGTACAGATATTAGTTTAAGGTTTCGGTAGGCTTGTTCTGTTTACAATACATATATTAGTTTAAGGTTTCGGTAGGCTTGTTCAGTTTACAATACAGATATTAGCTTAAGGTTTTGGTATGCTTGTTCAGTTTACAGTACAGATATTAGTTTAAGGTTTCGGTAGGCTTGTTCTGTTTACAATACAGATATTAGTTTTAGGTTTCGGTAGGCTTGTTCAGTTTACAATACAGATATTAGCTTAAGGTTTCGGTAGGCTTGTTCAGTTTACAATACAGATATTAACTTAAGGTTTTGGTATGCTTGTTCAGTTTACAATACAGATATTAGTTTAAGGTTTCGTTAGGCTTGTTTAGTTTACAATACAGATATTAACTTAAGGTTTCGGTAGGCTTGTTCAGTTTACAATACAGATATTAGCTTAAGGTTTCGGTAACTTGTTCAGTTTACAATACAGATATTAGCTTAAGGTTTCGGTAGGCTTGTTCAGTTTACAATGTAGATACTAACTTAAGGTTTCGGTAGACTTGTTCAGTTTACAATACAGATATTAGCTTAAGGTTTCGGTAGGCTTGTTCAGTTTACAATACAGATATTAGCTTAAGGTTTCGGTAGGCTTGTTCAGTTTACAATACAGATATTAGTTTAAGGTTTCGGTAGGCTTTTTCAGTTTACAATACATATATTAGCTTAAGGTTTTGGTATGCTTGTTCAGTTTACAATACAGATATTAGTTTAACGTTTCGGTAGGCTTGTTCAGTTTACAATACAGATATTAACTTAAGGTTTCGGTAGGCTTGTTCAGTTTACAATACAGATATTAGTTTAAGGTTTCGGTAGGCTTGTTCAGTTTACAATGTAGATACTAACTTAAGGTTTCGGTAGACTTGTTCAGTTTACAATGTAGATACTAGATTAAGGTTTCGGTAGGCTTTTTCAGTTTACAATACATATATTAGCTTAAGGTTTCGGTAGACTTGTTCAGTTTACAATACAGATATTAGCTTAAGGTTTCGGTAGGCTTGCTCAGTTTACAATACAGATATTAGCTTAAGGTTTCGGTAGGCTTGTTCAGTTTACAATACAGATATTAGCTTAAGGTTTCGGTAGGCGTGTACAGTTTACAATACAGATATTAGCTTAAGGTTTTGGTAGGCTTGTTCAGTTTACAATACATATATTAGTTTAAGGTTTCGGTAGGCTTGTTCAGTTTACAATACATATATTAGTTTAAGGTTTCGGTAGGCTTGTTCAGTTTACAATACAGATATTAGCTTAAGGTTTCGGTAGGCTTGTTCAGTTTACAATACAGATATTAGTTTAAGGTTTCGGTAGGCTTGTTCAGTTTACAATACAGATATTAGCTTAAGGTTTCGGTAGGCTTGTTCAGTTTACAATGTAGATACTAACTTAAGGTTTCGGTAGACTTGTTCAGTTTACAATGTAGATACTAGATTGAGGTTTCGGTAGACTTTTTCAGTTTACAATACATATATTAGCTTAAGGTTTCGGTAGGCTTGTTCAGTTTACAATACAGATATTAGCTTAAGGTTTCGGTAGGCTTGTTCAGTTTACAATACAGATATTAGCTTAAGGTTTCGGTAGGCTTGTTCAGTTTACAATACAGATATTAGCTTAAAGTTTCGGTAGGCTTGTTCAGTTTACAATACAGATAATAGCTTAAGGTTTTGGTAGGCTTGTTCAGTTTACAATACATATATTAGTTTAAGGTTTCGGTAGGCTTGTTCAGTTTACAATACATATATTAGTTTAAGGTTTCGGTAGGCTTGTTCAGTTTACAATACAGATATTAGCTTAAGGTTTCGGTAGGCTTGTTCAGTTTACAATACAGGTATTAGCTTAAGGTTTCGGTAGGCTTGTTCAGTTTACAATACAGGTATTAGCTTAAGGTTTCGGTAGGCTTGTTCAGTTTACAATACAGATATTAGCTTAAGGTTTTGGTAGGCTTGTTCAGTTTACAATACATATATTAGTTTAAGGTTTCGGTAGGCTTGTTCAGTTTACAATACAGATATTAGTTTAAGGTTTCGGTAGGCTTGTTCAGTTTACAATACAGATATTAGCTTAAGGTTTCGGTAGGCTTGTTCAGTTTACAATGTAGATACTAACTTAAGGTTTCGGTAGACTTGTTCAGTTTACAATATAGATACTAGCTTATGGTTTCGGTAGGCTTGTTCTGTTTACAATACAGATATTAGCTTAAGGGTTCGGTAGGCTTGCTCAATTTACAATACAGATATTAGCTTAAGGTTTCGGTAGGCGTGTTCAGTTTACAATACAGATATTAGCTTAAGGTTTCGGTAGGCTTGTTCAGTTTACAATACAGATATTAGTTTAATGTTTCGGTAGGCTTGTTCAGTTTACAATACAGATATTAGCTTAAGGTTTCGGTAGGCTTGTTCAGTTTACAATACAGGTATTAGTTTAATGTTTCGGTAGGCTTGTTCAGTTTACAATACAGATATTAGCTTAAGGTTTCGGTAGGCTTGTTTAGTTTACAATACAGATATTAGCTTAAGGTTTCGGTAGGCTTGTTCAGTTTACAATGTAGATACTAGCTTAAGGTTTCGGTAGGCTTGTTCGGTTTACAATGTAGATACTAGCTTAAGGTTTCGGTAGGCTTGTTAAGTTTACAATGTAGATACTAGCTTTGGGATTCGTTAGATTTACGTTGCCTACAATGTAGATATAAGCTTAGGGATTTCGGTTTGATTGTTCAGTTTACAGTGTAGAAATTAAACGCAGATTTTCGATAGGCCTGTTAAGTGTGCAGTGTAGATATTAGTTTCATGTTTTCGGTAGGCGTGTTCAGTCTACAGTGTAGAAATTAAACGCAGATTTTCGATAGGCGCGTTCAGTGTGCAGTGTAGATATTAGTTTCATGCTTTCGATAGCCTGTTCAGGTGTCAGCATTTATTGTTCCCAGAAAAACATAGAGTTAATGCCAATGTATATAGGTGTGTTGTTTATTTCATAATATTACAGTAACAATAATATTACTCATTGAAAAGCACGAACAAATGATAGGACAAATTACGAACATCTTAAAATTGAAATAATACACCCACAGCCATAACGACTTAAATATCTATTGACTTATTCAAAAACAGGTGAAGAGGGTCCTAAAGGCGTACAAGGAAACAAAGGAGAGAATGGATTAATGGGAGATAAAGGGACACAGGGTGATAAAGGAGTGATAGGCGATAAGGGACCACAGGGAAATAAAGGAGTGACAGGAAACAAAGGAATGGTAGGTGACAAGGGAACAGTAGGAGACAAGGGAACAACAGGCGATACAGGAGCGAAAGGTGTCAAAGGAATGGCAGGAAACAAGGGAACAAATGGCGATGTAGGAGACAAAGGAGCTAAAGGAGATACGGGCAATAAAGGGGCAACAGGTGACAAAGGAATGGGAGGAGACAAAGGAACAACAGGCGATACAGGAGCGAAAGGTGTCAAAGGAATGGCAGGAAACAAGGGAACAAATGGCGATGTAGGAGACAAAGGAGCTAAAGGAGATACGGGCAATAAAGGGGCAACAGGTGACAAAGGAATGGGAGGAGACAAAGGAGCAGTGGGAGATAAAGGACCAGAGGGGAACAAAGGTGGATCTGGTGACAAAGGAATGGTAGGAAATAAAGGAACAGAGGGGAACAAAGGTAGATCTGGTGACAAAGGAATGGGAGGAGACAAAGGAGAAGTGGGAGATAAAGGACCAGAGGGGAACAAAGGTAGATCTGGTGACAAAGGAATGGTAGGAGATAAAGGAACAGAGGGGAACAAAGGTAGATCTGGTGACAAAGGAATGGTAGGAGATAAAGGAACAAAGGGGAACAAAGGTAGATCTGGTGACAAAGGAATGGTAGGAGATAAAGGAACAGAGGGGAACAAAGGTAGATCTGGTGACAAAGGAATGGTAGGAGATAAAGGAACAGAGGGGAACAAAGGTAGATCTGGTGACAAAGGAATGGTAGGAAATAAAGGACCAGATGGTAAGTATTTAAGCAAAAATCTAATGAGTTTTAAAACCCAGAAACGTTGGAAATACATTAACGTTATAAAAGTGTTAAAACAAGCAACAAAAACAAATTGAAAAATAAAGAATCTAAACTTTTTTTTGCTATAAACAATTTAATTATTTCTACTTGTTGTTGTCATTAGCGTTCAATGCATAACAATAATTAACATATATACAATGAACCGATACCTGAATAAACTGGAATCTTGTATAAACCCAACTGTAAATAAAGTCCCAATATTTGTTAATTAAACATGTATAAACGGAACACGGTGTCTATTACAAACACAAAAGCTGGCCTAAAAAAGGTTCTGTTTAGACCTATTTCACTATTTAGACCTATTTCACTGTTTAGACCTATTTCACTGTTTAGACCTATTTCACTGTTTAGATCTATTTCACTGTTTAGACCTATTTCACTGTTTAGACCTATTTCACTGTTTAGACCTATTTCACTGTTTAGACCTATTTTACTGTTTAGACCTATTTCACTGTTTAGACATATTTCACTGTTTAGACCTATTTCACTATTTAGACCTATTTCACTGTTTAGACCTATTTCACTGTTTAGACCTATTTCACTGTTTAGACCTATTTCACTGTTTAGACATATTTCACTGTTTAGACATATTTCACTGTTTAAACATATTTCACTGTTTAGACATATTTCACTGTTTAGACATATTTCACTGTTTAGACCTATTTCACTGATTAGACATATTTCACTGTTTGGACCTATTTCACTGTTTAGACCTATTTCACTTTTTAGACCTATTTCACTGTTTAGACATATTTCACTGTTTAGACATATTTCACTGTTTAGACCTATTTCATTGTTTAGACCTATTTCACTGCTTAGACATATTTCACTGTTTAGACCTATTTCACTGTTTAGATATATTTCACTGTTTAGACATATTTCACTGTTTAGACATATTTCACTGTTTAGACATATTTCACTGTTTAGATATATTTCACTGTTTAGACCTATTTCACTGATTAGACATATTTCACTGTTTAGACATATTTCACTGTTTAGACCTATTTCACTGTTTAGACATATTTCACTGTTTAGACATATTTCACTGCTTAGACATATTTCACTGTATTATCAAACAACAAACAATGTTCAAACTTGTATGTTTTGAATTTATTATGATGTACAACATGCGACTCTACCGAATAGAAGCAATTTGCGAATCACAAACATGCACAACGATATTCTATATTTTCTGTTAATTGCGATTTTAAGTACAATTTCCAACATAAATGTTAAATATTAGAGACAATGGATAAAGATTGTAGTGAGATGGCAATGAATGATTAAAGTCACTTTCAACAATATTTCATTTATATCATGATGGTTCTCCTATTGTCGAGGAATTTAGGATATCCAAAGATGAACTCGCAACCGCAAGTTATAAAGTTTATAAGTTGCTAGTCCATGGTCGGTGGTTCTCTCCGAGTATTCCGGCTTCTTCCACCACTAAAGCTGGTCGCCATGATATAGCTGAAATGTTGCTGAAAGTGACGTTAAACACAAAAAAAAAACAAAGATTACCATCGACTTCCAAATAAGTCACTGACCAAAAGTATCTCCTGAGGTTGTATCGTGTAAACCTTTCCACCATTGAGAGTCGAACTGACCGACATATATACATATAACTACTATATAATTCGGGATCACGGAAGCTCTTTAAGCAAGAATTGTCATCCAAAATGAAAAAGGGTTCGCAATAATTTTTTTTAAAAATATATAAAAACGAGAAGGACATATTTCGATCATTATAATGAAATGCATAGAATGACTATTTTAGGCATTTTGTGTTTAAATCTACTTGTTATTGGTGTTAAGAAAAAGTTTGAAGATACCAAAAGGGTAATTAAAATTTGTAATTCAAAGAAGTACAAACAATACAATGACCAAATGAAAAAAAAAATATTATAAAAAGACAAACAAGAATCTACAAAGCATTACACAGAAAACTAAATATTGAGCAACACGTACCGCACAAAACAGCAGTGGGCTGAGGTGCTCCGGAAAGTAATAGGGACGTTACACTACCACACATCAACTCATTCAAGTTTTATATCATAGGTACTAGTTTTATAAGATTCGATAAGTTGCCATGACAACATGATTAATGTACATTTTGGATATCTGTATGAATGTTACAGCAAAGAATGTACTATTGTACACTATGCCGATACAATTATACATTATGTGGATAAAATTATACACTGCTGATACAATTACACACTATGTTGATACAATTATACACTATGCCGATACAATTATACATTATGTCGATAAAATTATACACTGCTGATACAATTACAGACTATGTTGATACATTTATACACTATGCCGACACAATTATACATTATACGATACAGTTATACACTATGCCGATACAATTATACATTATGTCGATAAAATTATACACTGCTGATACAATTACAGACTATGTTGATACATTTATACACTATGCCGACACAATTATACATTGTGCCGAAACAAATATACATTATACGATACAGTTATACACTATGCTGACACAATTATACATTATGCCGATACAATAATACATTATGTCGATACAATTATACGCTATGACGGTACAATTAAACATCATGCCGATACAATTATACACCATGCCGATACATTATATAATTATACACTATGCCGATACAATTATAAATTATGTCGATACAGTTATACACTATGCCGATAAAATTATACACTATACCGATACAATTATACACAATATCGATACAATTATACACAATAACGATACATTATACACTATGCTGATACAATTATACACAATAACGATACAATTATACACTATTTCTATACAATTATACAAGAAGCCGTGGTGGTCGTGATCGCATAGTAGTTTGATTTACAACTACCTATGCAATCAGTGTCTATCACCACTAAATGTGTGAGTTCGAATCCCGCTGATGCGAGGTGTACTCGATACAACATTATGTGATAAGTTTGTCAGAAAGAAAGACGCCCTCCACACACACACACTCACCCGATAAGAACATGTATAGTCCCTAATAACACACGTGACATTATAAATAAAAGAATAAATAAAATACTAAAAGAACGGTCAACAGGACCTTGTTCCAAAACAATGTAACAACTCTTATGTAGCCTTGATAAATATTAGATGTGTATGTAATTATTGATTGACAGGTTGAATTATCTCCCTTATAACTTTTTCTCCAAGTAAGGGTACCAGGTGAATTATCTCCCTTATACCTTTTTCTCCGAGTAAAGGTACCGGGTGAATTATCTGCCCAGATGCGTCCTTGGCATGCACCTTAAGGACCATCACATGTTTGTCGTATAAGTATAATTTGCTATAAAAATGAATCATAAAATATTGAAACTAACCAATTACTCATATTAAAGGTTAAAGAAAATACAAAATAATTTTGTTTTTATAATTCAGGTGACAAAGGATTACAAGGAGGTGATGGAAACAAGGGTGTACCAGGAGATAAAGGACCAGTAGGAAATAAAGGAGCCACAGGAAATGATGGTGGGAAAGGCGGAGAAGGTTCAAAAGGTGTACCAGGAGACAAAGGACCTTCAGGCGATAAAGGAATGAAGGGAATGAAAGGATATAAAGGAATGAAGGGAATGAAAGGAATGCAAGGAGTGAAAGGAGTGAAAGGCGTTAACGGATCAGAAGGAAACAAAGGTGTTGACGGAGATCCAGGTTCTAAGGGAGTAGCAGGAGATAAAGGTACAGTGGGAGATAAAGGTCCAATGGGTGATAAAGGCATGGATGGAAACAAAGGAGCGATAGGGGATAAAGGACCGTTGGGCGATAAAGGTGTAGATGGCAATAAAGGAACGGCAGGAGATAAAGGAGGATTAGGAGATAAAGGAATGTCAGGTGATAAAGGACCAGGAGGAGACAAAGGAGCACAAGGTGATAAAGGCGTGCACGGAAATAAAGGAACAGATGGGGACAAAGGAATCATAGGAGATAAAGGACCGATTGGTAATAAAGGTATGACAGGAAATAAAGGGGGAACTGGAGATAAGGGACCAATTGGTGATAAAGGAATGACAGGAAATAAAGGAATTGAAGGTGGTAAAGGAATGAAAGGAAATGATGGAACACCAGGCTCTGATGGAAATCCAGGTCCAAAAGGGCCACAGGGTAATAAGGGTCTACAAGGAGCGAAAGGAATAACAGGGAACAAAGGAATGGTGGGTAATAAAGGAGTATCAGGTGACAAGGGTGTACAAGGAGATAAAGGACTGCAAGGAAATAAAGGAACGCAAGGTGACAAAGGAGTGACAGGTACAAAAGGAGCAATTGGAGATAAAGGATTGGCAGGAGAAAAGGGTGCAGCTGGTGATAAAGGACTGGTTGGAGATAAAGGACCGGTGGGAGATAAAGGAACAAAGGGAGATAATGGACAGATGGGAGAAAAAGGTTCTCAAGGTGTGTTCGTAATTTTAAATTAGTTATCGTTTGAATTTTGTAAAGATAAATGCCCTCAAGGGACGTTCGTCAGTTGAGATTAATTATCGTTTGAATTTTGCAAAGTCCTAGTTTATAATGGACATTTCTTTTGGCAACATTATTTACAAGATTCAGGAAAAGAAATAAAATGGCAGTTTGGAATTGATCTTGAATTCTATGCATAAGACTGTGTAACCATTTTCACAATATATCAATAGATCACATATTTTTGGTTTTTGTTTTTGTTCTTTTTTGTAATTTGTTTTTGTTTTTCCGTAATTTTTTTTCAAAAGTTAAATAAACATTACGATAAATTATGCTCTTCAATTTTTTCGTGAAATACTGACTCTTACAAGCAAATTTTCAATCCTTATTTTTTTGGTGGAAAAATAGTTTTTTTTATTGAAAATATCTTATTAAGATGACTACCGGTAAATTTATTTCTACTAAGCAAAATAATGTTTGAGACAACTATTATTTAAAGACATTATTATAAACCTGTTTAAATATTACAAGAGAATAAATGATATGGAACATGATTCGTTATTGAATCAAGCACTAAATGAATGTAAAACTCTTCATCAGTCAGGAAAAATCTCCTGGTATTCAAACCTAACCAATATATTAAATTGTTTTAATATTGATAAAGATATAAGTGAGTTGTCTAATCTGAAATCAGAAATAAAAAAACAATATGAAGAATTTTGGAAAATAAACATAAAGAGAAGCTCTAAATTAAAAGCTTATTCATCCTTTAAAAGTTCTTCTTGTGCAGAATCCTACATTGTACCTATATACAATACAAAATGATAATAAAAGAAAAAGCCTAAAAAGATTGAGAATAAGTGGACATACCCTAGAAATAGAAAGAGGGAGATATAAGAAACTTAAAAGAGAAGAACGGCTATGTAAACCCTGCCTTAAAATAGAAGATGAACCACACTTTCTCCTAGACTGCAACTTATTTAAAATAAATAATGATAAAATTAGATTATTCATGGAAAAGGAGGTCCCAAATTTTAAATTTATGGACATTAAACAACAATTTGTATTTTTTATGAAAAATGAAGATATTAATATCATATCTTTTATAAGCGATATAGTATTTGAAAACTTTCAAATGCGAGAAAAGATGGTTTGATATGTGGAGTCTCCCATTGTTCTCAGATGCACATTGTTTGCACTGATTTATATATATGCAGTATGATAATGTTTCTTCTTTTATTTGCAAAGCTCGGTGGGAATTCCAACACTGTAAACAATTAGAGTTATCTCCCATTGTGCAGTGGATGGAATTTGGGCCGAGCCCAGTAACAGTATTACTGAATTAGAATCATTTTCAATACTGTGTACTGCCTTATATTTTCTTTAATATTATTGATTATTGTTTATTGCATTATTAACTTTATTTGATGTTTGATTGTTATGCTCATATCTATGGGCCGATAATTCGAAAATAAAAATCTTATCTTATCAACTTTTATTATAATTTCTTCTTTGGATCTTATTCTAAAATTATCTTATTTTTCGGCATATAATACGTATAAGAGAATGTCCTAGCAACTCTCCATTCCTTAAAAATAATGGAGCCGAGGCCCATTGTTTTTAAGGAATGGAGAGATACGAGGACATTCTCCAACTTAAAATCCACCCATTGTACTTTATTAATTTTATTAATTATTAATCTTGTCACAAAAAAAAGTTTGTGTATAGTATCTGAAGTACAAAGAGAACAATAACTCCGCCCCTGTCCACATTGTTCATAACTCTCCATTCCTTGAAAATAATGGAGAGTTTAGACAATAGATTTACATCACAGGTGGATTTTAACTTAATGTCCTATTTAATCGGATGAATTATTATTAACACAATTCTACCGTCAAATCGTAGAGTGGGACTTTAACTATATGTCTATTCGACTGTTTGTCTAGGCCAGTCTCGTGTGCAACAACGAGTCACTGTTTGTCTAGGCCAGTCTCGTGTGCAACAACGAGTCACTGTTTGTCTAGGCCAGTCTCGTGAGCAACAACCAGTCACTGTTTGTCTAGGCCAGTCTCGTGTGCAACAACGAGTCACTGTTTGTCTAGGTCAGTCTCGTGTGCAACAACGAGTCACTGTTTGTCTAGGCCAGTCTCGTGTGCAACAACGAGTCACTGTTTGTTTAGGCCAGTCCCGTGTGCAACAACGAGTCACTGTTTGTCTAGGCCAGTCTCGTGAGCAACAACGAGTCACTGTTTGTCTAGGCCAGTCCCGTGTGCAACAACGAGTCACTGTTTGTCTCGGCCAGACCCATGTGCAACAACGAGTCAACTATCCTTTGATAGATTGTATTCTTATATCATATGATAGAGGCGACGTTGCCGCGATCATAAGGTAGTTTTATTGTCATCTACCTTGGTAATCCATACATATCATCGCTGAAATTATATTATCAACGTTGTGAACAGCTGTACCACTTTACTTGAGGGAGGGTGTTATGAAAAAAATGTCCCGAGGTAAACAACGACCCCAAGTGGAATGGTCGTTCCCTAATCACATACAATTGTCAGTGATTTATGCCAGGTCCGTAGTTTTCCACCATCAGTAAAACTGACATTCACGATATAATTTTATGTCAAACACCTCTAAATATTTGATATTTTATACGACCTGTTATCATGATATGAACATGTCTTGCGGCATGTCGGTGGTTTTCTCCGGGTACTCCGGGTTCCTCCACCAATAAAACTGACCGCCATGATATAACTGAAATATTGTTTAAATTGATGTTAACCTTAACCTGTATAAGTAGTTTACATTTACTTTAACCTGTATAAGTAGTTTACATTTACTTTAACCTGTATAAGTAGTTTACATTTACTTTTGATCAGGTGATGTTGGTGATAAAGGGCCACAAGGAATCAAAGGAGTGAAAGGTGTCAAAGGTATGAAAGGAAGTAAAGGAATGATGGGAGCAAAAGGAATGGACGGGAACAAAGGCTCAGACGGAGACAAAGGCGTCAAAGGAGACGAAGGCACTAAAGGAACAATGGGTAATAAAGGAGCTACAGGTGATAATGGAGCAAAAGGTGCACAAGGAGACGTGGGAGATAAAGGAGTGGTAGGAGATAAAGGAGTGGTAGGAGAAAAAGGAGCAGGGGGAGATAAGGGAATGGTTGGAAACAAAGGTGCATCTGGTGACAAGGGTGCAAAAGGGAACCAGGGAGACAAAGGACCGAAAGGAACAATAGGAGACAAAGGAGTGGTAGGAGACAAAGGAGTAATGGGTGATAAAGGAATGACTGGCAATAAAGGAGGCAGTGGAGATAAAGGACCGGTAGGAGATAAAGGAGAAATAGGTGACAAGGGTCCACTAGGAGACAAAGGAGTACAAGGTATGAAAGGAACGCAAGGTGATAAAGGAGTACAAGGTTCAAAAGGAGTAACTGGCGACAAAGGAATGAAAGGATCGAAAGGTGCATCGGGGGATAAAGGAGTGATTGGTGATAAAGGATCACAAGGAGAAAAAGGAATACCCGGTACAGTTGGATCGGAAGGAACACCGGGGACGAAAGGCACCGTGGGAGACAAAGGAACACCAGGAGACAAAGGTGGGTAGATTTGTTTGAAATGGTCTTAATTCATTATTGGGGATCATGGGAATTTGAAAGGAATGAAAATACATATCCAACGTCACAAAAAGCAACTCTTTGTATTCAGGTTTATTCCACTGAAAATATGTTTTTAAGTGGACATGAAATCTGTTCATTTTAACAAAACTTCAATATAACCAGACCAGGGACCTGATTCACAAAGCGTCCGTTAACTACCGCATCCGTTAACGTCTCCGTTAACTTAACGGGTCCGCTAATTTACAGATGATTTGTAAATAAGGTCCCTGATATCTAATCAAAGTGGAATAAACTGTTCAATATAACTCCATTGTCATAGATAGGGGAATAAACTGTTCAATATAACTCCATTGTCATAGATAGGGGAATAAACTGTTCAATATAACCCCATTGTCATAGATAGGGGAATAAACTGTTCAATATAACTCCATTGTCATAGATAGGGGAATAAACTGTTCAATATAACCCCATTGTCATAGATAGGGAAATAAACTGTTCAATATAACTCCATTGTCATAGATAGGGGAATAAACTGTTCAATATAACCCCATTGTCATAGATAGGGGAATAAACTGTTCAATATAACTCCATTGTCATAGATAGGGGAATAAACTGTTCAATATAACCCCATTGTCATAGATAGGGGAATAAACTGTTCAATATAACCCCATTGTCATAGATAGGGGAATAAACTGTTCAATATAACCCCATTGTCATAGATAGGGGAATAAACTGTTCAATATAACCCCATTGTCATAGATAGGGGAATAAACTGTTCAATATAACCCCATTGTCATAGATAGGGGAATAAACTGTTCAATATAACTCCATTGTCATAGATAGGGGAATAAACTGTTCAATATAACTCCATTGTCATAGATAGGGGAATAAACTGTTCAATATAACCCCATTGTCATAGATAGGGGAATAAACTGTTCAATATAACCCCATTGTCATAGATAGGGGAATAAACTGTTCAATATAACCCCATTGTCATAGATAGGGGAATAAACTGTTCAATATAACCCCATTGTCATAGATAGGGGAATAAACTGTTCAATATAACCCCATTGTCATAGATAGGGGAATAAACTGTTCAATATAACCCCATTGTCATAGATAGGGGAATAAACTGTTCAATATAACCCCATTGTCATAGATAAGGGAATAAACTGTTCAATATAACCCCATTGTCATAGATAGGGGAATAAACTGTTCAATATAACTCCATTGTCATAGATAGGGGAATAAACTGTTCAATATAACTCCATTGTCATAGATAAGGGAATAAACTGTTCAATATAACCCCATTGTCATAGATAGGGGAATAAACTGTTCAATATAACTCCATTGTCATAGATAGGGGAATAAACTGTTCAATATAACTCCATTGTCATAGATAGGGGAATAAACTGTTCAATATAACCCCATTGTCATAGATAGGGGAATAAACTGTTCAATATAACCCCATTGTCATAGATAGGGGAATAAACTGTTCAATATAACCCCATTGTCATAGATAGGGGAATAAACTGTTCAATATAACCCCATTGTCATAGATAAGGGAATAAACTGTTCAATATAACCCCATTGTCATAGATAGGGGAATAAACTGTTCAATATAACTCCATTGTCATAGATAGGGGAATAAACTGTTCAATATAACTCCATTGTCATAGATAGGGGAATAAACTGTTCAATATAACCCCATTGTCATAGATAGGGGAATAAACTGTTCAATATAACTCCATTGTCATAGATAGGGGAATAAACTGTTCAATATAACTCCATTGTCATAGATGGGGGAATAAACTGTTCAATATAACCCCATTGTCATAGATAGGGGAATAAACTGTTCAATATAACCCCATTGTCATAGATAGGGGAATAAACTGTTCAATATAACCCCATTGTCATAGATAGGGGAATAAACTGTTCAATATAACCCCATTGTCATAGATAAGGGAATAAACTGTTCAATATAACCCCATTGTCATAGATAGGGGAATAAACTGCTCAATATAACCCCATTGTCATAGATAGGGGAATAAACTGTTCAATATAACCCCATTGTCATAGATAGGGGAATAAACTGTTCAATATAACCCCATTGTCATAGATAGGGGAATAAACTGTTCAATATAACCCGATTGTCATAGATAGGGGAATAAACTGTTCAATATAACTCCATTGTCATAGATAGGGGAATAAACTGTTCAATATAACCCCATTGTCATAGATAGGGGAATAAACTGTTCAATATAACCCGATTGTCATAGATAAGGGAATAAACTGTTCAATATAACCCCATTGTCATAGATAGGGGAATAAACTGTTCAATATAACCCCATTGTCATAGATAGGGGAATAAACTGTTCAATATAACCCCATTGTCATAGATAGGGGAATAAACTGTTCAATATAACTCCATTGTCATAGATAGGGGAATAAACTGTTCAATATAACCCCATTGTCATAGATAGGGGAATAAACTGTTCAATATAACCCCATTGTCATAGATAGGGGAATAAACTGTTCAATATAACCCCATTGTCATAGATAGGGGAATAAACTGTTCAATATAACCCCATTGTCATAGATAAGGGAATAAACTGTTCAATATAACCCCATTGTCATAGATAAGGGAATAAACTGTTCAATATAACCCCATTGTCATAGATAGGGGAATAAACTGTTCAATATAACCCCATTGTCATAGATAAGGGAATAAACTGTTCAATATAACCCCATTGTCATAGATAGGGGAATAAACTGTTCAATATAACCCCATTGTCATAGATAGGGGAATAAACTGTTCAATATAACTCCATTGTCATAGATAAGGGAATAAACTGTTCAATATAACTCCATTGTCATAGATAGGGGAATAAACTGTTCAATATAACCCGATTGTCATAGATAGGGGAATAAACTGTTCAATATAACCCCATTGTCATAGATAAGGGAATAAACTGTTCAATATAACTCCATTGTCATAGATAGGGGAATAAACTGTTCAATATAACTCGATTGTCATAGATAAGGGAATAAATTGTTCAATATAACTCCATTGTCATAGATAGGGGAATAAACTGTTCAATATAACTCCATTGTCATAGATAGGGGAATAAACTGTTCAATATAACTCCATTGTCATAGATAGGGGAATAAACTGTTCAATATAACTCCATTGTCATAGATAGGGGAATAAACTGTTCAATATAACTCGATTGTCATAGATAAGGGAATAAACTGTTCAATATAACTCCATTGTCATAGATAGGGGAATAAACTGTTCAATATAACCCCATTGTCATAGATAGGGGAATAAACTGTTCAATATAACCCGATTGTCATAGATAGGGGAATAAACTGTTCAATATAACCCCATTGTCATAGACAAGGGAATAAACTGTTCAATATAACTCCATTGTCATAGATAGGAGAATAAACTGTTCAATATAACTCGATTGTCATAGATAAGGGAATAAACTGTTCAATATAACTCCATTGTCATAGATAGGGGAATAAACTGTTCAATATAACCCCATTGTCATAGATAGGTGAATAAACTGTTCAATATAACCCCATTGTCATAGATAGGGGAATAAACTGTTCAATATAACTCGATTGTCATAGATAAGGGAATAAACTGTTCAATATAACCCCATTGTCATAGATAGGGGAATAAACTGTTCAATATAACCCCATTGTCATAGATAGGGGAATAAACTGTTCAATATAACCCGATTGTCATAGATAGGGGGAATAAACTGTTCAATATAACCCCATTGTCATAGATAAGGGAATAAACTGTTCAATATAACCCCATTGTCATAGATAAGGGAATAAACTGTTCAATATAACCCCATTGTCATAGATAGGGGAATAAACTGTTCAATATAACTCCATTGTCATAGATAGGGGAATAAACTGTTCAATATAACCCCATTGTCATAGATAGGGGAATAAACTGTTCAATATAACCCCATTGTCATAGATAGGGGAATAAACTGTTCAATATAACTCCATTGTCATAGATAGGGGAATAAACTGTTCAATATAACCCCATTGTCATAGATAGGGGAATAAACTGTTCAATATAACCCCATTGTCATAGATAGGGGAATAAACTGTTCAATATAACCCCATTGTCATAGATAGGGGAATAAACTGTTCAATATAACCCCATTGTCATAGATAAGGGAATAAACTGTTCAATATAACCCCATTGTCATAGATAAGGGAATAAACTGTTCAATATAACCCCATTGTCATAGATAGGGGAATAAACTGTTCAATATAACCCCATTGTCATAGATAAGGGAATAAACTGTTCAATATAACCCCATTGTCATAGATAGGGGAATAAACTGTTCAATATAACCCCATTGTCATAGATAGGGGAATAAACTGTTCAATATAACTCCATTGTCATAGATAAGGGAATAAACTGTTCAATATAACTCCATTGTCATAGATAGGGGAATAAACTGTTCAATATAACCCCATTGTCATAGATAAGGGAATAAACTGTTCAATATAACTCCATTGTCATAGATAGGGGAATAAACTGTTCAATATAACTCGATTGTCATAGATAAGGGAATAAATTGTTCAATATAACTCCATTGTCATAGATAGGGGAATAAACTGTTCAATATAACTCCATTGTCATAGATAGGGGAATAAACTGTTCAATATAACTCCATTGTCATAGATAGGGGAATAAACTGTTCAATATAACTCCATTGTCATAGATAGGGGAATAAACTGTTCAATATAACTCGATTGTCATAGATAAGGGAATAAACTGTTCAATATAACTCCATTGTCATAGATAGGGGAATAAACTGTTCAATATAACCCCATTGTCATAGATAGGGGAATAAACTGTTCAATATAACCCGATTGTCATAGATAGGGGAATAAACTGTTCAATATAACCCCATTGTCATAGACAAGGGAATAAACTGTTCAATATAACTCCATTGTCATAGATAGGAGAATAAACTGTTCAATATAACTCGATTGTCATAGATAAGGGAATAAACTGTTCAATATAACTCCATTGTCATAGATAGGGGAATAAACTGTTCAATATAACCCCATTGTCATAGATAGGTGAATAAACTGTTCAATATAACCCCATTGTCATAGATAGGGGAATAAACTGTTCAATATAACTCGATTGTCATAGATAAGGGAATAAACTGTTCAATATAACCCCATTGTCATAGATAGGGGAATAAACTGTTCAATATAACCCCATTGTCATAGATAGGGGAATAAACTGTTCAATATAACCCGATTGTCATAGATAGGGGGAATAAACTGTTCAATATAACCCCATTGTCATAGATAAGGGAATAAACTGTTCAATATAACCCCATTGTCATAGATAAGGGAATAAACTGTTCAATATAACCCCATTGTCATAGATAGGGGAATAAACTGTTCAATATAACCCCATTGTCATAGATAAGGGAATAAACTGTTCAATATAACCCGATTGTCATAGATAGGGGAATAAACTGTTCAATATAACCCCATTGTCATAGATAGGGTAATAAACTGTTCAATATAACCCGATTGTCATAGATAGGGGAATAAACTGTTCAATATAACCCGATTGTCATAGATAGGGGAATAAACTGTTCAATATAACCCCATTTTCATAGATAAGGGAATAAACTGTTCAATATAACCCCATTGTCATAGATAAGGGAATAAACTGTTCAATATAACCCCACTGTCATAGATAAGGGAATAAACTGTTCAATATAACCCCATTGTCATAGATAGGGGAATAAACTGTTCAATATAACCCCATTGTCATAGATAGGGGAATAAACTGTTCAATATAACCCCATTGTCATAGATAGGGGAATAAATTGTTCAATATAACCCGATTGTCATAGATAGGGGAATAAACTGTTCAATATAACCCGATTGTCATTATATTCGATTTCATTAAAAAAAATAATTAGACTGTTACATGTATTTATATATATTTAATTTACGCGTGGAAAATATCATAATATTGTATTTTTATAGCTTTTGGTCTATTTTGATTAATTAGTTTAAGATGTAACTGCTCCATTACTGAATTGCTTTAATCCAAAATCTATGCAAATACTTTTTTCTTTAACACAAACAATTAAACATGCATTTTGTGCTGCAATGGCAGGCAGAGTATTAAGAAGGGTTTAAAGATACCAAAGGGAGGTAATCAGAATCCGTATATCGAAGAAGAACAGAAAAACACAATGGCCAAAAGAAGAAGAACAGACAACACAATGGCCAAAAGAAGAAGAACAGACAAACACAATGGCCAAAAGAAGAAGAACAGACAAACACAATGGCCAAAAGAAGAAGAACAGACAAACATAATGGCCAAAAGAAAAAGTACAGAAGGACAAACAACGATCAACAAAGCATACATATAAAACTAAAGATCGAGTAACACGAACCCTGCTAAAAAATATGGGGTGAACTCATGTGCTCCGGAAGGGTAGGTAGTTCCTGTTCCACTAGTGACACCCGTCGTGTTAATTTACTTACAATTTATTGAAGAAACATTTCCAAATTTCTCAGTCTCAAACGCGCCAACATCAAAAACCAACTCATTCGCGATAAATTGTATACTACGTTTGTTATGTACTGTAAACGTTACTAGCCAACAAAACATATTGAATAAAATGGGGACAAAAATAGCACACTGTCGGAACAGGCCCAAGACCCAATAGAAAGATACCCTTAACGCACATTTACATGACCGCTCACTTTCCTGACTTGGTACAGGCACTTAAATAAAGAATGGCTGGGTTAAACCAGTTTTAATATATGATATCAAAAATGATATACACAGTATAATCTGAAAAGGTCTTACTATTTCAATTCATATTAACAGACTATACGAGTTATCAGGTATAGTTTGCAAATAATTATTATAAGTAAAGTTTGAAGATGACAAAGGGTAACAAGAAGCCATAATTCGAAGAAGGACAAAAAAATGACCAAAATGAAAAAGGACGAAATGATAAACAACGATCAACAAAACATTACACATAAAACTAAAGATCTAGTAACACGAGCCTCACTAACAACTGTGGGTGAACTCAGAAAAGAAATGTTTGAAGATGCCTAAGGGTAACAAGAATCCGTAATGCGAAGACAATACAGTTACCAGAAGAAAAAAAAGGATAAAAAAGAGAAAAATGTATGACAGAACCTTAGTTTGTATTTATTTACAGGAGCCGTTGGAGATAAAGGTCCTTTAGGCGAGCAGGGAATGAAAGGCATGAAAGGGTATAAAGGAATGAAGGGCATGAAAGGAAAGAAGGGAGTGCAAGGAATGAAAGGTGTTAAAGGATCAGAAGGAAACAAAGGACAACAAGGAGACAAAGGAACCCAAGGCGATAAAGGCGTGGAAGGAAATAAAGGTGTCACTGGCAATAAAGGCACGATAGGAGATAAAGGACCACTAGGTGGCAAGGGAGTGTCTGGTGATAAAGGAACAGAAGGTGATAAAGGCATGGTAGGAGATAAAGGAACACAAGGTGATAAGGGAGTGAATGGAAATAAAGGATCAACGGGCGATAAAGGACCTCAAGGCAACAAAGGAATGGACGGAAATAAAGGAGTAACAGGTTAGCAACTTTCTCTATCATATTCAAAATTCAACGAAAGAAACAGTCAATCATGTCTCATGTGATCTTCCACGGGAACATTTACATAGGGTCACAAATGATAGTTGGTCCTTAAATATAGTTTTAGTTAATAAGAAATGCACAATGAAGGGAAATTCAAATTGAAATCTCACAATACAAGATATTGCTTAATAGAGGTCTCTAAAACAGAATTGACTGGTGGAATTTAACAAAAATATCCTCTCTACAGTTTAAGCGAGTTCATTCCCAAATTTATTGGCAATATTTTATAGTTGAAAAAGAAATAAATGGATACTATGAATTAATTATTATTCGAATTATGACAGTGTTCGTGGATTTCCTGGAAAGTATTAAGCAACGAAATTAATAATTTAACAATTATTTGTCACCATATACCTTGAAAATACAAGTGTTCATAATATCACTACAATACAAGTGTTCATAATACCACGAAAATACAAGTGTTCATAATACCACTAAAATACAAGTGTTCATAATACCACGAAAATACAAGTGTTCATAATACCACGAAAATACAAGTGTTCATAATACCACGAAAATACAAGTGTTCATAATACCACGAAAATACAAGTGTTCATAATACCACTAAAATACAAGTATTCATAATACCACGAAAATACAAGTGTTCATAATACCACTAAAATACAAGTGTTCATAATACCACGAAAATACAAGTGTTCATAATACCACTAAAATACAAGTATTCATAATACCACGAAAATACAAGTGTTCATAATACCACTAAAATACAAGTGTTCATAATATCACGAAAATACAAGTGTTCATAATACCACGAAAATACAAGTGTTCATAATACCACGAAAATACAAGTGTTCATAATACCACGAAAATACAAGTGTTCATAATACCACGAAAATACAAGTGTTCATAATAACAAGAAAATACAAGTGTTCATAATACCACGAAAATACAAGTGTTCATAATACCACGAAAATACAAGTGTTCATAATATCACTACAATACAAGTGTTCATAATACCACGAAAATACAAGTGTTCATAATACCACTAAAATACAAGTGTTCATAATACCACGAAAATACAAGTGTTCATAATACCACGAAAATACAAGTGTTCATAATACCACGAAAATACAAGTGTTCATAATACCACGAAAATACAAGTGTTCATAATACCACTAAAATACAAGTATTCATAATACCACGAAAATACAAGTGTTCATAATACCACTAAAATACAAGTGTTCATAATACCACGAAAATACAAGTGTTCATAATACCACTAAAATACAAGTATTCATAATACCACGAAAATACAAGTGTTCATAATACCACTAAAATACAAGTGTTCATAATATCACGAAAATACAAGTGTTCATAATACCACGAAAATACAAGTGTTCATAATACCACGAAAATACAAGTGTTCATAATACCACGAAAATACAAGTGTTCATAATACCACGAAAATACAAGTGTTCATAATAACAAGAAAATACAAGTGTTCATAATACCACGAAAATACAAGTGTTCATAATACCACGAAAATACAAGTGTTCATAATACCACGAAAATACAAGTGTTCATAATACCACTAAAATACAAGTGTTCATGATACCACGAAAATACAAGTGTTCATAATACCACGAAAATACAAGTATTCATAATACCACGAAAATACAAGGGTTCATAATACCACGAAAATACAAGTGTTCATAATGCCACTAACATACAAGTGTTCATAATACCACGAAAATACAAGTGTTCATAATACCACGAAAATACAAGTGTTCATAATACCACGAAAATACAAGGGTTCATAATACCACTAAAATACAAGTGTTCATAATACCACGAAAATACAAGTGTTCATAATACCACGAAAATACAAGTATTCATAATACCACGAAAATACAAGTGTTCATAATACCACGAAAATACAAGGGTTCATAATACCACGAAAATACAAGTGTTCATAATACCACTAAAATACAAGTGTTCATAATACCACGAAAATACAAGTGTTCATAATACCACGAAAATACAAGTGTTCATAATACCACGAAAATACAAGTGTTCATAATGCCACTAACATACAAGCGTTCATAATACCACGAAAATACAAGTGTTCATAATACCACGAAAATACAAGTGTTCATTATACCACGAAAATACAAGTGTTCATAATACCACGAAAATACAAGTGTTCATAATACCACGAAAATACAAGTGTTCATAATACCACGGAAATACAAGTGTTCATAATACCACGAAAATACAAGTGTTCATAATACCACGAAAATACAAGTGTTCATAATACCACGAAAATACAAGGGTTCATAATATCACTAAAATACAAGTGTTCATAATACCACGGAAATACAAGTGTTCATAATACCACGAAAATACAAGTGTTCATAATACCACGAAAATACAAGTGTTCGTAATACCACTAAAATACAAGTGTTCATAATACCACTAAAATACAAGTGTTCATGATACCACGAAAATACAAGTGTTCATAATACCACGAAAATACAAGTATTCATAATACCACGAAAATACAAGGGTTCATAATACCACGAAAATACAAGTGTTCATAATGCCACGAAAATACAAGTGTTCATAATACCACGAAAATACAAGTGTTCATAATACCACGAAAATACAAGTGTTCATAATACCACTAAAATACAAGTGTTCATGATACCACGAAAATACAAGTGTTCATAATACCACGAAAATACAAGTGTTCATAATACCACGAAAATACAAGTGTTCATAATACCACGAAAATACAAGTGTTCATAATACCACGAAAATACAAGTGTTCATAATGCCACTAACATACAAGCGTTCATAATACCACGAAAATACAAGTGTTCATAATACCACGAAAATACAAGTGTTCATTATACCACGAAAATACAAGTGTTCATAATACCACGAAAATACAAGTGTTCATAATACCACGAAAATACAAGTGTTCATAATACCACGAAAATACAAGTGTTCATAATACCACTAAAATACAAGTGTTCATAATATCACGAAAATACAAGTGTTCATAATACCACGAAAATACAAGTGTTCATAATACCACGAAAATACAAGTGTTCATAATACCACGAAAATACAAGTGTTCATAATACCACGAAAATACAAGTGTTCATAATAACAAGAAAATACAAGTGTTCATAATACCACGAAAATACAAGTGTTCATAATACCACGAAAATACAAGTGTTCATAATACCACGAAAATACAAGTGTTCATAATACCACTAAAATACAAGTGTTCATGATACCACGAAAATACAAGTGTTCATAATACCACGAAAATACAAGTATTCATAATACCACGAAAATACAAGGGTTCATAATACCACGAAAATACAAGTGTTCATAATGCCACTAACATACAAGTGTTCATAATACCACGAAAATACAAGTGTTCATAATACCACGAAAATACAAGTGTTCATAATACCACGAAAATACAAGGGTTCATAATACCACTAAAATACAAGTGTTCATAATACCACGAAAATACAAGTGTTCATAATACCACGAAAATACAAGTATTCATAATACCACGAAAATACAAGTGTTCATAATACCACGAAAATACAAGGGTTCATAATACCACGAAAATACAAGTGTTCATAATACCACTAAAATACAAGTGTTCATAATACCACGAAAATACAAGTGTTCATAATACCACGAAAATACAAGTGTTCATAATACCACGAAAATACAAGTGTTCATAATGCCACTAACATACAAGCGTTCATAATACCACGAAAATACAAGTGTTCATAATACCACGAAAATACAAGTGTTCATTATACCACGAAAATACAAGTGTTCATAATACCACGAAAATACAAGTGTTCATAATACCACGAAAATACAAGTGTTCATAATACCACGGAAATACAAGTGTTCATAATACCACGAAAATACAAGTGTTCATAATACCACGAAAATACAAGTGTTCATAATACCACGAAAATACAAGGGTTCATAATATCACTAAAATACAAGTGTTCATAATACCACGGAAATACAAGTGTTCATAATACCACGAAAATACAAGTGTTCATAATACCACGAAAATACAAGTGTTCGTAATACCACTAAAATACAAGTGTTCATAATACCACTAAAATACAAGTGTTCATGATACCACGAAAATACAAGTGTTCATAATACCACGAAAATACAAGTATTCATAATACCACGAAAATACAAGGGTTCATAATACCACGAAAATACAAGTGTTCATAATGCCACGAAAATACAAGTGTTCATAATACCACGAAAATACAAGTGTTCATAATACCACGAAAATACAAGTGTTCATAATACCACTAAAATACAAGTGTTCATGATACCACGAAAATACAAGTGTTCATAATACCACGAAAATACAAGTGTTCATAATACCACGAAAATACAAGTGTTCATAATACCACGAAAATACAAGTGTTCATAATACCACGAAAATACAAGTGTTCATAATGCCACTAACATACAAGCGTTCATAATACCACGAAAATACAAGTGTTCATAATACCACGAAAATACAAGTGTTCATTATACCACGAAAATACAAGTGTTCATAATACCACGAAAATACAAGTGTTCATAATACCACGAAAATACAAGTGTTCATAATACCACGAAAATACAAGTGTTCATAATACCACGAAAATACAAGGGTTCATAATATCACTAAAATACAAGTGTTCATAATACCACGGAAATACAAGTGTTCATAATACCACGAAAATACAAGTGTTCATAATACCACGAAAATACAAGTGTTCGTAATACCACTAAAATACAAGTGTTCATAATACCACTAAAATACAAGTGTTCATGATACCACGAAAATACAAGTGTTCATAATACCACGAAAATACAAGTATTCATAATACCACGAAAATACAAGGGTTCATAATACCACGAAAATACAAGTGTTCATAATGCCACGAAAATACAAGTGTTCATAATACCACGAAAATACAAGTGTTCATAATACCACGAAAATACAAGTGTTCATAATACCACTAAAATACAAGTGTTCATGATACCACGAAAATACAAGTGTTCATAATACCACGAAAATACAAGTATTCATAATACCACGAAAATACAAGGGTTCATAATATCACTAAAATACAAGTGTTCATAATACCACGGAAATACAAGTGTTCATAATACCACGAAAATACAAGTGTTCATAATACCACGAAAATACAAGTGTTCGTAATACCACTAAAATACAAGTGTTCATAATACCACTAAAATACAAGTGTTCATGATACCACGAAAATACAAGTGTTCATAATACCACGAAAATACAAGTATTCATAATACCACGAAAATACAAGGGTTCATAATACCACGAAAATACAAGTGTTCATAATGCCACGAAAATACAAGTGTTCATAATACCACGAAAATACAAGTGTTCATAATACCACGAAAATACAAGTGTTCATAATACCACTAAAATACAAGTGTTCATGATACCACGAAAATACAAGTGTTCATAATACCACGAAAATACAAGTGTTCATAATACCACGAAAATACAAGTGTTCATAATACCACGAAAATACAAGTGTTCATAATACCACGAAAATACAAGTGTTCATAATGCCACTAACATACAAGCGTTCATAATACCACGAAAATACAAGTGTTCATAATACCACGAAAATACAAGTGTTCATTATACCACGAAAATACAAGTGTTCATAATACCACGAAAATACAAGTGTTCATAATACCACGAAAATACAAGTGTTCATAATACCACGAAAATACAAGTGTTCATAATACCACTAAAATACAAGTGTTCATAATATCACGAAAATACAAGTGTTCATAATACCACGAAAATACAAGTGTTCATAATACCACGAAAATACAAGTGTTCATAATACCACGAAAATACAAGTGTTCATAATACCACGAAAATACAAGTGTTCATAATAACAAGAAAATACAAGTGTTCATAATACCACGAAAATACAAGTGTTCATAATACCACGAAAATACAAGTGTTCATAATACCACGAAAATACAAGTGTTCATAATACCACTAAAATACAAGTGTTCATGATACCACGAAAATACAAGTGTTCATAATACCACGAAAATACAAGTATTCATAATACCACGAAAATACAAGGGTTCATAATACCACGAAAATACAAGTGTTCATAATGCCACTAACATACAAGTGTTCATAATACCACGAAAATACAAGTGTTCATAATACCACGAAAATACAAGTGTTCATAATACCACGAAAATACAAGGGTTCATAATACCACTAAAATACAAGTGTTCATAATACCACGAAAATACAAGTGTTCATAATACCACGAAAATACAAGTATTCATAATACCACGAAAATACAAGTGTTCATAATACCACGAAAATACAAGGGTTCATAATACCACGAAAATACAAGTGTTCATAATACCACTAAAATACAAGTGTTCATAATACCACGAAAATACAAGTGTTCATAATACCACGAAAATACAAGTGTTCATAATACCACGAAAATACAAGTGTTCATAATGCCACTAACATACAAGCGTTCATAATACCACGAAAATACAAGTGTTCATAATACCACGAAAATACAAGTGTTCATTATACCACGAAAATACAAGTGTTCATAATACCACGAAAATACAAGTGTTCATAATACCACGAAAATACAAGTGTTCATAATACCACGGAAATACAAGTGTTCATAATACCACGAAAATACAAGTGTTCATAATACCACGAAAATACAAGTGTTCATAATACCACGAAAATACAAGGGTTCATAATATCACTAAAATACAAGTGTTCATAATACCACGGAAATACAAGTGTTCATAATACCACGAAAATACAAGTGTTCATAATACCACGAAAATACAAGTGTTCGTAATACCACTAAAATACAAGTGTTCATAATACCACTAAAATACAAGTGTTCATGATACCACGAAAATACAAGTGTTCATAATACCACGAAAATACAAGTATTCATAATACCACGAAAATACAAGGGTTCATAATACCACGAAAATACAAGTGTTCATAATGCCACGAAAATACAAGTGTTCATAATACCACGAAAATACAAGTGTTCATAATACCACGAAAATACAAGTGTTCATAATACCACTAAAATACAAGTGTTCATGATACCACGAAAATACAAGTGTTCATAATACCACGAAAATACAAGTGTTCATAATACCACGAAAATACAAGTGTTCATAATACCACGAAAATACAAGTGTTCATAATACCACGAAAATACAAGTGTTCATAATGCCACTAACATACAAGCGTTCATAATACCACGAAAATACAAGTGTTCATAATACCACGAAAATACAAGTGTTCATTATACCACGAAAATACAAGTGTTCATAATACCACGAAAATACAAGTGTTCATAATACCACGAAAATACAAGTGTTCATAATACCACGAAAATACAAGTGTTCATAATACCACGAAAATACAAGGGTTCATAATATCACTAAAATACAAGTGTTCATAATACCACGGAAATACAAGTGTTCATAATACCACGAAAATACAAGTGTTCATAATACCACGAAAATACAAGTGTTCGTAATACCACTAAAATACAAGTGTTCATAATACCACTAAAATACAAGTGTTCATGATACCACGAAAATACAAGTGTTCATAATACCACGAAAATACAAGTATTCATAATACCACGAAAATACAAGGGTTCATAATACCACGAAAATACAAGTGTTCATAATGCCACGAAAATACAAGTGTTCATAATACCACGAAAATACAAGTGTTCATAATACCACGAAAATACAAGTGTTCATAATACCACTAAAATACAAGTGTTCATGATACCACGAAAATACAAGTGTTCATAATACCACGAAAATACAAGTATTCATAATACCACGAAAATACAAGGGTTCATAATACCACGAAAATACAAGGGTTCATAATACCACTAAAATACAAGTGTTCATAATACCACGAAAATACAAGTGTTCATAATACCACGAAAATACAAGTATTCATAATACCACGAAAATACAAGTGTTCATAATACCACGAAAATACAAGGGTTCATAATACCACGAAAATACAAGTGTTCATAATACCACTAACATACAAGTGTTCATAATACCACGAAAATACAAGTGTTCATAATACCACGAAAATACAAGTGTTCATAATACGACGAAAATACAAGTGTTCATAATGCCACTAACATACAAGCGTTCATAATACCACGAAAATACAAGTGTTCATAATACCACGAAAATACAAGTGTTCATTATACCAAGAAAATACAAGTGTTCATAATACCACGAAAATACAAGTGTTCATAATACCACGAAAATACAAGTGTTCATAATACCACGGAAATACAAGTGTTCATAATACCACGAAAATACAAGTGTTCATAATACCACGAAAATACAAGTGTTCATAATACCACGAAAATACAAGGGTTCATAATATCACTAAAATACAAGTGTTCATAATACCACGGAAATACAAGTGTTCATAATACCACGGAAATACAAGTGTTCATAATACCACGAAAATACAAGTGTTCGTAATACCACTAAAATACAAGTGTTCATAATACCACGAAAATACAAGTGTTCATAATACCACGGAAATACAAGTGTTCATAATACCACGAAAACACAAGTGTTCATAATACCACGAAAATACAAGTGTTCATAATACCACGAAAATGCAAGGGTTCATAATACCACGAAAATACAAGTATTCATAATACCACGAAAATACAAGTGTTCATAATACCACGGAAATACAAGTGTTCATAATACCACGAAAATACAAGTGTTCATAATACCACGAAAATACAAGTGTTCATAATACCACGAAAATACAAGTGTTCATAATACCACTAAAATACAAGTGTTCATAATACCACGAAAATACAAGTGTTCATAATACCACGAAAATACAAGTGTTCATAATACCACGAAAATACAAGTGTTCATAATACCAGGAAAATACAAGTGTTCATAATACCACGAAAATACAAGTGTTCATAATACCACTAAAATACAAGTGTTCATAATACCACTAAAATACAAGTGTTCATAATACCACGAAAATACAAGTGTTCATAATACCATGAAAATACAAGTGTTCATAATACCACGAAAATACAAGTGTTCATAATACCACGAAAATACAAGTATTCATAATACCACGAAAATACAAGTGTTCATAATACCACTAAAATACAAGTGTTCATAATACCACGAAAATACAAGTGTTCATAATACCACGAAAATACAAGTATTCATAATACCACTAAAATACAAGTGTTCATAATACCACTAAAATACAAGTGTTCATAATACCACTAAAATACAAGTGTTCATAATACCACGAAAATACAAGTGTTCATAATACCACGAAAATACAAGTGTTCATAATAACACGAAAATACAAGTGTTCATAATACCACGAAAATACAAGTGTTCATAATGCCACTAACATACAAGTGTTCATAATACCACGAAAATACAAGTGTTCATAATACCACTACAATACAAGTGTTCATAATACCACTACAATACAAGTGTTCATAATACCACGAAAATACAAGTGTTCATGATACCACGAAAATCGATTTCCACGAAATTAAATATATCCACAGTATACTTGTATTGTACTAAAAGATGAACTTTAACCATGTGTATTTACATACATGTACTAGTCAAATCCATAAGGTGTTGATTTGTACACGGGATTCTCTGTTAAATTGTCAACTTTAAGTCAAATACAATATTCAGGTCAAAGGTTTAGGATTTGTAAGCTCGAGAGTGTGGGTGGGATGTTGAAAAACATAAATATTTTTTTCGAACGTCGGGTTTTTCTTTTTACTTTATTCATAATATCTCTAGTAAAGATATTTTAGCTAAAACTGACCGCCAGAATATAACTGAAACATTGTTAAAAGTGGCGTTAAACACCATAACCCTAACCCACTAATGTATTGTTTACATTCTAATTCTGGTTAAGTAAATTAGAGAGGAAATAGACGTTCCTTATTACACAATCTGTAACATATTAAATCCTCACGTGTACTTTCGTCATTGTAGGAGACAAAGGCATGGTTGGAGATAAGGGCCAAAAGGGCATACAGGGAATAAAAGGACCAGTAGGCGATAAAGGAGGCACAGGAAATGATGGTGGAAAAGGCGAAAAAGGTTCAAAAGGTGTATCAGGAGACAAAGGACCTTCAGGCGATAAAGGAATGAAGGGACAGAAAGGATATAAAGGAATGAAGGGAATGAAAGGCATGCAAGGAGTCAAAGGCATGCAAGGAGTCAAAGGAATAATAGGTACCAAAGGTGCAGAAGGAAACAAAGGACCAGATGGAAACAAAGGTAACAAGGGAGTACAAGGAAATAAAGGACCAGATGGTAATAAAGGAGTGATCGGAAATAAAGGTCCAGATGGAAACAAAGGGACAACGGGAGAAAAAGGACTGTTAGGCGATAAAGGTGTAGATGGCAATAAAGGAATGACAGGAAATAAGGGGACAACAGGAGAAAAAGGTCCACAAGGAGACAAAGGTGTATCTGGCGATAAAGGTGTAAGCGGAGATAAAGGAATGAAAGGAGTGATAGGTGACAAAGGAATGACAGGTGATAAAGGAACACAAGGCGACAAAGGAACGTCAGGTGATAAAGGAACAAAAGGCGACAAAGGAGTTGTAGGAGATAAAGGACCTAATGGTAATAAAGGAGTAGCAGGGGATAAAGGAGCTACAGGCGACAAAGGTTTGTCATTGTAGTTTGTAGTTTTGAATTTATTTATTCTCAAGCATTAAAGGGAATACTTATGTAGAAATGTAACAACCGTTGTGATTGAAATATTACGTAAAATGAACCGACTGTTTTCATGTACGCAGTCTAAGAGAAGGAGATATTAAATAATACGTAAAATGAACCAACTGTTTTCATGTACGCAGTCTAAGAGAAGGAGATATTAAATATTACGTAAAATGAACCAACTGTTTTCATGTACGCAGTCTAAGAGAAGGAGATATTAAATATTACGTAAGATTAGCCAACTGTTTTCATGTACGCAGTCTAAGAGAAGGAGATATTAAATATCTACGTTTTTATTGATAGTTTACATTAACATCGATTTTATGAGAATTTGCTGTAAAAATGGAGTAAATATTCCTAAAAAAAAACATTAAACAAAAATCAAATTTTGGGCACTTTGTGAAATGTTGTTAAAACTAGTGCTTAGATAATCTTCAGAATGAAACGAAATTCTTAATATTGATTCTCGCTAAAATGGACAATAACTCTGCTTACCTTTTTTTTATTTGTGCTTTTCATTAATTTTTGTCTGTCAGTTGACATTTATATTTTGCACATTCCCAATTTGATTAAAAATTATACGTTTCTACTCGTTTTTTCTTTTCTTTAGGGGGATCCCTTTAAGCGTCCCATTTCATGCAAAATTTATATACAAAAATAGCATATGTTTTCCTAATAATTTGTACAAGATTTTAACGTTGCAACAACTTGCCAATTTTCTATTTGCTATCAAATTAACCTCTGGTATTTTATAAAGTTCTAATATCTACAAATTAAAACAAAATTATAATCAAATTTGTTGTATTTTTCATTGATCTTGCTAATACGGATACCATTTTACTCGTCGTAAGGCAAATAACTCCTATAGGGAAAAAAAACAGAAAAAAAAAACCAAACAAAAACAAAAACAAAAACCAAACATACATTAATGTATAATTTTAATTAAATCGGAAATGTGCAAAAGGTGCTATGAAAACATTGTTTGTTATATAAACGTGTGTTTGTGTGTATAAATGCTGTACTGAGTTGTCGATTTAATATTTGTCATCACTATTCTATTAATTCAAATTGCTATACATTTTCCTCCTCTGTATGTTCCACGCAGAGAACCACACGTAGGTAGTCATCGTCTGTTGGCAGCTCCCTCTGTATGTTCCGCGGAGAACCACACGTAGGTAGTCATCGTCTGTTGACAGCTCCCTCTGTATGTTCCACGCGGAGAACATCGTCTGTTGACAGCTCCCTCTGTATGTTCCACGCGGAGAACCACACGTAGGTAGTCATCGTCTGTTGACAGCTCCCTCTGTATGTTCCACGCGGAGAACCACACGTAGGTAGTCAGCGTCTGTTGGCAGCTCCCTCTGTATGTTCCGCGGAGAACCACACGTAGGTAGTCATCGTCTGTTGACAGCTCCCTCTGTATGTTCCACGCGGAGAACATCGTCTGTTGACAGCTCCCTCTGTATGTTCCACGCGGAGAACCACACGTAGGTAGTCATCGTCTGTTGACAGCTCCCTCTGTATGTTCCACGCGGAGAACCACACGTAGGTAGTCATCGTCTGTTGACAGCTGCCTCTGTATGTTCCACGCGGAGAACCACACGTAGGTAGTCATCGTCTGTTGACAGCTCCCTCTGTATGTTCCACGCGGAGAACCACACGTAGGTAGTCATCGTCTATTGACAGCTCCCTCTGTATGTTCCACGCGGAGAACCACACGTAGGTAGTCATCGTCTATTGACAGCTGCCTCTGTATGTTCCACGCGGAGAACCAGACGTAGGTAGTCATCGTCTGTTGACAGTTCCCTCTGTATGTTCCACGCGGAGAACCACACGTAAGTAGTCATCGTCTGTTGACAGCTCCCTCTGTATGTTCCACGCGGAGAACCACACGTAGGTAGTCATCGTCTGTTGACAGCTCCCTCTGTATGTTCCACGCGGAGAACCACACGTAGGTAGTCATCGTCTGTTGACAGTTCCCTCTGTATGTTCCACGCGGAGAACCACACGTAGGTAGTCATCGTCTGTTGACAGCTCCCTCTGTATGTTCCACGCGGAGAACCACACGTAGGTAGTCATCGTCTGTTGACAGTTCCCTCTGTATGTTCCACGCGGAGAACCACACGTAGGTAGTCATCGTCTGTTGACAGCTCCCTCTGTATGTTCCACGCGGAGAACCACACGTAGGTAGTCATCGTCTGTTGACAGCTCCCTCTGTATGTTCCACGCGGAGAACCACACGTAGGTAGTCATCGTCTGTTGACAGCTCCCTCTGTATGTTCCACGCGGAGAACCACACGTAGGTAGTCATCGTCTGTTGACAGTTCCCTCTGTATGTTCCACGCGGAGAACCACACGTAGGTAGTCATCGTCTGTTGACAGCTCCCTCTGTATGTTCCACGCGGAGAACCACACGTAGGTAGTCATCGTCTGTTGACAGCTCCCTCTGTATGTTCCACGCGGAGAACCACACGTAGGTAGTCATCGTCTGTTGGCAGTTCCCTTTATATACATAAAGAATTAAATGGAATTGTGAAATTTCGAAACTAAAACTAAAATCAATGTTTTATAATATTATGTATAATGATAATACAGTTCTATTTGATAGAAAAAAAAAAGAAAAAAGGAAAAAAAGCAGGCTAACACTTTAGCGGCTAATCCAGGAACTTTTGGAGAGGATTTCGGGAGGGAGGGGGGTGTGTATGCATTAACAAATGGCATTATATAGGGTTACACTTGAAGAAAAAGGTGCTATATCTTAAACGTTCCTGCCTTATTTTTGCCAATTTTACTTCATTTTAACAATTAAAATCCAATTGGTATTGTTCAACATTAGACAAAACTAAAGCGGCAGTCATTCATTAATACACAATTTTTGCGAGCATACTGCCAACACGATTATTGGCACACATAAACAAGAACACTCAAAACAACAAATTACGTTCTCATCTCATATGTTCCGTAAAATCCTATAAGGAAATATCAGGCTTGATACAGGGCAAAGCAGTGCACGGGGACTCTTACCTACACAACCACTCACGTGGACCCTTACCTACACAACCACTCACGTGGACCCTTACCTACACAACCACTCACGGGAACCCTTACCTACACAACCACTCACGTGGACCCTTACCTACACAACCACTCACGTGGACCCTTACCTACACAACCACTCACGTGGACCCTTACCTACACAACCACTCACGGGAACCCTTACCTACACAACCACTCACGGGAACCCTTACCTACACAACCACTCACGTGGACCCTTACCTACACAACCACTCACGGGAACCCTTACCTACACAACCACTCACGGGAACCCTTACCTACACAACCACTCACGGGAACCCTTACCTACACAACCACTCACGGGAACCCTTACCTACACAACCACTCACGTGGACCCTTACCTACACAACCACTCGCGGGAACCCTTACCTACACAACCACTCACGGGAACCCTTACCTACACAACCACTCACGGGAACCCTTACCTACACAACCACTCACGTGGACCCTTACCTACACAACCACTCACGTGGACCCTTACCTACACAACCACTCACGGGAACCCTTACCTACACAACCACTCACGGGAACCCTTACCTACACAACCACTCACGGGAACCCTTACCTACACAACCACTCACGTGGACCCTTACCTACACAACCACTCACGTGGACCCTTACCTACACAACCACTCACGGGAACCCTTACCTACACAACCACTCACGGGAACCCTTACCTACACAACCACTCACGTGGACCCTTACCTACACAACCACTCACGTGGACCCTTACCTACACAACCACTCACGGGAACCCTTACCTACACAACCACTCACGTGGACCCTTACCTACACAACCACTCACGTGGACCCTTACCTACACAACCACTCACGTGGACCCTTACCTACACAACCACTCACGGGAACCCTTACCTACACAACCACTCACGGGAACCCTTACCTACACAACCACTCACGTGGACCCTTACCTACACAACCACTCACGGGAACCCTTACCTACACAACCACTCACGGGAACCCTTACCTACACAACCACTCACGTGGACCCTTACCTACACAACCACTCACGTGGACCCTTACCTACACAACCACTCACGGGAACCCTTACCTACACAACCACTCACAGGAATTAACATATAAATGGTCGATAACATTAAACATATATTCATGGAATTTGTATTTCCAAGAAAGTCAGTGTTTAAACACAAAAAAAACACAACATAAATAGATTAGCATGGGGCCCCTATGGTCGTGGGATCCCGGGCAACTGCCCTGTGTTCCCATGAGTAAAGACGGCACTGGCTTGATAAGGAACATGTCTAATATGCCTTCGTGTTGATATCATGAGTTTGTTAATGTTGTTGTCTTAACAAGTTTTCTGCATATTTGTTTTTTTAAATTCCGTCAGAAGATAAAGATTTACACGTGATTTTTATTAAATGACAGAATAATTTAGCACAATACACATGCTTATTGTTATCTATTTGTTTCTGTTTACTATCAGGTGTTCAAGGTGTTGTCGGTAATAAAGGCGTAACTGGTGACAAAGGCATGCAGGGGGGTAAAGGAGTCAGCGGAAACAAAGGAGTAGTAGGAGATAAAGGCACTGTAGGTGATAAAGGAACGGAAGGGAATAAAGGAGCAGTCGGTGATAAAGGAATGGTAGGAAACAAAGGAACAGTAGGCGACAAAGGAGCGGCAGGAGATAAAGGATTAATGGGTACTACAGGCTTGGACGGAAACAAAGGAGTAACTGGCGATAAAGGAGTGACAGGAAACAAAGGAGCAACCGGCGACAAAGGCATTCAAGGAGATAAAGGAACAGTGGGTGATAAAGGATCAGGGGGTAAGCTTTTTTGTTTTTTTTAAATATTAATAAAATGTTGATAATTATAATGAGCACACAGTGTGCACATGTAAAATGTTCCTTTGTTTTAAACAATCCATGAATTTTTGAATCGCATTTACATCCTTTTTAATTTAAGAATCAAATTTAAATACACAATTATTATCAGTATACAGGGACAATCTCAAAAGGGTAAAATTAAACATGTAAATTTTCAAACTTTCTTAATAAAATGGATTAACCAACTACTTTATGTATGCATCGTAACCTCTCATTACAGGTAGTTAGTAGAGGTTGTCGTGGTCGTCATCGTATGGTGATTGGATCTATAACTACCTATGTAATCAGTGCTTATCACCACTACACTATAGCTACTAACGTCGTGAGTTCGAATCCCGTTCATGGTGCGGTGCGGTGTATTCTATACAACTTTTGGTGATAAAGTTTTCCAGTGACTCACGGCAGGTCGGTCGTTTTCTCACGGTACTCCGGTTTCCTCCACAAATAAAACTGTGTGTCTCGATATAATATTGTTGAAAGTGGCCTTAAACACCTTTACCATAACCCAGTTAGTTAGAAAGGATATGGCTATAAATGAACATGAGAGGGTATACAACATTATACTTAGAAATGAATTAAAGTAAAGGAACAGTAATTGTATTGTTCTACACTGCTGTAGTAAATAATACAAAATTAACATGTCCACTCAATATAATTCCAGGAAAGTATAATTTTGGGGACAATCAATTGAGACAAATTTCAATTTCATGGATTTGTAGTCTTACCAATTTCATTGGTTTCCAGAATTTGAGTATCGCGAAAAAGTAAAACTATCACAATGTTTGCATTTAACTGAACCAGAAGTATCACTATATCTTCAAATTCTTTTTACACTTAAATAGGTGATACTGGTCAGAAAGGGGTACAAGGCGACAAGGGAATGAAAGGAATGAAAGGTTATAAAGGAATGAAGGGAATGAAAGGAATGCAGGGAATTCAAGGAATGAAAGGACCGATGGGATCAGAAGGCAACAAAGGAGCTCCAGGAAACAAAGGAGCAACAGGCAATAAAGGAATGGACGGCAATAAAGGAACATTTGGTGATAAAGGAGTAATCGGTGATAAAGGACCAATAGGCGATAAAGGAGTGTCAGGCGATAAAGGAATGGCAGGAGTTAAAGGTGTGGTAGGAGATAAAGGAGCAGGTGGTGATAAAGGAGCAGTAGGCGATAAAGGAGTGTCTGGCAATAAAGGCGTATCGGGAGATAAAGGAACAATCGGTGATAAAGGACCAATCGGTGATAAAGGGTCGATTGGAGATAAAGGAACACAGGGTAATAAAGGAGTGGATGGTAATAAAGGAACATCAGGTGATAAGGGTGTGCAAGGCGATAAAGGAGTGTCAGGCGATAAAGGAATGGAAGGAGATAAAGGTGTGGTAGGAGACAAAGGATCAATCGGTGATAAAGGACTAATAGGCGATAAAGGAGTGTTGGGCGATAAAGGAACATCAGGTGATAAAGGAGCAGGCGGTGATAAAGGACCAACGGGTAATAAAGGAGCAACAGGCAATAAAGGAATGACAGGAAATAAAGGAGCAATCGGGGACAAAGGATTGACAGGTATTTATTATATTCTACTTAAGATAAGTAAATAAGAAGTGTCGTCTTAGTTTAAGTAAAAAGACATTTACTTATTATTATTATTACTATTACATAATATACTACACTGTCAGACAAGTTCTAAAATCCAATCGAAAATTCGTAGAAAGAGGCAAAATCACAACCCATAACACACAAATACATGAATATCTCACTCTCCTGGTTTGATACAGATTCCCGTTCAATAACTTTAATTCCCCTTTAGCAAATCATTTAAAACGTCTACACATACTACGTTTGGTACACATATGGTTTATAAGATTTCCAGATCTTAAAAGGCAAATTGTAAAAAATGTTCTCCAATGAAACCAAAACGGGCAGAACCTGTTAGTAAATGGAACTGCTAATTTCAAACATGTATGAAAAGAGGGGCCGTCGTGGTCGTGATCTTATGGTGGTTAGATTTACAACTACCTATGCAATCGGTGCCTATCACCACTGATATTGTGGGTTCGACTCTCGCTCACCGCGAGGAGTACTACATTATGTGATTCAGTTTGTCAGTGACTTGTGGCAGGTCGGTAATTTTTTCCGGCTCCTCTGGTTTCCTCCACCAATAAAACTGACCGCCACGATATAACTGAAATATTGTTGAAAGTGGCGTTAAGCACCACAAAACGAACCAAATGTATGAAAAGAAATGCCCCTCACCATGACGTATGTCCCTCACCATGACGTATGTCCCTCACCATGACGTATGTCCCTCACCATGACGTATGCCCCTCACCATGACGTATGTCCCTCACCATGACGTATGTCCCTCACCATGACGTATGCCCCTCACCATGACGTATGTCCCTCACCATGACGTATGTCCCTCACCATGACGTATGCCCCTCACCATGACGTATGTCCCTCACCATGACGTATGTCCCTCACCATGACGTATGTCCCTCACCATGACGTATGCCCCTCACCATGACGTATGTCCCTCACCATGACGTATGCCCCTCACCATGACGTATGTCCCTCACCATGACGTATGCCCCTCACCATGACGTATGTCCCTCACCATGACGTATGTCCCTCACGATGACGTATGTCCCTCACCATGACGTATGTCCCTCACCATGACGTATGTCCCTCACCATGACGTATGCCCCTCACCATGACGTATGTCCCTCACCATGACGTATGTCCCTCACCATGACGTATGTCCCTCACCATGACGTATGCCCCTCACCATGACGTATGTCCCTCACCATGACGTATGCCCCTCACCATGACGTATGCCCCTCACCATGACGTATGTCCCTCACCATGACGTATGTCCCTCACCATGACGTATGTTTATTCCTATTTGTTTTAAAAACGACATTTGATTTATTCAGGTGCCGATGGTGCTAAAGGGGTTCCGGGTGAGCAAGGTATGAAAGGAATGAAAGGATATAAAGGCATGAAAGGAATGAAAGGTATGCAAGGAGTTCAAGGAATGAAAGGAACGAAGGGATCTGAAGGCAATAAAGGAGCTACAGGAAACAAAGGAAGGGACGGCAATAAAGGAATGGACGGCAATAAAGGAGTTGTCGGTGATAAGGGAGCTGTCGGAGATAAAGGAGTGGCGGGCAACAAAGGAACAGTAGGAGACAAAGGAATGGCAGGAACGAAAGGAGCAAGTGGTGATAAAGGAGTGGTAGGAGATAAAGGAGCAAGTGGTGATAAAGGAGCAGTAGCAGATAAAGGAACAAGTGGTGATAAAGGAGCAGTAGGAGATAAAGGAACAAGTGGTGATAAAGGAACAGTAGGAGATAAAGGAACAAGTGGTGATAAAGGAGTGGTAGGAGATAAAGGAACAAGTGGTGATAAAGGAGTGGTAGGAGATAAAGGAACAAGTGGTGATAAAGGAGTGGTAGGAGATAAAGGAGCAGTAGGAGACAAAGGAATTCAAGGAAATAAAGGAGTTCTAGGTTAGTGTGGTAGTTTTTAGTCTATCATTTTCGTTAGTTCGATTTTATGAAATTGAATTTAAAAAAAGATATTCCGGGATGCATTTTTCTGTTGTATCTTTATAAAATAAATTCTGGCGCTTTATGTACGTCAGACAAATATGCAACACACAAATCTTATGCACTACAATGTAATTTGAAAATGTCATGAAAAAAACTCACGTGTTTAATCAATCAAGTAAATAACATACCCAATCTACCTGTATCATACAGTATGAGGAGAGCATGAGTTAATAATATTTGAATATTATGTAAATCCTGTGTGATCATAATAATTCTCAAACGCTATTCACATGTAGAACTGCTCAGCGCATTCCCGGGTGGCGATGTGAGGATGGGGAAAGGGGGGCTCTCCTCAGGTTATAATACGGAAAGCCTGATCGCCGTGCTTGGCGAGTGCCACGTTCCCTACACGATAAAGACCTCAATAGGCGCATCGATGGCGTTATAAAGGGAAACATAGAACTGACTGACCCCATCGCTTCCCAGCTTACTATAATATTGAACATGTTCTCGTGCTGAATAGGAATGAAATACTTCTCGCTGGGCGCTAAGTAATAATCAATAAATCAATCAATCAATCAATTGAGCTTTACAGATAGCTTTGAAATTTTGAAATTTAACTATCACCAGTTCCGGATTTAGGACAAATGAGGCCCCATGCTAGTTAAGCTATGATGCCCCTTACTTGGGCCCTGAAGGAGGTACACAGATAGTCCCTGAAGGAGGTAGACCCGGTCTACACAGGTAGTCAACTCTATCATTATGCTTGGAATCGCTCAGAAACAGAACTCCTTCGACTTTAAAATTGCACCACATAAGCAAAAATCCATCGTAAAAAAATATTTTTGACAGGAAGATGGGTCCCCCGACCAACGGGGTCCTGTGCTTAAGCACACCTAAGCACAATGGTAAATCCGGCACTGACTATGACCAGTAGAGAAATATCCTAATCCGCTCAGTTGTAGCAGAAGGAGAATCTATTTCTCATAAGATCAAAGCCTCAAAATATTTTTAGATTATTATCTTTCGTCGATAAGGACTGTCGAAATGAAACTGGCCAGAATTCTCATCCAGATATTTACCCACCGTGGTGATTCAAATAGTAATACGAATATTTAAAGAGGCATTAGCTACGATTTTGACCAACAAAATTATATGTTTTGGAAATTGGTAAATAGCTTTAAAATGATGAAATAAAGGTAAATATTTCACATTAAACAGCTTATCGTACCACTTTTCGGCTTTTGAGAACGAAAATTACCATCGATTTATTATTTCCTTGCAAGCAAATAATTTGACCTCGCTTTCTCCGTATGCAACTGACCTTACTAGTGACAGGTAAAAACGAATAATTTGTATTTTGTCGCTTATTAACTGCAAACTTGCATGGTTCTTTGTCCGTAATTAACGCCGACTAAAAGCAGATTCACAGAAAATAAGAAATAAGTGCATTGTTGTACTGATTTAATGACGAATCGGCAAACTCCGTAAACAATGCCGATAATTAATAAGATGGCGTCCATTTCTTGATCGATCTCAAAACACGAGCAGTTGCACCTTTTTTCCTCGATGGGCGTACATTTCATAACATTTATAAGTTACAGAAATACGTTTTATTAAGGCATCAATCATATCTGATAGTTTTTATGGGTAACAAAAATTTACGATTTTGGCAGATAATGCCCCTTTAATTAACTTGTTAAACTCATCAAGATTAGTAGAAATATATTAACATGATCATTTAATGAATTCTAGACGATAATAATAACAAAAATAATAATATAGGCATTTTTTTGGATTTGCGGGTTGGATTTGTATTGAAATGTAAGAATAAATTAAAAATGATATATGTTGCCGTGTCATGCAAGATATTAGGAATATGTCATACATTTGGTGTGCATCTTATGCCATATATATATATATATATATATATATATCTACTGGTGCACTCTATATTGATTTCGATTGAAACATTTCATTGCATGTTATTAAATTTAAAAATCGTGTCATAAAGCCTCGGAATATTGAAAATATTAAACAATACCAATTTCATTTTACCTACAGGGGGCCGTCGTGGTCATGATCGTATGGCAATTTGATCTACAACTACCAGTACAATCAATACCTATCCCCACCATAGTTGTGAGTTCGATCCCCGTTCACGGCGAGGTTTACTCGATACAGCATTACATTGTGTATGTGATAAAGGTTGTCAGTGACTTGCGACAGGTCGGTGGTTTTCTCTGGGTACTCTGGTTTCCTCTACCAACAAAACTGACCGCCACGATATAGCTGAAATATTGTTGAAAGTGGCGTTAAACACCATAAGCAAAATCCAAACTTTCACCTACAACAATTTAGACAAAAATCATTTTGACGTATTGATTTTAGTTGAACTCTAAAAACAGTTTATTCTATGTTTAGATTTAGTTGAAATTATGCATATTAAATCTATGTTCAAGTTTAGTTCAAATGTACACCTACTAAAATTACGTTTCAAATTTGTTGAAATATACACGCTTATCTTACGAACCACATATGTGGTGTAATGGCTAGCGTGCTCGCTTCGAATGCGGTATATTGTGGGTTCAAACGTCGTTCGGGTCAAACGAAATATTATAATATTGGTATTTGCTGCTTCTCCGCTAAACATGTAGTATTAATTGAGGAGAAAGAGCAAAGACTGGTTGGTTTGGAATCAGGATAGTGTGTCTGAGTGTGGCGATATGTCTATCCGCAGACTGTTGTTTCAGTGAGCCAACACTAGAAAAATTCAAATAAGCGGATTTCATCATAATCTCATTGAAAATTAACTTGTTCTCGCCATAATATAGTTGATCGTGAGTTTGTGTTAAACAACAATTACTTACTCATACACCTTACGATTAAATTTGGCTAAGAATATCCTTTCTACCTTTGGAAATGAGAATTCAGTTTTAAGAAATTGACAAAAAATCTTTCTACGTTTGTGACTTAGAGTGTTTTTCTTGTGCAAATCTAGAAAAAGGTTATCTTTACTTCTTTATTTGTGGAGAAAATGACATTTTGTCTGATTTACTCCCTCCATATTGTCCTGCCGCTTTATCTGATTTACTCCCTTCATATTGTCCCACGGGAGGGTGGTATGTTGATATTTCACATAATATGCTTCTACAATAGTGACATCGTGTACAGGGAATGACTGGAACATAAACGGAACGGATACTAGTTGATGATTCGCAGCAGATATATTTCATGGCGCCTTTTAAAAAAAATCAATTAATGTGATAAAAATTAATTTTAGAGTCACATGTCATTTTATACGTGTTTTGATTGGTTTACAAAGTTGAGGCTATTTGTCAATGTACGGAATATGAAAATAAACGTCGTTCCTAAGGCGTCGCGTGCCGTTGTCATCGGGTGATTTTCTTTAAATGAAGCAACTTCGGGGTTATTTAGATTTATTTCCGATTATTTGCCTTATTTGAAAAATAAATATATTTTTCAATATCATAGCAAAAAAAGTTTGAATTAATTGATAAGGATTGATCGAAATTATTTGTTCGGTTCATTCGAAATAATCTCAATCAGGTTGTACACACCTTTGCGTACCCCACTACGCGGGTTACACGGTGTGTACAACCTGATTGAGGTTATTTCTTCAAGAACCGAACAAAAATTGCGATCAATCCTTAAGTACATTGAAATCATAATAATACAATATTTACAAAAATAAAAATACAAAAATACGAAAATAATTTTTTTTTTATAATTCAGGTGACAAAGGATTACAAGGAGGTGATGGAAACAAGGGTGTACCAGGAGATAAAGGACCAGTAGGAAATAAAGGAGCCACAGGAAATGATGGTGGGAAAGGCGGAGAAGGTGCAAAAGGTGTACCAGGAGACAAAGGACCTTCAGGCGATAAAGGAATGAAGGGAATGAAAGGATATAAAGGAATGAAGGGAATGAAGGGAATGCAGGGAGTTCAAGGAATGAAAGGACCGAAGGGATCTGAAGGCAACAAAGGAGCTACAGGAACCCCAGGTGACAAGGGAGTACTAGGAAATAAAGGACCAGATGGTAATAAAGGAGTGATCGGAGATAAAGGTTCAGATGGGAACAAAGGGTCAATGGGAGATAAAGGTGTGTCAGGAGATAAAGGAACAAATGGTGACAAAGGTCCGATAGGTGATAAAGGAATAATTGGTGACAAAGGTCCGATAGGCGGAAAAGGAGGAACTGGCGACAAGGGAATGACAGGAAATAAAGGAGCAACTGGTGATAAAGGAATGACAGGTACAAAAGGAGCAACAGGTGATAAAGGAATGAAAGGGGGTACAGGTGCAACAGGCGATAAAGGTCCACAAGGTGATAAAGGAATGATAGGAATGAAAGGCGCAAGCGGCGACAAGGGTGTGGCAGGAGATAAGGGAGTCATGGGCGATAAAGGAGTAATAGGTGACAAAGGACCAAAAGGAGACAAAGGAATGCAAGGTATAAAAGGACTACAAGGAGACAAAGGTGTACAAGGGAATGCCGGTAATAAAGGAACACCAGGCGATAAAGGAACGATAGGTGGCAAAGGTACAATCGGAGATTCAGGTGCTAAAGGAGCTACCGGTGACAAAGGAGTGATAGGGGACAAAGGAATGTCGGGTGATAAAGGAATGGTAGGAAATAAAGGTGTTACGGGCGACAAAGGAATGGCAGGTGACAAAGGAGCACTAGGTGATAAAGGAATGATCGGCAATAAAGGAGCCACAGGCAATAAAGGAGTGATAGGTGACAAAGGACCACAAGGAGACAAAGGAATGCAAGGTATGAAAGGACTACAAGGAGTCAAAGGTGTAAAAGGGAATGACGGTAATAAAGGAACACCAGGCGACAAAGGAACGATAGGTGACAAAGGTACAATCGGAGATCCAGGTGCTAAAGGAGCTACCGGTGACAAAGGAGTGATAGGGGACAAAGGAATATCGGGTGATAAAGGAACGGCAGGAGATAAAGGACCGACGGGCGGTAAAGGCCAATCAGGCGACAAAGGAGCAGTAGGTGATAAAGGAATGACAGGAAATAAAGGTACCTTGGGTGACAAAGGAATTATAGGTGACAAAGGACCACAAGGAAACAAGGGAATGACGGGAAATAAAGGAGTATATGGTGATAAGGGAATCATAGGAGATAAAGGACCACAAGGCGTCAAGGGTATAGATGGTAATAAAGGAGCAACCGGTAACAAAGGAGCAACAGGTAACAAAGGAGACACAGGAGATAAAGGAGCAACAGGTGACATAGGAGATAAAGGCGTGCCAGGAATGAAGGGAATGAAAGGATATAAAGGAATGAAAGGCATGAAGGGAATGCAAGGTGTTAAAGGAATGAAAGGCACTAAAGGAACTGACGGCAACAAAGGAGTGTCAGGAAATAAAGGACCACAAGGAGACAAGGGCATGACTGGGTCGAAGGGAGCTATAGGTGACAAAGGAGCAGCAGGAGATAAAGGTTCGTATGATTTGCATTCTTTCTTTATCATAGAATATTTGTAAAATTAATGGTAAAAGATACTATGAATTCGCTACCATTCGTGTTATGCAAATGTTCGTAGATTTCCTATATAGTATAATACTACAAAATTAAGAATTCAATTAACATTTGTCCCATTAATATATATATATATTAGCCGAGGACTAAAAATCCGACATTTATAGATTAATACGTAATAAGCAAATTATTTGAATAATAAATGTCTATAATTTATATAAGCTGGTAATCACGAAAGCCGTTAAATTTAAGTCCACATTGTAAAAGTAAAATAGGTCCTGGTGTAAAATTAGTCCGGATGGAGTAAGGTTAATAATAAAATAATTCCTGGTGTAAAATTGGTCCGTGCGAGGTAAATAGTAAAGTAGGTCTTGGTGTAAAATTGGTTCGGAGAGAATAAAGTTTTAATAGTAATTTAAGTTCATGTACAATATTTACAAGGAATGAATATACAATGAATTATTTCAAATTAATCTATGAATCTTTTAAGCCAGGAATATTTGTAGCCTTGAATTTATTTTACTAGAAATTATGGTCCTCCCGGACTTTTTTTTACAAGGACCGATTTATCGCTTACATTAACACGGATGTTGTTCTTAGATACAATACAATTTGTAATATATGGCATTCGAAGGAAATAATGAAATAGTGTCACATATGACAGGTGGTTGCTTAATACAGGTTTAGTCAATATCAAATGTATCACAAAAGAAAATACAAATTAAGATCGTACATTGCAGGTTATTTCTTAATACAGATGGTTGTAAAGCAGGTTTGACTGTACCTTTGGGTGTTACATTAGTTGTAAAGCAGATTTAACTGTACCTTTGGGTGTTACATTAGTTGTAAAGCAGATTTAACTGTACCTTTGGGTGTTACATTAGTTGTAAAGCAGGCTTGACTGTACCTTTGGGTGTTACATTAGTTGTAAAGCAGATTTAGCTGTACCTTTGGGTGTTACATTAGTTGTAAAGCAGGTTTGACTGTACCTTTGGGTGTTACATTAGTTGTAAAGCAGATTTAACTGTACCTTTGGGTGTTACATTAGTTGTAAAGCAGGCTTGACTGTACCTTTGGGTGTTACATTAGTTGTAAAGCAGATTTAGCTGTACCTTTGGGTGTTACATTAGTTGTAAAGCAGGCTTGACTGTACCTTTGGGTGTTACATTAGTTGTAAAGCAGATTTAACTGTACCTTTGGGTGTTACATTAGTTGTAAAGCAGGCTTGACTGTACCTTTGGGTGTTACATTAGTTGTAAAGCAGATTTAGCTGTACCTTTGGGTGTTACATTAGTTGTAAAGCAGGCTTGACTGTACCTTTGGGTGTTACATTAGTTGTAAAGCAGATTTAACTGTACCTTTGGGTGTTACATTAGTTGTAAAGCAGGTTTGACTGTACCTTTGGGTGTTACATTAGTTGTAAAGCAGATTTAACTGTACCTTTGGGTGTTACATTAGTTGTAAAGCAGGTTTGACTGTACCTTTGGGTGTTACATTAGTTGTAAAGCAGATTTAACTGTACCTTTGGGTGTTACATTAGTTGTAAAGCAGGCTTGACTGTACCTTTGGGTGTTACATTAGTTGTAAAGCAGATTTAGCTGTACCTTTGGGTGTTACATTAGTTGTAAAGCAGGCTTGACTGTACCTTTGGGTGTTACATTAGTTGTAAAGCAGATTTAACTGTACCTTTGGGTGTTACATTAGTTGTAAAGCAGGTTTGACTGTACCTTTGGGTGTTACATTAGTTGTAAAGCAGATTTAACTGTACCTTTGGGTGTTACATTAGTTGTAAAGCAGGTTTGACTGTACCTTTGGGTGTTACATTAGTTGTAAAGCAGATTTAACTGTACCTTTGGGTGTTACATTAGTTGTAAAGCAGATTTAGCTGTACCTTTGGGTGTTACATTAGTTGTAAAGCAGGCTTGACTGTACCTTTGGGTGTTACATTAGTTGTAAAGCAGATTTAACTGTACCTTTGGGTGTTACATTAGTTGTAAAGCAGGTTTGACTGTACCTTTGGGTGTTACATTAGTTGTAAAGCAGATTTAACTGTACCTTTGGGTGTTACATTAGTTGTAAAGCAGGCTTGACTGTACCTTTGGGTGTTACATTAGTTGTAAAGCAGATTTAACTGTACCTTTGGGTGTTACATTAGTTGTAAAGCAGGCTTGACTGTACCTTTGGGTGTTACAATAGTTGTAAAGCAGATTTAACTGTACCTTTGGGTGTTACATTAGTTGTAAAGCAGGCTTGACTGTACCTTTGGGTGTTACATTAGTTGTAAAGCAGATTTAACTGTACCTTTGGGTGTTACATTAGTTGTAAAGCAGGTTTGACTGTACCTTTGGGTGTTACATTAGTTGTAAAGCAGGCTTGACTGTACCTTTGGGTGCTACATTAGTTGTAAAGCAGATTTAACTGTACCTTTGGGTGTTACATTAGTTGTAAAGCAGGTTTGACTGTGCCGTTGGGTGTTACATTGGTTGTAAAGCAGGCTTGACTGTACCTTTGGGTGTTACATTAGTTGTAAAGCAGATTTAACTGTACCTTTGGGTGTTACATTAGTTGTAAAGCAGGCTTGACTGTACCTTTGGGTGTAACATTAGTTGTAAAGCAGATTTGACCGTACCTTTGGGTGTTACATTGGGTGTAAAGCAGGTTTGACTGTATCTTTGGGTATTACATTGGGTGTAAAGCAGGTTTGACTGTATCTTTGGGTGTTACATTAGTTGTTAAGCAGATTTGACTGTACCTTTGGGTGTGATATTAGTTGTAAAGCAGGTTTAACGGTATCTTTGGGTGCTACATTGGGTGTACAGCAGAGTTGACTGTACCTTTGAGTGTTACATTGGGTGTAAAGCAGATTTGACTGTACCTTTGAGTGTTACATTGATTGTAAAGCAGGCTTGACTGTACCTTTGGGTGTTACATTGGTTGTAAAGCAGGCTTGACTGTACCTTTGGGTGTTACATTGGTTCTATAGCAGGTTTGACTGTACCTTTGGGCGTTACATTGGTTCTATAGCAGATTTGACTGTACCTTTGAGTGTTACATTAGTTGTAGAGCAGGTTTGACTGTACCTTTGAGTGTTACATTGGTTGTATGGCAGGTTTGACTGTACCTTGTCTGTTACATTGGTTGTAAAGCAGGTTTGACTGTACCTTTGAGTGTTACATTGGTTGTAAAGCAGGTTTGACTGTACCTTTGTGTGTTACATTGGTTGTAAAGCAGGTTTGACTTTACCTTTGGGTGATACATTGGTTGTATGGCAGGCTTGACTGTACATTTGCGTGTTACATTGGTTGTAAAGCAGGTTTGACTGTATCTTGGGGTGTTACATTGGTTGTAAAGCAGGCTTGACAGTACCGTTTTGTGCTACATTGGTTATATAGCAGGTTTGACTGTACCTTTTGGTGTTACATTGGTTGTATGGCAGGCTTGACTGTACCTTTGGATGTTACATTGGTTGTAAAGCAGGTTTGACTGTACCTTTGGGTGTTACATTGGTTGTAAAGCAGGCTTGACTGTACCTTTGGGTGTTACATTGCTTGTAAAGCAGGTTTGACTGTACCTTTGGGTGTTACATTGGTTGTAAAGCAAGGTTGGCTGTACCTTTGGGTATTACATTGGTGGTAAAGCAAGGTTGGCTGTACCTTTGGGTGTTACATTGGTTGTAAAGCAGGCTTGACTGTACCTTTGGGTGTTACATTGGTTGTAAAGCAGGCTTGACTGTACCTGTGGGTGTTACATTGGTTGTAAAGCAGGTTTGACTGTACCTTTGGGTGTTACATTGGTTGTAAAGCAGGCTTGACTGTACCTTTGGGTGTTACATGGGTTGTAAAGCAGGTTTGACTGTACCTTTGGGTGTTACATTGGTTGTAAAGCAGGCTTGACTGTACCTTTGGGTGTTACATGGGTTGTAAAGCAGGTTTGACTGTACCTTTGGGTATTACATTGGTTGTAAAGCAGGTTTGACTGTACCTTTGGGTATTACATTGGTGGTAAAGCAGGCTTGACTGTACCTTTGGGTATTACATTGGTGGTAAAGCAAGGTTGGCTGTACCTTTGGGTGTTACATTGGTTGTAAAGGAGGTTTGACTGTACCTTTGGGTGTTACATGGGTTGTAAAGCAGGTTTGACTGTACCTTTGGGTGCTACATTGGTTGTATAGCAGGTTTGTCTGTACCTTTGAGTGTTACATTGGTTCTATAGCAGGTGTGACTGTACCTTTGAGTGTTACATTGGTTGTAAAGCAAGTTTGACTGTACCTTTGGGTGCTACATTGGTTCTATAGCAGGTTTGACTGTACCTTTGGGTGTTACATTGGTTGTAAAACAGGTTTGAATATACCTTTCCGTGTTACATTAGCTGTAAAGCAGGTCTGACTGTACCTTTGGGTGCTACATTGGTTGTAAAACAGGTTTGAATATACCTTTCCGTGTTACATTGGTTGTAAAACAGGTTTAACTGTACCTTTGGGTGTTACATTGGTTGTAAAGCAAGCTTGACTGTACCTTTGAGTGTTACATGGGTTGTAAAGCAGGTTTGACTTTACCTTTGGATGTTACATTGATTGTAAAGCAAGCTTGACTTTACCTTTGGGTGTTACATTGGTTGTAAAGGAGGTTTGACTGTACCTTTGGGTGTTACATTGGTTGTAAAGCAGGTTTGACTGTACCTTTGGGTGCTACATTGGTTGTAAAACAGGTTTGAATATACCTTTCCGTGTTACATTGGTTATAAAGCAGGTTTGACTGTACCTTTGGGTGGTACATTGGCTGTAAAGCAGGTTTGACTGTACCTTTGGGTGTTACATTGGTTATATTGCCTACATAGTATTATTCTGACATATTAAGTAATGTGACGGTTCTTTGTTTAAACAGGACAAGGAGGTGATAAAGGAACAGCAGGTGATAAAGGAGCACACGGAAATAAAGGAATGGTAGGTGACAAAGGCGCGGTTGGCGACAAAGGAATGAAAGGAGCATCAGGTGACAAAGGAGTGGCAGGTGATAAAGGAGTAATAGGCAATAAAGGTCTACAAGGTGATAAAGGAATAACAGGCAACAAAGGAGTAACTGGAAATAAAGGAGTTGTGGGCGATAAAGGAGTCATAGGAGACAAGGGACCATTGGGTGATAAAGGAGTGGCGGGAGACAAAGGAGGATTAGGAGATAAAGGAGCGTCCGGGGACAAAGGAGCCACAGGAGACAAAGGAATGACAGGAAACAAAGGAGCAACTGGAGACAAAGGAACAACGGGAGACAAAGGAGCACTAGGTGAGACATTCATAATACACATACCCTACTATCATACTGTAATTAAATAAGTCAACTTCCGGCATAGAGGCTAAAAATAACTTACTGCTTATTCATATTTTTATCAATTTATCAATTTTTACGATGGCACAAGTGTTACATTTAATGTTTTTCGTAGTATTCAAATTCAAATTGCTCAAAATGTAATATTTTAATATCCCTATAAAATAAAATGACAGATATATTTAATGTGATAGTAGCCAATTGCTTTAGATAAAATGACCACGTGGTATCAATCAAATACATCCGGGTATATGAGAACATTCACAATGTGTTTATATCGTATTGCACTAAGATGAAAAACAATAGATATGACACTGTCGAAACAGTTCCACAATCACTAAAAAATCGTAGAATATATGAATAATGATTGCAGAATACGGATTATGATTGGTGAATACGAATTATGATTATAATGATACGAAGTGTGATTACATAATGCTAAATATGTTTGTAGAATGCCAATTATGATTGCAGAATGGGAACTATGATTGCAGAATGCAAATTAAAATTATGATTGCATAGGGCGAATCATGATTGCAGAAGTATAATTTCGGAATACGAATTACGACGGCATGATACGATATTAATTGAACTATGTGAACTATAATTGTAGAATACGAATTGTTCGATATGAATTAGTGTTATTAGAATCAATAATAGTAAAGTCGTTGTTCTGGTTTCAAAAGCAGGACTTATATTTCCTATAAATATTTGTTAATTATACACATGTATTTATTTAATCATAGAATATAGCATGTAAAGAACTCTCTTATGTCAAGAACTAGTAGATTGCAACCATTGAGCGTATGCTATTGTGATATAATGTTCCGCTTCGTCTATTTTTATAAAGGTTTTTATACACGCATATTTACATTTATACAAATGACAATTCACATTGGAATCATAGTTCTAATACTTTCTAACTATATTAAAGAATAAAAGGAAATACAAACTAAATCTATTATCAGGTGACAAAGGATTACAAGGGGGTGATGGAAACAAAGGTGTGCCAGGAGATAAAGGACCATTAGGCAACAAAGGAGCCACAGGAGATGATGGTGGAAAAGGTGGGACAGGTCCAAAGGGTGCACCAGGAGACAAAGGACCTACAGGCGATACAGGAATGAAGGGAATGAAAGGATACAAAGGAATGAAAGGAATGAAAGGCATGCAAGGAGTCAAAGGAATGAAAGGTACCAAAGGTGCAGAAGGAAATAAAGGAGTTGACGGAGATACAGGTGCTAAAGGAGTGATCGGAGATAAAGGTCCAGATGGTAATAAAGGAGTGATCGGAGATAAAGGTCCAGATGGGAACAAAGGGACCACGGGAGATAAAGGTGTGTCAGGAGATAAAGGTGTAGATGGCCATAAAGGAATGACAGGGAATAAGGGAACAACAGGAGATAAAGGTCCGCAAGGAGACAAAGGTGTATCTGGCGATAAAGGTGCAAGCGGAGATAAAGGAATGAAAGGAGTGACAGGTGACAAAGGAATGACAGGTGATAAAGGAGCAGCAGGTAACAAAGGAACGTCAGGTGATAAAGGAACGGCAGGTGACAAGGGAGTCGTAGGAGATAAAGGAAATGTTGGTGATAAAGGTCAACAAGGAATGAAAGGAACTCAAGGCGGCAAGGGTAAGTGAATGTCTAGCTTAAATATGCACCACTGAATGCATAGCCCTGTGCGTATAAACTGATGATAATATGTTTTTTCTCCTTTTTTTTAAATTCTCAAGTATTTCGTTTTTGTCTATAATTAATGATACAAGATGATTTATCATGGGTTACTTGGGACCGGGAAAGAATATTCTTGATTGTTTGCACCGCCGAAATCAATATATAAATGAAAATGTCAGAAGTGATTATTTTATGCAAACACCATTTGTCTATTCTATGTGATATTTATGGTTCACTGTTTTTCATCATATACCGTGTGTTACCATGTATAATGTGCTACTAATGTGTGTTTCATCATATACCGTGTGTTACCATGTATAATGTGCTACTAATGTACCAATGCAATAACAATGGCCAGGTTAAACTAGTTTTATAGGTAGAAACATCCCATCCTAGTTACATGATGGGGAAGGGTAAGTATATTCCAAAAGTGAGAATAGTTGGGTGAGCAGGATTGTGTTAAAGAACTCTAATCCTAATCTTGAACTTTATTCATAGTATATTTATTCCTTGTGAAGATTAATGAAGCATGTTAATCTGATTCTGTGCAATACATATACATTATCTACTGATTCTGTCATCTTTTAGCAATGATGTGTAAATAATTGATGCTCCTGTAGCACAGTCTGCTGAGTCTGAGTTTATTGAATAAAGTTGAAAGTTGAAAGTTGATTACTACTACAAATGGACATACGGTATATTATGAGCTTCACCAAGAAAACGACCTTCAAATGAAGTAATTTGACTGTGCTATCAATACAATTTATTTCATGCTGCTATATATTGATAGTAATTTTAGTGCATTTTGCGCACTGTTTAAATTAATCACATCGGTCTTAATGGAAGGATGGGAACTTTAATATGATTTCGAAATTCTTTTTTCTCCCTAACAGGTGTACAAGGAGACAAAGGAGTCAAGGGAGATGCAGGTGACAAAGGAGTGGTGGGAGACAAAGGGACAGCAGGTGACAAAGGACCGACAGGAAATAAAGGAGTAACAGGAAACAAAGGAATGGTAGGAGATAAAGGAACACAGGGTGATAAAGGAACGGATGGAGATAAAGGCGTTCAGGGTGATAAGGGAATGTCTGGCGATAAAGGCGTCCTGGGTGACAAGGGAACGGATGGTGATAAGGGTCCACATGGTGATAAAGGAGTACAAGGAGACAAAGGAATGACCGGAACAAAGGGAGCATTAGGTGACAAAGGAATGACGGGAGATACAGGATCAAAGGGTAAGATTAATGGAACAGTATTGTTGGAAAAAAAGAAATCAGAAAAAGAAAAATCAACTCACTGTCGGGACAAGTACAAAATCCGAAAAAAAAATCATACAACGAGGCAAAATCGATATCCATCACACAAATTGATATGGAAAAATATTGAAAACCTAGAAATCTTGAAACCCAATACTTTAATTACATCAGCATTTCCGGATACACAGATAATAAATATCCGTTGTGAGCCAGTCAGTATCGCTTGTACAGTACTTGAACATCGTAGTGAGTCATTGCGTTTGAAGATTATTTGTTTAACAAAGAACTTAATCTAAATATTATAGAACTCCTCACGTGTATCTAGTATATCACAATATTATAGAACTCTTCACGTGTATCTCATACATCACAATATTATAGAACTCCTCACGTGTATCTCGTACATTACAATATCATAGAACTCCTCACGTGTATCTCGTACATCACAATATTATAGAACTCCTCACGTGTATCTCGTACATCACAATATTATAGAACTCCTCACGTGTATCTCGTACATCACAGTATTATAGAACTCCTCACGTGTATCTCGTACATTACAATATCATAGAACTCCTCACGTGTATCTCGTACATCACAATATTATAGAACTCCTCACGTGTATCTCGTACATCACAATATTATAGAACTCCTCACGTGTATCTCGTACATCACAATATTATAGAACTCCTCACGTGTATCTCGTACATCACAGTATTATAGAACTCCTCACGTGTATCTAGTACATCACAATATCATAGAATTCCTCACGTGTATCTCGTAGATCACAATATTATAGAACTCCTCACGTGTATCTCGTACATCACAATATCATAGAACTCCTCACGTGTATCTCGTACATCACAATATCATAGAACTCCTCACGTGTATCTCGTACATCACAATATTATAGAACTTCTCACGTGTATCTCGTACATCACAATATTATAGAACTCCTCACGTGTATATCGTACATCACAATATCATAGAACTCCTCACGTGTATCTCGTACATCACAATATTATAGAATTCCTCACGTGTATCTCCTACATCACAATATTATAGAACTCCTCACGTGTATCTCGTACATCACAATATCATAGAACTCCTCACGTGTATCTCGTACATCACAATATTATAGAACTCCTCACGTGTATCTCCTACATCACAATATTATAGAACTCCTCACGTGTATCTCGTACATCACAATATCATAGAACTCCTCACATGTATCTCGTATATCACAATATTATAGAACTCCTCACGTGTATCTCGTACATCACAATATCATAGAATTCCTCACGTGTATCTCCTACATCACAATATCATAGAACTCCTCACGTGTATCTCCTACATCACAATATTATAGAACTCCTCACGTGTATCTCCTACATCACAATATCATAGAACTCCTCACGTGTATCTCGTACATCACAATATCATAGAACTCCTCACGTGTATCTCGTAGATCACAATATTATAGAACTCCTCACGTGTATCTCGTACATCACAATATTATAGAACTCCTCACGTGTATCTCCTACATCACAATATCATAGAACTCCTCACGTGTATCTCGTACATCACAATATTATAGAACTCCTCACGTGTATCTCATACATCACAATATTATAGAACTCCTCACGTGTACCTCGTACATCACAATATCATAGAACTCCTCACGTGTATCTCGTACATCACAATATCATAGAATTCCTCACGTGTATCTCGTACATCACAATATCATAGAACTCTTCACGTGTATCTCGTACATCACAATATCATAGAACTCCTCACGTGTATCTCGTACATCACAATATTATAGAACTCTTCACGTGTATCTCGTACATCACAATATTATAGAACTCCTCACGTGTATCTCATACATCACAATATTATAGAACTCCTCACGTGTATCTCGTACATCACAATATTATAGAACTCCTCACGTGTATCTCGTACATCACAATATTATAGAACTCCATACGTGTATCTCCTACATCACAATATTATAGAACTCCTCACGTGTATCTCGTACATCACAATATTATAGAACTCCTCACGTGTATCTCGTACATCAGAATATTATAGAACTCCTCACGTGTATCTCGTATATCACAATATTATAGAACTCCTCACGTGTATCTCGTACATCACAATATCATAGAACTCCTCACGCGTATCTCGTACATCACAATATCATAGAACTCTTCACGTGTATCTCGTACATCACAATATCATAGAACTCCTCACGTGTATCTCGTACATCACAATATTATAGAACTCCTCACGTGTATCTCGTACATCACAATATTATAGAACTCCTCACGTGTATCTCCTACATCACAATATTATAGAACTCCTCACGTGTATCTCCTACATCACAATATAATAGAACTCCTCACGTGTATCTCGTACATCACAATATTATAGAACTCCTCACGTGTATCTCGTACATCACAATATTATAGAACTCCTCACGTGTATCTCGTACATCACAATATGATAGAACTCCTCACGTGTATCTCGTACATCACAATATCATAGAAATCCTCACGTGTATCTCGTACATGACAATATCATAGAACTCTTCACGTGTATCTCGTACATCACAATATCATAGAACTCCTCACGTGTATCTCGTACATCACAATATTATAGAACTCCTCACGTGTATCTCGTACATCACAATATTATAGAACTCCTCACGTGTATCTCGTACATCACAATATTATAGAACTCCTCACGTGTATCTCGTACATCACAATATTATAGAACTCCTCACGTGTATCCCCTACATCACAATATTATAGAACTCCTCACCTGTATCTCATACATCACAATATCATAGAACTCCTCACGTGTATTTCCTACATCACAATATCATAGAACTCCTCACGTGTATCTCGTACATCACAATATTATAGAACTCTTAACTTGTATCTCGTAGATCACAATATCATAGAACTCCTCACGTGTATCTCGTACATCACAATATTATAGAACTCCTCACGTGTATCTCGTAGATCACAATATTATAGAACTCCTCACGTGTATTTCGTACATCACAATATTATAAAACTCCTCACGTGTATCTCCTACATCACAATATTATAGAACTCCTCACGTGTATCTCCTACATCACAATATCATAGAACTCCTCACGTGTATCTCCTACATCACAATATCATAGAACTCCTCACGTGTATCTCGTACATCACAATATTATAGAACTCCTCACGTGTATCTCGTACATCACAATATTATAGAACTCCTCACGTGTATCTCGGACATCACAATATTATAGAACTCCTCACGTGTATCTCGTACATCACAATATTATAGAACTCCTCACGTGTATCTCCTGCATCACAATATTATAGAACTCCTCACGTGTATCTCGTATATCACAATACAATAGAACTCCTCACGTGTATCTCGTACATCACAATATTATAGAACTCCTCACGTGTATCTCGTACATCACAATATTATAAAACTCTTCACGTGTATATCGTACATTACAATATTATAGAACTCTTCACGTGTATCTCGTACATCACAATATCATAGAACTCCTCACGTGTATCTCGTACATCACAATATTATAGAACTCCTCACGTGTATCTCGTAGATCACAATATTATAGATCTCCTCACGTGTATCTCGTACATTACAATATCATAGAACTCCTCACGTGTATCTGCTACATCACAATATTATAGAACTCCTCACGTGTATCTCGTACGTCACAATACCATAAAACTCCTCACGTGTATCTCCTACATCACAATATCATAGAACTCCTCACGTGTATCTCGTAGATCACAATATTATAGAACTCCTCACGTGTATCTCGTACATCACAATATTATAGAACTCCTCACGTGTATATCGTACATCATAATATTATAGAACTCCTCACGTGTATATCGTACATCACAATATTATAGAACTCCTCACGTGTATATCGTACATCACAATATCATAGAACTCCTCACGTGTATCTCGTACATCACAATATTATAGAAGTCCTCACGTGTATCTCGTACATCACAATATCATAGAACTCCTCACGTGTATCTCGTACATCACAGTATTATAGAACTCCTCACGTGTATCTCGTACATCACAATATTATAGAACTCCTCACGTGTATATCGTACATCACAATATTATTGAACTCCTCACGTGTATCTCGTACATCACAATATCATAGAACTCCTCACGTGTATCTCGTACATCACAATAGTATAGAACTCCTCACGTGTATCTCCTACATCACAATATTATAGAACTGCTCACGTGTATCTCGTACATCACAATATCATAGAACTCCTCACGTGTATCTCGTACATCACAATATTATAGAACTCCTCACGTGTATCTCGTATATCACAATATAATAGAACTCCTCACGTGTATCTCGTACATCACAATATCATAGAACTCTTCACGTGTATCTCGTACAGCACAATATTATAGAACTCCTCACGTGTATCTCGTACATCACAATATTATAGAACTCCTCACGTGTATCTCGTACATCACAATATCATAGAACTCCTCACGTGTATCTCGTACATCACAGTATTATAGAACTCCTCACGTGTATCTCGTACATCACAATATTATAGAACTCCTCACGTGTATCTCGTACATCACAATATTATAGAACTCCTCACGTGTATCTCATACATCACAATATTATAGAACTCCTCACGTGTACCTCGTACATCACAATATCATAGAACTCCTCACGTGTATCTCGTACATCACAATATCATAGAATTCCTCACATGTATCTCGTACATCACAATATCATAGAACTCTTCACGTGTATCTCGTACATCACAATATCATAGAACTCCTCACGTGTATCTCGTACATCACAATATTATAGAACTCTTCACGTGTATCTCGTACATCACAATATTATAGAACTCCTCACGTGTATCTCATACATCACAATATTATAGAACTCCTCACGTGTATCTCGTACATCACAATATCATAGAACTCCTCACGCGTATCTCGTACATCACAATATCATAGAACTCTTCACGTGTATCTCGTACATCACAATATCATAGAACTCCTCACGTGTATCTCGTACATCACAATATTATAGAACTCCTCACGTGTATCTCGTACATCACAATATTATAGAACTCCTCACGTGTATCTCCTACATCACAATATTATAGAACTCCTCACGTGTATCTCCTACATCACAATATAATAGAACTCCTCACGTGTATCTCGTACATCACAATATTATAGAACTCCTCACGTGTATCTCGTACATCACAATATTATAGAACTCCTCACGTGTATCTCGTACATCACAATATGATAGAACTCCTCACGTGTATCTCGTACATCACAATATCATAGAACTCCTCACGTGTATCTCGTACATGACAATATCATAGAACTCTTCACGTGTATCTCGTACATCACAATATCATAGAACTCCTCACGTGTATCTCGTACATCACAATATTATAGAACTCCTCACGTGTATCTCGTACATCACAATATCATAGAACTCCTCACGTGTATCTCGTACATCACAATATTATAGAACTCCTCACGTGTATCTCGTACATCACAATATTATAGAACTCCTCACGTGTATCTCCTACATCACAATATTATAGAACTCCTCACGTGTATCTCATACATCACAATATCATAGAACTCCTCACGTGTATTTCCTACATCACAATATCATAGAACTCCTCACGTGTATCTCGTACATCACAATATTATAGAACTCTTAACTTGTATCTCGTAGATCACAATATCATAGAACTCCTCACGTGTATCTCGTACATCACAATATTATAGAACTCCTCACGTGTATCTCGTAGATCACAATATTATAGAACTCCTCACGTGTATCTCGTACATCACAATATTATAAAACTCCTCACGTGTATCTCCTACATCACAATATCATAGAACTCCTCACGTGTATCTCCTACATCACAATATCATAGAACTCCTCACGTGTATCTCCTACATCACAATATCATAGAACTCCTCACGTGTATCTCGTACATCACAATATTATAGAACTCCTCACGTGTATCTCGTACATCACAATATTATAGAACTCCTCACGTGTATCTCGTACATCACAATATTATAGAACTCCTCACGTGTATCTCGTACATCACAATATTATAGAACTCCTCACGTGTATCTCCTGCATCACAATATTATAGAACTCCTCACGTGTATCTCGTATATCACAATACAATAGAACTCCTCACGTGTATATCGTACATTACAATATTATAGAACTCTTCACGTGTATCTCGTACATCACAATATCATAGAACTCCTCACGTGTATCTCGTACATCACAATATTATAGAACTCCTCACGTGTATCTCGTAGATCACAATATTATAGATCTCCTCACGTGTATCTCGTACATTACAATATCATAGAACTCCTCACGTGTATCTGCTACATCACAATATTATAGAACTCCTCACGTGTATCTCGTACGTCACAATACCATTGAACTCCTCACGTGTATCTCCTACATCACAATATCATAGAACTCCTCACGTGTATCTCGTAGATCACAATATTATAGAACTCCTCACGTGTATCTCGTACATCACAATATTATAGAACTCCTCACGTGTATATCGTACATCATAATATTATAGAACTCCTCACGTGTATATCGTACATCACAATATTATAGAACTCCTCACGTGTATATCGTACATCACAATATCATAGAACTCCTCATGTGTATCTCGTACATCACAATATTATAGAAGTCCTCACGTGTATCTCGTACATCACAATATCATAGAACTCCTCACGTGTATCTCGTACATCACAGTATTATAGAACTCCTCACGTGTATCTCGTACATCACAATATTATAGAACTCCTCACGTGTATATCGTACATCACAATATTATTGAACTCCTCACGTGTATATCGTACATCACAATATTATTGAACTCCTCACGTGTATCTCGTACATCACAATATCATAGAACTCCTCACGTGTATCTCGTACATCACAATAGTATAGAACTCCTCACGTGTATCTCCTACATCACAATATTATAGAACTGCTCACGTGTATCTCGTACATCACAATATCATAGAACTCCTCACGTGTATCTCGTACATCACAATATTATAGAACTCCTCACGTGTATCTCGTATATCACAATATAATAGAACTCCTCACGTGTATCTCGTACATCACAATATCATAGAACTCTTCACGTGTATCTCGTACAGCACAATATTATAGAACTCCTCACGTGTATCTCGTACATCACAATATTATAGAACTCCTCACGTGTATCTCGTACATCACAATATCATAGAACTCCTCACGTGTATCTCGTACATCACAGTATTATAGAACTCCTCACGTGTATCTCGTACATCACAATATTATAGAACTCCTCACGTGTATATCGTACATCACAATATTAATGAACTCCTCACGTGTATCTCGTACATCACAATAGTATAGAACTCCTCACGTGTATCTCCTACATCACAATATTATAGAACTGCTCACGTGTATCTCGTACATCACAATATCATAGAACTCCTCACGTGTATCTCGTACATCACAATATTATAGAACTCCTCACGTGTATCTCGTACATCACAATATTATAGAACTCCTCACGTGTATCTCGTACATCACAATACAATAGAACTCCTCACGTGTATCTCGTACATCACAATATTATAGAACTCCTCACGTGTATCTCGCACATCACAATATTTAGGAAGGTACATTAAGCATAGCAAGGTCTAGAACATTCATGGTACTTTTAAACACAATTTATTTGACAAAGTGTTGTTTCTTTTGGTTTTCTTGCTACCAAACTTTTAACCTGATGAAAGTTGTTCCAGAAACGTGCCGTGTGCACACTAATTTAGATATATACGTTTATTAAGCGAGTTCTAAAGTTGGAAAAAGATTTAGAACAAGGTCTGGAATATGAAAGGTATATCTATATATATATATATTATTTGATATATGAAGTGAAGCCTCCTGTTTTAATAAATCCTGGGGATTGGAATAGGTTGTAGAACCAATTCTATGATATTTATTCCACTTTATTTCAGGGCCCACGGGTGATAAGGGAGTAATAGGTGATAAAGGTCCAGATGGTAATAAAGGGATACAAGGTGTCCAGGGAATGAAAGGAATGAAAGGTTATAAAGGAATGAAAGGAATGAAGGGAATGCAGGGAGTTCAAGGAATGAAAGGACCGAAGGGATCAGATGGCAACAAAGGACCACAAGGAACCGAAGGTGACAAGGGAGTACTAGGAAATAAAGGACCAGATGGTAATAAAGGAGTGATAGGAAATAAAGGTCCAGATGGGGACAAAGGGGTGAAAGGAGACCAAGGTAACAAAGGAATGACAGGAAATAAAGGAGCAACAGGAAACAAGGGAGTCCTAGGAGACAAAGGAGTAACAGGAAACAAAGGAATGACAGGCAATAAAGGAGCCGAGGGTGATAAAGGAACAGAAGGAGACAAAGGTGTATCAGGGGATAAAGGAGCACAAGGAAATAAGGGAAGTGCAGGAGATAAAGGAGCTCAGGGAGATAAAGGAACTCAGGGTGATACTGGAGACAAGGGTATGCAGGGAAGCAAAGGAATGAAAGGATACAAAGGCATGAAGGGAATGAAAGGAATGCAAGGCATCAAGGGGATGAAAGGTACAAAAGGAAACCAAGGAAATAAAGGACTAGATGGCAACAAAGGAGTTGACGGAAATAAAGGAGTAACAGGTGACAAAGGGGCTGCAGGAGATAAAGGTGTCACTGGTGATAAAGGTAAAACTATTATATATGTTAATTATGATGACCAAAAAGTATTACAAATATGAAAAAGAAAAATTGAAAAAAAATGAATACTCATATCACACCTCTACATGACCTCTAACTTTCTTAATATATATATTATACATTATCTAAATACCAGTTGCATAAGATAAAGGAACAGTACATTCACCACTGCCATGATATATCTGAAATACTGCCCGAGTTGGCGTTAAGCACCAATCAATCAATGCATTCTCCACGGGCATGCCATAGCTGATATGCAGTTCGAGTTGGCGTTAAACATCATTTAATCAGTGTCTTTTCCACGGGCATGTCATCCCATGAATACAGATCGAGTTGGCGTTAAACACCATTCAATCAATATTTTCACCACGGCTATGATATAGCTGAAATACTACTCGAGGTGGAGTTAAGCAACAATCAATCACTGCATTCACCACGGCTAAGAAATAGCTGATATACTGCTCGAGTTTGGCGTTAAACACCAATCAATCAATGCATACACCATGGCTAAGATATAACTAATATACCGCTGGAGTTGCCGTTAGACACAATTAATCAATGTACACACCACTGCTATGATATAACTAATATTCTGCTGGAGTTGACGTTAGACACAATCAATCAATACACACCACTGCTATGATATAACTAATATACTGCTGGAGTTGACGTTAGACACAATCAATCAATACACACACCACTGCTATGATATAACTAATATACTGCTGGAGTTGACGTTAGACACAATCAATCAATACACACACCACTGCTATGATATAACTAATATACTGCTGGAGTTGACGTTAGACACAATCAATCAATACACACACCACTGCTATGATATAACTAATATACTGCTGGAGTTGACGTTAGACACAATCAATCAATACACACCACTGCTATGATATAACTAATATACTGCTGGAGTTGACGTTAGACACAATCAATCAATACACACACCACTGCTATGATATAACTAATATACTGCTGGAGTTGACGTTAGACACAATCAATCAATACACACACCACTGCTAAAATATAACTAATATACCGCTGGAGTTGACGTTAGATACAATCAATCAATACACACACCACTGCTATGATATAACTAATATACCGCTGGAGTTGAGGTTAGACACAATCAATCAATGCACACACCACTGCTATGATATAGCTAATATACTGCTGGAGTTGACGTTAGACACAATCAATCAATGCACACACCACTGCAATGATATAACTAATATACTGCTGGAGTTGACGTTAGACACAATCAATCAATACACACACCACTGCTATGATATAACAAATATACTGCTGGAGTTGACGTTAGACACAATTAATCAATACACACACCACTGCTATGATATAACTAATATACTACTGGAGTTGACGTTAGACACAATCAATCAATGCACACACCACTGCTATGATATAACTAATATACTGCTGGAGTTGACGTTAGACACAATCAATCAATGCACACACCACTGCTATGATATAACTAATATACCGTTGGAGTTGACGTTAGACACAATCAATCAATACACACACCACTGCTATGATATAACTAATATACCGCTGGAGTTGACGTTAGACACAATCAATCAATACACACACCACTGCTATGATATAACTAATATACCGCTGGAATTGACGTTAGACACAATCAATCAATACACACACCACTGCTATGATATAACTAATATACCGCTGGAGTTGACGTTAGACACAATTAATCAATGCACACACCACTGCTATGATATAACTAATATACTGATGGAGTTGACGTTAGACACAATCAATCAATGCACACACCACTGCTATGATATAACTAGTATACTGCTGGAGTTGACGTTAGACACAATCAATCAATGCCCACACCACTGCTATGATATAACTAATATACTGCTGGAGTTGATGTTAGACACAATCGATCAATGCACACACCACTGCTATGATATAACTAATATACCGCTGGAGTTGACGTTAGACACAATCAATCAATGCACACACCACTGCTATGATATAATTAATATACTGCTGGAGTTGACGTTAGACACAATCAATCAATGCACACACCACTGCTATGATATAACTAATATACCGCTGGAGTTGACGTTAGACACAATCAATCAATGCACACACCACTTCTATGATATAACTAATATACTGCTGGAGTTGACGGTAGACACAATCAATCAATACACACACCACTGCTATGATATAACTAATATACTGCTGTAGTTGACGGTAGACACAATCAATCAATACACACACCACTGCTATGATATAACTAATATACCGCTGGAGTTGACGTTAGACACAATCAATCAATGCACACACCACTGCTATGATATAACTAATATACCGCTGGAGTTGACGTTAGACACAATCAATCAATGCACACACCACTGCTATGATATAACTAATATACTGCTGGAGTTGACGTTAGACACAATCAATCAATGCACACACCACTGCTATGATATAACTATTATACTGCTAGAGTTAACGTTAGACACAATCAATCAATGCACACACCACTGCTATGATATAACTAATAAACCGCTGGAGTTGACGGTAGACACAATTAATCAATGCACACACCACTGCTATGATATAACTAATATACTGCTGGAGTTGACGTTAGACACAATCAATCAATGCACACACCACTGCTATGATATAACTAATATACCGCTGGAGTTGACGGTAGACACAATCAATCAATGCACACACCACTGCTATGATATAACTAATATACCGCTGGAGTTGACGTTAGACACAATCAATCAATGCACACACCACTGCTATGATATAACTAATATACCGCTGGAGTTGACGTTAGACACAATCAATCAATGCACACACCACTGCTATGATATAACTAATATACCGCTGGAGTTGACGTTAGACACAATCAATCAATGCACACACCACTGCTATGATATAACTAATATACTGCTAGAGTTGGCGTTAGACACAATCAATCAATGCACCCACCACTGCTATGATATAACTAATATACCGCTGGAGTTGACGTTAGACACAATCAATCAATGCACACACCACTGCTATGATATAACTAATATACCGCTGGAGTTGACGGTAGACACAATCAATCAATACACACACCACTGCTATGATATAACTAATATACTGCTAGAGTTGGCGTTAGACACAATCAATCAATGCACACACCACTGCTATGATATAACTAATATACCGCTGGAGTTGACGTTAGACACAATCAATCAATGCACACACCACTGCTATGATATAACTAATATACTGCTGGAGTTGACGTTAGACACAATCAATCAATACACACACCACTGCTATGATATAACTAATATACTGCTAGAGTTGACGTTATACACAATCAATCAATGCACACACCATGGCTATGATATAACTAATATACTGCTGGAATTGACGTTAGACACAATCAATCAATGCATACACCACTGCTATGATATAACTAATATACCGCTGGAGTTGACGTTAGACACAATCAATCAATGCACACACCACTGCTATGATATAACTAATAAACCGCTGGAGTTTGGCGTTAGACACAATCAATCAATACACACACCACTGCTATGATATAACTAATAAACTGCTGGAGTTTGGCGTTAAACACCAATTAATCAATGCATACACCATGGCTATGATATAACTAATATACCGCTGGAGTTGACGTTAGACACAATCAATCAATGCACACACCACTGCTATGATATAACTGAAATACAATGCTTCATAAGTTTTATTTTCTTAATGCTCTGCGTGATATTGGCATATTCTTATTATTGCGCCGAACCTTACGGCTATAAATCTTTCGATTAATGATTTATTCCTCATAGATGTATCTTATGAAATTACTTTCCTAGCTGAATAAAGTCAAGACAAAGTACAAAAATAACAATTTAATACTTTTAGATTTACTGATTTAAATAAGATTCATTATTTTTTTTTAAAGTCAGATGGTGTGACAAAAACAAATAACAACAATGAAAACATTTCATTTCTATAGATACAGATACTAAGAGTTCTGAATCAATGTCATTTCTATAGATACAGATACTAAGAGTTCTGAATCAATGTCATTTCTATAGATACAGATACTAAGAGTTCTGAATCAATGTCATTTCTATAGATACAGATACTAAGAGTTCTGAATCAATGTCATTTCTATAGATACAGATACTAAGAGTAGAGTTCTGAATCAATGTCATTTCTATAGATACAGATACTAAGAGTTCTGAATCAATGTCATTTCTATAGATACAGATACTAAGAGTTCTGAATCAATGTCATTTCTATAGATACAGATACTAAGAGTTCTGAATCAATGTCATTTCTATAGATACAGATACTAAGAGTTCTGAATCAATGTCATTTCTATAGATACAGATACTAAGAGTTCTGAATCAATGTCATTTCTATAGATACAGATACTAAGAGTTCTGAATCAATGTCATTTCTATAGATACAGATACTAAGAGTTCTAAATCAATGTCATTTCTATAGATACAGATACAAAGAGTTCTGAATCAATGTCATTTCTATAGATACAGATACTAAGAGTTCTGAATCAATGTCATTTCTATAGATACCGATACTAAGAGTTCTGAATCAATGTCATTTCTATAGATACAGATACTAAGAGTTCTGAATCAATGTCATTTCTATAGATACAGATACTAAGAGTTTTGAATCAATGTCATTTCTATAGATACAGTTACTAAGAGTTCTGAAGCAATGTCATTTCTATAGATACAGATACTAAGAGTTCTGAAGCAATGTCATTTCTATAGATACAGATACTAAGAGTTCTGAATCAATGTCATTTCTATAGATACAGATACTAAGAGTTTTGAATCAATGTCATTTCTATAGATACAGTTACTAAGAGTTCTGAATCAATGTCATTTCTATAGATACAGATACTAAGAGTTCTGAATCAATGTCATTTCTATAGATACAGATACTAAGAGTTCTGAATCAATGTCATTTCTATAGATACAGATACTAAGAGTTTTGAATCAATGTCATTTCTATAGATACAGACACTAAGAGTTCTGAATCAATGTCATTTCTATAGATACAGATACTAAGAGTTCTGAATCAATGTCATTTCTATAGATACAGATACTAAGAGTTTTGAATCAATGTCATTTCTATAGATACAGATACTAAGAGTTCTAAATCAATGTCATTTCTATAGATACAGATACTAAGAGTTCTGAATCAATGTCATTTCTATAGATACAGATACTAAGAGTTCTGAATCATTGGCATTTCTATAGCTACAGATACTAAGAGTTTTGAATCAATGTCATTTCTATAGATACAGACACTAAGAGTTCTGAATCAATGTCATTTCTATAGATACAGATACTAAGAGTTCTGAATCAATGTCATTTCTATAGATACAGATACTAAGAGTTTTGAATCAATGTCATTTCTATAGATACAGATACTAAGAGTTCTGAATCAATGTCATTTCTATAGATACAGATACTAAGAGTTTTGAATCAATGTCATTTCTATAGATACAGATACTAAGAGTTCTGAATCAATGTCATTTCTATAGATACAGATACTAAGAGTTCTGAATCAATGTCATTTCTATAGATACAGATACTAAGAGTTCTGAATCAATGTCATTTCTATAGATACAGATACTAAGAGTTCTGAATCAATGTCATTTCTATAGATACAGATACTAAGAGTTCTGAATCAATGTCATTTCTATAGATACAGATACTAAGAGTTTTGAATCAATGTCATTTCTATAGATACAGATACTAAGAGTTCTGAATCAATGTCATTTCTATAGATACAGATACTAAGAGTTCTGAATCAATGTCATTTCTATAGATACAGATACTAAGAGTTCTGAATCAATGTCATTTCTATAGATACAGATACTAAGAGTTCTGAATCAATGTCATTTCTATAGATACCGATACTAAGAGTTCTGAATCAATGTCATTTCTATAGATACAGATACTAAGAGTTCTGAATCAATGTCATTTCTATAGATACAGATACTAAGAGTTCTGAATCAATGTCATTTCTATAGATACAGATACTAAGAGTTCTGAATCAATGTCATTTCTATAGATACAGATACTAAGAGTTCTGAATCAATGTCATTTCTATAGATACAGATACTAAGAGTTCTGAATCAATGTCATTTTAATAGATACAGATACTAAGAGTTCTGAATCAATGTCATTTCTATAGATACAGATACAAAGAGTTCTGAATCAATGTCATTTCTATAGATACAGATACTAAGAGTTCTGAATCAATGTCATTTCTATAGATACAGATACTAAGAGTTCTGAATCAATGTCATTAAAGGTAACATTAAGATAAAGACAAAATGATTTTTTCCATTATATTGTATATACGTTTTTTTTCCGTAGGTCTTCCAGGCATACACGGAGATAAAGGAGTGATTGGTGACAAAGGAATGGTAGGCGATAAAGGAGCAAGCGGAGATAAAGGTGCAGCGGGAGATAAAGGAGCAACTGGTAATAAAGGAGTGGTAGGAAATAAGGGACCAATCGGTGATAAAGGAATGACAGGGAACAAGGGAACAATGGGTGATAAAGGAGTGGTAGGAGACAAAGGATCAGTCGGTGATAAAGGAACGGTAGGAGACAAAGGGGAAATAGGCGATAAAGGAATAGCAGGAGATAAAGGAACAGTAGGAGATAAAGGAATGGCAGGAGATAAGGGAGCAGCCGGTGATAAAGGAATGATAGGAGACAAAGGATCAGTAGGTGATAAAGGATTCTCAGGAGACAAAGGATCATCGGGTGAAAAAGGAGTGGTAGGAGCCAAAGGGTCAATAGGTGATAAAGGAGTGGTAGGAGACAAAGGGCCTTTGGGTAATAAAGGAGTGATAGGAGACAAAGGGCCAATAGGTGATAAAGGAGTCACAGGAGACAAAGGGACATCTGGTGACAAGGGAACCCAAGGAGACAAAGGTGTGAAGGGTGCAAAAGGTGAACAAGGAATGCTGGGAGAGAAAGGTGTTGCAGGCGATAAAGGTGCTCCTGGTGATAAAGGAATGAAGGGAATTAAAGGAGATACAGGATCTACCGGAAGCAAGGGACCACAAGGTGACAAAGGAATGCCTGGAATGAAAGGAGTTCAAGGTGATAAGGGAGTGGATGGCACACCAGCAGTTGATGGGACACCTGGATCCAAAGGAGCCGTTGGAGATAAAGGACCACAAGGTGACAAAGGCGTACTAGGAATGAAAGGACCAGTAGGTAACAAAGGAATACCTGGTGAACCAGGAGTTAAGGGAACAATAGGAAATAAAGGACCAACAGGAAATAAGGGTGTAACAGGAGATAAAGGACCTATAGGAGATAAAGGACCACAGGGTACTGACGGAACAGATGGCTCAAAAGGAACGGACGGAACACCTGGAACGAAAGGAGCCATGGGTGACAAAGGACCAGTCGGAGACAAAGGTATATCCTATTTGTAATGTGTTTATCCTATTTGTAACACATTTATGCTATTTGTAATGCATTTATCCTATTTGTAATGCTTTTATCCTACTTGTAATGCTTTTATCCTATTTGTAATGCATTTATCCTATTTATCCTATTTGTAATGCATTTATCCTTGTTGTAATATATTTATCCTATTTGTAGCACATTTATCCTATTTGTAACACATTTATCCTATTTGTAATGTATTTATCCTATTTGTAACACATGTATGCTATTTGTAATGCATTCATCCTATTTGTAATGCTTTTATCCTATTTGTAATGCTTTTATCCTATTTGTAATGCATTTATCCTATTTATCCTATTTGCAATGCATTTATCCTGGTTGTAATATATTTATCCTATTTGTAACACATTTATCCTATTTGTAACACATTTATCCTATTGGTAACACATTTATCCTATTTGCAATGCATCTATCCTATTTGTAATGCATTTATCCTTGTTGTAATACATTTATCCTATTTGTAACACGTGTATCCTATTTGTAACACATTTATCCTATTTGTAACACGTGTATCCTATTTGCAATGCATCTATCCTATTTGTAATGCATTTATCCTTGTTGTAATACATTTATCCTATTTGTAACACATGTATCCTATTTGTAACACATTTATTCTATTTGTAATGCATTTATCCTGGTTGTAATATATTTATCCTATTTGTAACACATTTATCCTATTTGTAACACATTTATCCTATTGGTAACACATTTATCCTATTTGCAATGCATCTATCCTATTTGTAATGCATTTATCCTTGTTGTAATACATTTATCCTATTTGTAACACATGTATCCTATTTGTAACACATTTATTCTATTTGTAATGCATTTATCCTTGTTGTAATACATTTATCCTATTTGTAACACATGTATCCTATTTGTAACACATATATCATATTTATTATGCTTCTATCCTATTTGTAATGCATTTAAAAAACAAAACAGAATCAGTTAAATTCCAATAATCTCTGGGTTTTTTAATGCAAGTAAATACGAACACAGGTACCAAGGTAACAATGCCCACAAGCACAAACCAGCACAAGTAAAGTATAAAATCAAGAAGAAACAATATGAAAAACGATCACAAGGTTATTTGACACGATCTGCTTTTCATACTTTGGATTCTTTGAGAAATGTCCATGGTCAACATCAGTTTGATAGTACAATTAAGACTTAGAGAGTGAATACAGTATCTATAATCTCTTTAGATATCTACTATCATAACATATGTATGTCATCATCACATCAGCATTGACTTTGCAAGAACAAGTTTGAAGATACCAAAGGGGTAATCAAAATCCGTAAATCGAAGGACAATCAACGATCTACAAAACATTACACATAAAACTAAAGAGCGAGTAACACGAACCCCACCTAAACCCGGGGGTGAACTCAGGTGCACCTAAGATACTGAGAAAACGCATTTTTAACAAATATAATTGTTTTTTACATATATAATTTCATGACAACACAATTCCCAGTATAGTAAATATATGGTATACTATTTTTGAATAGCAGAAAAAAAAAGTACTGGACACTTGGAAAGGATGAACAGCATGAACAATACAAATATTGATTGATTGATTAATTAATATTTGGTATTTAACGCCACTTTCAGCAATATTTCAGCTATATCATGGCGATCAGTTTTAGTGGTTGAAGAAGCCAGAGTATCCGGAGAGAAGCACCGACCACAGGCAAGCAACTAGTAAACTTTATCACTTGGGGCTGCGAGTCGAGTGCACCCTTTTTGTAATTTACAAATATTGAACTTTTCACATTAACTAGATTAACACGACACGACAGGTGACACTAGTGGAACAGGAACTGTTCATCCTTCCGGAGGATCTGAATTTATCCCGGGTGTTTTGTGCGGTCTGTGTTGCTCGATCTTTAGTTTTCTCTGTAGTGTTTTGTATATCGTTGTTTGCCCTTTTCTTTTCCCCACTGTGTTGTTTGTTCTTCTTTCATGTACGGATTCTGATTACTCTTTTGGTATCTTCAAACTTTTCTTAAACAGTGATGGTCAACATTTCCACCAATATCAACAATACGAACAACAATCTCTCATCTAAAATAATTAAAAATAAAAAAACCCACTACATTTGACGTTGGAAATCCATTCCCTGGCTTGGGACAGGTACATAATTAGAACAGTTTATGCAAACATTTGCATATACATGTAATGATATATTACATTGTACGATCGGAAAAATGTTAATACAGTGAAACCAGTCTAAACCAAACCATGAGTAAACCGAACACCTGCCTAAACCAAACCATGAGTAAACCGAACACCTGCCTAAACCAGACAGATTTTACAGTCCCACCTACTAAATGTCTATGTAATTTGAACCTGTGTAAACCAAACACCTGTCTAAACTATATATGTATATGCAAATATGATAATTATTTGACATTTATAGGTGTGGATGGAAATAAAGGGATGCAGGGTGATAAAGGTATGCAAGGCAACAAAGGAACACAAGGAGACAAAGGAGTGATAGGAGATAAAGGACCACATGGATCAAAAGGTAACACAGGAATGCAAGGAAACAAAGGAATTGTAGGAGATAAAGGAACACCCGGTGACAAAGGAACACAAGGCAACAAAGGAGTTGGAGGCGACAAAGGAGCAGCAGGTGACAAAGGAACACAAGGCGACAAAGGAGTGTCAGGAGATAAAGGAGTAGCAGGTGACAAGGGAACAGAAGGAGACAAAGGAATGGTTGGAGATAAAGGAGAACACGGTGATAAAGGAGTGCAAGGTTAGAGTACATGTATATTTACAGGTGTATAAGTAACTGGTTTCATTCTATGTCATTTTAACTTATCAAACAGTTCCTACCAAAACAGCATGTCTTTATAAAGAGTGAAAATAAAAATAGGATTATTCACGTGCGTGGTCTAAGTAAATCTAATTTGAAAAAGAAAGCGTTCATAAAAAGAAATGTTGGACTAACATTCGCACCCGCTCCACAGAAATGTTTAGCATAATCGAAAAAAAAGAACTTAAGGGTTAAATATCCCTATAAAATGAAAAAGAAAGGGGATCACTCCATATGAATAGGTAATGGGGGAAAGTTAATCCCTGTTATACCCCTCACAATGTTTTAATCGGGAAGTAATTATTGACTTTGTTTGCATTTCTCCTCTTATAAACGACACTGTATTAAAGAGACTTATATTATACAAATATTACACATATGGATGGTTGCAAGCATCAAACACGTGTTAATCATGTGACGTTCAGTCCTTTGAGGACAGGAGACTGGTTTATGGTTTGTTCCGTACGCATAATTATCGATCACACGGGATGATATATAGTAGCTTATATATAGGTCAAAGTCTATATCTAGTGGTTTCCGCGCAATGATAAGTTGCAGATTAATGCCATATTATCATTTGCACCCCCATCCCCAAAGCCTTATGTAACGGTATTACTTATAAATTCAGATATGCAGACATTTGATTTCACAGCATTTTAATAGTCTAGTCAAAGGATATTTTGAAGCAAACACAAATGTCTCCTTCCCCAAAAAATATTTTAATGAAATATTCAAAGTAAAAATGAACAAGAACTCTATAGGTAATGGCGTGCAAAGTTTCCATTTTAAACATAGGAGTTGCACTACAAACTTTTGCGACAGACGGACTGATAGACCGACAGGACTAAAACAATATCCACCCCCACCCCACCCCCAAGAAGGAGGATACATAAATACAATGATTAGAAAATAAATCTTTTTTCTTAAACAGGAAATCCAGGTGACAAGGGAATGGTAGGAGATAAAGGCCCAACAGGTGGTCCAGGAATGAAGGGTATGAAGGGATACAAAGGAATGAAAGGAATGAAAGGCATGCAAGGCATAAAAGGGGTTAAAGGAATGAAAGGTGTAAAAGGGGCACAGGGGAACAAAGGAGTTGACGGAAATAAGGGAGTGGACGGTAACAAAGGAGTACAAGGAGATAAAGGAGTATTTGGTGACAAAGGACCAGTAGGCGGCAAAGGAGCAACTGGAACAACGGGTGATAAAGGTCCAATTGGTGAGAAAGGCCCAGATGGAAATAAAGGAAATTCAGGTGATAAAGGAATGGTTGGTGATAAAGGAATGGTTGGTGACAAAGGACTACATGGAAATAAAGGAATGGTTGGTGACAAAGGACCACAGGGAAATAAAGGAATAATGGGGGGAAAAGGAACGCAAGGCGATAAAGGATCATCAGGGGAGAAAGGAGCAGTTGGTGACAAAGGAGCAGCAGGTGACAAAGGAGCAATCGGAGATAAAGGACCACAAGGATATAAGGGTATGAAAGGAACGCAAGGCGATAAAGGAATGACAGGAAATAAAGGACCAATGGGTAACAAAGGAATGACAGGAAACAAAGGAGCATCAGGAGACAAAGGAACAACGGGAGACAAAGGGCCATTAGGCGACAAAGGAGTGTCGGGAGATAAAGGAACATCAGGAGATAAAGGTAAGAAATAATACCATATTAGAATATGAAAAAGTGGACATGAAATACACTGTTAAATAGTTAATATCAGAATCGAGTTATAAAAAGAAAATTGTTCAAAGTAAGTTTACAAAGTAAATCAGTGGTGATATCGATTTTGCCACTGTGTATGAAAGCTGCAAATATGTGTAAATCGAATTACTGTGAAATCATTATTAATCCTTGGGTTCTAATTTTCGTGGATTTCGTGGTTCACTTAAACCACGAAAGTAAAAATCAAACAAAAATACAATTTTGATTGTTGACTATAATCTTTGAAACCACGAATTCAAGAACCAATGGATTAATAGATTTTGTAGAAACCATGACAATTGGCGCCAGCGAATAAAAATGCTTTCACAGTATCTTATTTTGTTACCAAACATCCTGCCGATAACAAGGAGAATCTGTTTTAATAGTTTGTGAACGATAATGGGTTTTAATAGTTCGTGAACGATAATGGGTTTTAATAGTTCGTGAACGATAATGGGTTTTAATAGTTCGTGCACGATAATGGGTTTTAATAGTTCGTGAACGATAATGGGTTTTAATAGTTCGTGAACGATAATGGGTTTTAATAGTTCGTGAACGATAATGGGTTTTAGTGAACCCACAACATATTAAAATATATTGACAATCATCACAATGAAACATTTCTAGATAATGGGTTGACTTAGCTAACTTTGCACAAGAACTTTCAATAAAATGAAACACAAAAAATACCACACTGTCGAAGCAGTTTTAAAATCCAATAGAAAAATCGTAGAAAGATGCAAAAATCTTACACATAAATACATGATCACTCACTTCTCTGGGTTGATACAGACACTTCAATAATGCATGCCGGGGTTTATTATTCTCCCCCCCCCCCCCCCCCCACACCTAATGCATTGAAGTGGTCTTGCAAGTATTTTCCACATGTGTGTAATAAATCACTAGTAAGAATGTTTTCTAGATCGAACACAGAGCTTTTATTTCTGTCTATTTAGAAGTTAGATAACATTTACATGATTGTGTATTACCTGCATATAATATGTGAGTTCAATTCATGGCCGTGTTTATGTGAACTCAATGTACCCATATGGCATAAAGATTGTCCACTTTTTGCTGCGTGATCCTGTTCGTTGCATGTGGGATAAAGTTTGTCCACTTTCTTTATACCGCGTGTTCCGTTTGTTACATGTAGGATAAAGTTTGTCCATTTTTTACCACTTGTCTCAGTTTGTTACATGTGGGATAAAGCTTGTTCATTTTTTAACATTTGTCTCAGTTTGTAACATGTATGTTAAAGTTTGTCCACTTTCTTTATACCGCGTGTTCCGGTTTGTTACATGTGGAATAAAGTTTGTCCATTTTTTTTACCACTTGTCTCAGTTTGTAACATGTGGGATCAAGTAAGTTCACTTTCTTTATACCGCCTGTTCCGGTTTGTAACATGTGAGATGATAAAGATGTCCATTTGTTACCACATGTTCCGGTTTGTTACATGTGCGATAAAGTTTGTCCACTTTCTTTATACCGCGTGTTCCGGTTTGTAACATATGGGATAAAGATGTCCATTTCATACCGCCTGTTCCGGTTTGCTACATGTGGGATAATGATGTCCATTTTATACCGCGTGTTCCGGTTTGTAACATGTGGGACAAAGATGTCAATTTTTTACCGCGTGTTCCGGTTTATTGCACGTGGGAAAAAGCCTGTCCACTTTTCTAACGCATTGTTTGTTGCATTTGCAACAAGTAAAATAACCACCAAGTGTCCATGAATCCTCCGTGTATCTCAATTGATAGTCCCATCAATCTGCTCATGTTGAAATGTATAAATTGACTAGATATTTATACTCATTCTTAAGGGATCCTTGTTTGTAATTTAGGGTGGGCGAGGGGGGAGGGGGAGATATTTATTATTGCTCTTTTCCTCCATTTCTTCGTAAATCAAACTACGAAAAGATGGTATTTTTCCTCCCATGTAACGTTACATATAACTATATTCTTGTAATGAGATGGATCGCCATGATTCGAAATTAAGCTTAGAAATACTAGCATACAAAAATTCTCAATCGGTAACAAATAAATATGCACACTTATAATTGGACTAGTTATGTAGGGCACACTTAGAATTGAATTAGGGATGTATGGTACACTTAGAATTTAATTAGGCATATACGGTACACTTATATTTGCATTAGGGATGTACGGTACACTTAGAATTGAATTATGGAAGTATGGCACATTTAGAATTGAATTAGGGATATACGGCACAATTATAATTGAATTATGGATGTACGGCACACTTAGAATTGAATTAGCGATGTTCGGCGCATTTGAAATTGAACTAGGGACGTACGGTACACTTATAATTGAATTAGCTATGTACGGCGGAACACTTAGAATTGAATTAGGGATATACGGTACACTTATAATTGAACCAGGGATGTACGGCACACTTAAAATTTAATTAGGCATATACGGCACGCTTATAACTGAATTAGGGATGTACGCTACACTTAGAATTGAATTATGGAAGCATGACACACTTATAATTGAATTAGGGATGTGCTGCACACTTAGAATTGACTAAGGGATGTGCGAAAAATGAAAGTAAAAACAAAATTGTTTTCCATTTCACAGGCGTACAAGGCGACAAAGGAGTAGCAGGTGATAACGGAATGAAGGGAGCGAAAGGATACAAAGGAATGAAGGGAATGAAAGGTATGCAAGGAGTCAAAGGAATGAAAGGTACCAAAGGTGCAGAAGGAAACAAAGGTGTTGACGGAAAAAAAGGAGCCACAGGCAACAAAGGAACAGACGGTGACAAAGGAGTGGTGGGAGATAAAGGCGCTGTGGGCGACAAAGGAATGGTCGGTGACAAAGGAACAGCAGGTGATAAAGGAGTTACAGGTGACAAAGGCCCACAAGGACACAAAGGAATTGACGGAAATAAAGGAGCTGCGGGTAACAAAGGAATGATCGGTGACAAAGGAGCAGCAGGTGATAAAGGAGTAGCAGGTGACAAAGGCCCACAAGGAAACAAAGGAGTTGATGGAAATAAAGGAGCAACAGGCGACAAAGGAGTGTCTGGAGATAAAGGAGCAACAGGTGAAAAAGGAATGCAGGGAATGAAGGGCATGAAGGGATATAAAGGAATGAAAGGAATGAAAGGCATGCAAGGAGTCAAAGGAATGAAAGGTACGAAAGGTGCAGAAGGAAACAAAGGAGTTGACGGAAATAAAGGAGCAATAGGAGACAAAGGTGTAATAGGAGATAAAGGAACACAAGGAAACAAAGGGGTTGACGGTAATAAAGGAGCAACAGGTAACAAAGGAGCAACAGGAGATAAAGCACCAATAGGCGACACAGGAATAACAGGAAATAAAGGAGCAACAGGAGACAAAGGTGCAAAGGGCATTACTGGTGGTAAAGGTGTACAAGGAGATAAAGGAGTGCAGGGTGACAAAGGAATGTCAGGAAATAAAGGAGTAACAGGAAATAAAGGAGCAATAGGAGACACAGGTGATAAGGGAGTCCAAGGTAATAAAGGAGGACAAGGCAATAAAGGAGTAGAAGGTGATAAGGGAGTGACAGGAAATAAAGGAGCGACAGGGAATAAAGGATCAACAGGAGACACAGGTGATAAGGGAATCACAGGTGATAAAGGAACACAAGGTGATAAAGGAGTGCAAGGAGATAAAGGTAAATTGTTTGTATTTATTTTTTATAAATCCTATATACAGTTAGGACTGTATTAACAGTTCACATTTGGGGCAAACAAAAATGTCCTCATAAGATAGTTGACTTCTTAAAATACGTCCAGTTCATATGAAATTGTCTATGAAAGGAAAAAAAACTGATGGCCGTTTAATACAGTTGACTGTTTAATAGAAGTGACAGCTTGATGCATTTAGATATACATGTTTTCTAGCAATCGTGATGCAAACGCATTGTTTGCCTTAACTCTTTTCAACAATGATATCGTTGGATCCGGTGGGCCTTCATAATCGTATAGTAGTTGGATTTATGACCAACTTGCAATCAGTGCCTAACGTTGTGACTTCGAATCCCACACAGGCGAGTTGTATTCACATTATGTGATAAAGCTTGGTTGTGACTTGCGACAGGTCGATGGCTTTTTCGGATACTGCGGTTTCTTCCACCAATAAAAAAATCTGATCGCCACGATACAATTGAAATATTGTTGAAAGTGGTGTTAAACACCTTAACCCTAACCACTAACCCTATCGTTGGTTCCGTAAAAATGTTCTCTCACTCTTTTATCGGAAAGTCTTGAAAAATAAGGAGACACACATATGTATGGTTAAAATATTGAAAAAAGTAATGGATACAGACAGGAAGTGAAAATCTGGAGAATATAGAACCGATATATATAAGATATATAAGATAAAGTGGAAAACAAAAAATACCAAAATCCAAATATCAAAGAAAGAGGCAAAATCGATAGACTTTACAGACATACATACATGATCGCTCACTTTACAGACATACATACATGATCGCTCACTTTACAGACATACATACATGATCGCTCACTTTAATACATGATCGCTCACTTTACAGACATACATACATGATCGCTCACTTTATAGACATACATACATGATCGCTCACTTTCCTGGGTTGATAGATTTTACAGATATACATACATGATCGCTCACTTTCCTGGGTTGATAGACTTTACAGACATACATACATGATCGCTCACTTTCCTGGGTTGATAGACTTAACAGACATACATACATGATCGCTCACTTTCCTGGATTGATAGACTTTACAGACATACATACATGATCGCTCACTTTCCTGGGTTGATAGACTTTACAGACATACATACATGATCGCTCACTTTCCTTGGTTGATAGACTTTACAGACATACATACATGATCGCTCACTTTCCTGGGTTGATAGACTTTACAGACATACATACATGATCGCTCACTTTCCTGGGTTGATAGACTTTACAGACATACATACATGATCGCTCACTTTCCTGGGTTGATAGACTTTACAGACATACATACATGATCGCTCACTTTCCTGGGTTGATAGACTTTACAGACATACATACATGATCGCTCACTTTCCTGGGTTGATAGACTTTACAGACATACATACATGATCGCTCACTTTCCTGGGTTGATAGACTTTACAGACATACATACATGATCGCTCACTTTCCTGGGTTGATAGACTTTACAGACATACATACATGATCGCTCACTTTCCTGGGTTGGTACAACCACTTCATATAATTATAAATCAGATTATAGGTGCATACTGTTTACTGATTAGATATCTATCATGCATATTCATTTATCAAGACAGGTATGAACTATAACCCTTGATCTACTACATTTGAAAGCGCCCATAATGTTGAATTCAAGATCATCCACAATCAGATCTTGTAATCTCGACACTTGATACAATTTTTGGATACACTGAAATGTGAGGCCGTATTTGGATACACTGAAATTTGAGGTTGTTCTAGGATACACTGAAATATGAGTCGTTTTTGGATCCACTGAAATGTAAGGTCGTTTTTGGATACACTGAAATGTAAGGTGGTTTTTTGGATACACAGAAACATAAGGTCGTGTATGGATACACTGAATTTGCTGTGTACAAGTGTAGTAAGCTTTAAGACCTCTTTTAATGCAAAGAAAAATGCACGGTCCCTCAACTTTAACACAAAGACGTTGGATTGTAATATTTATTGCAAACAAGATAACTTTTCTTAGTATTTGATGTTCTTTTGTAAAGGTACCTCAGGTAATGATGGTACGGATGGAACACCAGGGGATAAAGGTGCTCCTGGGGACAAGGGAATGGTAGGAAATAAAGGTGGAACTGGGGACAAAGGACCGGCAGGAGATAAAGGAGTAATCGGCGGTAAAGGAGTGGTAGGTGATAAAGGAGCAGCTGGCGATAAAGGAACAGCAGGTGATAAAGGGATGGTCGGAGATAAAGGTGCATCAGGTGATAAAGGTCTAACTGGTAATACAGGAACAACAGGTGACAAAGGTGTTATTGGTGATAAAGGACCCATGGGTGACAAGGGAATACAAGGAATTAAGGGAGTTGACGGTACCGACGGAACTCCAGGTAAAAACTCATAGAGTTAGATGTGTCATTGCCTTTTGTACATTGTAGTATTATGAAAAAAAAGTATACCCAATGATGGTCAACAATTCTATCAAAATGTAAATCCTAGCTTGGGACAAATGCCAAAAAAAGCATAGCTTTCGAAAGGAAGTAGACATAAAACAACCCGCTCACATTAATGTCTTCACAGCGTGAAAATTTGTGGGTTATAAACCCGTTCACGACGCGGTGTACTCGATACAACATTTTGTGATAAAGTTTGTTCGTAACTTGCGACAGGTTGTTGGTTTTCTCAGGGTATTGCAGTTTCCTCCACCAATAAAGCCCATCGCCACGATATAAATGTTGTTGAAAGTGGCGTTAAACACAGTAAAACCAAACTATCCAAACCAACCACCAAAATGGAAATCTGAGCTTGAGACAAAAACAAAACTGCGATCATAACTCGCGAAAAGAAGTACACATTTAATAACGACTCACATTAATGTCGTCAAATCCTGAAATGCACTACTAACGAAATTGATGATAAATACGACAAACATTGTTTCATTAGTTTACCAAATATATTAAAACTGTGAATTTATTTACACAATATGGATTATATATGCAAAGGCAGTCCAGGAAATAGTATCCTCCTATACCATGATGAACTAGAGATACGGATAGACTACTTAGAACCTTACATATTTTAATTTCTTTATTTTTGCTGGTAATAATATTTGAGCATCATTACAAGAATAAGGGCTGTCGTGGTCGTGATTGTATGGTAGTTCGTATGATTTATAACTACTTATGTAATCAGAGCATATCACCACTAAAGTTGTGAATTAGAATGCTGATCAGTACATTAGTATGTGATAAGGTTTGTCAGGGACTTGCGACAGGCCGGTGGTTTTCTCCGGGTTCTCCGGTTTCGTCCACCAATTAAATTGAATGCTACGATATAACTGAAATATTGTTGAAAGTGGAGTAAAGCACCATATCCCTAACCCTAACCCCCTAACCCTAACCCCGTTACAATATTTGTTTGTCATAAACACTGACATTCATCAGCTGCCGTAAATGAATGCACCTACATTGCACATTACACGTTGACGTATAGGAAATTACCTACGATGTCATGCTGGTTTTATTTCGAAAATGTATGTCCTAGAGAAATAAATGTCAATAAGACGATATATTTAGCCAAAATAATGCTTGCAATTAACTGATGGTCGACAATTTCATCAATATCAACAAAACGAACAATCACCTTTTATCTTAAATGATTTAACATAAAAATAGCACAACTTATGACGTTGGAAATCCAGGTCCTGGCTAGGAACAAACACAAAAGTGTGGCGGGATGAGGCCAGTTAACAGAATCATAATTTCCCCACGTGATAATTAGATCTCCTTGCCTTCATAAACATTAATTGGGTAATATTTAAAAGACACTAAATGAACCATAACTCATGATATTTATATTAACATACATACTCGTAATTAACAGGAAACACAGGAGACAAAGGACCAATAGGTCACAAAGGACCAACAGGTAACAAAGGAACGACAGGTAACAAAGGACCAATAGGTGACAAGGGCGCACTGGGAATGGATGGCAACAAGGGAGGACAAGGTGACAAGGGAGTGTCAGGTGACAAAGGAATGGTAGGTGACAAAGGAGCAGTAGGTGACAAAGGAATGGTAGGTGACAAAGGAACAGCAGGTGACAAGGGCCTAACTGGCGATACTGGTGACAAAGGAATGAAAGGAATGAAGGGATATAAAGGAATGAAGGGAATGAAAGGCATGAAAGGGGTAAAAGGAATGAAAGGCACTAAGGGAGCCACAGGAAACAAGGGACCAGACGGTGACAAAGGATTGGTAGGCGATAAAGGAACGCAAGGTGACAAAGGAATGAAAGGAAACGAAGGCGCAACCGGGAATAAAGGATCAACAGGAGATAAGGGAGTACAGGGTGAACAAGGAATTGTAGGAAACAAAGGAGCGACAGGAAACAAGGGAATGACAGGAGACAAAGGAACCATCGGCGATAAAGGTGTTGATGGAAACCCAGGACAGAAAGGAGTTATCGGTGGCAAAGGAATGGTAGGAGATAAAGGACCAGTTGGCGGCAAAGGAACAGCGGGAGACAAAGGAACCGTAGGAGACAAAGGATCAACGGGTAACAAAGGAGCAACAGGTGATAAAGGAATGATTGGAATGAAAGGTAGGTTTTCATGAATCTTTGACGTTATTTTGTTTTGTTTCTAAGATAATTTTGTTTCTACTTGTATATAGATGCTATAATGGAATAAGGCTAATATCCTGCCGAAGGCTAATATCCTGCCCAAGGCTAATATCCTGACCAAGGCTAATATCCTGCCCAAGGCTAATATCCTGCCCAAGGCTAACATCCTGTCCAAGGTTAATATTCTGCCCAAGGCTAACATCCTGCCCAAGGCTAATATCCTGCCCAAGGCTAACATCCTGCCCAAGGCTAATATCCTGCCCAAGACTATATCCTGCCCAAGGCTGATATCCTGCCCATTCAATTAAATACCCTCTGCTATATGCAGATGTCTCCTTAAGCTGACTCGATAGAGGGGGGCCGTCGTGGTTGTAATCGTATGGTAGTTGGATTTACATTTACCTATGCAATCAGTACGTGCCTATCACCACTAACGTTGTGCATTCGAACCCCGCTCAGGAGTGGTGTACGCGATACAGCATTATGTGATAAAGTTTGTCAGTGATTTGCGACAGGCCGGTGTTTTTCTCCGGGTACTCCAGTGTCCTCCACCAATAAAACTGACCGCCACGAAATCACTGAAATATTATTGAAAGTGGCGTTAAACACCATCAAGCAAACAAGCAAACTATATGATCTAGTGGATCTCTCCTTAAGCTCAGTTGATAGAACAGTTTCCGTCGATGCAGGAGCTGAAGTCCTCGATCCCAACTGGAGACGTTTCATATGTAACAATAATAAAGGAATCACAAGAAATGTTTAAATACCAAAAATCTAAAGGAAACCGCACAACAAATAAAGACAGAAAATACAATTGCCAAAAAAGAAAAAAAGACAAAAGGACAAACAATGATCTACACAATACTACACAGAAAACTGAACATTTAGCAACATGAACTCCACTAAAACCAAAGGTGACTGCAGGTGCTCTGGAAGGGTAGGCGTTCCTGTTCTATTAATGACACCCGTCGTTTTACTGTTTAATGAAGCGAACATCAAATGAACTATTTTGATATTGTCTGAATACACTAAATGTTTACTTCCATTTGTATTGAAAACCCTCGCATTACTAACGTATCTAATATATTAGAAGAATTTCAATTTTGTTGTAAAATTATACTGGAATAGGATTAACAGATAATTCTAGCAGATTAACTTAACATTAACACAATATTATTTATTCATTTTGAATACACTTACTGTATAACTAATATAATGGGCATAGTGGTAGAGTGGCAAAGGTTTTCATTCTAACACTATTGACGAGGTTTCACGATCCGATCACCACATCAAGTGTTAAAGTTTTTAAATACATACCTATAGAAGAGGTTTTATATATCAGTTCATTAAAGCCTCCCCCCCCCCCCCCCCTCCCCCGGGCCTTCATGCCATATTAAATATAATAGTCATGATATAGCAATAAATTGCTGAAATAAAATGAAAAATAAAAATTATCACACTGTGGCAACGGCTCCAAAATCTTACAGAACTATCATAGATACAGGGACAACAGGAGATCCTGTTCTCGAACATGCAAAGCACAAAATAATTTCATATGTTTTTCCCTCACTATGAAATCTGTATGCAGTTACGTACATACACATATATTAATGCTCTAGATTTGTTAATGTCTTATTCGCGGTTTAATGCGGTATGCATAGGTCACAAGGTTACCCAAGGGTGCCTTCGTTCTCTATGTCCTCTTTCAAAAAGTCGAAACATTTAACTACTTAATTATTTCTTTTTATTTAATAATAGGGCCACATGGCGACAAAGGAATGCAAGGCATGCAGGGAGATAAGGGTGTTGTAGGTGACAAAGGAGCTGTAGGAGATAAAGGGTCGCAAGGTGATAAAGGAGTTATAGGGGACAAAGGTACAGCAGGTGACAAAGGGAGTACAGGTGATAAAGGAGCACTAGGCGACAAAGGAGTAGCAGGAGATAAAGGAGTTATCGGTGACAAAGGAATAATAGGAAATAAAGGGGCAGAAGGTGACAAGGGAGTGACAGGAGACAAAGGAACAGCAGGTGACAAAGGAGCATTAGGAAATAAAGGAACGACAGGTGACAAAGGATCAACAGGTGATACGGGAGCAAAAGGTGCAAACGGAGCAACAGGGAACAAAGGAGCGACAGGCAATAAGGGAACAACCGGCGAACAAGGAATGAAAGGTATGAAAGGATACAAAGGAATGAAAGGAATGAAAGGCATGCAAGGAGTACAGGGAATGAAAGGCATAAAGGGGTCACAAGGTGACAAGGGAACGACAGGAGATACAGGAGCAAAAGGCAGTAAAGGTGAAACTGGTGATAAAGGAATAATAGGCGACAAGGGACCAATAGGAAACAAAGGAAGTACAGGAAATAAAGGAGCAGCAGGTGACAAAGGAATGACAGGAAATAAAGGAACAGCAGGTGACAAGGGAGCAGGAGGTGACAAAGGAGCAGCAGGTGACAAAGGAGTGGAAGGAGATAAAGGAACATCAGGTGATAAAGGAGCGGCAGGTGACAAAGGAATGGTAGGAGATAAAGGAACATCAGGTGACAAAGGAGTGATAGGTGACAAAGGAGTGGCAGGAGATAAAGGAACATTTGGTGATAAAGGAGCATCAGGTGAAAAAGGAATGGTAGGAGATAAAGGACCATCAGGTGATAAAGGAGTGATAGGTAACAAAGGACCTGATGGGAACAAAGGAGTCCAGGGAATGATAGGAATGAAAGGCTATAAAGGAATGAAGGGGGTGAAGGGGAGGCAGGGAGTACAAGGAATGAAAGGAGTAAATGGTAACCAAGGTGATAAAGGAATGGCAGGTGACAAAGGTAAGCTTGAGTAGCTGCAATTGTTTTGATATAATTACGTCTCCCTAACGAAATGTGTAGAAGATTGTGTTTCTTCTTGAAAATCTAATAATTATTGTGTCTTCTACTTCCACGGTAATATACCTAAGCATAGATAAAAAACTGTTTTTTGTAATTATGGGGCCGTCATGGTTATGATTACTCCAGTTTCCTGTACCAATGAAAAAAAGACCGCCACGATATAGCTGAAATATACTTGAAAGTGGCGTTAAACACCAAAACCATTTATGTAATTATATCAAATGACCTCGTTGACATGGAAATTATTTTTTTCATCATTTTGGACATTTTCTTTGATACAATGAATAAACGTTAATGTCAGTCTATTTAAGTAATGTATATATACATTGTGATTTAGCAAAAAGTGAAGCAATAAGGGATATTTGTCGTTGCCGTGGAAACGAAAATGAAAAATAAATATTTGAGTAATTGTTTTGTGTGGAATTTTTTTTATTACTATTGTAGTTTATTTTAAATATAAAATATCATGTATCAGAATGTTTTCAGTTCAAAGAAGTTTCAAAATGTTTTCCCGAACTAATGTAATAGTTTATTCTAAACATAAAATAGTACGTATACAAATATTTTGAGTTCAAAGAAGTTTCAAAACGGCAGCCGTTGACATGGAAACAAAAAAAATAATTTTGAAACGAAATATTTCCGACATAAACATCAAAGTACTATATATGCATTTGTTCGCCTCTGTTAAGTGAGATGTTCTGGTAACTCACAAGTTACAGCTCTAAATATGTTTATACTGGGGACAAAACCTAATGTATATTATATTCGTTATTATGAAAATGAAAAAAAATAAAAAAAATAAAATAAAAACACGTTCAAACGTTTTATTTGATAAAAATATACTTAGTCTGAACACTCAATTTATTTTCGTTGAGTAGTATGCAACTATTCTAAAGTAAAATCATAATTGTGCATGAATTGTACCTTAAAAATAATCTAATTTGTATTCACTAGTGTGTTTATATATATATATATTTAATATATTTCACCCAATCTTATACATAGTCAGGGCCGTCGTGATCGTATGGTAGTTTGATTTACAACTACCTATGTAGTCAGAGAATATCACCACTAAAGTTGTATTTACAACTACCTATGTAGTCAGAGAATATCACCACAAAAGTTGAGAATTCGAATCTCGCTCATGTCGAGGTGTACTCGATACAACATTATGCTATAAAGTTTGTCAGTGACTTGCGACAGTTCGGTGGTTTTCTTCGGATACTCCGGTTTCCTACATCAATAGAACTGATTGCCGCGATATAGCTGAAATATTGATATAGGCAGCGTTAAACACCGCAACACTAACCATATTTAATGTTAGATGTTTGTCGAGTCGTGTTACATTCCGGGATTGTGAGGATTCAAATTTTAGAAGGGTTCAATGAGTTAGGTAGTTGGATTACCTAACAACTCATACAAGCCCGTCACCAATAATGGCGTGGGTTCGCGCTCGATTTTGTAAATTACAAAAAACGGTGCACTCGACTCGCAGCCGCAAGTGATAAAGTTTACCAGTTGCTTGCCTATGGTCGATGGTTCTCTCCGGGTACTCCGGCTTCTTCCACCACTAAAACTGGTCGCAATGATATAGCTGAAATATTGCTGAAAGTGACGTTAAAACACCAAAAATCAATCAATCAAATCAAATTTGAGATCAACGATGCGCCTACTAAATCTTTAGATATCAAAGCCGATTACAAACCACGACCTGTTGTCGGATTTCTTAGTATGTATAACTGATATGATTGGACGGTCAAAGGTAGTAGATGAAAGGTTAAATTACATGACCAATGACATTGTTTTAGATGTATCACACAAAATAACTTGAGAAGTAAAGAAACATCTATTTATAATTAGAATGTTAATAACCTGAATAAATGTTCCTTTTGTCAAGCCTAAATAGAAAAAATACGAAAGATACCAAAGGAGTAATCATAATCCGTAAATCGAAGAAGGACAGACAACACAATGGCTAAATGAAAATGAACAACAGGACAAACAACGATCTACACAACATACACATAAAACTAAAGATCGAGTAACACGAACCCCACTAAAACCGAGGGTGAACTCAAGTGTTCCGGAAGGGTAGGCAGTTGAAGCTCCACTTGTGGCACCCGTCGTGTTAATTTAGTTGCAACCCGGTGACCTCTTAAAAGAGGTTCAATTAATAAAAAAAAGCATTTCTATGACAGGACTAGAAAAGGATGACATTTGAATACAGGTGACTACTTTATAGAGTTGACGGCATGAACGGGGTGGACTGTCATTTTCAGGTATATTTTAGCTAATCAATCTACATTATAAGCAATAGATAATATAACTATGTAACTCTAATATCTACATTATCCTCATTGTCAATTTATTTTGTTCTAAAGGTCCACTGGGTGATAAAGGTTTGACAGGAATTACAGGAGCTAAGGGAATGACCGGAAATAAAGGACCTGTCGGCGATAAAGGAACGGGAGGAAGCACAGGAACACCTGGCGATAAAGGAGTAGCAGGTGATAAAGGAACGGTAGGTGATAAAGGGACAGCTGGTGATAAAGGAGTGATAGGTGATAAAGGACCAGTAGGAGACAAAGGAATGGAGGGAAACAAAGGAGTAAGTGGAGACAAGGGAACGTCTGGAGACAAAGGAACGGTAGGCGATAAAGGAGCGGCAGGTGAAAAAGGAACAATCGGTGATAAAGGTCCAGTAGGCAATAAAGGACCATTAGGAGACAAAGGAATGCAAGGTAAAATTATGCATTAATATTTGTCAGGTAGAGCTAAGTATTAATGTTTGATAACATCAATAGAGGGGAAGCTGGTGATATATGTAAATACATTGTATAGTCAAACAAAATAATGATACACATTGTTAAAATTGTGATATAAAGACTATCCTTAGTCTCTATCATATGGTAGTTCGACATAGGTTCGTGGCGAGGTGTACTCGATTAAATAACACTGCTTGGTTAAGTTTGTCTGTGATTTTATGAAGATTTTTCACCTATAACTTCATTAATTCATTTCAAGTCTCATCTTTACACTTATAAATCAACGATTATTTTTCTATCAAGGAAAATTTGAAACAATAAGAAACCTTTTATCAATGCAATGTTTACACTTCTAGTAGAAAATCAAAATACAGATACAAAATCAAGGTCCGTAATGGCTGTGATCGTATGGTAGTTGGATTTACAACTACCTATGCAATCAGTGCCTATCACCACTGATGTTTTGAGTTTGAATCCCGATCAGGGCGAGGTGTACAACATTATGTGATACAGTTTATCAGTGACTTGCGACAGGTCGGTGGTTTTCTCCGGGTCCTCCACCAATAAAACTGACCGCCACGATATAATTGAAATATTGTTGAAAGTGACGTTAAACACCAGCAAGCAAAACAAAAGATATAAAATCCATTACCGTTGTTCACAGACTGCAATGAGATTTCATTGTTTAAGATTCTTTTCAAAATGTGTTAGATTTTGCCTCACATAAACTGAAAACAAATTTCACTGTTCTACGAATATATGTCAGACAAATTCAACCACCAGTCAATCAAGAATGGACAATTCAAAACCAAAGGCAGAATAGGAACCAAATAAAGAACGAAGACACATAAAACAAAAAACACAACGCAGAAAACGAAAGAGATGAGCATCAACATTATTCTATAAGATGTGCTAGTTTTTACCTAAACTGCAAATGTCACTATTTTATGAAATTGAATTTTCAACAACATGGTTTTTATTTTATCTATAATGCATAAATTATCTTTGCTCATACATACATTGAACCTTACTTGTATTTAAGGCGTGCAAGGTGATAAAGGTCCACAAGGTAATACAGGGGACAAAGGAATGAAGGGAGTGACAGGAAACAAAGGAATGAAAGGCATGCAGGGAGTGCAAGGCAATAAAGGGCCTGTAGGTGATAAGGGAGAGAAAGGTAACCAGGGTGATAAGGGATTGACAGGAAATAAGGGAGAAACTGGAAATAAGGGAGTGATAGGTGACAAAGGAACAGTCGGAGATAAAGGAATGGTAGGCGATAAAGGAGCATCAGGTGATAAGGGAACGGTAGGAGACGAAGGAGCAACAGGAAATAAGGGAATGACAGGTGACAAAGGAACAGCAGGAGATAAGGGAGTTGTAGGAGACAAAGGACCAATGGGTGATAAGGGAACAGCAGGCAACAAAGGAACAGCCGGAAATAAAGGCGTGGCAGGCGACAAAGGAACAGTGGGTGATAAAGGACCACAAGGAGATAAGGGTGTACAAGGAATGAAAGGACCACTGGGAGATAAGGGTCTGACAGGCGATACCGGAGTACAGGGATCGAAAGGAATGAAAGGCATGAAAGGATATAAAGGAATGAAAGGAATGAAAGGCATGCAAGGAGTAAAGGGAATGAAAGGCAGTAAAGGAGACCAGGGAGAACAGGGAATAAAGGGAGTCCAGGGAGATACAGGAGACAAGGGACCCACAGGAAATAAAGGAGCTGAAGGGGACAAAGGCTAGTATCTTAAATATATTTTATCTTTAGATATGTGAAGAAAAAAGGATTGAACATGTTATCACAATTTATGTTCTGCTCTCCTAAGTAATATATCTATATCTATGTATATATATATATATAAAAGAAATTAGTAAAAAAAAAAACGAACAAGACTGATTTTTCACAGCATTCTTGTACTAACATTTTCACTGCTGTTGCAGATCTTCAGGTACACTTGTAAACATTGTACCTGAAGATAAACACTGTACCTGAAGATCTGCAGCAGCAGTGAAAACGTTAGTACAAAAATGTTGTGAACAATCCGTCTTGTTCTTTTTTTACTAATTTCTTTTATATGTACCAGCATACGGATTTCATTCGACGGGATTTGAACCCAGACCATTGATACACTGCAGCACCATTCGCTTAGCCTTACGTCCAACGCCCTAGACCACTCCACCACATCCACTCCCTATATATATATATACATGTATATATATATACACACACACAATCAAAGTATATATATTAAATACATTGCATGGTTACACACACACATACACAAGCAAGAAAGAAGCTTACAAAACAAAAAAGTTCAAAAGGATGAACTAAAACTAAGCTGAATCACCGTAAGGGATAGTTAACATTGAACAGTTTTATCATGTATATGCTCTTTAGTTTACGTGATCCCAAAGATGTTTAATTCATCTGACTTTCTAATCTGTTGGCTAAGAGCATACATGATAAAGATTATTTCAGAAAAGCGTCGTAACCTGCATGACATGAATATATTGCATATAGATAAAATACCTTATTATATATATATTGTATATAGATAAAGCACCTTATTATATATATATATTGTATATAGATAAAACACCTTATTATATATATATTGTATATAGATAAAACACCTTATTATATATATATTGTATATAGATAAAACACCTTATTATATATACATTGTATATAGATAAAACACCTTATTATATATATATTGTATATAGATAAAACACCTTATTATATATATATTGTATATAGATAAAACACCTTACTATATATATATATTGTATATAGATAAAACACCTTATTATATATATATTGTATATAGATAAAGCACCTTATTATATATATATTGTATATAGATAAAGCACCTTATTATATATATATTGTATATAGATAAAACACCTTATTATATATATATTGTATATAGATAAAGCACCTTATTATATATATATTGTATATAGATAAAACACCTTATTATATATATATATTGTATATAGATAAAACACCTTATTATATATATATTGTATATAGATAAAGCACCTTATTATATATATATTGTATATAGATAAAACACCTTATTATATATATATATTGTATATAGATAAAACACCTTATTATATATATATTGTATATAGATAAAACACCTTATTATATATATATTGTATATAGATAAAACACCTTATTATATATATATATTGTATATAGATAAAACACCTTATTATATATATATTGTATATAGATAAAGCACCTTATTATATATATATTGTATATAGATAAAGCACCTTATTATATATATATTGTATATAGATAAAACACCTTATTATATATATATTGTATATAGATAAAACACCTTATTATATATATATTGTATATAGATAAAACACCTTATTATATATACATTGTATATAGATAAAACACCTTATTATATATATATTGTATATAGATAAAACACCTTATTATATATAGATTATAGATATCTAATATCTAATGTTATAATTATATAATATCAATTGTACATTTAGTAACATTTAACATTTCACACCTCAATGTAAAGTCATTTGATTTTTTTTAATAGGAGTACAAGGGAACAAAGGTGTGCAAGGAATGCAGGGCGATAAGGGAGTGACAGGAAATAAAGGAATGCAAGGAGATAAAGGCGTACTGGGAGATAAAGGAGTAACTGGAAATAAAGGAACATCAGGCGATAAAGGAATAGTAGGAGACAAAGGAACAGCAGGTGACAAAGGCATGGTAGGTGATAAAGGAGCAATTGGCGATAAAGGAATGGCAGGTGACAAAGGATCGACAGGAAACAAAGGCGCGACAGGTGATAAAGGAGTGAAAGGCGACAATGGCATGACAGGAAACAAAGGAGCGACAGGAGACAAAGGAACAGTAGGTGATAAAGGATTGGTAGGGGAGAAAGGAGCACAAGGAGATAAAGGAACCCAAGGTGAGCAGGGAATGAAAGGAACACTAGGTGACAAAGGGGTGGTAGGAGACAAAGGAACACAAGGTGACAAAGGAATGATCGGAGACAAAGGACCACAAGGTGGCAAAGGGGTGACTGGAACAAAAGGAGCACAAGGTGACAAAGGAGTGATAGGAGACAAAGGAGTGATAGGAGAAAAAGGACCGGACGGCAACAAGGGCATAAAAGGAGAACAGGGAATGCAAGGCGACAAAGGAGTGGATGGAGATAAGGGACCAAAGGGTAATAAAGGTACAGATGGTAACAAAGGAATGACAGGCAATAAAGGACCACAAGGTGACAAAGGGATGACAGGAACAAAAGGAACACAAGGTGACAAAGGAGTGATAGGAGACAAAGGACCGATAGGAAATAAAGGACTGGACGGTAACAAGGGCATGAAAGGAAACCAGGGAATGCAAGGCGACAAAGGAGTAGATGGAAATAAGGGACCACAAGGTAATAAAGGTACAGATGGTAACAAAGGAATGACAGGCAATACAGGAGCAACAGGTGACAAAGGTGCGGCAGGTGATAAAGGAATGGCAGGAGATACAGGAGTACAGGGAGACAAAGGATTACAAGGAAACAAGGGACCTGATGGAAATAAAGGAATGTCAGGAGACAAGGGGGCTGAAGGTGACAAAGGAATGGTCGGAGACAAAGGTACGTATTTTATTTTTTAGCAATATTTATTTTGTCATCTCTCAAAATCTTAAATGTAATGAAATTATAATATAAAGATGATTAAAGATCAGATAATAATTAATATAATGCTATTTGTAAAAACCTATATTTGGGAAGAATTTCAAGGAATGTGATTGACACGGTAATGGAATGTATTTGGACTGAATATTTGATTTTACCATTTACTGTGATTTAAAAAAAAATCAAGGTATACCAATATTAATGGATTTCGTGAATAGTATCAAACCTCAACAAATTATTGTTCTGACGCAAAATGAAATAAATCTGTGAAGAAAAATAATTTGCAATTGCTATATAGAAGACGATATTGAAGATACAAACGGGGTAATTAGAATCTGTAAAGCCAGACAACACAATGGGCAACTACAGAAAACAAAGGTACAAACAATGAGCTACAAAACACTACACATAAAACTAAAGATCGCATAACACGAATCCCGCTAAAACTGGAGGTGAACTCAGTTGTTTCGGAAGGGTAAGCAGATCCTGTTCGACGTAATAAACATGACTTTACACCGTATGTTCCATTTGAAGTTCCATGGTGCTGTACTATATCTAAACTCAATTGCTATGCATTCATTTTTTCACTCACATTTACGAAACTATATCTAAATTCAATTGCTATGCATTCATTTTTTTCCCTCTAATTTACGAAACTACATCTAAACTCAATTGCTTTGCATTCATTTTTACTCTCATTTTTACGAAACTATATCTAAGCTCAAGTACGGAATGTTGAGCCTGTATTAAGAGGTCACCTTTGGGAAAAAGAAAAAAAGTGGCCTTATAAGATAGGTGACATCTTAAAAGAGGTTCATCAATTCATATGAAATTCTCTATGACAGTACAAGAAAATGGTGACCTTTTAATACAGATGATGCTTAATAGAGGTGACCACATGGGCAGGTTTGACTGTATATATAATTTTCATTTTTTTTTCATTTTTCATTTTAAGGTGCACAGGGAGACAAAGGAGTGCAGGGTGCTTTTGGGAATAAAGGCGTTATAGGAGACAAAGGAATACAAGGTAACAAAGGAGTCACAGGTGACAAAGGACCAACAGGCAACAAAGGAACGACAGGAGATAAAGGACCTGATGGTAATAAGGGAATACAAGGCATGAAGGGAATGAAAGGTTATAAAGGAATGAAAGGAATGAAAGGAATTAAAGGCGTGCAAGGAATGAAAGGCCCGAAAGGGTTTGCAGGAGATAAAGGAGTGATTGGTGACAAAGGACCAGATGGGAATAAAGGAGTAGCAGGAGACAAAGGAGTAATTGGAGATAAGGGGCATACAGGAAACAAAGGAGCAATCGGTGACAAAGGAATGGTAGGTGACAAAGGAATCATAGGTAATAAAGGAACAGTAGGAGATAAAGGACCACAAGGAGACAAAGGAGTAGCAGGAGACAAAGGATTACTAGGAGACAAAGGAGTAATAGGAGACAAAGGACCACAAGGGAACAAAGGAGCAAAAGGAGACACAGGAATGGATGGCAATAAAGGAGTGGTAGGTGACAAGGGAATGCAAGGGGACAAAGGACCAATAGGAGACAAAGGAATGACAGGAAGTAAAGGAGCGACTGGCAACAAAGGATCGGACGGTAATAAAGGAGTGGACGGTGACAAAGGAATTCAAGGAGATAAGGGAATGGTGGGAGGCAAAGGAGTTAAAGGTGATAAGGGAGTACAAGGTAACAAAGGACCGGACGGTAATAAAGGAGTGGACGGTGACAAAGGAACTAAAGGAGATAAGGGAATGGCGGGAGACAAAGGAGTCCAAGGGGATAAGGGAGTACAAGGTAACAAAGGAGTCCAAGGGGATAAGGGAACTCAAGGTGACAAAGGAGTCCAAGGAGATAAGGGAGTGCAAGGTGACAAAGGTGATGAAGGCGTACAAGGAATGAAGGGACCAGGTGGTAATAAAGGACCACAAGGAGACAAAGGAGTGATTGGAAATAAAGGACCACAGGGAGATAAAGGCATGCAGGGAATGAAAGGAGTCCAAGGCGACAAAGGTTAGTATGCTAATTATGTAGATACATTTAATGTTTACCAATGAGAAATATATCTATCACATCATATTGGTTATGTAGTTAACCTTTCCAATGTCAATTAACTAAGTTATCTAAGCAAAGTAATTCTATTGAATGGTGTTAGATATACCATTCTAACCAACCTTGTCAATGTCAATAAACTATATGACTAAGTAAATTAATTTTATTGAATGATGTTAGATATACCATTCTAACCAACCTTTTCAATGTTAATTAACTATATGACTAAGTAAATTAATTTTATTGAATGATGTCATTCTTACTATAAATATTTTCAAGACAAGTGTAGCATGTATAAAAATCCTGCGAGAAATAAGGTGAAAAACAAAAAATACCACACTGTCGGAACATTTCTAAAATCCAATAGAACAATCGTAGAGATCAAATTGATACCCCAAATACACCTACATGTACATGGATTCTCACTTTCCTGGCTTGGAATAGGCACTTCAATAAAAAGTGGCGGGGTTAAGTTAGTTTTATATGTAAACCGGAAATCTCGAGCTAAAATATAGTACATTTGTAGAATATTTATTTTTGCTCCGGGTAACTATTATACCTTGATTGGGTAGTTCGAGGTACAATCGTTGGTCAAATCGATCACGAAATAAAAACAAGGGTCAACTTTATATAGCGTGAACGAATTATTCAACGCCAAATTAGCAATTCCTGAGCTATATGAAGACGAAAGTTACATTCGATACTAATGTTTGATTTGTAATAGACCAACACACACTTACTTGGATTTGTTTTAGTACTAGTTTAATGAAACGGCAGTCCGCAGGTAAACATATAGCTCAACTCTGAATCCGAGCCAACCATTTTATTTTCTTACTCCTTAATGAAGCAACAAACACCAATTGTATAGTCTCTGATTTGAACAGATCGGGACTCGGTCCCACGATCTACCATACTCAAGGCGACCACGCCTAACCGTTACACCACCGATGCGGGTTTACATTATATAGATAAAGACCTCAACGAGACAATAAGATGATATAAAATGCATAATTCTATATGTTTAAAGGAACACAAGGCGTCGAAGGAAATAAAGGACCTGGTGGTAATAAAGGAATGGTAGGAGACAAAGGAGCATCAGGAAATAAAGGTTTTGATGGGGATAAAGGGGCTGTTGGAGACAAGGGTCCTATCGGAGATAAAGGTCCAATAGGGAATACAGGTACAACTGGTAATAAAGGGGCAACTGGTAATAAAGGAGCAACTGGAGACAAAGGAGCAGCAGGAGTGGATGGAGCAGATGGAATGAAAGGAGCAACAGGTGACAAGGGAGTGGCAGGTAACAAAGGAGCAACAGGAGACAAGGGTTTGGCAGGAGACAAAGGAGTACAAGGTGAGAACGCATGGTATTGCTAATTTAATATAGATATTAACATTACGTGTTACAGATTTGACTAATGTTATTAGGAATGGCATATGTTTTGATTATGTATGCAATATATATATAATATATAACACCTATGTAATAAGGGGGCCATCATGCCCGTGATGGCGTGGTAATTGGATTTACAACTACCTATGCAATCGGTGCCTATCACCACTGATGCTGTGGGTTCGAATTTCGATCAGGGCGAGGTGTACAACATTATGTGATAAAAATTGTCAGTGACTTGCGATAGGTCCGTGGTTTTATCTGGGTCCTCCAGTTTCCCCCACCAATAAAACTGACTGCCACGATATAACTAAATGGTGTTGAAAGTGTCGTTAACCGCCATAAATCCATAAATCCATCCATACCAGATTAATAATTGATGCCTAAGCAATTGTACTGATTAGTCATTCCAAGTTCATGATCTCAAAGCTATAAAAAAAAATTTCTGAATAACAAAGGAAATGCACGGTTAGATTTGATATCTGAATATACTTTTTCACATTTCCGGATCATTTCTTAAAATTTTATACGTTTTATCTGGGTATTCTGGTTTCTTCCACTAATAAAACTGATCACCATGAAAAACATTGAAATATTGTTGTAAGTGGTGTTAAACACCGGAACGCTTGCCATTTTAATAAGAATTATTTGCCTTGCGATTGGCAAAATGGTACCCGATCTAGCAAGAGCAATACAAACGACAACCAATTATAGTTTAATTATTTTATAATTTACTGATGATCTTGTGAAATATCAGAGAATAAAATCAGGGTAAACAGAAAATTCACAAGTTGTTACAACATAACATGCTTAATTAGCAGATTATGGGGAAAATATATTATTTTCATAGAACTGTGTTTGAAACGGACTATCTTTTCCCGCCTTAATGGGAAACAACTCCTGTAAAACTTAAAATTTTAGAATCGAAGTAGGAAAGGTGTAAATGGCTTATTGTCTTTTTTAAATATAATAGTTGATCATTTATGACGTTTGAAGATTAATTTAGTTGGAGGCATGTGTGATCGCGAACTTTTGTTGTTTAGATATATTGAATAAGTACCTGTTACTAATATATTTGGTGGGTTCGAATGCCGGCCATTTCGGGGTGTACTCGATATAATCCTCTGTGATAAAACTTATGAATTGTCGATACGTCACCGAAGCAACATAATATATGACAGTTGAGTTAGGAATAGAAAACAAATTTCTGTTAATATCCAATTTTATTAACATTAGATGTTTGTTGTATCGTTTTCAATTTTAAAGTTTGGCTTTAATCTAACATCTAAACAAAATCCCGTTTGGGGTCATGTCAGGGCTCATACTTCCAACTGATCAATCAGCGATGAGCTTGCTTTATAACACCGAATACACACTAAGAGTTGTTGTCCCATTGGTCATAATATTTAACTGTCTTCCATATGATTGGATGGTTAAAGATGAATGAAAAATTGGTTGACATGACCTAAATCAAACTGAATCTTTTCAAATATAACAAACATCTAATTTAAATAGCAGAGACTACCCCCAGTCGTTTGTAGGAGGGGTTTTATGTCTTAATACGTTATTTGTGTTTATTTGCGTGTAGTGGTGTCCAACACTTATAATTATTGTTAGTTTTCTGTGTTGTTTTTTTGTTTTTGTTTTGTTTGTCTTCGTCTTGTGTATTGTGTACCCAATGTTGCCAGTTTCTCTAGATTGTCCATTCATGATTGCACGTTCGGTTTCTCTATCGTTTATTCAATATCATACGAGCTGTGTAGAGAGATACATGTATGCCAGGTCGAGGTTGAGCTGTGTAGAGAGATGCATGTATGCCAGGTCGAGGATGAGCTGTGTAGAGAGATACATGTATGCCACGTCGAGGATGAGCTGTGTAGAGAGATACATGTATGCCACGTCGAGGATGAGCTGTGTAGAGAGATACATGTATGCCACGTCGAGGATGAGCTGTGTAGAGAGATACATGTATGCCACGTCGAGGATGAGCTGTGTAGAGAGATACATGTATGCACGTCGAGGATGAGCTGTGTAGAGAGATACATGTATGCCACGTTGAGGATGAGCTGTGTAGAGAGATACATGTATGCCACGTCGAGGATGAGCTGTGTAGAGAGATACATGTATGCCACGTCGAGGATGAGCTGTGTAGAGAGATACATGTATGCCACGTCGAGGATGAGCTGTGTAGAGAGATATATGTATGCCACGTCGAGGATGAGCTGTGTAGAGAGATACATGTATGCCACGTCGAGGATGAGCTGTGTAGAGAGATACATGTATGCCACGTCGAGGATGAGCTGTGTAGAGAGATACATGTATGCCACGTCGAGGATGAGCTGTGTAGAGAGATACATGTATGCCACGTCGAGGATGAGCTGTGTAGAGAGATACATGTATGCCAGGTCGAGGATGAGCTATGTAGAGAGATACATGTATGCCACGTCGAGGATGAGCCGTGTAGAGAGATACATGTATGCCACGTCGAGGATGAGCTGTGTAGAGAGATACATGTATGCCACGTCGAGGATGAGCTATGTAGAGAGATACATGTATGCCACGTCGAGGATGAGCTGTGTAGAGAGATACATGTATGCCACGTCGAGGATGAGCTGTGTAGAGAGATACATGTATGCCACGTCGAGGATGAGCTGATGGACATGCGCCTTAATTGCCAAAAGTAGAAGGAAGATAATAAATAAGGTCGACACAGTGAATGAGTGAGTGATTGTTGTTTAACGCCAGCTCATTAATTTGGCAGCTATATCATGGCGAGAACAAGTAAATTTTTGATGAGATAATGATGAGGTCGACTTTGTACTAGACCAACATGCTTAGTTGAATTTTCTATAGTGCTAGCTCACTGAAATTATTGTCTGCGGGTAGACATGTCGCCCCATTTGGGCACATTATCCTGATTTCTAAACAACCAGTCTTTGCTATAGTCTTTGGGTTGACTCAAACCTACGATCTACCGCATTCGAGGCGAGCACACTAACCATAACACCATCGATGCGGTTCAATATCGACCAATCAGAAGAGTGAGTAGTATATTTGACCACTGCTTGTACAACAAGCGGTGCTGCCCGTTGTATTATCAACAAAGATATTATCCGTCCTTCAACTAATAAATATAGTATGAGAATTAATAATGGCGCAATATATGTAATAAAATCTAACGTTGTATTTTTTTTAAGGTGACAAGGGAATGGATGGAAATAAAGGCGTCCATGGCGATAAGGGAACACAGGGTAATACAGGAGATAAAGGCGTGCAAGGCGATAAAGGTGTCCTAGGCGATAAGGGACCACAGGGTAATGCAGGAGATAAAGGCGTGCAAGGCGATAAAGGCGTCCAAGGCGATAAGGGAACACAGGGTAATATAGGAAATAAAGGTCCCACAGGTGACAAAGGAGTGCAAGGAATGAAAGGTACTGTTGGAGACAAAGGTGCGATTGGTGATAAAGGACCACAAGGTGATACAGGTGTGCAAGGATCGAAAGGACCAATAGGCGACAAGGGAATGACAGGAAACAAAGGTGCAACGGGTAGTACAGGATCAAAAGGAGCAGATGGTGATAAAGGAGTGGCAGGTAATAAAGGTGTGATAGGAGATAAAGGACCACAAGGAACTCTGGGAGACAAAGGAGTTAGTGGTGATAAAGGAGTCCAAGGTGATAAAGGAATGGTAGGATATAAAGGACCAATAGGAGACAAAGGAGCGACTGGTGATACTGGTGCGAAGGGAGCGACCGGAAATAAAGGTGCACAGGGAGACAAAGGCTTACAAGGGGATAAAGGTATGCAAGGCAATAAAGGACTACACGGTGATAAAGGAGCACAAGGAGATAAAGGAGTGCAAGGCAACACAGGCGATAAAGGATCAGTAGGTGGCAAAGGAGCACAAGGAGATAAAGGAGTACAAGGCAACCAAGGCAATAAAGGACCAGTAGGCGACAAAGGAGCACAAGGAGATAAAGGAGTGCAAGGCAACCAAGGCGATAAAGGACCAGTAGGCGACAAAGGTGCAGAAGGCAACAAAGGTGCAGAAGGTGACAAAGGTGTACAAGGTGACAAAGGCACACAGGGCGACAATGGTGTAAAAGGCGACAAAGGTGTGCAAGGCGACAAAGGCGCAAAAGGCGACAACGGTGTACAAGGCGACAAAGGTGTGCAAGGCGACAAAGGCACACAAGGCAACAAAGGTGTACAAGGCGACAAAGGTCCTCTAGGAGAACAGGGACCAAAGGGAGTTCAAGGAAATAAAGGAATGACAGGAATGAAAGGACCCGATGGCGATAAAGGAGTAGTAGGAGATAAAGGCCCGCAAGGTGAGGAAAACTTTTCTTTTTATATGACAATAAAAGCAAGATTTCTTAGAAACCAACTAGCCAATGTTAAATGGAACTTTCAATTCAAACGTTGACAAAAACACCATATCATTCAAGTTCACCTAACGATATAAATGAAATAGAGTCAAACCTGGCTTGTGTGACCTTCCAATGGAACATCGAAATGGGTTTACATAAGACCAGGGATCGCTAAATACAGGTTTAATTAATATCAAATGCACTGTAAAGGAAAATTAAAATTAAGGTCACATTATACAAGTCATTGTTTAATAGAGGTGGTCATTAAATAAGGTTTAACTGTATTGTTGAAAATGGTGTGATACACCATACCCATACTCATAGCCCTAAAATAGACTAAACAATAGACAGTAAGCATTGCATTGCGATTAATATTCAAATGCTACATGGTACTGCGCATGCGAAATTGTAATATCTTTTCATTTCATCTTCTTGTCTAAGCCACATTCGTTATATATGCAAAATATTAAAAACTCGACATCGAAAACATAATTATGCATTGAAGAAAAGCAGCAGTAGTACGCTTAACACTTATTTAGAGTACGTGTTATCCTCGTTATTGTAGACGCTACTGTGGATGGAGCAGTAACTGATTACCCTTGGCTGGTAGTACATTTCACACTTATTTAGAGTACGTGTTATCCTCGTTATTGTAGACGCTACTGTGGATGGAGCAGTAACTGATTACCCTTGGCTGGTAGTACATTTCACACTTATTTAGAGTACGTGTTATCCTCGTTATTGTAGACGCTACTGTGGATGGAGCAGTAACTGATTACCCTTGGCTGGTAGTACATTTCACACTTATTTAGAGTACGTGTTATCCTCGTTATTGTAGACGCTACTGTGGATGGAGCAGTAACTGATTACCCTTGGCTGGTAGTACATTTCACACTTATTTAGAGTACGTGTTATCCTCGTTATTGTAGACGCTACTGTGGATGGAGCAGTAACTGATTACCCTTGGCTGGTAGTACATTTCACACTTATTTAGAGTACGTGTTATCCTCGTTATTGTAGACGCTACTGTGGATGGAGCAGTAACTGATTACCCTTGGCTGGTAGTACATTTCACACTTATTTAGAGTACGTGTTATCCTCGTTATTGTAGACGCTACTGTGGATGGAGCAGTAACTGATTACCCTTGGCTGGTAGTACATTTCACACTTATTTAGAGTACGTGTTATCCTCGTTATTGTAGAACAACAACATAAGAGTTGTTCCTTTATTAATTTTTTCGTGTACGTGTAAATTTGAAAGTTTCTCATGTTCATGTACATCCATATTCTTTCTAACTACTCAATGATCTAACCACTTTATTAATACCTGGAATGAATATTTAACTTTTATTAGGTGAACAGGGAGTAAAGGGTGTTGAAGGCGACAAAGGAGTGATAGGTGATAAAGGACCACTGGGTGGTAAAGGACCAGTGGGAGATAAAGGAGGAATAGGTGACGAAGGAGGACAAGGAGATAAAGGACCAGTGGGAGATAAAGGAATGAAAGGTAAGTCTACGTACATTGTCTTATCCCAGTGTTGATAAAATCATGAACAAATGTGCAAAACTCTTTCCCTTAATAACTAAGATATATTGATGATCGTAATGTTATAACGCAAACTAAAAAACTCAAAATATCCATAATTTCACCTTTAAAGGAAATTGAAGGTAAGTCTGTGTATATCGTTTGACTTCTCATTTTAATAATGAAGATATTTTGAAGATCCTAATTTTATGACCGGACATATCTTGTTATAACGCAAACTAAACAAACTGCACTATTTGCACACTTGCACTGTTCATGGCGAGGTGTACTCTATGCAACATAATGTGATAAAGTTTGTCAGTGATGTGCCACAGGTCGGTGGTTTTCTCAAGGTACTCCGATTTCCACCACCAAAAAAACTGATCGCCACGATATAACTGACATTTGGTTGAAAGTGGCGTTAAACGCCATAAATCAACCATACTTGCTCCTTTACAGATATTATTGAGGAATATTTCATTTCCACTTTATTCCCACAGACACTTACTTAGAATTTATAATATAATACAACGATTATTTTTACTATGTGTGGTAAAGCGCAAGTTTCTATACCTCGACTATTATTATCCTATTGTAGAGCGAGGTACAGAAACGGGACTTACTTTCTCCTCCATGATATACAATTTGTCAGTTGGTTTTTTTTTCTATGTGGGGGGTCAATGGTTTTCAATTACATTAAATTAGATTAATCAAAATTCAATTGAATTAGATTAATCAAAATTCAATTGAATTAAATTAAATAAAATTTCAAATAAATTTTATAATTTCAATTTCAATTAAATTATCTAAAATTTCAATTAAATTAATTACAATTTCAATTAAATTAATTACAATTTCAATTAAATTAATTGAAAATTCAATTGAATTAATAGTCCAACATGACTTAACAATGTATGAGGAATACCTGTACTAGTTTTCAAGTTTAATTGCAGGTGTACAAGGTGATAAAGGAATACAAGGCGATAAAGGTGTGAAAGGCAATCAAGGGGATAAAGGTGTTCAGGGAGATAAAGGTGTGTCGGGCGACAAAGGGGCAGCAGGAGACAAAGGTGTGTCGGGCGACAAAGGCACAGCAGGAGATAAAGGTGCACTAGGAGATAAAGGCGTGATTGGAGACAAGGGCATGGATGGCAATAAAGGCGCAACAGGGGATAAAGGTCCAATAGGAGATAAAGGAATGGTAGGATCAAAAGGACCACAAGGCAACAAAGGTGTAGATGGAGACAAAGGTCAACAAGGAATGCCTGGTGATAAAGGGTCTAAAGGAGATACAGGCGATACAGGCATGCAGGGAGACAAAGGAATGACTGGCAATAAAGGTGCACAAGGCGATAAAGGATCACAAGGAAATCAAGGTGACAAAGGAATGACCGGCAATAAAGGTGTAGAAGGCAATAAGGGACCGCAAGGAAATCAAGGAGACAAGGGAATGACTGGCAATAAAGGTGCCCAAGGAGATAAGGGACCACAAGGAAATCAAGGTGACAAGGGAATGACTGGCAATAAAGGTGCCCAAGGAGATAAGGGACCACAAGGAAATCAAGGCGATAAAGGTGTGCAAGGAGATAAAGGTGTACAAGGCGATAAAGGTGTACAAGGCGATAAAGGTATGCAAGGATCGAAAGGGGTCCAAGGGGATAAGGGACAAACAGGAGAAACGGGATCGAAAGGATCACAAGGAGACAAGGGAATGACTGGAAATAAAGGAGCACAAGGAGACAAAGGGACACAGGGATCACAAGGAGATAAGGGAATGACCGGAAATAAAGGACCACAAGGAGACAAAGGGCTACAGGGATCACAAGGAGATAAGGGAATGACCGGAAATAAAGGACCACAAGGAGACAAAGGGCTACAGGGATCACAAGGAGATAAGGGAATGACTGGAAATAAAGGACCACAAGGAGACAAAGGAATGGTAGGTGATAAAGGAGCTAAGGGAGATACCGGTGATAAGGGAACCACAGGAGACAAAGGTGCTAAGGGAACAGAAGGTGACAAAGGGGCGTCAGGAGACAAGGGTGCAACAGGAGATAAAGGTGCAACGGGTATGAAGGGTGCAACAGGAGACAAAGGAGCCAAAGGTGATAAAGGAGCCAAGGGAGATTCAGGAGACAAAGGAAGCAAAGGTTCCAAAGGTTCCAAAGGTTCCAAAGGAAACAAAGGCAAAACAGGTAAATTTCTAGTAGCATAATAAGTTTATATGTTTCAAAATTCCATTCGACTGTATTTCAAAGTTCTCGTCGACTGTATTTCAAAGTTACATTCGACTGTACTTCAAAGTTCTCTTCGACTGTATTTCAAAATTTTCTTCGACTGTATTTCAAAGATACGCTCGACTGTATTTCAAAGGTCTCTTCGACTGTATTTAAAAGTTCTCTTCGACTGTATTTCAAAGTTCTCTTCGACTGTATTTCAAAGTTCTCTTAGACTGTATTTCAAAGTTACGTTCGACTGTATTACAAAGTTCTCTTCGACTGTATTTCAAAATTCTCTTTGACTGTATTTCAACGTTACGTTCGACTGTATTTCAAAGTTCTCTTCGACTGTATTTCAAAGTTACGCTCGACTGTGCTTCGAAGTCGCGTTCGACTGTACTTCAAAGTTACGTTCGACTGTACTTCGAAGTTGCGTTCGACTGTATTTCAAAGTTTACTCTACTTTACTGATTTTTTTATTCACATTTGGCGTCTTGCATAAAAACACTCTGCAAGTGATATGACTCTGACAAATATTAAAGTAGATTTAATTGAGATTTACATATACAATGTGTGTATACGTATACACATTATGTTTATAAGGTTACCCACTTAATCGGATCTGAATTGTGTACACGTATAAACATGTTTATAAAGTTACCTATTTAATCGGATCAAAAATGTACACCAAATCTTAATATGTTTAACGAGGACCTCACGAGTGGAACGGATCATCATTTATTGACTATTACTGAAAGTGACGTCTTAAAAGGAAACAAAAATACCACACTTTCAAAACATTTCCAAAATTTAACAGGACAATCGTATAAAGAAAGAGACAAAATCGATACACCTAACATGCAAATACAAGACCGCTCACCTTTCTGGTACAGGCACAAACAGTGATCTATAAATCATTACACAAAGAACTAAATGTAGTTATTACTTTAGTTAGGGGTAAAGATATTGTTAAAAAAGGGATAAGAATAAAAAATACTCCACACAATTCTAAAATCCTAATAGTTATCACACTCTAATACAATGGAAAAAAAATTAATTTAAGAGAAGACACAATTTGACTTATATTTCTTTAATTATATATATATATATATATATATATATCATACGTACAGGTGTTTGAATTATTAGGTGATATAATACTACATGTATATATATCTTACTTTTACAGGATGGATCCATGTGGCTTTCGATTTTATGGGCAAATACGTCATGGGATCATTCAGTAAGTAAAATTGGCAAATATGTCACGGGATCATTCAGTAAGTAAAATGGGCAAATACAGCATGGGATCATTCAGTAAGTAAAATAGACAAATACGTCATGGGATCATTCAGTAAGTAAAATAAACAAATACGTCACGGGATCATTCAGTAAGTAAAATAGACAAATACGTCATGGGATCATTCAGTAAGTAAAATAAACAAATACGTCATGGGATCATTCAGTAAGTAAAATGAACAAATACGTCATGGGATCATTCAGTAAATAAAATAGACAAATACGTCATGAAATCATTCAGTAAGTAAAATAGACAGATATCTCATGGGATCATTCAATAAGTAAAATTAGGCATATACGTCATGGGATCATTCAGTAAGTAAAATTGGGAAATACATCCTGGGATCATTCAGTAAGTAAAATAGACAAATACGTCATGGGATCATTCAGTAAATAAAATAGACAGATACGTCATGGGATCATTCAGTAAGTAAAATAGACAGATACGTCATGGAATTATTCCGTAAGTAAAATAGACAGATACGTCATGGGATCATTCAGTAAGTAAAATAGACAGATACGTCATGGGATCATTCAGTAAGTAAAATAGACAGATACGTCATGGGATCATTCAGTAAGTAAAATAGACAAATACGTCATGGGGTCATTCAGTAAGTAAAATAAACAAATACGTCATGGGATCATTCAGTAAGTAAAATAGACAGATACGTCATGGGATCATTCAGTAAGTAAAATAGACAGATACGTCATGGGATCATTCAGTAAGTAAAATTAGGCATTTACGTCATGGGATCATTCAGTAAGTAAAATAGACAGATACGTCATGGAATCATTCAGTAAGTAAAATAGACAAATACGTCATGGGATCATTCAGTAAGTAAAATAGACAAATACGTCATGGGATCATTCAGTAAATAAAATAGACAGATACGTCATGGGATCATTCAGTAAGTAAAATAGACAGATACGTCATGGAATTATTCAGTAAGTAAAATAGACAGATACGTCATGGGATCATTCAGTAAGTAAAATAGACAGATACGTCATGGGATCATTCAGTAAGTAAAATAGACAGATACGTCATGGGATCATTCAGTAAGTAAAATAGACAAATACGTCATGGGGTCATTCAGTAAGTAAAATAGACAAATATGTCATGGGATCATTCAGTAAGTAAAATAGACAGATATGTCATGGGATCATTCAGTAAATAAAATAGACAGATACGTCATGGGATCATTCAGTAAGTAAAATAGACAAATACGTCATGGAATCATTCAGTAAGTAAAATAGACAAATACGTCATGGAATCATTCAGTAAGTAAAATAGACAGATACGTCATGGGATCATTCAGTAAGTAAAATTAGGCATTTACGTCATGGGATCATTCAGTAAGTAAAATAGACAGATACGTCATGGGATCATTCAGTAAGTAAAATAAACAAATACGTCATGGGATCATTCAGTAAGTAAAATAAACAAATACGTCATGGGATCATTCAGTCAGTTAAATAGAAAAATAGGTCATGGGATCATTCAGTAAATAAAAGAGACAGATACGTCATGGGATCATTCAGTAAGTAAAATAGACAGATACGTCATGGGATCATTCAGTAAGTAAAATAGACAGATACGTCATGGGATCATTCAGTAAATAAAATGAACAAATACGTCATGGAATCATTCAGTAAGTAAAATAGACAGATACGTCATGGGATCATTCAGTAAGTAAAATAGACAAATACGTCATGGGATCATTCAGTAAGTAAAATAGACAGATACGTCATGGGATCATTCAGTAAGTAAAATAGACAAATACGTCATGAGATCATTCAGTAAGTAAAATAGACAGATACGTCATGGGATCATTCAGTAAGTAAAATAGACAAATACGTCATGGGATCATTCAGTAAGTAAAATAGACAGATACGTCATGGGATCATTCAGTAAGTAAAATAGACAGATATCTCATGGAATCATTCAGTAAGTAAAATAGACAAATACGTCATGAGATCATTCAGTAAGTAAAATAGACAGATACGTCATGGGATCATTCAGTAAGTAAAATAGACAGATATGTCATGGGATCATTCAGTAAGTAAAATAGACAGATACGTCATGGGATCATTCAGTAAGTAAAATAGACAAATACGTCATGGAATCATTCAGTAAGTAAAATAGACAAATACGTCATGGGATCATTCAGTAAGTAAAATAGACAGATACGTCATGGGATCATTCAGTAAGTAAAATAGACAAATACGTCATGGAATCATTCAGTAAGTAAAATAGACAAATACGTCATGGAATCATTCAGTAAGTAAAATAGACAGATACGTCATGGGATCATTCAGTAAGTAAAATTAGGCATTTACGTCATGGGATCATTCAGTAAGTAAAATAGACAGATACGTCATGGGATCATTCAGTAAGTAAAATAAACAAATACGTCATGGGATCATTCAGTAAGTAAAATAAACAAATACGTCATGGGATCATTCAGTCAGTTAAATAGAAAAATAGGTCATGGGATCATTCAGTAAATAAAATAGATAGATACGTCATGGGATCATTCAGTAAGTAAAATAGACAGATACGTCATGGGATCATTCAATAAGTAAAATAGACAGATACGTCATGGGATCATTCAGTAAATAAAATGAACAAATACGTCATGGAATCATTCAGTAAGTAAAATAGACAGATACGTCATGGGATCATTCAGTAAGTAAAATAGACAAATACGTCATGGGATCATTCAGTAAGTAAAATAGACAGATACGTCATGGGATCATTCAGTAAGTAAAATAGACAAATACGTCATGAGATCATTCAGTAAGTAAAATAGACAGATACGTCATGGGATCATTCAGTAAGTAAAATAGACAAATACGTCATGGGATCATTCAGTAAGTAAAATAGACAGATACGTCATGGAATCATTCAGTAAGTAAAATAGACAGATACGTCATGGGATCATTCAGTAAGTAAAATAGACAAATACGTCATGGGATCATTCAGTAAGTAAAATAGACAGATACGTCATGGGATCATTCAGTAAGTAAAATAGACAGATATCTCATGGAATCATTCAGTAAGTAAAATAGACAAATACGTCATGGAATCATTCAGTAAGTAAAATAGACAGATACGTCATGGAATCATTCAGTAAGTAAAATGAACAAATACGTCATGAGATCATTCAGTAAGTAAAATAGACAGATACGTCATGGGATCATTTAAAATCCAAGCTGTGAGATGTAAAACAGGAGTAAACAGCTGATCTATAGTGTTCATTTACCTTGATATCTTTACTTACTAATATTCTATATTCAGATTTATATTTTCCTTTATAAGTATATGTAATAGGATATTCTCTTTATTTCTACAGAAAAGGCATACGGCTCTAAATATGGAATCAAAAAGCCATCTGCATCATACAGTGTCTATGCTGGTGTAAGTAGCTCTTTTAATCAAATTTATTTATTGTACAGAATGCATTAATTACGCTAGACTGAAAAGACAGACAATACAATGGCCAAATGGAAAGGTGAAAAGGGTAAACAATGATCTTCAAAACAATACACAGAAAACTAAAGATCAAGTAACTAGATTCACACTGACAACCTAGGCTCAACCCAGGTGCTAAAACATACACAATAAGTGTGACAATATGTGCATATTTCCAATTTGATAATTGATGCATTAAAATTATATATTTTTACCAGCCAAAATAAGTCCTCTTGTGGATTATTTTATACTCTATTAGCATGTGTGTCAGGAAAAACATAATACACAAGATAGGTAACTGTGTTATCGAACTGGTCCAAATCCCCCCTGTTAAATCGTCATCATTTTTGAAACTCGAAACTGGACAGAAAAGCTTGTCAGAGACTATATTGGACATACAGATAGTAAAAATACTGGATAGTGACAGGCATTTAAATGTGACAGAGTGTTGATTTCGCGTTATCTTTTTATTGACGACGTATCACTACTGTATTGATTTCGTGGACCTCTGTCTGACATGACTATATATATAATCTGATCCTTGAAGTAATGTATTCAAACTTTTTCATCACATTTTGAAATATAGTATACGTGTATGAAGCAAATTGAATGAAGTGTGTTAATACCGAACAAGTCTCGACTTGAGTATCTAAAAATTCAAAATGAATATGTGGTCATGTGCTTTTCAAATGTATATCGTCATAAATTTGTGTCAGTGGTATCGATTTATCTCTATTTCTACGATTTTGCGATTGGGTTTTGACATTGTTCCGACATTTTGGTATTTTTTGTGTTTTTCATTTTTTATTACGTGACATGTTCCAGTATTTGAACGAACAAACCTGCCTTAAAGAGCACCTCCATATAACAACTCACTGTCCACACAGGGCAGTCTAATTTTCCCATTACTGAATAGCGCAGATAATACTATTACAGACGATTAAACCGACGCTTGTTTCAGCTATTTTCAGACAATTTAGCAGTTGTTTTGAACTTTTTGATATTGCAGGAGAAACACAATATACGTACATTGTCGTTTAATATAAAATTAATTTGAACTCCCTGCGAAACAGGCTAGAAAAGCACGTCAAAGGCTCGCTTTTCTACCTGTTTCTAAGGCTCGGACAAATAAATTGTATGTTTTCGGACAATGCACGCATTGTGTGTGTGTATTATACAAATATAGCCTTCCATTGAGGTCAATACATGGATTTATAGACCTATGAATATATATTGACCGAGGACGAAGTCCGAGTTCGATATATGTTTTTAGGTCTATAATGTACAATCATAGTCTTTTGATGAGGTCAATACGAGTTTTTATGGACCTTAAACACGATATTCACCGATGCTTGTTGCGTGAACTAACCGCATCACAACTCGTTGCTATCGCGACTCGTAGTGATACTAGTTCACACAACAGGCTCGACCTGATACAAAGTCTTGTACCAACACATTATGTATGTAATGGGTATATATTGCATGGGTGTTACTATAATTAGTAACGTTCGTGCTATGACACTTTTTATAGAACGTCATGTGGCCCGTTTTCAGCCATTCAACGTTTCCAAATAATATACAAAAATGATAAATATATGTATCGTTCTAACACAAATAAATAAAGCAAACTAATCGTTTGATTATTTTTTCAATTTCAGACTGTTAGAAATTATTCTGGAATCGAGAGCCAGATTTATAGTGCCATAAAGAAGATAACGGCAAAAACCAGCCAATACGCGACATACAACAGACCAACTTATCGAAGACGAACATACAGAAAACAAGCATACAAATCGCCATCACGATATCGAGGTAGAAAATAAGTAATAAGTAACTTTTGATGGGACGTTATTCGGAAGATTGTAAAATGTATTGGATGACATATTTGACGAGAAACATTAAAGAAACAAATACAGACTGTAAATATATTTAATAAAATTGTCAAAATGTGTTATGGTTTTCACATCGTTATGTTCCCATTCCCTCTCACAGAGGTTGGGGGTTTAGGGTTATGGTGTTTGATGCCACTTTCAACAATATTTCAGTTATATTGTGCCAGTAAGTTTTGATTGGTGGAGACAACTGGAGGACCTACAGAAAATCATCACCCATCTGTCGCAAGCCACTGACAAGCTTTATCACAAAATGTTGTATCGAGAAGAACTCGCTATGAGCGTGATTCGAACTTATCACTTATAGTGGAGATAGCCACTGATTGTACAGATAATTGCAAATGCAATTACAATACGATCACGACTAAGACGGCCTCCTTCTTCCAAAGGTGCACTACATTTTCTCCGAAAAGTAACCATGGAAACTCTATTGTTGTTTTAGTAGGACTCAGTGTTCTGTATTACAACGTTGCTCACTCAGCTATATGTGATGGTGACATTTGTTGCTCACTCAGATATATGTCATGGTGACATTTGTTGCTCACTCAGTTATATGTGATTGTGACATTTGTTGCTCACTCAGTTATATGTCATGGTGACATTTGTTGCTCACTCAGTTATATGTGATTGTGACATTTGTTGCTCACTCAGTTATATGTGATGGTGACATTTGTTGCTGACTCAGTTATATGTCATGGTGACATTTGTTGCTCACTCAGTTATATGTCATGGTGACATTTGTTGCTCACTCAGTTATATGTCATGGTGACATTTGTTGCTCACTCAGTTATATGTGATGGTGAAATTTGTTGCTCACTCAGTTATATGTCATGTTGACATTTGTTGCTCACTCAGTTATATGTCATGGTGACATTTGCTGCTCACTCAGTTATATGTCATGGTGACATTTTTTGCTCACTCAGTTATATGTCATGTTGACATTTGTTGCTCACTCAGCTATATGTCATGGTGACATTTTTTGCTCTCTCAGTTATATGTCATGGTGACATTTGTTGCTCACTCAGTTATATGTGATGGTGAAATTTGTTGCTCACTCATTTATATGTCATGGTGACATTTGTTGCTCACTCAGCTATATGTCATGGTGACATTTTTTGCTCACTCAGTTATATGTCATGTTGACATTTGTTGCTCACTCAGTTATATGTAATTGTGCCATTTGTTGCTCACTCAGTTATATGTCATGGTGACATTTTTTGCTCACTGAGTTAAACGTGATGGTGACATTTATTGCTCACTCAATTATATGTCATGGTGACATTTGTTGCTCACTCAGTTATATGTGATTTTGACATTTGTTGTTCACTCAGTTATATGTGATGGTGACATTTGTTGCTCACTCAGTTATATGTCATGGTGTCATTTGTTGCTCATTCAGTTATATGTCATGGTGACATTTGTTGCTCACAAAGTTATATGTGATTGTAACATTTGTTGCTCACTCAGTTATATGTCATGGTGACATTTGTTGCTCACTCAGTTATATGTCATGGTGACATTTGTTGTTCACTCAGTTATATGTCATGGTGACATTTGTTGCTCACTCAGTTATATATGATGGTGACATTTGTTGCTCACCCAGTTATATGTCATGGTGACATTTGTTGCTCACTCAGTTATATGTGATGGTGAAATTTGTTGCTCACTCAGTTATATGTCATGGTGACATTTGTTGCTCACTCAGTTATATGTCATGGTGACATTTGTTGCTCACTCAGTTATATGTCATGGTGACATTTGCTGCTCACTCAGTTATATGTCATGGTGACATTTTTTGCTCACTCAGTTATATGTCATGTTGACATTTATTGCTCACTCAGCTATATGTCATGGTGACATTTTTTGCTCACTCAGTTATATATAATTGTGCCATTTGTTGCTCACTCAGTTATATGTGATGGTGACATTTGTTGCTCACTCAGTTATATGTCATGGTGACATTTTTTGCTCACTGAGTTAAACGTGATGGTGACATTTTTTGCTCACTCAATTATATGTCATGGTGACATTTGTTGCTCACTCAGTTATATGTGATTTTGACATTTGTTGTTCACTCAGTTATATGTGATGGTGACATTTGTTGCTCACTCAGTTATATGTCATGGTGCCATTTGTTGCTCATTCAGTTATATGTCATGTTGACATTTGTTGCTCACTCAGTTATATGTGATTGTGACATTTGTTGCTCACTCAATTATATCTCATGGTGACATTTGTTGCTCACTCAGTTATATGTCATGGTGACATTTGTTGCTCACTCAGTTATATGTCATGGTGACATTTGTTGCTCACTCAGTTATATGTGATGGTGACATTTGTTGCTCACTCAGTAATATGTCATGGTGACATTTGTTGCTCACTCAGCTATATGTGATTGTGACATTTGTTGCTCACTCAGTTATATGTGATGGTGACATTTGTTGCTTACTCAGTTATATGTCATGGTGACATTTGTTGCTCACTCAGTTATATGTCATGGTGACATTTGTTGCTCACTCAGTTATATGTCATTGTGACATTTGATGCTCACTCAGTTATATGTGATGTTGAAATTTGTTGCTCACTCAGTTATATGTCATGGTGACATTTGTTGCTCACTCAGTTATATGTCATGGTGACATTTGTTGCTCACTCAGTTATATGTCATGGTGACATTTGTTGCTCACTCAGTTATATGTGATTGTGACATTTGTTGCTCACTCAGTTATATGTGATGGTGACATTTGTTGCTTACTCAGTTATATGTCATGGTGACATTTGTTGCTCACTCAGTTATATGTCATGGTGACATTTGTTGCTCACTCAGTTATATGTGATGGTGAAATTTGTTGCTCACTCATTTATATGTCATGGTGACATTTGTTGCTCACTCAGCTATATGTCATGGTGACATTTTTTGCTCACTCAGTTATATGTCATGTTGACATTTGTTGCTCACTCAGTTATATGTAATTGTGCCATTTGTTGCTCACTCAGTTATATGTCATGGTGACATTTTTTGCTCACTGAGTTAAACGTGATGGTGACATTTATTGCTCACTCAATTATATGTCATGGTGACATTTGTTGCTCACTCAGTTATATGTCATGGTGACATTTTTTCCTCACTCAGTTATATGTAATTGTGCCATTTGTTGCTCACTCAGTTATATGTGATGGTGACATTTGTTGCTCACTCAGTTATATGTCATGGTGACATTTTTTGCTCACTCAGTTAAACGTGATGGTGACATTTTTTGCTCACTCAATTATATGTCATGATGACATTTGTTGCTCACTCAGTTATATGTGATTTTGACATTTGTTGTTCACTCAGTTATATATGATGGTGACATTTGTTGGTCACTCAGTTATATGTGATGGTGACATTTGTTGCTCATTCAGTTATATGACATGGTGACATTTGTTGCTCACTCAGTTATATGTGATTGTGACATTTGTTGCTCACTCAGTTATATGTCATGGTGACATTTGTTGCTCACTCAGTTATATGTGATTGTGACATTTGTTGCTCACTCAGTTATATGTGATTGTGACATTTGTTGCTCACTTAGCTATATGTGATTGTGACATTTGTTGCTCACTCAGTTATATGTGATTGTGACATTTGTTGCTCACTCAGATATATGTGATGGTGACATTTGTTGCTCACTCAGTTATATATGATTGTGACATTTGTTGCTCACTCAGTTATATTTCATGGTGACATTTTTTGCTCACTCAGCTATATGTCATGGCGACATTTGTTGCTCACACAGTTATATGTGCTTGTGACATTTGTTGCTCACTCAGTTATATGTGATTGTGACATTTATTGCTCACTCAGTTATATGTGATGGTGACATTTGTTGTTCACTCAGTTATATGTGATGGTGACATTTGTTGCTCACTCAGTTATATGTGATGGTGATTTTTGTTGCTCACTCAGTTATATGTGATTGTGACATTTGTTGCTCATTCAGTTATATGTCATGGTGACATTTGTTGTTCACTCAGTTATATGTCATGGTGACATTTGCTGCTCACTCAGTTATATGTCATGGTGACATTTGTTGCTCACTCAGTTATATGTGATGGTGACCTTTGTTGCTCACTCAGCTATATGTCATGGTGACATTTTTTGCTCACTCAGTTATATATAATTGTGCCATTTGTTGCTCACTCAGTTATATGTGATGGTGACATTTGTTGCTCACTCAGTTATATGTCATGGTGACATTTTTTGCTCACTGAGTTAAACGTGATGGTGACATTTTTTGCTCACTCAATTATATGTCATGGTGACATTTGTTGCTCACTCAGTTATATGTGATTTTGACATTTGTTGTTCACTCAGTTATATGTGATGGTGACATTTGTTGCTCACTCAGTTATATGTCATGGTGCCATTTGTTGCTCATTCAGTTATATGTCATGTTGACATTTGTTGCTAACTCAGTTATATGTGATTGTGACATTTGTTGCTCACTCAATTATATCTCATGGTGACATTTGTTGCTCACTCAGTTATATGTCATGGTGACATTTGTTGCTCACTCAGTTATATGTCATGGTGACATTTGTTGCTCACTCAGTTATATGTGATGGTGACATTTGTTGCTCACTCAGTTATATGTCATGGTGACATTTGTTGCTCACTCAGCTATATGTGATTGTGACATTTGTTGCTCACTCAGTTATATGTGATGGTGACATTTGTTGCTTACTCAGTTATATGTCATGGTGACATTTGTTGCTCACTCATTTATATGTCATGGGGACATTTGTTGCTCACTCAGTTATATGTCATTGTGACATTTGATGCTCACTCAGTTATATGTGATGTTGAAATTTGTTGCTCACTCAGTTATATGTCATGGTGACATTTGTTGCTCACTCAGTTATATGTCATGGTGACATTTGTTGCTCACTCAGTTATATGTCATGGTGACATTTTTTGCTCACTCAGTTATATGTGATTGTGACATTTGTTGCTCACTCAGTTATATGTGATGGTGACATTTGTTGCTTACTCAGTTATATGTCATGGTGACATTTGTTGCTCACTCAGTTATATGTCATGGTGACATTTGTTGCTCACTCAGTTATATGTCATGGTGACATTTGTTGCTCACTCAGTTATATGTGATGGTGAAATTTGTTGCTCACTCATTTATATGTCATGGTGACATTTGTTGCTCACTCAGCTATATGTCATGGTGACATTTTTTGCTCACTCAGTTATATGTCATGTTGACATTTGTTGCTCACTCAGTTATATGTAATTGTGCCATTTGTTGCTCACTCAGTTATATGTCATGGTGACATTTTTTGCTCACTGAGTTAAACGTGATGGTGACATTTATTGCTCACTCAATTATATGTCATGGTGACATTTGTTGCTCACTCAGTTATATGTGATGGTGACATTTTTTCCTCACTCAGTTATATGTAATTGTGCCATTTGTTGCTCACTCAGTTATATGTGATGGTGACATTTGTTGCTCACTCAGTTATATGTCATGGTGACATTTTTTGCTCACTCAGTTAAACGTGATGGTGACATTTTTTGCTCACTCAATTATATGTCATGATGACATTTGTTGCTCACTCAGTTATATGTGATTTTGACATTTGTTGTTCACTCAGTTATATATGATGGTGACATTTGTTGGTCACTCAGTTATATGTCATGGTGCCATTTGTTGCTCATTCAGTTATATGACATGGTGACATTTGTTGCTCACTCAGTTATATGTGATTGTGACATTTGTTGCTCACTCAGTTATATGTCATGGTGAGATTTGTTGCTCACTCAGTTATATGTGATTGTGACATTTGTTGCTCACTCAGTTATATGTGATTGTGACATTTGTTGCTCACTTAGCTATATGTGATTGTGACATTTGTTGCTCACTCAGTTATATGTGATTGTGACATTTGTTGCTCACTCAGATATATGTGATGGTGACATTTGTTGCTCACTCAGTTATATATGATTGTGACATTTGTTGCTCACTCAGTTATATTTCATGGTGACATTTTTTGCTCACTCAGCTATATGTCATGGCGACATTTGTTGCTCACACAGTTATATGTGCTTGTGACATTTGTTGCTCACTCAGTTATATGTGATTGTGACATTTGTTGCTCACTCAGTTATATGTGATGGTGACATTTGTTGTTCACTCAGTTATATGTGATGGTGACATTTGTTGCTCACTCAGTTATATGTGATGGTGACATTTGTTGCTCACTCAGTTATATGTGATTGTGACATTTGTTGCTCATTCAGTTATATGTCATGGTGACATTTGTTGTTCACTCAGTTATATGTCATGGTGACATTTGCTGCTCACTCAGTTATATGTCATGGTGACATTTGTTGCTCACTCAGTTATATGTGATGGTGACCTTTGTTGCTCACTCAGCTATATGTGATGGCGACATTTGTTACTCACTCAGTTATATGTGATGGCGACATTTGTTGCTCACTCAGCTATATGTGATGGTGACATTTGTTGCTCACTCAGCTATATGTGATGGCGATATTTGTTGCTCACTCAGTTATATGTCATGGTGACATTTGTTGCTCACTCAGTTATAGGTAATTGTGACATTTGTTGCTCACTCAGTTATATGTCATGGTGACATTTGTTGCTCACTCAGTTATATGTCATTGTGACATTTGTTGCTCACTCAGTTATACGTCATGGTGACATTTTTTCCTCACTCAGCTATATGTGATGGCGACATTTGTTGCTCACTCAGTTATATGTGATGATGACATTTGTTGCTCACTCAGTTATATGTCATGGTGACATTTGTTGCTCACTCAGTTATATATGATTGTGACATTTGTTGCTCACTCAGTTATATGTCATGGTGACATTTGTTGCTCACTCAGTTATATGTCATGGTGACATTTGTTGCTCACTCAGTTATATGTCATGGTGACATTTGTTGCTCACTCAGCTATATGTGATGGTGACATTTGTTGCTCACTCAGTTATATGTGATTGTGATATTTTTTGCTCACTCAGTTATATGTCATGGTGACATTTGTTGCTCACTCAGTTATATGTCATGGTGACATTTGTTGCTCACTCAGTTATATGTGATGATGACATTTGTTTCTTACTCAGTTATATGTCATGGTGACATTTGTTGCTCACTCAGTTATATGTGATTGTGACATTTGTTGCTCACTCAGTTATATGTCATGGTGACATTTGTTGCTCACTCAGTTATATGTCATGGTGACATTTGTTGCTCACTCAGCTATATGTCATGGTGACATTTGTTGCTCACTTAGCTATATGTGATTGTGACATTTGTTGCTCATTCAGTTATATGTCATGGTGACATTTGTTGCTCACTCAGCTATATGTGATGGTGACATTTGTTGCTCACTCAGTTATATGTGATTGTGATATTTGTTGCTCACTCAGTTATATGTCACGGTGACATTTTTTTTCTCACTCAGTTATATGTGATGGTGACATTTGTTGCTCACTCAGCTATATGTCATGGCGACATTTGTTGCTCACTCAGTTATATGTCATGGTGACATTTGTTGCTCACTCAGTTATATGTGATGGTGACATTTGTTGCTCACTCAGTTATATGTCATGGTGACATTTGTTGCTCACTCAGTTATATGTGATTGTGACATTTGTTGCTCACTCAGTTATATGTGATGGTGACATTTGTTGCTCACTCAGTTATATGTCATGGTGACATTTGTTGCTCACTCAGTTATATGTGATGGTGACATTTGTTGCTCACTCAGTTATATGTCATGGTGACATTTGTTGCTCACTCAGTTATATGTCATGGTAACATGTGTTGCTCACTCATCTATATGTCATGGTGACATATGTTGCTCACTCAGTTATATGTCATGGTGACATTTGTTGCTCACTCAGCTATATGTGATGGTGACATTTGTTGCTCACTCAGTTATATATCATGGTGACATTTGTTGCTCACTCAGTTATATGTGATTGTGACATTTGTTGCTCACTCAGTTATATGTGATTGTGACATTTGTTGCTCACTCAGTTATATGTGATGGTGACATTTGTTGCTCACTCAGTTATATGTCATGGTGACATTTGTTGCTCACTCAGTTATCTGTCATGGTGACATTTGTTGCTCACTCAGTTATATGTCATGGTGACATTTGTTGCTCACTCAGTTATATGTGATGGTGACATTTGTTGCTCACTCAGTTATATGTGATGGTTTCATTTGTTGTTCACTCAGTTATATGTGATGGTGACATTTGTTGTTCACTCAGTTATATGTGATGGTGACATTTGTTGCTCACTCAGTTATATGTCATGGTGACATTTGTTGCTCACTCAGTTATCTGTCATGGTGACATTTGTTGCTCACTCAGTTATATGTGATTGTGACATTTGTTGCTCACTCAGTTATATGTCATGGTTACATTTGTTGCTCATTCAGTTATATGTCATGGTGACATTTGTTGTTCACTCAGTTATATGTCATGGTGACATTTGCTGCTCACTCAGTTATATGTCATGGTGACATTTGTTGCTCACTCAGTTATATGTGATGGTGATCTTTGTTGCTCACTCAGCTATATGTGATGGCGACATTTGTTACTCACTCAGCTATATGTGATGGCGACATTTGTTGCTCACTCAGCTATATGTGATGGTGACATTTGTTGCTCACTCAGCTATATGTGATGGCGATATTTGTTGCTCACTCAGTTATATGTCATGATGACATTTGTTGCTCACTCAGTTATAGGTAATTGTGACATTTGTTGCTCACTCAGTTATATGTCATGGTGACATTTGTTGCTCACTCAGTTATATGTGATGGCGACATTTGTTGCTCACTCAGCTATATGTGATGGTGACATTTGTTGCTCACTCAGCTATATGTGATGGCGATATTTGTTGCTCACTCAGTTATATGTCATGGTGACATTTGTTGCTCACTCAGTTATAGGTAATTGTGACATTTGTTGCTCACTCAGTTATATGTCATGGTGACATTTGTTGCTCACTCAGTTATATGTCATTGTGACATTTGTTGCTCACTCAGTTATATGTCATGGTGACATTTTTTCCTCACTCAGCTATATGTGATGGCGACATTTGTTGCTCACTCAGTTATATGTGATGATGACATTTGTTGCTCACTCAGTTATATGTCATGGTGACATTTGTTGCTCACTCAGTTATATATGATTGTGACATTTGTTGCTCACTCAGTTATATGTCATGGTGACATTTGTTGCTCACTCAGTTATATGTCATGGTGACATTTGTTGCTCACTCAGCTATATGTGATGGTGACATTTGTTGCTCACTCAGTTATATGTCATTGTGACATTTGTTGCTCACTCAGTTATATGTCATGGTGACATTTGTTGCTCACTCAGTTATATGTCATGGTGACATTTGTTGCTCACTCAGTTATATGTGATGATGACATTTGTTTCTTACTCAGTTATATGTCATGGTGACATTTGTTGCTCACTCAGTTATATGTGATTGTGACATTTGTTGCTCACTCAGTTATATGTCATGGTGACATTTGTTGCTCACTCAGTTATATGTCATGGTGACATTTGTTGCTCACTCAGTTATATGTCATGGTGACATTTGTTGCTCACTTAGCTATATGTGATTGTGACATTTGTTGCTCATTCAGTTATATGTCATGGTGACATTTGTTGCTCACTCAGCTATATGTGATGGTGACATTTGTTGCTCACTCAGTTATATGTGATTGTGATATTTGTTGCTCACTCAGTTATATGTCACGGTGACATTTTTTTTCTCACTCAGTTATATGTGATGGTGACATTTGTTGCTCACTCAGCTATATGTCATGGCGACATTTGTTGCTCACTCAGTTATATGTGATGGTGACATTTGTTGCTCACTCAGTTATATGTGATGGTGACATTTGTTGCTCACTCAGTTATATGTCATGGTGACATTTGTTGCTCACTCAGTTATATGTGATTGTGACATTTGTTGCTCACTCAGTTATATGTGATGGTGACATTTGTTGCTCACTCAGCTATATGTCATGGTGACATTTGTTGCTCACTCAGTTAAATGTGATGGTGACATTTGTTGCTCACTCAGTTATATGTCATGGTGACATTTGTTGCTCACTCAGTTATATGTCATGGTGACATGTGTTGCTCACTCAGCTATATGTCATGGTGACATATGTTGCTCACTCAGTTATATGTCATGGTGACATTTGTTGCTCACTCAGCTATATGTGATGGTGACATTTGTTGCTCACTCAGTTATATATCATGGTGACATTTGTTGCTCACTCAGTTATATGTGATTGTGACATTTGTTGCTCACTCAGTTATATGTGATTGTGACATTTGTTGCTCACTCAGTTATATGTGATGGTGACATTTGTTGCTCACTCAGTTATATGTCATGGTGACATTTGTTGCTCACTCAGTTATATGTCATTGTGACATTTGTTGCTCACTCAGTTATACGTCATGGTGACATTTTTTCCTCACTCAGCTATATGTGATGGCGACATTTGTTGCTCACTCAGTTATATGTGATGATGACATTTGTTGCTCACTCAGTTATATGTCATGGTGACATTTGTTGCTCACTCAGTTATATATGATTGTGACATTTGTTGCTCACTCAGTTATATGTCATGGTGACATTTGTTGCTCACTCAGTTATATGTCATGGTGACATTTGTTGCTCACTCAGTTATATGTCATGGTGACATTTGTTGCTCACTCAGCTATATGTGATGGTGACATTTGTTGCTCACTCAGTTATATGTGATTGTGACATTTTTTGCTCACTCAGTTATATGTCATGGTGACATTTGTTGCTCACTCAGTTATATGTCATGGTGACATTTGTTGCTCACTCAGTTATATGTGATGATGACATTTGTTTCTTACTCAGTTATATGTCATGGTGACATTTGTTGCTCACTCAGTTATATGTGATTGTGACATTTGTTGCTCACTCAGTTATATGTCATGGTGACATTTGTTGCTCACTCAGTTATATGTCATGGTGACATTTGTTGCTCACTCAGTTATATGTCATGGTGACATTTGTTGCTCACTTAGCTATATGTGATTGTGACATTTGTTGCTCATTCAGTTATATGTCATGGTGACATTTGTTGCTCACTCAGCTATATGTGATGGTGACATTTGTTGCTCACTCAGTTATATGTGATTGTGATATTTGTTGCTCACTCAGTTATATGTCACGGTGACATTTTTTTTCTCACTCAGTTATATGTGATGGTGACATTTGTTGCTCACTCAGCTATATGTCATGGCGACATTTGTTGCTCACTCAGTTATATGTCATGGTGACATTTGTTGCTCACTCAGTTATATGTGATGGTGACATTTGTTGCTCACTCAGTTATATGTCATGGTGACATTTGTTGCTCACTCAGTTATATGTGATTGTGACATTTGTTGCTCACTCAGTTATATGTGATGGTGACATTTGTTGCTCACTCAGTTATATGTCATGGTGACATTTGTTGCTCACTCAGTTATATGTGATGGTGACATTTGTTGCTCACTCAGTTATATGTCATGGTGACATTTGTTGCTCACTCAGTTATATGTCATGGTAACATGTGTTGCTCACTCATCTATATGTCATGGTGACATATGTTGCTCACTCAGTTATATGTCATGGTGACATTTGTTGCTCACTCAGCTATATGTGATGGTGACATTTGTTGCTCACTCAGTTATATATCATGGTGACATTTGTTGCTCACTCAGTTATATGTGATTGTGACATTTGTTGCTCACTCAGTTATATGTGATTGTGACATTTGTTGCTCACTCAGTTATATGTGATGGTGACATTTGTTGCTCACTCAGTTATATGTCATGGTGACATTTGTTGCTCACTCAGTTATCTGTCATGGTGACATTTGTTGCTCACTCAGTTATATGTCATGGTGACATTTGTTGCTCACTCAGTTATATGTGATGGTGACATTTGTTGCTCACTCAGTTATATGTGATGGTTTCATTTGTTGTTCACTCAGTTATATGTGATGGTGACATTTGTTGTTCACTCAGTTATATGTGATGGTGACATTTGTTGCTCACTCAGTTATATGTCATGGTGACATTTGTTGCTCACTCAGTTATCTGTCATGGTGACATTTGTTGCTCACTCAGTTATATGTGATTGTGACATTTGTTGCTCACTCAGTTATATGTCATGGTTACATTTGTTGCTCATTCAGTTATATGTCATGGTGACATTTGTTGTTCACTCAGTTATATGTCATGGTGACATTTGCTGCTCACTCAGTTATATGTCATGGTGACATTTGTTGCTCACTCAGTTATATGTGATGGTGATCTTTGTTACTCACTCAGCTATATGTGATGGCGACATTTGTTACTCACTCAGCTATATGTGATGGCGACATTTGTTGCTCACTCAGCTATATGTGATGGTGACATTTGTTGCTCACTCAGCTATATGTGATGGCGATATTTGTTGCTCACTCAGTTATATGTCATGATGACATTTGTTGCTCACTCAGTTATAGGTAATTGTGACATTTGTTGCTCACTCAGTTATATGTCATGGTGACATTTGTTGCTCACTCAGTTATATGTGATGGCGACATTTGTTGCTCACTCAGCTATATGTGATGGTGACATTTGTTGCTCACTCAGCTATATGTGATGGCGATATTTGTTGCTCACTCAGTTATATGTCATGGTGACATTTGTTGCTCACTCAGTTATAGGTAATTGTGACATTTGTTGCTCACTCAGTTATATGTCATGGTGACATTTGTTGCTCACTCAGTTATATGTCATTGTGACATTTGTTGCTCACTCAGTTATATGTCATGGTGACATTTTTTCCTCACTCAGCTATATGTGATGGCGACATTTGTTGCTCACTCAGTTATATGTGATGATGACATTTGTTGCTCACTCAGTTATATGTCATGGTGACATTTGTTGCTCACTCAGTTATATATGATTGTGACATTTGTTGCTCACTCAGTTATATGTCATGGTGACATTTGTTGCTCACTCAGTTATATGTCATGGTGACATTTGTTGCTCACTCAGCTATATGTGATGGTGACATTTGTTGCTCACTCAGTTATATGTCATTGTGACATTTGTTGCTCACTCAGTTATATGTCATGGTGACATTTGTTGCTCACTCAGTTATATGTCATGGTGACATTTGTTGCTCACTCAGTTATATGTGATGATGACATTTGTTTCTTACTCAGTTATATGTCATGGTGACATTTGTTGCTCACTCAGTTATATGTGATTGTGACATTTGTTGCTCACTCAGTTATATGTCATGGTGACATTTGTTGCTCACTCAGTTATATGTCATGGTGACATTTGTTGCTCACTCAGTTATATGTCATGGTGACATTTGTTGCTCACTTAGCTATATGTGATTGTGACATTTGTTGCTCATTCAGTTATATGTCATGGTGACATTTGTTGCTCACTCAGCTATATGTGATGGTGACATTTGTTGCTCACTCAGTTATATGTGATTGTGATATTTGTTGCTCACTCAGTTATATGTCACGGTGACATTTTTTTTCTCACTCAGTTATATGTGATGGTGACATTTGTTGCTCACTCAGCTATATGTCATGGCGACATTTGTTGCTCACTCAGTTATATGTGATGGTGACATTTGTTGCTCACTCAGTTATATGTGATGGTGACATTTGTTGCTCACTCAGTTATATGTCATGGTGACATTTGTTGCTCACTCAGTAATATGTGATTGTGACATTTGTTGCTCACTCAGTTATATGTGATGGTGACATTTGTTGCTCACTCAGCTATATGTCATGGTGACATTTGTTGCTCACTCAGTTAAATGTGATGGTGACATTTGTTGCTCACTCAGTTATATGTCATGGTGACATTTGTTGCTCACTCAGTTATATGTCATGGTGACATGTGTTGCTCACTCAGCTATATGTCATGGTGACATATGTTGCTCACTCAGTTATATGTCATGGTGACATTTGTTGCTCACTCAGCTATATGTGATGGTGACATTTGTTGCTCACTCAGTTATATATCATGGTGACATTTGTTGCTCACTCAGTTATATGTGATTGTGACATTTGTTGCTCACTCAGTTATATGTGATTGTGACATTTGTTGCTCACTCAGTTATATGTGATGGTGACATTTGTTGCTCACTCAGTTATATGTCATGGTGACATTTGTTGCTCACTCAGTTATCTGTCATGGTGACATTTGTTGCTCACTCAGTTATATGTCATGGTGACATTTGTTGCTCACTCAGTTATATGTCATGGTGACATTTGTTGCTCACTCAGTTATATGTGATGGTTTCATTTGTTGTTCACTCAGTTATATGTGATGGTGACATTTGTTGTTCACTCAGTTATATGTGATGGTGACATTTGTTGCTCACTCAGTTATATGTCATGGTGACATTTGTTGCTCACTCAGTTATCTGTCATGGTGACATTTGTTGCTCACTCAGTTATATGTGATTGTGACATTTGTTGCTCACTCAGTTATATGTCATGGTGACATTTGTTGCTCATTCAGTTATATGTCATGGTGACATTTGTTGTTCACTCAGTTATATGTCATGGTGACATTTGCTGCTCACTCAGTTATATGTCATGGTGACATTTGTTGCTCACTCAGTTATATGTGATGGTGATCTTTGTTGCTCACTCAGCTATATGTGATGGCGACATTTGTTACTCACTCAGCTATATGTGATGGCGACATATGTTGCTCACTCAGCTATATGTGATGGTGACATTTGTTGCTCACTCAGCTATATGTGATGGCGATATTTGTTGCTCACTCAGTTATATGTCATGATGACATTTGTTGCTCACTCAGTTATAGGTAATTGTGACATTTGTTGCTCACTCAGTTATATGTCATGGTGACATTTGTTGCTCACTCAGTTATATGTGATTGTGACATTTGTTGCTCACTCAGTTATATGTCATGGTGACATTTTTTCCTCACTCAGCTATATGTGATGGCGACATTTGTTGCTCACTCAGTTATATGTGATGATGACATTTGTTCCTCACTCAGTTATATGTCATGGTGACATTTGTTGCTCACTCAGCTATATGTGATTGTGACATTTGTTTTTCACTCAGTTATATGTCATGGTGACATTTGTTGCTCACTCAGTTATATGTCATGGTGACATTTGTTGCTCACTCAGTTATATGTGATGGTGACATTTGTTGCTCACTCAGCTATATGTGATGGTGACATTTGTTGCTCACTCAGTTATATGTAATTGTGACATTTGTTGCTCACTCAGTTATATGTCATGGTGACATTTGTTGCTCACTCAGTTATATGTCATGGTGACATTTGTTGCTCAATCAGTTATATGTGATGATGACATTTGTTTCTTACTCAGTTATATGTCATGGTGACATTTGTTGCTCACTCAGTTATATGTGATGGTGACATTTGTTGCTCACTCAGTTATATGTCATGGTGACATTTGTTGCTCACTCAGTTATATGTCATGGTGACATTTGTTGCTCACTCAGTTATATGTCATGGTGACATTTGTTGCTCACTTTGCTATATGTGATTGTGACATTTGTTGCTCACTCAGTTATATGTCATGGTGACATTTGTTGCTCACTCAGCTATATGTGATGGTGACATTTGTTGCTCACTCAGTTATATGTGATTGTGACATTTGTTGCTCACTCAGTTATATGTCATGGTGACATTTGTTGCTCACTCAGTTATATGTCATGGTGACATTTGTTGCTCACTCAGCTATATGTCATGGCGACATTTGTTGCTCACTCAGTTATATGTGATGGTGACATTTGTTGCTCACTCAGTTATATGTCATGGTGGCATTTGTTGCTCACTCAGTTATATGTCATGGTGACATGTGTTGCTCACTCAGCTATGTGTCATGGTGACATTTGTTACTCACTCAGTTATATGTCATGGTGACATTTGTTGCTCACTCAGCTATATGTGATGGTGACATTTGTTGCTCACTCAGTAATATATCATGGTGACATTTGTTGCTCACTCAGTTATATGTGATTGTGACATTTGTTGCTCACTCAGTTATATGTCATGGTGACATTTGTTGCTCACTCAGTTATATGTGATGGTGACATTTGTTGCTCACTCAGTTATATATCATGGTGACATTTGTTGCTCACTCAGTTATATGTCATGGTGACATTTGTTGCTCACTCAGTTATCTGTCATGGTGACATTTGTTGCTCACTCAGTTATATGTCATGGTGACATTTGTTGCTCACTCAGTTATATGTGATGGTGACATTTGTTGCTCACTCAGTTATATGTGATGGTGTCATTTGTTGTTCACTCAGTTATATGTGATGGTGACATTTGTTGCTCACTCAGCTATATGTCATGGTGACATTTGTTGCTCACTCAGTTATCTGTCATGGTGACATTTGTTGCTCACTCAGCTATATGTCATGGTGACATTTGTTGCTCACTCAGTTATATGTCATGGTGACATTTGTTTCTCACTCAGTTGTATGTTTGTATGTGATTGTGACATTTGTTGCTCACTCAGTTATATGTCATGGTGACACTTGTTGCTCACTCAGTTATATGTGATGGTGACATTTGTTGCTCACTCAGTTATATGTCATGGTGACATTTGTTGCTCACTCAGTTATATGTCATGGTGACATTTGACTCGCATGTGTACATTTTTGCATGTTCGCATGATTTCACCAAGGGGGAGGGGTTGGGACCATTAAATAAAATTTAACTCCGCCACCTTTTTCTTGAAGGGCCTGTACTAAGTCAAAAAAGTGAGCGGTCATGCATGATGTACGCTAGAAGTATCGATTCTGCCTCTATTTCCACCATGTGTGTATTAGATGTTGGGGTTGTTTTGACGGTGTCAATTGGTTTTTTTTTTCATCATTGAATATCGGTGTTTCATGATTATCTTTGTTGCTGCACAGCATAAATGTCAAGGTTTATATTCAATTGTGCACATGTTCTACACAGTATCAAGACGGGTGCCTGTGTCAACAAGTCAAACATGTCATTACAACCAATTAAAAGCCCAATTTCATTTCAATTTCTTGAATGCTTCATACCCAATGGTAGTTATAACTGAAGCATAAACAACTCTATTATGAGGTGTGCACTTTAACCATTACACCATCGTTGTGTCAATGAATAATATAAAAAAAGAGAGGAAAGCGGACTGTAACAATCAGCACACGAAATGGCCCAAATCTCTAATATGTAAGGAGTGAGTGATTGTTGCTTAAATACCAACTCAGCAATGTTTCAGCTATATCATGGCGAGAACAAGTTAATTGTCAATTAGATACTGACGAGGTTCCCTTTGTACTATACGAACACGCTTATTTTCTTTTTATTATAGTCCTAGTCCACTGAAACAACAGTCTGCGGATAGACATGTCGTCCCACTTGATCACATTATTCTGATTCCGAGCCAACAACTCTTTGCTATTTATCTGTAATGCTGCGTGTGTAGCGGAGAAGCAACAAATACCAATTTTATAATCTTTAACCCAAGATGTACCACACTCTAGACGAGCACGCTAACCATTACACTACCTATGTAGTTCCTATATGTAATACTATACATGTACCTAGAAGTGTAACAACGACATTTTACACAGCTCAATTTAAACTCTGATATCAATAAATACCACGCGGAAATGTCCCATGATGCACTCGGTTACTCATAAACTAAATTAGATCAGATGAAGTGAAATTTACTCACCTTCACTTGACTCTAGAATATATTAAAACTCATCTATGGAGTAATGATAGTATGCTTGCCTCGAGAGTGGTAGATCGTCACTTGACTCTAGAATATATTTTTAAACATGTGAAACATAATATCTGGATGATGTAGTTTACTTCATCAGTATACAAAATACATTTTATTCTCTTTAAAAGATGATTTTACCCTTTACACAATGAATCCGATTAACAAACGTAATTACTCGCTATATCAATCATCCTTGACACGTCTGTTAGAGTACAGATTTAGCATGCACAGCAGTAGTGATTGATGTTAGACGGATTTTTCTTTTCCGAAAACAAGTTATCTTTAATGTAGAAATATTAACAATCAGATCACCGCTTTAAACTCTTGTAATTTTTTACACACTTCTACATTTAAAATAAAAAAAACCGGCATCGGTGGTGTAATGGTTGGCGTGCTCGCCTCTAGTGCCGTAGATCGTGGATTTTAGTACCGGCCGGGTCAAACTAAATGCTATAAAATTTATATTTGTTCTTTATCCACTAAGCACGTAGCATTAAGACTGGTTGGCTCGATTGGAACAACATATCTACCCGCGGACTGTTGTATCATTGAGCTAGCAATATATACATCCAGCTAAGCAGTCATCATCATCATCTCTTTGAATGTAACGATGTAGCTGTAAAATTGCTCTATAGTCGCTAAACAACAATACATCTTTCACTCTACATTCAAGGTTGATCGACGACTTTAAACTAAATCGGCTAGTTATATTGTTTCAAATGCTTAACAATACAAATGTATAGAATAGAATATATGTCATTGACAAATCTTTGTTTGTTTGATGGTTTTTAACGCCACTTTCAACAATATTTCAGTTATATCGTGGCGGTCAGTTTTATTGGTGGAGGAAACCGGAGTATTCAGAGAAATTCACCGACCTTTCGCAAGTCACTGACAAACTTTATCACATAATGTTGTACATAATCACTGATCGAGATTCGAACTCACAACATCAGTGGGAGTCGGTACTGATTGCGTAGGTAGTTGTAAATCCAACTACCATACGATCACGGCCAAAGACGGCCATTGTTTTTGTCAAATGTACATAAGGATTATTTCACATAAAATATATAAATTATAAGTAATTGTATACATTTTTACCTGGATTAGTTGAGACGTTTTACCTGGATTAATTGAGACGTTTTACCTGGATTAATTGAGACGTTTTCTGGATTAGTTGAGACGTTTTCTGGATTAGTTGAGACGTTTTCTGGATTAGTTGAGACGTTTTACCTTTCTTTGTATAATAGTATATATAGATATATAGGTAATTTCGTGCGATGAACCAACATCGGCAAAGATGTAAACAAATCTGTGAACATATTGTAAAGATTTTGCTTTAAAAATGCGTTTGTTTATGTAGGACTATACATAATGCATGCTATGTACTTAAATAAAGAAAAATGTAGACGTTTCCATATGTATGTTGTAATTCTGATTTATACTTATTTAAATCCAGTACAAACCAGTAGCCCTTTTCACAAAAAAATCGTAGGTATAGTCCTGACTGTATCACTTAAGATTATCATACGACAATTCCTAAGTCCTTTTCACAAAGATTATCTTACGAATAATTTTAATCTTAGACTAAAATTACACTTACGATAAAAATTCTTCCTTAGGTGTACTCGATACAACATTATGTGATAAAGTTTGTCAGTGACTTGTAACAAGTCAGTGGTTTTCACCGGGTACCCCAGTTTTCTCCACCAATAAAACTGACCGATATATTGTTGAAAGGGGCGTTAAACACCATAAACCATCTTCCTTAGCAACCTAGTTTCATTTTCATTGCAGAATGTCTTTGTATTGCTTTCAATTTTATCTGAACTACGATTTCTCAGAAAACCTTTTAAAAAGGACCAAAGAGACCAAAGAGAATATACACAAACTAAGGAAAGTAATTAAATCGGACGAACGAATAACATTAAAAAAAATGTAGAAATGCGAAACTCTACACGTTTCTGACGCTCATACAAAGCATTTTTTTTTTTGTTAAATTAAAATATTCTAATATATATATCGGTCACCAATAACAGCGCAAAATATGAACGGGTATGATTTTCGTATAGAGGAAAATTTCTAATACATGTAAATTAAAATGATCTATAATAATTATCATTACTTGGAGTTATTCGTCATCATCCACGCGTGGTTACTTTTGGTAGAAGTATTTTTTTAAGGGAGTGCATTTGGAGTTTGAAACCTATACATATATATTATCCATGTTGGATAAATCATTTCATCGGTTGTATTTCAGCAAAATATTTACATTCACATCGTGATTCTTTTGCATCCGTTTTTCAAAACTAACAGCTCTGTTATTAGTCACTCCAAGGAGTTTTACCACAACATCATTTGTCGCGTCTGTTTGTATTAAACCAGATTTATTTCAATAAACATTTATCAATATGTGTAATAAGGTTTGTCATACGGTCACAGAAAATGCGCTAACGGTGAATTGCTATCTTATTTTTAAACCGAAGCGCCAATGCATCGTCCATCTTTTTTTGTTCTATTTTTTCACTTACGATAAAAGATAAGACAAATATTTTACACTTACGACAGGGTAGTTTTACACGTAAAGTTAGGACTATTTTTACACTTAAGATTATCGTAAGTATTTTTGTGAAACTCTTTTTAATCTTAGTTTTACACTTACGACAATTTTTTAACGTAAGAATTTTTGTGAAAAGGGCTACTGAATTGCAATTTCTACTAGTGGAAATTGGGATATGCAATTTTGTACTAGTTAGTACGATTCCGGATTGTACTTAATTTATTCTTTTATTTATTTTTATTCCGGATTGCACTAGATAAGTAGGAAAACAAAATCAATGAAAATAAAATACAATTATCAATGCTTTTCTTACAAGCAAAATCTAGCAATTACATATATAAACCTTACATTAATTTCTTAAAGTTTCTTTTAAACTTATAATTAGTTTATTTCTGACAATATTGTCTTATATCTCTTGGGGAAACACCATCTCATTATGTATAACGTACCAGTTATCTGATAATGTTAGAGGCCATGTCATACATGAAGGCCAAAAAGACTATAAATCATGTAATGTGCAAAGCCGCTTCTAATTTATTATAAATATGACATCATATTTCAAATACACAATCGCAATAACAATAAAGAATTACTAGTAATCTGAATGGGAATACATTGTAGTCTGTTCAAGATCCTATCAATGGGAATACATTGCAGTCTGTTCAAGATCCTATCAATGGGAATACATTGTAGTCTGTTCAAGATCCTATCAATGGGAATACATTGTAGTCTGTTCAAGGTCCTATCAATGGGAATACATTGTAGTCTGTTCAAGGTCCTATCAATGGGAATACATTGTAGTCTGTTCAAGGTCCTATCAATGGGAATACATTGTAGTCTGTTCAAGATCCTATCAATGGGAATACATTGTAGTCTGTTCAAGATCCTATCAATGGGAATACATTGTAGTCTGTTCAAGATCCTATCAATGGGAATACATTGTAGTCTGTTCAAGATCCTATCAATGGGAATACATTGTAGTCTGTTCAAGATCCTATCAATGGGAATACATTGTAGTCTGTTCAAGGTCCTATCAATGGGAATACATTGTAGTCTGTTCAAGGTCCTATCAATGGGAATACATTGTAGTCTGTTCAAGGTCCTATCAATGGGAATACATTGTAGTCTGTTCAAGGTCCTATCAATGGGAATACATTGTAGTCTGTTCAAGGTCCTATCAATGGGAATACATTGTAGTCTGTTCAAGGTCCTATCAATGGGAATACATTGTAGTCTGTTCAAGGTCCTATCAATGGGAATACATTGTAGTCTGTTCAAGGCCCTATCAAAGGGAATACATTGTAGTCTGTTCAAGGTCCTATCAATGGGAATACATTGTAGTCTGTTCAAGGTCCTATCAATGGGAATACATTGTAGTCTGTTCAAGATCCTATCAAAGGGAATACATTGTAGTCTGTTCAAGGTCCTATCAATGGGAATACATTGTAGTCTGTTCAAGGTCCTATCAATGGGAATACATTGTAGTCTGTTCAAGGTCCTATCAATGGGAATACATTGTAGTCTGTTCAAGATCCTATCAATGGGAATACATTGTAGTCTGTTCAAGGTCCTATCAATGGGAATACATTGTAGTCTGTTCAAGGTCCTATCAATGGGAATACATTGTAGTCTGTTCAAGGTCCTATCAATGGGAATACATTGTAGTCTGTTCAAGGTTCTATCAATGGGAATACATTGTAGTCTGTTCAAGGTCCTATCAATGGGAATACATTGTAGTCTGTTCAAGGCCCTATCAATGGGAATACATTGTAGTCTGTTCAAGGTCCTATCAATGGGAATACATTGTAGTCTGTTCAAGGCCCTATCAATGGGAATACATTGTAGTCTGTTCAAGGCCCTATCAATGGGAATACATTGTAGTCTGTTCAAGATCCTATCAATGGGAATACATTGTAGTCTGTTCAAGGTCCTATCAATGAGAATACATTGTAGTCTGTTCAAGATCCTATCAAAGGGAATACATTGTAGTCTGTTCAAGGTCCTATCAAAGGGAATACATTGTAGTCTGTTCAAGGCCCTATCAATGGGAATACATTGTAGTCTGTTCAAAATCCTATCAAAGGGAATACATTGTAGTCTGTTCAAGATCCTATCAATGGGAATACATTGTAGTCTGTTCAAGGTCCCTATCAATGGGAATACATTGTAGTCTGTTCAAGGTCCTATCAATGGGAATACATTGTAGTCTGTTCAAGATCCTATCAATGGGAATACATTGTAGTCTGTTCAAGGTCCTATCAATGGGAATACATTGTAGTCTGTTCAAGGTCCTATCAATGGGAATACATTGTAGTCTGTTCAAGGTCCTATCAAAGGGAATACATTGTAGTCTGTTCAAGGTCATATCAATGGGAATACATTGTAGTCTGTTCAAGGTCCTATCAATCAATAAATCAAGACAAATGTATGCCAAAAATAGGAAAATAATATAAAAAAAAAATATTTCTTGTGCTGCGCTGTCGTGCTGAATGAAAAATAGCCCAATAAAAACACGTCAATTACACATTGGAGCGGGATAAAATCCGCTACAAATGCGCCACCTTCCATAATGAAATACGCACAAGAGAAAATAATTTAATTCTAATTTCCTCCAGTCAAGTGACTATCATTATACATTTTACTTACGGAATTGTGTTGAGGAAACAATTTCGGCTTTACAACATGAACAAGGAACAGTGTTAGATTGTCCTGTCCAGTTGTAGACGGATACCAACTGATAATCATCAACCAAGTTTCTATTATTTTTACATGCTTGAATTTTGTCAAATTTCCGAGAGCGATGAAGATCCGTGGTTTCCAGGGAAACAAACTGCACAAGCTTAAATTACAGTGTATTTCTCAACCGAAAAAAAAGTTATCTCGGACCTACTGTTTTGGCAATTTTTGTTCGTAATCTATCATTTTTTTTAAATGAAATATCTCCTTGAGTTCTCCTATTTTTACAATACCCTTTCTACTGACAATCACTAACACTGAATTGAGAACATTTTAGTGAGCACTGTTATAGATAAAGAGATAAATTGTAACAATAAACAGACAAGCATTGATTTAAGTTTATTTCATTATAATGTAAATTAAAAAAGAAATATGTATCATGACTTTATAAGTAGTCACTTAAAACAATTCTGGATCAACCGCATAGGTGGTGCAATGTTTAACGTGCTCGCCTAGAGTGCCGTAGATTGTGGGTCAAACATAGGTGGTGCAATGTTTAACGTGCTCGCCTCGAGTACCGTAGATTGTGGGTCAAACATAGGTGGTGCAATGTTTAACGTGCTCGCCTAGAGTGCCGTAGATTGTGGGTCAAACATAGATGGTGTAATGTTTAACGTGCTCGCCTCGAGTACCGTAGATTGTGGCTCAAACCAAAGACTATACAATTTGTATTGGTTGCTTCTCCGCTAAGCAAGCATTTATTCAGGAGAAAGGGTAGACTGATTGGCTCGGCAATAAAAACTGGCCGTCATCTGCAGAATGACAAAAGTGGTTTTTCTTTTTCAAGATTTATTTGACAACACTTAGACACATATATAAGTGTAACAAGAGGTCATTTTTTAAATAATATATACATTCAAGACATGACAGAATGAACATACGATGGAAAATAATAAATCTGACAGTAAATATAATATAAAGTTACAACATAATACAGGCAGTTACATATAATCAGAGTAAGGCAGCAGCTTTTCTAATAAAAATTGATAATCGCTTATAAAGTTCTGCATTGCAAATAGAAAGAAGACCTTCAAATTTGGCATGATTAGGGTAAGCTCGATAATAATTTGGCAAATACTTATTTCTAAGGGTGATAATGTTTTCATTTTTACAAACTAATAAAAAATTATATTCGTCTCAAATAGTTTCTTTGCATAAATGGCAAATACGCTCTTCTCGAGGTATATTATACCAACGACCAGTTTCTATAGGTAAATGCAGATTTGAAGTTCTAAATTTAGCTATCCAAATTCTGGAGTGTTCCGACAATCTAAGTAAATAGTTCTCTATACAAAGATCCTTTTTGAAAACAGAGTAAATTTGTCCACGAGAAGAGGAATATATATCACTAAGCCATTTTTGAACAAACTGGTCTCGTAAAATTTGGTTAAATACACTCTTGTCATAAACAGGAAACTGGTTTATAAAAATGAATCCCATGCCAGTTGAATTGAATATAGACTCTATATGATTTAACCATTTGAAACTATACTGATGTTTGGTTTTTAAAAGATACATTAATCTATGCAAAACACTACTTAATTTATTTTCATTTAAAACCAACTTGCTCCAAAAAGCGATCATACGAAGCTTCACACGAATTTCAAGCGGAAATCGACCAAGTTCTCCATATATCATAAAATGTGGAGCAGTATTTCTAACCTTTAAAATCTGTTTACAAAATTTCAACTGAATTTGTTCAATAACTTTTAAATTTCATATCCCCACACCTCTGAGCCATACAGCAAGATAGGTTCAATCATAGAGTCAAACATTTTCAGTTGCAAATCAATAGGTATTGATTCATTACGTACCAGTTTATAAATACAATACAATGCTTTATTAGCTTGTTTTACAAGTTTTTTCCTAGTCTCAAAAAAAATACCGTTATATTTAAATATTATCCCAAGATATGAGTATGTATCAACAATATCAAGTGTTTGACCATGTAAAAGAAATTTAGTATCTTGTGCAGTTTTCCTTTTTCTAAAAATCATAACTTTTGTTTTTGCAACATTTACTTGTAGACTCCAAATTTCACAATAAGATTCAAATATATCTAAAGCTTGTTGCATACCTTCTTTTGTTTCGGATAAAATTACCGTATCGTCTGCATATAAAATAACAACAATTTTGTATCGATGTATAATTGTCTACATTCCAATGATATAAATCAAATCAAATCAAAAATCAAATAAATTTTACTACAATTATGGGCCCTCGAGGGGCAAACAGAAATTACACATATAGTAAAATTACACATATAAACTCATAAGAGGGAAAGAGTTGATGATTGATAGAACATGACATACAAACATGTTATAAATACATAAAGTATATAATATAAATATATAGTAGTAATTAGGGCATGTTTAGGTAAAGAAATCTTCCAACAGAGTTTAGGATCTCCTCATGTTCACAATTAAACAACCAAAATAATTTATTTTTATCAGATAAATTGGTAAAATTTTTAACTTTAGCTGATGTGGAATTGAAAATATCATCTCTCTCCCCACTAAATTTTGGACATCAAGTAAGAAAGTGAGCTTCATCTTCAATTTCTTGATTTGTACCATTTGTACATATTCTTTCATTTCTGGGTATAGTGGTATATCTACCAGTTTCTATAAAAAGTCTATGAGCGGATGTGCGCAATTTACAAAGGGATTTTCTATATTCATATTTTTTCACTAATATGAGATATTTGTAGTCTTCCGTCAAATAATACCGCAATTTGAAAGCGTAATTCGCTCATGAAAAAATAGACCGATTTATTTAGGTAGAAAGGTCAAATATATATCGGTTAAAAATATATTAACAATCAACACAAGTGATAAAAAATGTCTAATTCATCTAAAAATAAAACTTAAAATTTAATTATTAAATGAAATCACAATGCCACTTAATAACATGTTTACATCTTTGCTGGTTTTTTGCATTGGAAGACTTCATTTTTTATTACTCATTGACACAATTTGCTGACCTTTGACCTGATGGATTTAACATTGATATTGATTTAAGTGATTAATGATAAATGAAAATTTTTTCAGCTTTTTCATGGCAAGAACAAGTTACATTCGATAACATGAAGACGATGTCTGCGCTGAGTTGAATTTTTATAGTGCTAGCTCACTGAAACAACAGACCGTAGGCAGACATTTCGCTCCACTGTGAAACGGCATCCTAATTCTGAGCTAACCGATCGGCATTGAGTCTTTGCTCTTACTCTTTAACGGAGAAGCAACAGTCTTTGGTTTGATCCGATCAGGGCTAGAACCCACGATCTACCTGCACTCGTGACGAACACGCTAACCATGCGGTTTATTTTATATGAACCCACGACCTACCTGCACTCGTGACGAACACGCTAACCATGCGGTTTATTTTATATGAACCCACGACCTACCTGCACTCGTGACGAACACGCTAACCATGCGGTTTATTTTATATGAACCCACGAACTACCTGCACTCGTGACGAACACGCTAACCATGCGGTTTATTTTATATGAACCCACGACCTACCTGCACTCGTGACGAACACGCTAACCATGCGGTTTATTTTATATTGTGTCTAGCGTATATGTTTAATGATTTATATAAATACTCCACGAGGTTTGTGACTGAATACATACAGTGAATTTGTTTTCAATCAAACAAAACATCTTCATTAACAGTACGAGTACAAAATAAACCAAAGTAGCTTTATTTTGAAACTTTAGCTATTTGAATAGATAGAAAAAATAAGTAAGAATTAGGGACCGACCATTTATCTTTTAAGATGGCTCTCCGAGCTCGAAATTTTTTATCACCCGAAAACAATTTTTCTTGGACGTGAAAAATCAGCAATTTTTCTTAAATTATTAACCAAAATATCTTGTTGAAACTTGCAGGGTCAGATTATTTTCTTTAGTTCTTCTATGAAGTTTGGGATTAGGGTTATGGTTATTTAGCGCCACTTTCAACAATGTTTCGGTTATATCTTGGAGGTTAGTTTTATCGGTGGAGGAAACCAATGTACCCGGGGAAAATCATCGACATGCCACTGGCAAACTTTATCACATAATGTTGTATCGAGTACACCTCGCCTGAGTGAGATTTGAACTCACAACGTTAGTGATGATATGCACTGATTGTACAGGTAGTTGTAAATCCAAATACAATACGATCACTACCACGACCGCCCTTGTATAAACTTTTTCAACAGAAAATAGTACCCTAAAAGTTAGATGTTCCCATAACACTGTATCTATCATAAATCAGTTATTTCCAAAGCGAGTCATTTAAAGTCACGCTCAGACACCTTGTTTAATTCCGATATCAATTTTAGTTTGAAAAGGAAATAATTTAAAATGTCAAATAGGTAATGTGGAAAAAATAAATGCACAATAATAAATGCACTGAACCATAGCGAAGCCTTGGGCCAGGACATATTGTATACGATTAGTTATTGATTGGAATGTAAGTAGTCCTACACAAACAATGACTACAGACAATAATCGTAACATTATATGCAGCTTATAGAAACAAATTTCTTTAAGTAGAAGGATGACCCCCCCTCCCCCCCCCCCCCAAATAAATTTAAAAAATAAACTGTTATTGAATAAGCTTTGGAGAACGACCATTAATCTCTTTTTTTTTTCTTTAAACAATTATGCAGCTAATTTTCATAGAAAAAAAATAATGTTAGCTGAATAGTGCAAAATAAGATATATAAGACCATGCATTTTTTCAATTTAAAAAGAACTCGAAATAAACCAAATCCGTAGCAACGGTATCGGATGTGTAATTATTAATGTGCTTGCCTCGAGTGTCCTAGATCATCTGGTCAAGCCTCTCTCTGGTCAAACAAAAGACAATACGATTGGTATTTGCTGTTTCTCCAATAAACACGCAGTGTGTAAAGGAGTACACCGCAACAAGGATTAGTTGGATCGAAATCAAGATAATGCGTCCGAGTAGAGAGACGGAAGACCTAGGTGTAATGGTAATGGTAATGTGTAATGGCAATGTGTAATGGTAATGTGTAATGGTAATGTGTAATGGCAATGTGTAATGGCAATGTGTAATGGTAATGTGTAATGGTAATGTGTAATGGCAATGTGTAATGGTAATGTGTAATGGCAATGTGTAATGGTAATGTGTAATGGTAATGTGTAATGGTAATGTGTAATGGTAATGTGTAATGGTAATGTGTAATGGTAATGTGTAATGGTAATGTGTAATGGTAATGTGTAATGGCAATGTGTAATGGTAATGTGTAATGGTAATGTGTAATGGTAATGTGTAATGGTAATGTGTAATGGTAATGTGTAATGGTAATGTGTAATGGTAATGTGTAATGGTAATGTGTAATGGTAATGTGTAATGGTAATGTGTAATGGTAATGTGTAATGGTAATGTGTAATGGCAATGTGTAATGGTAATGTGTAATGGTAATGTGTAATGGCAATGTGTAATGGTAATGTGTAATGGCAATGTGTAATGGTAATGTGTAATGGTAATGTGTAATGGTAATGTGTAATGGTAATGTGTAATGGTAATGTGTAATGGCAATGTGTAATGGTAATGTGTAATGGTAATGTGTAATGGTAATGTGTAATGGTAATGTGCAATGGTAATGTGTAATGGTAATGTGTAATGGCAATGTGTAATGGTAATGTGTAATGGTAATGTGTAATGATAATGTGTAATGGTAATGTGTAATGGTAATGTGTAATGGTAATGCATTGTAGTGATGACAGACCGCATCGGTGGCGTAATGGTTAGCGTGCTCGCCTCAAGTGCGGTAGATCGTTGGTTCGAACCCCGGTCGGGTCAAACCAAAGACTATAAAATTGGTTGATTTGATTTTGATTTTTGATGTCTTAGCGCCACATTCAGCAATATTTCAGCTATATCATGGCGACCAGCTTTATCACTTGCGGCTGCGAGTCGAGTGCACCCTTTTTTGTAATTTACAAAGCCGGATGCGAACCCACGCCGTATTGGTAATAGGCTTGTATGAGTTGTTAGGTAATCCAACTACCTAACTCATTGAGCCACCAGGGCCCTCTTTATAATTGGTATTTGTTTCTTCTCCGCTAAGCACGCAGCATTAAGGAGAAAGAGCAAAGACCGGTTGGCTCGCAATCATATTAGTATGTCTGAGTGGAGCGACATGTATACCCGCGGACTGTTGTTTTAGTGAGCTAGCACTATAAAAGTTCAACTCGGCGTGTTGGTCTAGAACAAGGCGGACCTCATCATCATTTCATTGAAAATGAACTTGTTTTCGCCATGATATTTCAGAAAAATTGCTGAACTGGCATTAAACAACAATCAATCGCTCATTGTAATGATTACATTTTTTCAAAGTAATGTTAGGTAATTTGTAATGTTAATTTTTTTTTAACTACAAGTAATTGTAATGATTACTTTTCTATTACATTTCAATTAAATTTGATGGTTTTCATTTGAGTTTTAATGGGGATTTTTTTTCAAATCAATCTTTCAAACGTTTTTTTCCAAGTTTTGATTCAGTACTATTTATATCTAGGACATTGTTTTCATTGTATCTAAGTTACCATTTAAACTTTAAAACCAAATAAAATCCACCTGTGATGTAAATCTATTGTCTAAACTCTCCATTATTTTTAAGGAATGGAGAGTTATGAACAATGTGGACAGGGGCGGAGTTATTGTTCTCTTTGTACTTTAGATACTATACACAGACTTTTCTTTGTTACAAGATTAATAATTAATAAAATTAATAAAGTACAATGGGTGGATTTTAAGTTGGAGAATGTCCTCGTATCTCTCCATTCCTTAAAAACAATGGGCCTCGGCTCCATTATTTTTAAGGAATGGAGAGTTACTTGGACATTCTCCTATACATAAGGGCACGGATGGGTCAATGTGTTAGGTAGTTGGATTACCTAACAACTCATACAAGCCTATCACCAATACGGCGTGGGTTCGCGCCCAACTTTGTAAATTACAAAAAGGACGCACTCGACTCGTAGCCGCAAGTGATAAAGTTTATACCAATTTGTTGCCCATAGTCGGTGGTTCTCTCTGGGTACTCCGGCTTCTTCCACCACTAAAACTGGTCGCCCTGATATAGTGAAATATTGCTGAATGTGGCGTTAAGCACCAAAAATCAAAATCAAATCATTAAAGAAAATATGATCAAAGATAAATGCATATATACAACTTAATAATTGTCATATAAAGGAATTAGCTGCCCTTATATACTATATAATCAACACCATACGACTAATAATGTTCATGTAACATCCCTAGGGCATTTTTTGGCAACTTTCTGAAACACAAAATTGAACTCTTAACTTCTGTTTGTAATAAGTCACACTGTAAAAATGTACATCATTATGTTGACATAAATGATGTTTTTAACATAGGGTTGGTTTTTTTCTTTTGGAATATGTAACATGTTATAGCATTACTTAGCCAAAATAATTGTAATATAATTCATTACATAGTAAAAAAAAAAGCAATGATAATTATAATTGAAGCTTTACAATGTAATTCTAATGTAATGCACTACTTTGCAATGCAATTGCCCCCAGTCCTGACCCACGAACCATTGTTACGGCGAGCTAGCACTACTTATCATATTGTTCTTGTACAAAGTAAACCCCCCAGTCCTGACCCACGGACCATTGTTACGGCGAGCTAGCACTACTTATCATATTGTTCTTGTACAAAGTAAACCCCCAGTCCTGACCCACGAACCATTGTTACGGCGAGCTAGCATTACTTATCATATTGTTCTTGTACAAAGTAAACCCCCCAGTCCTGACCCACGAACCATTGTTACGGCGAGCTAGCATTACTTATCATATTGTTCTTGTACAAAGTAAACCCCCCAGTCCTGACCCACGGACCATTGTTACGGCGAGCTAGCACTACTTATCATATTGTTCTTGTACAAAGTAAACCCCCCAGTCCTGACCCACGGACCATTGTTACGGCGAGCTAGCATTACTTATCATATTGTTCTTGTACAAAGTAAACCCCCCAGTCCTGACCCACGAACCATTGTTACGGCGAGCTAGCATTACTTATCATATTGTTCTTCTACAAAGTAAACACTATCATTATCTCATCGAATGTAACTTGTTTTCTCCATGACATGTCACATAGTTTAAGAATTGCTCAGTTGACAACAATCATTCTTGGTGTTAAGCAACAATCACTAACTAACTCAAATCCATATTAAAACTAAAATGAGGGGAAGTAAAAGTTGACAGATAACAGAGCTCTTGTATTCATACTCTGTCCACCATAAGTATGCCCGTATTAGATCTTTTAATTTATACCAGCCACTTTTTATTGAAGTGCCAGTACCAAGCCAAGAAAGTGGGGTGAACATTTTGTCATTTAGTAATATGACTTTCCAGAAGACAAGTTTGAAGATACCAAATCAGAAGCCGGAAATCAAAGAAGGACAGACAATACAATGGCCAAAAGACAGAAGGACAGACAATACAATGGCCAAAAGACAGAAGGACAGACAATACAATGACCAAAAGAAAAAGGACAAAATGTCAAACAACGATCTACAAAACACTACACATAAAACTAAAGATTAAGTAACACGAAACTCCTTAAGACCAGGGGTGAACTCGTGTTCTCCGGAAGGGAAAGAAGTTCCTGCTTAGTGCTCCACTAGTGGTACCCGTCGTGTTACTATTGTTGCCTATTGACAAATTTGAAAGAAAAACAAATTGTAACGAGTTAATGGATTAAAATCCCCTCGTTTGTGATAATGTTATAAAGAAGCTTACCAACAATTGAATAGACAGATTTTATTTAGAGTCCTTTTTAATAAGAGACTAATACATGTACATACCATATACAAATGTATCCTAATAAAAGTAACGAACATTATATGTACCTTTCATTAAATTTCATTTACACAAGTAAACTTTGGAGATTGAAAATAATTTACAAATATAATGATGTAAACAAAAGTGGAAATACTATACTCGCTTGCTCGGGTTTTCAAGCCCTTGAAAATGTAGAAGACACTTTTAAAGGATAGCTGAATAATATCTATATAAGCACATACGTGACGGGTCAAATAAATTTATCAAAAAACGAAAACGAAAGTAAACGAGCTTGGTACACTATAACAGCGAAAGATGAGCATAATTAATGCAATCACTTCGAAAGATCTCACAAAATGTTTGTATGTCTATTTTTACTTTTTTTATATACGCATATGCACGTTAGTAGTCACATTTGATTGATTTCCTTAGATAAGGAAATATCCAATCAAATGTGTTATTTAAAAGCCTAGGAAATGGTCACGTGTCAAGCATTAATTCAGGCACATATGCAATAACATTGTCCTTTGAATTATCTAAGTCCCTTACTTTAAACAAAATGCATCATTATTTCTTACCCAAGTACATCTGAAAAATCTGTACATCTTTAAAAATCTAGTTTCAATTAGAAATACAATGAAAATGACATACTAGGGGACAACATCTTGATTCCAGCATACTAGGGGATAACATCTTGATTCCAGCATACTAGGGGATAACATCTTGATTCCAGCATACTAGGGGATAACATCTTGATTCCAGCATACTAGGGGATAACATCTTGATTCCAGCATACTAGGGGATAACATCTTGATTCCAGCATACTAGGAGATAGCATCTTGATTCCAGCATACTAGGAGATAACATCTTGATTCCAGCATACTAGGGGACAACATCTTGATTCCAGCATACTAGGGGATAACATCTTGATTCCAGCATACTAGGAGATAGCATCTTGATTCCAGCATACTAGGGGATAACATCTTGATTCCAGCATACTAGGAGATAACATCTTGATTCCAGCATACTAGGAGATAACATCTTGATTCCAGCATACTAGGAGATAACATCGTGATTCCAGCATACTAGGGGAAAACATCTTGATTCCAGCATACTAGGAGATAGCATCTTGATTCCAGCATACTAGAAGATAACATCTTGATTCCAGCATACTAGGAGATAGCATCTTGATTCCAGCATACTAGGAGATAGCATCTTGATTCCAGCATACTAGGAGATAGCATCTTGATTCCAGCATACTAGGAGATAGCATCTTGATTCCAGCATACTAGGAGATAGCATCTTGATTCCAGCATACTAGGAGATAGCATCTTGATTCCAGCATACTAGGAGATAGCATCTTGAGTCCAGCATACTAGAAGATAACATCGTGATTCCAGCATACTAGAAGATAGCATCGTGATTCCAGCATTTAAACTTAATGACAATGCATCAACAGCAGACTAAACATCCAATAATTCGCAAGCACTTTCACATACAGTTAATCAATGGCACTCATTAACAATCAGACGTATATAACATAAATAATACAAACATATCACCAGCATCATATAATTTCAATCTAGAAAAATTAAGCTTCAACTTCCTCACCGCCTTGATTTTGCTTATTATGACGTTTGCCGCCATGTTGGGGAGGTGGGTTGTCTCTCCAATGTCCTCTACCCTGAAAGCTCCATGGACGTTGCGTTGTGGTAGCACCCCACCCGTTTCTCCTTTGGTGATGTGAATTATGCCACGACGGAGATGAAGTTGGACCATTTTGCCAATGTCCACCATTTCGCCATTGATTGGAATTGGGTGTAGTAAAATCACGAATACGGTTGTTATCATACCAACGGTCATGCGCATTGTTTTGAAAACGTTCTGGCCATCTTCTATCAGAACCTTCTCTTTCACGCACATTCCAATCTTGTGATTGTGAATTCCAATGTCTATCGCTTTGTTGCTGATTGATATGTTCCCACTGGATTGGTGGCAAATTACGGATTGTGTTTGGATGACTATTCCATGGTTCTGCGAAATGTCTGTCACTTGATCTATGACTGTCATGAACACTATTTATATTGCTGTTTGTAAAATCTGATTTAGAAACGATAGGTTTTCGTGGATCGAAAGAAGTACCGCTTGCTCTATCTAACAAATGAACAGTCTGATTAGTATTTGCAATACCAGAATGTCCTGACGTCTTTGACAGTTTCGCTTCGATCAACTTTTCAATTGACGTTAATAGTGATTTTATATCTGACGGAGGTGCTGACGTTGTAGTCACTTTGCTGTTAGAAGCTTTGTCAACTGGAGATACAGCAAATCCATGAGCAGATGCATCCATGTTCAATGATGCATACAAATCTGTCAGAGCTTTGTTTGTGTTGGTTGAATGCACACCTTGTCCTGTAATTACAGATGCAATCTCATTTCCAATTTCATTGACTCTATTTGCATTTTTAGAATTAACATAGCATCCACATTGGCACACGGATTCCACACAGTGCCCATGTACACATTTGCCAACACACCAAGCATCAATTGAAGGCATAGTCTTAAACATACCAACGCCTTCACAACTAAAGTTCGGAAGATTTGGATGACATTGTTGAGAACTTTCGTGCCCTGTTTGTGGTGAATGTTGTACATTAGCAACTGAGTTCTGACCTTGATCATGGAATACTGTATTTTGAGGTACATGTTGATTATTAAATGCATTTTGACTATGTCCGTTCAACATTGTATTTTGAGGTGCATGTTGATTATTAAATGCATTTTGACCTTGTCCGTTCAACATTGTATTGTGAGGTACATGTTGATTAGTAAATGTATTCTGACCTTGACCGAGGAATCTTACATTTTGGTGACCTTGTTGAAATAGCCGTTGTTCTTGGTGATTATGAGGACGATGCATAGTTTGATGAGATAGAGGTCGTACATATTGTACATTGGTATACGGATTACGAATCATCTCTAGTCTTCCCTGCGTCGTCGTTGTCATAGGTTTTCTAGTCACCGGAAAATCATCCTCATCCGGTTCAATATATATTATTATGGGAGGCTTCATTGTAGTTGTTGGATTCATAATCAGCTGATTCATGATGTGTTCGATTCTCTGAAGTCTGTCTGTTATTTGATTGGCTTCGTTATTGTTTTTATTCGTCTGTAAAACATGCATAGAATGTGTTTGTTTAGTATTAACTAATTTCACATTTTCCTTAACCGTTGGCATAATCGTCGTCGTTGGGTGGCGGGTTTCGAGATTATTCATCGGATTTAATGCTATTGTGTATATTGGGGTAGTTGTATCAACCGTTTTTACGTCTGTTTGATCCGAATATACCATCGGTTGAAATTGGCGGAAGGAAAAACTGGCTGTTTGTTGTTGTTCAGTTTTAACATTTTGTTGCCTATTACTTAAAACTGAAATACTGGCTATCAAAGATTGCTTTTTAATATCTGGAATATTTTTAGCTTTATTAACATCCACCCTTTCTTTTACAAACTGCTTTTGTGCAATATTAACACCCGTCCCTTCTTTTACAAACTTCTTCTGTGCAATATTAACACCCGTCCCTTCTGTTACAAACTGCGTCTGTGCAATATCGTGTTGTTGATATGAAGAAAAGTTTTCCAATACAGGTCCATCGTTAGGTATAACCTGCGGTTTGCTCAGCGTTGGCGAAACCTTCTGCTCATATGTATTTACTTTACTTATCACATTTTCAGTGTTTTTCATTGGTTGATTCAGATGATTACCAGTTACAGGAGTGTTCACTAGATGGCGATCTTGTGGTTGTTTGATTTGTATTGTTGGAACACTATGCTTGGGTGGTATCTCTCCAGTTTGTATTGTTTGAACACTATGCTTGGGTGGTAGCTCTGCAGCTTGGATATTCTCCAGAGCATGTAGTGTTTCCTGTATCTTTTGTACAGTCGGTAAAATCAACGATTGGTCATTTTTCTGTTGAAACTGTTGATTTGAATTAAAGTTGTTAAGTTGTTGCTTTCCATCTACAGCGATGTGTGAGGATTTTATGGTATTCATTTGCTGTTCAGATTTCAAGCCTGTTGTCCTGTCAAGTACTTTGTTAGTTCGTATAGTGTTTATATCATTCACTGGTTGCAAGTCAAGAATGGGTACATGATTTGGAATATTTTGGTTCTGTCTAGTACTATGATCCTGTGTTGTAGCCTTGGGTTGTGAAGTGACCTGATTAATTTGAAGTTGATTGTTGGAAGCAGTTTTGGAATTAACACCAACAGGAACGACAGACTGTGGAATCTTTGAGCTTGTGGCAAAGCCTGACTGGGATACTACTTCTATTGGTATACTTGAGTTTGAACCGGGTAGTCGAAAAAGAAGCTTGAAACCTCCTTGAACTCCAGCTTTTTGCAATGTAGATAATATTTCATTAAGTTGAGCAGCGGAGTTGACATTTTGGTGAAGAGGCATATTTACCGGAAGTTGTGTAGTGGTAATTGTCGGCATAACCGTGCTGACGGAAGTTGTGGTTACCGGAACAGTTGTCGGTGATGTAGGTCGAGCTGTTGTAGTCGGGGGTTCACTTGGGTCCGGTGGATCTGTGGTATCTCCGAACATCATTTCCTGCATAAATTCTGGTGTCATTCGATGACGAAACATGCCCATGCTATTCATATTGAAAAGGGTCGGTTGTTGGCGATTTGAATTCATAATCTGCTGTAGAAGTAGAGAATTATGGGTAGATAATGGACTCCCACTGTGTACATTTCCAATACCGTGATGTACGGCTGTATGCATATTTCTATTCAAAGTATCCGCAATTAAGTGCACAGATGGTGCACTATTTTGTTGTGAAACAGCTTGTGGAATCCCAAGGTTGTCATTCGGCAGATTTATCCGCATGGTCTCTGGTACTGATTGGCGGACATCTAAATGAGTTGATACAGTCTGAGGAGAATGTTGTTGCACAGGTAGTATGTGTTGTGAATGTCGACCACCTGAGCGTGTTGATGATGCATCAGCCATGTGACCTACAGATGCCATGTCATGCGCGAGCGGAACAGAGTTTATTAATGAGTGGTCAATACGAAGATTTTGCAGACTTTCCTGATGACTATTTGTATGTTGTTGAACGTTTGATGTGTCAATTGATTGTGCATTTAACAACATGGTCTCTGGAATGGATTGATGGTCATTAAAGGCTTGAGGCGAATTGTGTTGTACAGACATTATATGGTCTGAATGCTGACCTGAACGTGTTGATGATGTATCAGCCATGTAACCTACAGATCCAATGTTATTCATGACTGGAACAGAGTTTATCAATGTGTGGTCAATATGGACATTTTGTAGACTTTCCTGATGAACGTTTGATGTGCCAATTGGTTGCGCATTTTTCAGCATGTTCTCTGGAACTGTTTGGTAGCCATTAAAATGATTTGATGTAGTATGAGGAGAATGTTGATGCACAGGAAGTACGTGTTCAGAATGTCGACCTGCAGAAGTTGATGATGTATCAGTCATGTGTCCTACAGATCCAATGTTATTCATGACTGGAACAGAGTTTATCAATGTGTGGTCAATATGGACATTTTGTAGACTTTCCTGATGAACGTTTGATGTGCCAATTGGTTGCGCATTTTTCAGCATGTTCTCTGGAACTGTTTGGTAGCCATTAAAATGATTTGATGTAGTATGAGGAGAATGTTGATGCACAGGAAGTACGTGTTCAGAATGTCGACCTGCAAAAGTTGATGATGTATCAGTCATGTGTCCTACAGATCCAATGTTATTCATGACTGGGACGGAGTTTATCAATGGTTGGTCAATGTGAACGTTTAATGTCTCCATTTGCTGCAGAATATTTCTCAAAATGGTTATATCAGACAAGAGCTTGGCAGTAGCTGGGGAATGACCGTCTACATTCTGCTCTAATGAGTGCACACTAGTTTGACCATTATCCTGTCGATGCTGAAGTTCACTCAATAAAACTTGTTTCGTATTTATTTTGTCATGTAATTGTAACATATGAGGATCGGAACTACTTGTATTCATATCTGCAGTTTTAACTTCGCCTAGAATACCGATTCTAGATTTGATCTCACGCAATCTCTTCTCAACTTTCGTTTCTACTATATTTTGGTCACGTGAGAGAATCCGCATATTGGACGTTTCAACTGGTGCATTTCTGATAATTTGAGTTTGTACTGAAAGTGCAGGAGATTGATCAATTGTATTCAAATAAGAAATTTTAGTATTATCGTTTCCCAAAGAAGAGAATCGTCTTCGGTTTATTGCAAGTTTACTTTCTCCATTGGAAGTAGGTATTGTTTTACTACGCAAAAGTGATTCAGTTCTCATCAGATTTAGCGATTGTGCCTGTAATTTCTCTTCCACTGCCCTAGATGCAAGATTTTGCATTAAGCTTGTTATTACTTCAGCGTTTTGTTGTTTATTTCCAATCAAAATTGTAGGCATTTTCGGTACTGCACTATTTTGCGAAATATGAACATTTGACGTGTCATGGTTATTTGTGGGAGAGTTCTTTCTGAAAGTTGTCCTTGGAATCTGGGATGAAACCGAGCTTTGCTTTTCACCAATCTGATCTAATGTTCGAAACTGTCTAGAACCTATATTATCATTTGACACATCACCAGCGGCAATAGATTTGTCAATGTTGTCCAGGATACCTACGACTTGTTGTCTTGTAAATGGGTTTCGTGCCCGCTGTCTTTGATTATTTTGTACAAGTTTTGGTCTTCCGCCTTCAACAATCACCGATACCCCTAATGGAAGTTGTCCTGTCCTTAGGACATAGCGAAATGTTGTACGCAAATCACTTAGAGTCTTCCTTTTATCTGTTGCTGAATTACTAGACATCGACGCAGTTTCACTTTGTTTATGTGCCCTTGAATTTGTTTGCCGTCTTTGCAATCCTTGTTGAACATTGCTCGGAAAAATAGTATTCGCCGCATTTGCGCTACTAGAAATCGACGCAGCATTTCTTTGCACGTTTGCCCTGGAATTTGTTTGCAGTCTTCGTAATCTTTGTTGCAAATTTCCTTGCAAATTAGCATTGACCCCATTTGTGTTGCTAGATAAATGTCGGTGACGAGTATTTAAAAAATTTGGAACAGATGTTTGTGCTTCTAAATGTGATGATCTTGTTCTACTTGGTCTTTGTCTATTACTAATCTGTGCTCTCTGAAAATTTACTTGTGAACGTGAATTCCCGCCAAATTGTCGTAAATCATTCGGACTTATATGGTTTCTGTTCCATTGTGTAGATATAGAGGGTATATGAATGGATCCTCTTGCAGGATTTCTCTGAAAAGAAGATAGAACAAAATTAATAATGCAATACGTAATATGGTATCAATCAACTGAGGGCTAGCGGTCGTGTCACAATCAACTGAGGGTTAGCGGTCGTGTCACAATCAACTGAGGGCTAGCGGTCGTGTCACAATCAACTGAGGGTTAGCAGTCGTGTCACAATCAACTGAGGGCTAGCGGTCGTGTCACAATCAACTGAGGGTTAGCAGTCGTGTCACAATCAACTGAGGGCTAGCGGTCGTGTCACAATCAACTGAGGGTTAGCAGTCTTGTCACAATCAACTGAGGGCTAGCGGTCGTGTCACAATCAACTGAGGGTTAGCGGTCGTGTCACAATCAACTGAGGGTTAGCGGTCGTGTCACAATCAACTGAGGGCTAGCGGTCGTGTCACAATCAACTGAGGGTTAGCAGTCGTGTCACAATCAACTGAAGGTTAGCGGTCGTGTCACAATCAACTGAGGGTTAGCGGTCGTGTCACAATCAACTGAGGGTTAGCAGTCGTGTCACAATCAACTGAGGGTTAGCAGTCGTGTCACAATCAACTGAGGGCTAGCGGTCGTGTCACAATCAACTGAGGGCTAGCGGTCGTGTCACAATCAACTGAGGGCTAGCGGTCGTGTCACAATCAACTGAGGGCTAGCGGTCGTGTCACAATCAACTGAGGGTTAGCGTCGTGTCACAATCAACTGCGGGCTAGCGGTCGTGTCACAATCAACTGCGGGCTAGCGGTCGTGTCACAATCAACTGAGGGCTAGCGGTCGTGTCACAATCAACTGAGGGTTAGCAGTCGTGTCACAATCAACTGAGGGTTAGCGGTCGTGTCACAATCAACTGCGGGCTAGCGGTCGTGTCACAATCAACTGAGGGCTAGCAGTCGTGTCACAATCAACTGAGGGCTAGCGGTCGTGTCACAATCAACTGAGGGCTAGCAGTCGTGTCACAATCAACTGAGGGCTAGCGGTCGTGTCACAATCAAATGAGGGCTAGCGGTCGTGTCACAATCAACTGAGGGCTAGCGGTCGTGTCACAATCAACTGAGGGCTAGCGGTCGTGTCACAATCAACTGAGGGCTAGCAGTCGTGTCACAATCAACTGAGGGCTAGCGGTCGTGTCACAATCAACTGAGGGCTAGCAGTCGTGTCACAATCAACTGAGGGCTAGCAGTCGAGTCACAATCAACTGAGGGCTAGCGGTCGTGTCACAATCAACTGAGAGTTAGCGGTCGTGTCACAATCAACTGAGGGCTAGCGGTCGTGTCACAATCAACTGAGGGCTAGCAGTCGTGTCACAATCAACTGAGGGCTAGCGGTCGTGTCACAATCAACTGAGGGCTAGCGGTCGTGTCACAATCAACTGAGGGCTAGCGGTCGTGTCACAATCAACTGAGGGCTAGCGGTCGTGTCACAATCAACTGAGGGCTAGCGGTCGTGTCACAATCAACTGCGGGCTAGCGGTCGTGTCACAATCAACTGCGGGCTAGCGGTCGTGTCACAATCAACTGCGGGCTAGCTGTCGTGTCACAATCAACTGCGGGATAGCGGTCGTGTCACAATCAACGGAGGGCTAGCGGTCGTGTCACAATCAACTGAGGGCTAGCGGTCGTGTCACAATCAACTGAGGGCTAGCGGTCGTGTCACAATCAACTGAGGGCTAGCGGTCGTGTCACAATCAACTGAGGGCTAGCGGTCGTGTCACAATCAACTGCGGGCTAGCGGTCGTGTCACAATCAACTGCGGGCTAGCGGTCGTGTCACAATCAACTGAGGGCTAGCGGTCGTGTCACAATCAACTGAGGGCTAGCGGTCGTGTCACAATCAACTGAGGGCTAGCGGTCGTGTCACAATCAACTGAGGGCTAGCGGTCGTGTCACAATCAACTGAGGGCTAGCGGTCGTGTCACAATCAACTGAGGGCTAGCGGTCGTGTCACAATCAACTGAGGGCTAGCGGTCGTGTCACAATCAACTGAGGGCTAGCGGTCGTGTCACAATCAACTGAGGGCTAGCGGTCGTGTCACAATCAACTGAGGGCTAGCGGTCGTGTCACAATCAACTGAGGGCTAGCGGTCGTGTCACAATCAACTGAGGGCTAGCGGTCGTGTCACAATCAACTGAGGTCTAGCGGTCGTGTCACAATCAACTGCGGGCTAGCGGTCGTGTCACAATCAAATGAGGTCTAGCGGTCGTGTCACAATCAACTGCGGGCTAGCGGTCGTGTCACAATCAACTGAGGTCTAGCGGTCGTGTCACAATCAACTGAGGGCTAGCGGTCGTGTCACAATCAACTGAGGGCTAGCGGTCGTGTCACAATCAACTGAGGTCTAGCGGTCGCGTCACAATCAACTGAGGGCTAGCGGTCGTGTCACAATCAACTGAGGGCTAGCGGTCGTGTCACAATCAACTGAGGGCTAGCGGTCGTGTCACAATCAACTGCGGGCTAGCGGTCGTGTCACAATCAACTGAGGGTTAGCGGTCGTGTCACAATCAACTGCGGGCTAGCGGTCGTGTCACAATCAACTGAGGACTAGCGGTCGTGTCACAATCAACTGAGGGCTAGCGGTCGTGTCACAATCAACTGAGGGCTAGCGGTCGTGTCACATTTAACTGCGGGCTAGCGGTCGTGTCACAATCAACTGAGGGCTAGCGGTCGTGTCACAATCAACTGCGGGCTAGCGGTCGTGTCAAAATCAACTGCGGGCTAGCGGTCGTGTCACAATCAACTGAGGGCTAGCGTCGTGTCACAATCAACTGAGGGCTAGCGGTCGTGTCACAATCAACTGAGGGCTAGCGGTCGTGTCACAATCAACTGAGGGCTAGCGGTCGTGTCACAATCAACTGAGGGCTAGCGGTCGTGTCACAATCAACTGCGGACTAGCGGTCGTGTCACAATCAACTGAGGGCTAGCGGTCGTGTCACAATCAACTGAGGGCTAGCGGTCGTGTCACAATCAACTGAGGGCTAGCGGTCGTGTCACAATCAACTGCGGGCTAGCGGTCGTGTCACAATCAACTGAGGGCTAGCGGTCGTGTCACAATCAACTGAGGGCTAGCGGTCGTGTCACAATCAACTGAGGGCTAGCGGTCGTGTCACAATCAACTGAGGGCTAGCGGTCGTGTCACCATCAACTGCGGGCTAGCGGTCGTGTCACAATCAACTGCGGGCTAGCGGTCGTGTCACAATCAACTGAGGGCTAGCGGTCGTGTCACAATCAACTGCGGGCTAGCGGTCGTGTCACAATCAACTGAGGGCTAGCGGTCGTGTCATAATCAACTGAGGGCTAGCGGTCGTGTCACAATCAACTGCGGGCTAGCGGTCGTGTCACAATCAACTGCGGGCTAGCGGTCGTGTCACAATCAACTGCGGGCTAGCGGTCGTGTCACAATCAACTGCGGGCTGGCGGTCGTGTCACAATCAACTGCGGGCTAGCGGTCGTGTCACAATCAACTGCGGGCTAGCGGTCGTGTCACAATCAACTGCGGGCTGGCGGTCGTGTCACAATCAACTGCAGGCTAGCGGTCGTGTCACAATCAACTGCGGGTTAGCGGTCGTGTCACAATCAACTGAGGGCTAGCGGTCGTGTCACAATCAACTGAGGGCTAGCGGTCGTGTCACAATCAATTGATCATATGAGTTATGCTCATTATTGAAGATCCTACTGTGACTTTGAAATGAATAACATCAATAAAAGTGATGTTCCCTGGTTTTCGCTTTTGTCTAACGTGTAAAATTGTGTATGTGCACTTACATCTATATCCATTCTTGCTAGTATGACTTGTATGATAAATTGATTTTTTTTGAACGAATATGAATCACAGGATATAGAAATAGGAAATGGTTTCCCGTGTGCATAGAACGGAACGTCAATGAGTCAATAGTATGTAAGAAAGTAAGTAAGTAATGACTTTATTTCAAAAGGATAACAGAGTCAGCAACAATAAATGGATATATTGAATGCCATGCGCCTTGCAGGTAAAACCTGTAGCAGCTCCTAGTCGGTTATTGTTTGTTATGAGTGGTCGGAGGAACCCCAATATAAACATATAGCCAGGAAAATGTCACCAGGAAAATGTCACCAGGACTAGGGTTATGGTTATAGTGTTTAACGTGACTTTCAACAATCTTTCAGTTATATCATGGCGGTCAGTTTTATGGGTGGATGAAACCGGAGAACCCGGAGAAAACCACCGACTTGTCGCAAGTCACTGACAAACTTTATCACATAACGTTGTGCACCTCGCCCTGATCGAGATTGGAACCCACAACATCAGTGGTGATAGGCACCGATTGCATAGGTAGTTGTAAATCAAACTACCATGCGATCATGGCCACGACGCCCCACCAAAGAAACAGTAACCAGCCAACTGTATGCGATATGTATATAAACTTCTAAACGTTGTTGTCGTATTGCTTTGGTTACATTGCAGACCATATTATAGAATTAAATATGCAGGGGAAGAACAATAATAGTCCTGACAAATTTATGATATATACATGCGTTGAAATATAGTCCTTCGTTAATTGCTAAAAAGCAAGACCCCCCTCCTCCAATATAGACGAGTAGCGCAAGTGTTAATAACAGTAAAAACAGAAAGTTCCGATAAAGTTTTATCAAATAGCGTCAATATTGTTTGGTATATGCTACAGTAAAGTTTGTCTTGGCATGAAATTGTTCCAGACGGAATAAAGTTACTAGTGAAATAGTGATAAAGTTTGTTAGTGACTTGCCACAAGTCGGTGGTTTTCTCCGGATAGTCGGATTTGCTCCACCAATAAATTGACCGCCACGATATAACTGAAATATTGTTGAAAGTGGCGGTTAAACACCATAACTCTGACCCTACTAGTAAAATAAGTCCATGTATGATATTTACTAGTAGGACTATTTCAAATAGGAAAAGTATTTCGACCTTTTAAGCTAAGAAAGTATCCAAACTGGGATTCATTTTACTAGAGATATTGGTCCATCGGGAAATGCAAGTATATAAGAATTTAAGAAAGCAGTCCGTCAGGAAATACAAGTATTAAAGAAATTACGAAAACTGTTCATCGGGATATACAAGCATAGAAGAATTTAAGAAAACAGAGTGACATATTCTGTTAAGATTTTTTAGAGGAGGCGGAGGGGCTAGAAGATTCCTATATATAATATATAAAAAAAAATGTCACTCGTTCGAAATGAACATCAAACCATTAGTCCGAGATTTCTCTGCCGTCCGACGCCTTTTTGTTCGACTTGCTGGAGCCGTGAGACTTCAGATCGTTCTCCATAAGGAAAACAGCGGATTTGCCGCTCCAACTCTCAGTCGGCAAATTTCCACGTTTCGTGGCTATCGGATTTTATTTTCTATCCGAAACCCTTGTATACATCGCTTCATCAATCATTTTTCTCTTCATTCACAACCATCTTACCCTCAGAAAGTGGTGCTACACTTGATTACAGCACGATTTTGCCTTAGACGCTATCATTTCGTCATTTGACTTTCATTTTCGAACATTTGTCACGTGACTTCGGGAAAACTACTGTTACCGCAATGTATCATGGGAGATGATTTGCATATATGATCTTACCTTGTCCAAAATGAGAGGGGGAGAACGTAACACATGCTCTTTCCGAAGCCTATGGGTAACACTGCCATTGAATCTTTTCTTTCCAACACATTTTGTATTATTTCCTTCTGCTCTGATTTGAGCTGTATGGAACTGTTTGTCCTGCAGAATACGCTTTATATCGTCTTCCATGTGATTTGTATGTTGTTGTTTACGTATGCAAATAATTTGGCGCGCTGCATTAAGTAGCTTCCATCATGCAATGCGTTGCTGTCATCATTCAGTTAGTATCGCGAGATCACGTTTGTAGGTTCGAAAATGAAAGTCAAATGGCGAAATGATAGGGTCGAAGACAAAATCGTGCTGTAATCGAGTGTAACACCACTTTCTGAGGGTAAGATGGCTGTGAATGAATAGAAAATTGATTAGTGAAGCGATTTATATAAGGGTTTCGGATAGAAAATAAAATCTGATAGCCACGAAACGTAGAAATGTGCCTACCTACAGTTAGGGCGGCAAATCCGCTGTTTTCCTTATGGAGAGCGCTCTGACGTTCCACGGCTCCAGCAAGTCGAACAAAAAGGCGTCGGACGGCAAACGAATCTCGGACTACAAACCATAAGCCACGTTTTCATGGACAGACACTAGTATGAAATTTTTAAAATGTTGTCCCTTTTTATCCACTTCTATATTTTGTAAGCAGAATGATAAGTCTTGAATTAATTTATATATTTTTAACAGAATGCTGTGTTTTGAATGAGTTTATTTTATATATCTGCCCTCGGGTGTTTTACTAAATACATGTATGTACATGTAATACATGACATCTAATTCAGAACTAGATCAATATTAATCATATATTTTTTATTATTTTTATGTCCAATTTGTCAATAGTGTCATCACCTTTTTGTTTTGACTCGATACAACACTATCTGATAAAGTTTATCTGACTTGCGACAGGTCGGTGGTTTTCTCTATGTACTCCGCTTTCCTCCACCAATAAAACTGACCTCCAACATATAACTGAAATATTATTGAAAGTGGCGTTAAACAACATAATCCTAACCCTACCCCCTTTTTTTTTCTCTTGGACATATGTTGATAAAATGAAAGACAAATAAAATACCACACTGTCGAGAACAGTTTCAAAATCCAATAAAAAAAATAGTAAAAAGTATATATTTCGTCACATCAAATTGCTTCGAATTAAAAACTAGAAAAGAAGTATGCCCCCGCACTTGATAATTATGGACAAAGTTGTTTTGTTAGGCGTGATTTTTTAAAAATGAAACGTGTCTGTAAGACACAAATGATGCCCCCGCCTGACCATAAGAAATTATAAAAAAGTCAAAAGTTATTTAACACTATGTATGATGTTCTATCAAAATCAAAATCTTGTGGACATGCACACCTCCTTTATATGTATAAACATCCTACAAAATATTAAAGCTGTAGCTCCAAAACTGTAGGAGGAGTTGGTCAGACAAACCATTTATCAATATCCGGACGGACGAACGGACGGACGAACGGACGGACGAACGGACGGACAGGGATAAATTAATATGCCCCCCACTCTTCGTCGCGGGGGCATACCAAATCTGACGCAGGGATTGGGGGGGGGGAGGGCATAGTTCCCTTCATCCACTCTAAAAGTTAAATAGTCGTTCCCTTTATAATGTTAGCTCGAATGTCGGTGTGACTTTTTCATTTCGTCATAAAAACAAAGAAGTAGACAATCCCTATAAGTAATGTGACATTTTTATCACGTGTCTCGACATTTGTGATGTGGGTGTAAGAGCTCTCACGAAATTTTATCTAATAACCGTAGTTTTATCGTGGATTATGAACGTTCCTCCGCCAACGCACAAGAAACACACTTTCATTCACGTAAAACAGTAATTTACGTTCGCAAGAAAGGCATTTTCTACCGTTGTACTATAGATAACCTATATTTAACATATATCGGGATCCTATGGTACCGTAGTTAGTTAATTTTGAATAAATGGCTTCGAAAATTGGTTGAAATAGCACGTGAATACATTGTATCATAGAACTCACGGTACCATAGAATCTTACTATATATGGTTTCTAATTACCACTTTAGTACCTTCAAACATTTCTTACATAGAATAATCAAGATTTAATTTCACTAAGAAATAAAACAATAGTTAAAGTATATTGTACTCTCTCTCTCTCTCTTCCTCACAAATATAATATATGACAACTTTCATATCCCGCCAACTTTCTTCTTTCTTTCCATTCTCCATCCTCCCTTTTATCTCCCTTCCGTCTCCCTTTATCCCATCTTTCATTACCCTCCTCTCATAACCCGTCATGCTCTTTCCAATCTCCTCTCATAACCCGTCATGCTCTTTCCAATCTCCTCTCATAACCCGTCATACTCTTTCCAATCGGCTATCCACCATTCCCCTTTCCATCATTCTTACCCTCCCCTTTACTTATCCCTCACACCTTTCTGTCTACCTGCCAGAGGGGGACTTTTATCTTTCTCTTTTTACTACACCCTCTCTCTTGCGTTCAGTTCTTAGTAGAGTATTTAATTATTCGTATTCGTCAAACAAAAATAGTTTTACCAAGCTATTATTAAGGTGGCATTTTGGTTAAGCTGTTTTATTATGTCAGCATATATAATTTCCCTGTTGTTAATTTGCGGTTCAAATTCGTGGAATAATTATCAGTGCATTTATGAATTTTAATTAATTATTTGACAAATCTATTAAACTTTACTGATAATTAATTAACCAGTGACATGGGTTATTTAAATTAGAACAAATAACAAATTTAAAATGAAAAGTATTAAAGGCATACATGTAGAGAGAGAATATTCTTCAAATATTAATCAATACAATTTAAAATGGATCTGCAAATGATATGAAATGTAAACGATGAAATTATGAACTAAATCTGATCATTTATGTGCCTATAAGACTGGCTTAACTCTGCCACATGTTAATGAAGTGTCTGTACATAGCAAGGACTGTGTGTTATAGGAATATAGATTTTTTCTTTTATTCTGACCCCCTGTTATTTTGTTTTGTTTTCAGTTTATTTGTAAGTGATTTAGTGAGTGATTGTTGATTAACGCCAACTCAGCAATTTTTTGGCTATATCATGGCGAGAAAAAGTTAATTTTCAATGAGATGATGATGAGGTTCATTTGTACTAGACTAACATACTGAGTTGGATTGTTATAGTGTTAGCTCAATGAAACAAACAGTCCACGGATAGACATGTCGCCCAACTCCAACATATTATCCTGATTCAGAGCCAACCAGTCTTTGCTTTTTCTCTTTAATGCTGCATGCTTAGCAGAGAAGCAAAATATGCCAATTTTATAGTCTTTATTTTGAACTCATCGGCCCCGAACCCATGATTTACCGGATTTGAGGCGATCCCGCTAACCATTACACCACTGATACAGTTCAGTTTATTTGTAAATTAAGAACAAATGGCAACAATTCCATTTTATAGTATGTCTGAATTCGAATTCCGATTGCTTCCTTTTTGCCACTTTTATTCTTATGTTAAGATTAAAAGTGGGAAAATGAAGAAATTCGAAATACATATCGAATTCTTTATAAATATTAAAAAAAATATGACACACCGTCGCATATTGCCCGTTCTAAATAAAATATATATAAGCGTTTTAAGTCAATTTTGTTCTGGAAAATACGCTACATTTAGAATGATTAACGTCGAGCGATGTTTTGATTCCAATAATTGTTATTTCCAAAAAAAGTATGAACAAAAAATAATATATACTATATATTCTTAACCTTCAACATACAATTAATAATTGACAAAGTGCATTGTAATTAAAATAATGGATTAATTAAGGTAACATGATTGATTATACATACCTGTCGATGTCTCTGTGAGTTTGATTGAATAAATAAAGACAGCATCACAAACACAAAAAGGCCACATTTACTTTTAAAATGTTTCATATCAACGGAACACTACAAAATGCCGGAGTCTGATAATTGTCCGATTCTTTCTTTTTCAATTACACCTGCCTTGGGCTGACGTGTTGACATGGTGTAAAATAAAACGTATTGATGATATGGATTGCGCAAGAACGATTGATAAAGTGTTGATCTTATGTAACCTTCCGTATTTTTTTGTAAAGTAGACATGTCAATTATTTTTATTACCATTCATCGTCTTAGGACATCTTAAAATACAAACCAGACACTGATTAACTACGTACATATATTTGATCAACTTACAGGTGCTAATCTACTGTCTACAGCAATTCTGACTCGATCATTAATACAATGAGGCAGTTGAGCATCTCACCGGAAGTGAGTTTGGAAGCCATGTATTTTTTTTCAAATAAAGGGTAAAAGATTAATCTTTGTAGCATAAAAATCTGCATCTCTTAGAAAATCAACAATACAAGCAAGGTGGCAATTATTCATTGTGTTAGCAAATACAACAAAAATATCTCCAAATTCTCAATGTAACCCACTTGTGCTAAGGCAGTAACGTTCGGAGATTTATTTTTATTCTTATACGTTTCCTGCATTTTTCACATAATAAAGGCATTGCTATAACATTACGTTCATAGAAAACATACATAGCTCAGATTCTCCTCCCTCAAACATACATAGCTCAGATTCTCCTCCCTCAAACATACATAGCTCAGATTCTCCTCTCTCAAACATACATAGCTCAGATTCTCCTCCCTCAAACATACATAGCTCAGATTCTCCTCTCTCAAACATACATAGCTCAGATTCTCCTCCCTCAAACATACATAGCTCAGATTCTCCTCTCTCAAACATACATAGCTCAGATTCTCCTCTCTCAAACATACATAGCTCAGATTCTCCTCCCTCAAACATACATAGCTCAGATTCTCCTCCCTCAAACATACATAGCTCAGATTCTCCTCCCTCAAACATACATAGCTCAGATTCTCCTCCCTCAAACATACATAGCTCAGGTTCTCCTCCCTCAAACATACATAGCTCAGATTCTCCTCCCTCAAACATACATAGCTCAGATTCTCCTCCCTCAAACATACATAGCTCAGATTCTCCTCCCTCAAACATACATAGCTCAGATTCTCCTCCCTCAAACATACATAGCTCAGATTCTCCTCCCTCAAACATACATAGCTCAGATTCTCCTCCCTCAAACATACATAGCTCAGATTCTCCTCCCTCAAACATACATAGCTCAGATTCTCCTCCCTCAAACATACATAGCTCAGATTCTCCTCCCTCAAACATACATAACTCAGATTCTCCTCTCTCAAACATACATAGCTCAGATTCTCCTCCCTCAAACATACATAGCTCAGATTCTCCTCTCTCAAACATACATAGCTCAGATTCTCCTCCCTCAAACATACATAGCTCAGATTCTCCTCCCTCAAACATACATAGCTCAGATTCTCCTCCCTCAAACATACATAGCTCAGATTCTCCTCTCTCAAACATACATAGCTCAGATTCTCCTCCCTCAAACATACATAGCTCAGATTCTCCTCTCTCAAACATACATAGCTCAGATTCTCCTCCCTCAAACATACATAGCTCAGATTCTCCTCCCTCAAACATACATAGCTCAGATTCTCCTCTCTCAAACATACATAGCTCAGATTCTCCTCCCTCAAACATACATAGCTCAGATTCTCCTCCCTCAAACATACATAGCTCAGATTCTCCTCCCTCAAACATGCATAGCTCAGATTCTCCTCCCTCAAACATACATAGCTCAGATTCTCCTCTCTCAAACATACATAGCTCAGATTCTCCTCCCTCAAACATAGGTGGTCTTAGTCGATTTTGTCTATCCTGTTTAGGCCATTTGGTTTTCTTGCTCGCAAAACGTTTAACTTTATTTGACTTTCCAATCTTGTGCCTTGAGCATATCTGATGAAGTAAATAAACCTTAGAGAATACCGAGGGAGCAATCACAAATGGACAATCCAGAGAAACTGTCAAGAAGACGAAGAAAAACGAAACACAATATGTGTTGGACACCACTATGCGCAAACAAACACAAATAACATCAATAAGACATGAGCCCTCCTACAAACAACTGGAGGTAAAGACGAACCGAACATCGTTTGTATACGCAAATCGTAACGGACATCACAACACGAAACTCGGAACGCAAAGACACGTAATAGTTATTCCAGTAGTTGTTAATAATGAATGCTCAAACCCCAATATTGTCAAAGCTGGTGTTCCTCAAGGATCGGTACTTGGACCTCTTATTTTTCTACTCTACATAAACGATATAACAGACAACTTGGGTAATCTAGCACGCTTATATGCTGATGACACTTCACTATCTTGCTTCGGTAGAAACTATGATATTATGAAATCTGATATTAATAATGATTTATCAAAATTAAACGAATGGGCAAAACTGTGGTTAGTAGATTTTAATCCTAAAAAGACTGAAGCCCTAGTTATCTCAACTAGTGCTGTGCCACATTTAGACCTACGATTTAATGGGGAACCAGTCGAAATTGTAAAAAACCATAGACATTTGGGATTAACTTTTGCATCAGATGGAAATTGAACAAATCATATTGATAACATTGTAAATGCCGCTTTCAAACAGGATAATATTCTCAGAAGACTAAAATTTACTCTTTCCAAGCAAACTCTATCAAATATATATCTTACCCTCATAAGGCCAACATTAGAATATGCTTGCGAGGTATGGGATGGGCGTTTTGAACGAGAAGTAGCAAAACTCGAAAAAGTACAATTAGAATCAGCTAGAATAGTTACAGGACTAACACAATTTGCAAGTAGAGACTCTCTTTACTATGAAACGGGATGGGAACCTTTGTCTTGTAGACGTAAATCTCGCAAACTGACAACATTTTACAAAATGTATAATAAAATATGTCCTCAATACTTGTGTAATTGTCTACCTCCTACAGTATCTAGTATCAGTGATCATAATCTCCGAAACAATGAAAACTATACAACACCAAGAAGTAGACTCAGAATGTCTTTGACATCCTTTATACCATCTACTGTTTCATTATGGAACAATTTAGATCTAAATGTTAGAAATAGCCCAAATATATCATGTTTTAAATCTAGAATTAAAGAAAAAACTGTTAAATCTCCGGAGTATTATGGTGAAGGGTCCAGAAAATTAAGCATACTCCATGCTAGACTATGACATCAATGTAGCTCATTGAATTCTGATTTATATCGTATAAACATTACAAATGACCCCAAATGTCAATGTGGTGCACCGTATGAAGATTCAAGTCATTATCTAATGGAATGTCCATTATACCAAAACGAGAGATATTGTCTTTTTAGAAACTTAAGAGAAACCGACAAAAATATCGAAACATTACTCTTTGGAAACGATGAAATTATTATAAATAAAAATTCTAATATCTAATCTTCAATAAAGTTCGAGAATATATTAGACAAACAAAAAGATTCTAATCAGTGGTCGGTCATTTGGTCTACATCTACATCAATTTATTTCCCATGTTTCACTATATTGTGTTAAATATTATTTATATTTGTGTATGTGCTATTTTTGTTGACATTATTATATGTGTATTATTTGTAGGGAGAGGACAGTCCATAAGTTGTGATAACTTTTTGTCCAATCCCATTGCTGTTTTATTTGCAATAAAATAATATTAAACTTAAATTAAACTATTCCAGAAACACGTCGTGTGCACTAAATTACGTTTTTTAAATTTGTTATATTAAACAATGGTCCATATATAAGACAAATATAACCGATGAACGAGAGTACTAGTACATGTACATTTGTCTTTCACAGACGAACAATTAACATCAGCGACCTTCTCTTATATTAATTTGTTATAATACAGTAGTGTCCCCTTATAAGACCCCTTTCACTAAAGGACACTCCACTAATAAGACCCCTTTAACTAAAGGACACTCCACTTATAAGACCCCTTTCACTAAAGGACACTCCACTTATAAGACCCCTTTCACTAAAGGACACTCCACTTATAAGACCTCTTTCACTAAAGGACACTCCACTTATAAGACCCCTTTCACTAAAGGACACTCCACTTATAAGACCCCTTTCACTAAAGGACACTCCACTTATAAGACCCCTTTCACTAAAGGACACTCCACTTATAAGACCCCTTTCACTAAAGGACACTCCACTTATAAGACCCCTTTCACTAAAGGACACTCCACTTATAAGACCTCTTTCACTAAAGGACACTCCACTTATAAGACCCCTTTCACTAAAGGACATTCCACTTATAAGACCTCTTTCACTAAAGGACACTCCACTTATAAGACCCCTTTCACTAAAGGACACTCCACTTATAAGACCCCTTTCACTAAAGGACACTCCACTTATAAGACCCCTTTCACTAAAGGACACTCCACTTATAAGACCCCTTTCACTAAAGGACACTCCACTTATAAGACCCCTTTCACTAAAGGACACTCCACTTATAAGACCCCTTTCACTAAAGGACACTCCACTTATAAGACCTCTTTCACTAAAGAACACTCCACTTATAAGACCCCTTTCACTAAAGGACACTCCACGTATAAGACCCCTTTCACTAAAGGATAATCCACTTATAAGACCCCTTTCACTAAAGGACACTCCACTTATAAGACCCCTTTCACTAAAGGACACTCCACTTATAAGACCCCTTTCACCAAAGGACACTCCACTTATAAGACCCCTTTCACTAAAGGACACTCCACTTATAAGACCCCTTTCACTAAAGGATACTCCACTTATAAGACCCCTTTCACTAAAGGACACTCCACTTATAAGACCCCTTTCACTAAAGGACACTCCACTTATAAGACCCCTTTCACTAAAGGACACTCCACTTATAAGACCCCTTTCACTAAAGGACACTCCACTTATAAGACCCCTTTCACTAAAGGACACTCCACTTATAAGACCCCTTTCACTAAAGGACACTCTACTTATAAGACCCCTTTCACTAAAGGACACTCCATTTATAAGACCCCTTTCACTAAAGGATACTCCACTTATAAGACCCCTTTCACTAAAGGACACTCCACTTATAAGACCCCTTTCACTAAAGGATACTCCACTTATAAGACCCCTTTCACTAAAGGACACTCCACTTATAAGACCCTTTTCACTAAAGGACACTCCACTTATAAGACCCCTTTCACTAAAGGACACCCCACTTCTAATACCCCTTTCACTATAGGACACTCCACTTATAAGACCCCTTTCACTAAAGGACACTCCACTTATAAGACCCCTTTCACTAAAGGACACTCCACTTATAAGACCCCTTTCACTAAAGGACACTCCACTTATAAGACCCCTTTCACTAAAGGACACTCTACTTATAAGACCCCTTTCACTAAAGGACACTCCATTTATAAGACCCCTTTCACTAAAGGATACTCCACTTATAAGACCCCTTTCACTAAAGGACACTCCACTTATAAGACCCCTTTCACTAAAGGATACTCCACTTATAAGACCCCTTTCACTAAAGGACACTCCACTTATAAGACCCTTTTCACTAAAGGACACTCCACTTATAAGACCCCTTTCACTAAAGGACACCCCACTTCTAATACCCCTTTCACTATAGGACACTCCACTTATAAGACCCCTTTCACTAAAGGACACTCCACTTATAAGACCCCTTTCACTAAAGGACACTCCACTTATAAGACCCCTTTCACTAAAGGACACTCCACTTATAAGACCCCTTTCACTAAAGGATACTCCACTTATAAGACCCCTTTCACTAAAGGACACTCCACTTATAAGACCCCTTTCACTAAAGGACACTCCACTTATAAGACCCCTTTCACTAAAGGACACTCCACTTATAAGACCCCTTTCACTAAAGAACACTCCACTTATAAGACCCCTTTCACTAAAGGACACTCCACTTATAAGACCCCTTTCACTAAAGGATAATCCACTTATAAGACCCCTTTCACTAAAGGACACTCCACTTATAAGACCCCTTTCACTAAAGGACACTCCACTTATAAGACCCCTTTCACCAAAGGACACTCCACTTATAAGACCCCTTTCACTAAAGGACACTCCACTTATAAGACCCCTTTCACTAAAGGATACTCCACTTATAAGACCCCTTTCACTAAAGGACACTCCACTTATAAGACCCCTTTCACTAAAGGACACTCCACTTATAAGACCCCTTTCATTAAAGGACACTCCACTTATAAGACCCCTTTCACTAAAGGACACTCCACTTATAAGACCCCTTTCACTAAAGGACACTCCACTTATAAGACCCCTTTCACTAAAGGACACTCTACTTATAAGACCCCTTTCACTAAAGGACACTCCATTTATAAGACCCCTTTCACTAAAGGATACTCCACTTATAAGACCCCTTTCACTAAAGGACACTCCACTTATAAGACCCCTTTCACTAAAGGATACTCCACTTATAAGACCCCTTTCACTAAAGGACACTCCACTTATAAGACCCTTTTCACTAAAGGACACTCCACTTATAAGACCCCTTTCACTAAAGGACAACCCACTTCTAATACCCCTTTCACTATAGGACACTCCACTTATAAGACCCCTTTCACTAAAGGACACTCCACTTATAAGACCCCTTTCACTAAAGGACACTCCACTTATAAGACCCCTTTCACTAAAGGACACTCCACTTATAAGACCCCTTTCACTAAAGGATACTCCACTTATAAGACCCCTTTCACTAAAGGACACTCCACTTATAAGACCCCTTTCACTAAAGGACACTCCACTTATAAGACCCCTTTCACTAAAGGACACTCCACTTATAAGACCCCTTTCACTAAAGGATACTCCACTTATAAGACCCCTTTCACTAAAGGATACTCCACTTATAAGACCCCTTTCACTAAAGGACACTCCACTTATAAGACCCCTTTCACTAAAGGATACTCCACTTATAAGACCCCTTTCACTAAAGGACACTCCACTTATAAGACCCTTTTCACTAAAGGACACTCCACTTATAAGACCCCTTTCACTAAAGGACACTCCACTTATAAGACCCCTTTCACTAAAGGACACTCCACTTATAAGACCCCTTTCACTAAAGGATACTCCACTTATAAGACCCCTTTCACTAAAGGATACTCCACTTATAAGACCCCTTTCACTAAAGGATACTCCACTTATAAGACCCCTTTCACTAAAGGACACTCCACTTATAAGACCCCTTTCACTAAAGGACACTCCACTTATAAGACCCTTTTCACTAAAGGACACTCCACTTATAAGACCCCTTTCACTAAAGGACACTCCACTTATAAGACCCCTTTCACTAAAGGACACTCCACTTATAAGACCCCTTTCACTAAAGGACACTCCACTTATAAGACCCCTTTCACTAAAGGACACTCCACTTATAAGACCCCTTTCACTAAAGGACACTCCACTTATAAGACCCCTTTCACTAAAGGACACTCCACTTATAAGACCTCTTTCACTAAAGAACACTCCACTTATAAGACCCCTTTCACTAAAGGACACTCCACTTATAAGACCCCTTTCACTAAAGGATAATCCACTTATAAGACCCCTTTCACTAAAGGACACTCCACTTATAAGACCCCTTTCACTAAAGGACACTCCACTTATAAGACCCCTTTCACCAAAGGACACTCCACTTATAAGACCCCTTTCACTAAAGGACACTCCACTTATAAGACCCCTTTCACTAAAGGATACTCCACTTATAAGACCCCTTTCACTAAAGGACACTCCACTTATAAGACCCCTTTCACTAAAGGACACTCCACTTATAAGACCCCTTTCATTAAAGGACACTCCACTTATAAGACCCCTTTCACTAAAGGACACTCCACTTATAAGACCCCTTTCACTAAAGGACACTCCACTTATAAGACCCCTTTCACTAAAGGACACTCTACTTATAAGACCCCTTTCACTAAAGGACACTCCATTTATAAGACCCCTTTCACTAAAGGATACTCCACTTATAAGACCCCTTTCACTAAAGGACACTCCACTTATAAGACCCCTTTCACTAAAGGATACTCCACTTATAAGACCCCTTTCACTAAAGGACACTCCACTTATAAGACCCTTTTCACTAAAGGACACTCCACTTATAAGACCCCTTTCACTAAAGGACAACCCACTTCTAATACCCCTTTCACTATAGGACACTCCACTTATAAGACCCCTTTCACTAAAGGACACTCCACTTATAAGACCCCTTTCACTAAAGGACACTCCACTTATAAGACCCCTTTCACTAAAGGACACTCCACTTATAAGACCCCTTTCACTAAAGGATACTCCACTTATAAGACCCCTTTCACTAAAGGACACTCCACTTATAAGACCCCTTTCACTAAAGGACACTCCACTTATAAGACCCCTTTCACTAAAGGACACTCCACTTATAAGACCCCTTTCACTAAAGGATACTCCACTTATAAGACCCCTTTCACTAAAGGATACTCCACTTATAAGACCCCTTTCACTAAAGGACACTCCACTTATAAGACCCCTTTCACTAAAGGATACTCCACTTATAAGACCCCTTTCACTAAAGGACGCTCCACTTATAAGACCCTTTTCACTAAAGGACACTCCACTTATAAGACCCCTTTCACTAAAGGACACTCCACTTATAAGACCCCTTTCACTAAAGGACACTCCACTTATAAGACCCCTTTCACTAAAGGATACTCCACTTATAAGACCCCTTTCACTAAAGGATACTCCACTTATAAGACCCCTTTCACTAAAGGATACTCCACTTATAAGACCCCTTTCACTAAAGGACACTCCACTTATAAGACCCCTTTCACTAAAGGACACTCCACTTATAAGACCCTTTTCACTAAAGGACACTCCACTTATAAGACCCCTTTCACTAAAGGACACTCCACTTATAAGACCCCTTTCACTAAAGGACACTGCACTTATAAGACCCCTTTCACTAAAGGACACTCCACTTATAAGACCCCTTTCACTAAAGGACACTCCACTTATAAGACCCCTTTCACTAAAGGGCACTCCATTTATCAGGTCAAATTTTAGATTCACTTGTATTGTAAAATAGAAATACATTACCACTTCAAGAGAAACCACTCCGCTAATCAGCCAGAGGACACTCTTTTATAGCAGAAGGGATAGCCTTATAACGAGGAACTACTGCACGTGACATTTCAAGGATTATTGGTGTTTCACGAGACTTTCAACAATATTTCAGGTATATAAAGGCAATTACTTCATTGGGGATTGAAACGGCAGTACCCAAAGTGAACCACCGTCCTGTCACAAGTCACTAAACAAGTTTGCCACATAAAGTTGGTTTTGTACACATCGCCACGGAGAGGAATATATTACTTACAACCTCAGTAGTGAAGAGTCATTTATTATATAGGTAGCTGTAATTGAACAATAATATGCGATAGTGACGACTCCCCTTCCGCTATAAATTTACACAGACATGAGTGCAATATAATATAAAGCTGGTAGTCAGATAGTTTATATAATCGTCACCACAGGCAAATTACAAGTTTACTCATTAAAAAAAATAGATTTGTGTATGGTTAATGTTTATGGTGTTCAACGCCACTTTCAACAATATTTCAGTTATATCGTGGTGTTTTATTGGTGAAGGAAACTGGAGTACTCGGAGAAATCCACCGACCTACCCCAAGTCACTGATAAACTTTATCACATATTATTGTATCGAGTACGCATCGCCTTGAGCGGGATTCGAACTCACAACTTTAGTGCTGATAAACACCATAGTGTTATGAGTGTGTGCATAATTTGATGTTATTGTTGATGATAATTTAGTGACCTATATTTCTATCTGCTATTATATTCATGACATTGTAATTAAATGGTACTTTTAAAGTTATTATTTTGTAATTGTTTACATGATTACTATTTATAGTTGTTTACATGAAAGTAGGACAGATCTTAGGTAGAATGTTCTAGAAAATACACATTATTTACTTGTTTTGAACATATATTCATGAAATGACAAGAATATTCTGGAATGTACTTTAACCACGAATGTTCTGGAAACTTCCCTTCAACTATATATAAATAGTGAACAATTCTCCAGAGTACCGAGTCTAATTTAGTGATGAAGGATTAATTATATACATTGGATATTATTGAACTGCTTTGCATTGTAATTAACTGCGAACTTTCAACAAGGATTTATTAATTGTTTTAGAAGGACAATTTGTTCATTCACTCATTATTGGATGTAGGATATTACTTGGATATACTTGAAATCATTTGGACTTTGAACACTAACAGCTAAGTTGTATTGTATTATCTTGAATATTATTGTAAAATACTTTTCTTGTAACATAATAAATTTTTAGAAAAGTTTTTAGATACTTTTGTCTTTTGTTGGCTCACTTGTGTTACGGCATTTATCTTTTGACCATAACAATAAATAGCTCTAAACCTATCCCTCAAAGGTAGGAACTCCAAATGTTTATATATTCATAAGTTGTATTTTAATGCCAAAATTATATCAGAAATATAAAAAGTTGCCATATATACTCCATATTTACAATGCTTTCAAGTTCAGACATACCTTTTCTACATTTCCAAATGGAATAACGCTATATATGTATATACGTGGGAGTCCCTGGCTTTAAACCATAAACATTACGTTGTGCTATCTATTTTTACAATTCTTTTACTTTAAAAAATGGGATCGGTCCAATATTGCGAAGACCCGACTGTCCGAAAGGCCAATAGTCCTAAGGCCCGATAGTCCGAAAGTCAAATAGTCCGAAGGTCTGATAATCCGAATGACCTTACGAAATATTGTCCAAAGTGATCATGAAAACTTCCACAGCCTCTAATGCAATCCTACTGCTGAAGTAAAAAGATACGCCTTCAGATCCATTATAATGAAAACAGAGAAGTTGTATACATACATGTAGTAACATCGCTATTATATATTAAATGATTCCAAATGTAAATTACTTTGAAAAATAAATACAACATGTAAAAGAATAAATAAAATTAACGCGAGAGATATATGAATTTGAAATTGTAGTTAGTACCAAGGATTTATATAGTAGAATATAACTATATAAATCCTTGTCAGTACCCACTACCGTGAAGTTAAATATCTAATTTCTAACAAAGAGAATCCATCTTTTATCAACCTTGATATTCAAATTAAGACGATTCACTGAAACACGGTTAACTGTTTATCGAGCTCCTGTCGGAATAAAAAAAACAGATAAATTTCGTATTTGTGTTTCGGACTATCCGTATCGGTGGTGTACTGGCTAGCGTGCTCGCCTCGAGTGTACTGGCTAGCGTGCTCGCCTCGAGTGTACTGGTAAGCGTGCTCGCCTCGAGTGTACTGGTTAGCGTGCTCGCCTCGAGTGTACTGGTTAGCGTGCTCGCCTCGAGTGTACTGGTTAGCGTCCTCGCCTCGAGTGTACTGGTTAGCTTGCTCGCCTCGAGTGTACTGGTTAGCGTGCTCGCCTCGAGTGTACTGGTTAGCGTGCTCGCCCCGAGTGTACTGGTTAGCGTGCTCGCCTCGAGTGTACTGGTTAGCGTGCTCGCCTCGAGTGTACTGGTTAGCGTGCTCGCCTCGAGTGTACTGGTTGGCGTGCTCGCCTCGAGTGTACTGGTTAGCGTCCTCGCCTCGAGTGTACTGGCTAGCGTGCTCGCCTCGAGTGTACTGGTTAGCGTACTCGCCTCGAGTGTACTGGTTAGCGTGCTCGCCTCGAGTGTACTGGATAGCGTGCTCGCCTCGAGTGTACTGGTTAGCGTCCTCGCCTCGAGTGGACTGGTTAGCGTGCTCGCCTCGAGTGTACTGGTTAGCTTGCTCGCCTCGAGTGTACTGGTTAGCGTGCTCGCCTCGAGTGTACTGGTTAGCGTGTTCGCCTTGAGTGTACTGGTTAGCGTCCTCGCCTCGAGTGTACTGGTTAGTTTGCTCGCCTCGAGTGTACTGGTTAGCGTGCTCGCCTCGAGTGTACTGGTTAGCGTGCTTGCCTCGAGTGTACTGGTTAGCGTGCTCGCCTCGAGTGTACTGGTTAGCGTTTTCGCCTCGAGTGTACTGGTTAGCGTGCTCGCCTCGAGTGTACTGGTTAGCGTGTTCGCCTTGAGTGTACTGGTTAGCTTCCTCGCCTCGAGTGTACTGGTTAGTTTGCTCGCCTCGAGTGTACTGGTTAGCGTGCTCGCCTCGAGTGTACTGGTTAGCGTGCTCGCCTCGAGTGTACTGGTTAGCGTGCTCGCCTCGAGTGTACTGGTTAGCGTTTTCGCCTCGAGTGTACTGGTTAGCGTGCTCGCCCCGAGTGTACTTGTTAGCGTGCTCGCCTCGAGTGTACTGGTTAGCGTGCTCGCCTCGAGTGTACTGGTTAGCGTGCTCGCCTCGAGTGTACTGGTTAGCGTCCTCGCCTCGAGTGTACTGGTTAGCTTGCTCGCCTCGAGTGTACTGGTTAGCGTCCTCGCCTCGAGTGTACTGGTTAGCGTGCTCGCCTCGAGTGTACTGGTTAGCTTGCTCGCCTCGAGTGTACTGGTTAGCGTGCTCGCCTCGAGTGTACTGGTTAGCGTGTTCGCCTCGAGTGTACTGGTTAGCGTCCTCGCCTCGAGTGTACTGGTTAGTTTGCTCGCCTCGAGTGTACTGGTTAGCGTGCTCGCCTCGAGTGTACTGGTTAGCGTGCTCGCCTCGAGTGTACTGGTTAGCGTGCTCGCCTCGAGTGTACTGGTTAGCGTTTTCGCCTCGAGTGTACTGGTTAGCGTGCTCGCCTCGAGTGTACTGGTTAGCGTTCTCGCCTCTAGTGTACTGGTTAGTGTGCTCGCCTCGAGTGGACTGGTTAACGTGCTCGCCTCGAGTGTACTGGTTAGCGTGCTCGCCTCGAGTGTACTGGTTAGCGTGCTCGCCTCGAGTGTACTGGTTAGCGTGCTCGCCTCGAGTGTAACTGGTTAGCGTGCTCGCCTCGAGTGTACTGGTTGGCGTGCTCGCCTCGAGTGTGGTAGATCGTGGGTTCATCGGTGGTGTACTGGTTAGCGTGCTCGCCTCGAGTGTGGTAGATCGTGGGTTCGAATCCCGATCGGGTCAAACCAAATACTCTAAAATTGGTATGTGTTGCTTCCCCACTAAGCACACAACATTGTTGATGGAAGAAACAATGAGCGGGATTCGAACTCACAACTTTAGTGGTGATAGTAAAGTAGCATTTGATAGAAAAGACTGTAGCCTTGAATGTTTCAGCACTACTAGCCGTGACAGTCGGTTCTAGTCAGATATAATAGGAGGGAAGTAGTATTTGATAGAAAAGACTGTAGCCTTGAATGTTTCAGCACTACTAGCTGTGACAGTCGGTTCTAGTCAGATATAATAGGAGGGAAGTCGTATTTGATAGAAAAAACTGTAGTCTTGAATGTTTCAGAGCTACTAGCTGTGACAGTCGGTTCTAGTCAGATATAATAGGAGGGAAATCGTATTTGATAGAAAAGACTGTAGCCTTGAATGTTTCAGCACTACTAGCTGTGACAGTAGGTTCTAGTCAGATACAATAGGAGAGAAGTCGTATTTGATAGAAAAGACTGTAGCCTTGAATGTTTCAGCACTACTAGCTGTGACAGTCGGTTCTAGTCAGATATAATAGGAGGGAAGTCGTATTTGATAGAAAAGACTGTAGCCTTGAATGTTTCAGCACTACTAGCTGTGACAGTCGGTTCTAGTCAGATATAATAGGAGGGAAATCGTATTTGATAGAAAAGACAGTAGTCTTGAATGTTTCAGAGCTACTAGCTGTGACAGTCTGTTCTAGTCAGATATAATAGGAGGGAAGTCGTATTTGATAGAAAAGACTGTAGCCTTGCCTTGAATGTTTCAGCACTACTGGCTGTGACAGTCGGTTCTAGTCAGATATAATAGGAGGGAAGTCGTATTTGATAGAAAAGACTGTAGCCTTGAATGTTTCAGCACTACTGGCTGTGACAGTCTGTTCTAGTCAGATATAATAGGAGGGAAGTCGTATTTGATAGAAAAGACTGTAGCCTTGCCTTGAATGTTTCAGCACTACTTGCTGTGACAGTCGGTTCTAGTCAGATATAATAGGAGGGAAGTCGTATTTGATAGAAAAGACTGTAGCCTTGAATGTTTCAGCACTACTGGCTGTGACAGTCTGTTCTAGTCAGATATAATAGGAGGGAAGTCGTATTTGATAGAAAAGACAGTAGTCTTGAATGTTTCAGAACTACTGGCTGTGACAGTCGATTCTAGTCAGATATAATAGGAGGGAAGTCGTATTTGATAGAAAAGACTGTAGCCTTGCCTTGAATGTTTCAGCACTACTGGCTGTGACAGTCGGTTCTAGTCAGATATAATAGGAGGGAAGTCGTATTTGATAGAAAAGACTGTAGCCTTGCCTTGAATGTTTCAGCACTACTGGCTGTGACAGTCGGTTCTAGTCAGATATAATAGGAGGGAAGTCGTATTTGATAGAAAAGACTGTAGCCTTGCCTTGAATGTTTCAGCACTACTGGCTGTGACAGTCGGTTCTAGTCAGATATAATAGGAGGGAAGTCGTATTTGATAGAAAAGACTGTAGCCTTGCCTTGAATGTTTCAGCACTACTGGCTGTGACAGTCGGTTCTAGTCAGATATAATAGGAGGGAAGTCGTATTTGATAGAAAAGACTGTAGCCTTGCCTTGAATGTTTCAGCACTACTGGCTGTGACAGTCGGTTCTAGTCAGATATAATAGGAGGGAAGTCGTATTTGATAGAAAAGACTGTAGCCTTGCCTTGAATGTTTCAGCACTACTGGCTGTGACAGTCGGTTCTAGTCAGATATAATAGGAGGGAAGTAGTATTTGATAGAAAAGACTGTAGCATTGAATGTTTCAGCACTACTGGCTGTGACAGTCGGTTCTAGTCAGATATAATAGGAGGGAAGTCGTATTTGATAGAAAAGACTGTAGCCTTGAATGTTTCAGCACTACTAGCTGTGACAGTCGGTTCTAGTCAGATATAATAGGAGGGAAGTCGTATTTGATAGAAAAGACTGTAGCCTTGCCTTGAATGTTTCAGCACTACTGGCTGTGACAGTCGGTTCTAGTCAGATATAATAGGAGGGAAGTAGTATTTGATAGAAAAGACTGTAGCATTGAATGTTTCAGCACTACTGGCTGTGACAGTCGGTTCTAGTCAGATATAATAGGAGGGAAGTCGTATTTGATAGAAAAGACTGTAGCCTTGAATGTTTCAGCACTACTAGCTGTGACAGTCGGTTCTAGTCAGATATAATAGGAGGGAAGTCGTATTTGATAGAAAAAACTGTAGCCTTGAATGTTTCAGAGCTACTAGCTGTGACAGTCGGTTATAGTCAGATATAATAGGAGGGAAGTAGTATTTGATAGAAAAGACTGTAGCCTTGAATGTTTCAGCACTAATAGCTGTGACAGTCGGTTCTAGTCAGATATAATAGGAGGGAAGTCGTATTTGATAGAAAAGACTGTAGCCTTGAATGTTTCAGCACTACTGGCTGTGACAGTCGGTTCTAGTCAGATATAATAGGAGGGAAGTCGTATTTGATAGAAAAAACTGTAGCCTTGAATGTTTCAGCACTACTAGCTGTGGCAGTCGGTTCTAGTCAGATATAATAGGAGGGAAGTCGTATTTGATAGAAAAGACTGTAGCCTTGAATGTTTCAGCACTACTAGCTGTGGCAGTCGGTTCTAGTCAGATATAATAGGAGGGAATTACGATTCTTGTCTTTGTTGAGTCTGACAAAGAGAGATAATGAAAGACGAGGAGTGCTTGCAATGTGATTGTATCAGGGGTGGGTTAAGTCTGTCTGTTTTAGAAATATAGATACATTTTCGTTTGCTAGTTTATACATCATAACAAGTCGGGCATCTTTACACCTGTCTTCAAGACTACACCAGATCAAATGTTGCAACATGTCACCAACACTAGATGTGTTTCCCTGTCTGTTGGTGACATTGCAGCCCTACATTTCATCATTTGACCATCTCGAGTAGATCGATTTTTCCTGTATTTACAGTTCCTAAATAATTTAATAACTATTAAATCTCATGTTCTCCTCCCTCAGACATAGGTGACCGTGGCCAATTTTGGCGATCCTGACTCCCGTTTCACAAAAGGTCGTAAATCGTAAACTTGGTCGTACGACTGTCTTTGCGATTTACGACCGTTTCACAAAACTTACCGTCTTCCGATATACATTTATTGGTCGCAAATTACCGACTGGGTTGGAGCAGTCGTAAATCGTAAATCGTTAAAAACAAACGTTGAATGTACATCATTGCAATGAGGAATCATGCTATTCCATCACTTCTGCAGGTCAACAACTTGTAAATATCATACCCAAAATAAAATTTATCTCCCTTTTACGGTGAGTATAAGTTTCTAAGTAAACAACAAAATTTTACTTAAAAATTATATACACAACATATATTTTACTTCCAAATATAGGGGACAACAACGTATTTTTTCCATTGTTATCTCAAAAGCTTGGGGGAAACCGCCCCCAGTTCTTGCTGCATAGGAATAGTACCCGTCAAGTGTATTCGTCTCAACTAAAAGTTACGTAAAGGAATAACTACATGTATTCACTAAGCATTACAATTGGCTCTGCGTTATGACCCAATATGGTGGTTTAAATTTTTGAAACCTATTGATATAAGAAAATAGTTTAAGAAAAATTGCTTATATGCTATAGTTATAACTATTTTGTTCTAGTTAACGTTTTACCATATATCAAAAACCTGTAATCAATCTTATTCCAAGAGTCATGCAAATCAACACGTGCTAAATACATGCATCTGTAAATGTATACTAAAACATTTGAAAAGTTTCATTTGAATCCGCTATAAAAATGTCTTTCTTAGATAAATCATAACTAAATCTGACGTAAGTTATGATATTATAAGGTTAAATATATGATGCCTGATGTGGGGCAAAGGGTTAAAAAAAAGTGGGCAGACTAGAATTTTGGAAATCACCAATGTCAGTCATTGGGAAATATTTGTATCATTACTGGTGAGGGATGGAGTGAACTTTCTCTTTATTATTGTTGACTTTTCTGTCATCAGTCTTATCAAAGCAGATATTTTCTCCTTATTTCACCGCGGAGCTTTCCCTGAGAAAGCAGTCTCTACTTTGAAACTGTCGTCTTCTACTTTCTTAGGATGTCGCGTGATTTGTATCTACAAAGACCAATAAAATAACTATATTTAATATTTAATATTTTGTTTGAACGAATATATGAATTTATCTGATAGATGCGCGGCTCGGACAAATTGATCTATTTTCGTACCTCCGCACAAAGACGTCAAAACCACAAGTCGTAATTCGGAAATCGTAAAAACATTCCGACAATTTTTGTAAAACTGTCGCAGACTTAGTCGGTAAGTGATTGTAAGGTATAATTTCCGACCTTTTGTGAAACGGGGCCCAGCTTAGGCTCTATGCTTTACCTGTTCCAAAACCTTTTAAAATCATTGGACTTTCCAATCTTTCGATTTTGAGCGTACCTGATGAAGGTTAATCCAGAAACGCGTTGTGCACACTATATTTATCATCTACGTGTTTATTGCATGGGTCCTAAGGAGAACAACCATGTTCAAGGGATGGTCTAGTGTAGGCAGAATGCAAATATATATATATATATATATACACACGGACGACTATTTTTTTTTTTTTTTTTTTAAACAGATATATGACAACTTAAATTAGCATTGTGTTTTAATGTTACTTCTATAAATGGGATCATTTGAGCTTGGCGACAACAATACTCGTATACGAGTATTGTCCACACAAAAATATACGAGTATTCTTGTCATATTTTAGTATTGTATAAGTTGGAAAATAAAATGACAATGAAAATGTATTTTTGGTAAAAAAAAAGCAATAAATATTAGGATTTTTGTATAAAAAAAAAGAATTTAATAAAATTTTGTGATTGGTGCCAGCTTGGGTTGTGTTTTTACAAGGTTTTTTGTTTATTGTGTTTGACAATGATGCCTCGGTGTCATTTATCTGTATTGTAGTGTGAAAGAACATAAAACTATATAACATTTTTATTAATATTTTCAAGATATGAGCACATATGTTACAAGTAACAATAAATAAATAATTATTACATAAAGTCACTACAAACGTTCATATACTTCTATTGCTAGTAAAGAAAGCCTCATGTTGTCGATAGTTTTAACCTCCATGGGTTGACTTCTTGCCAGTTCTTCCATTGTATCTGTCTTATCTGTATCATCTGTTCTAGTGCGTTTGATGTTGTGATCAGTGCCAGGGTTGTCTACAAGAAGTTGCACTGCACGTTTGTTGTCATAAGTTGATGAGTGTTCACGCCATAGGGTTGATGCTAAGTCTTTTGCCTTGGTAATTGACTTTATTTCTTCACTTCCACTCGCTAAATTGGTCTACCTGATGTACTTGTGGAGCAGCGAAACCACTGTCAAGAGTGCAGCAGATACTACTGGTGTCTCACAAAATATCAGAGTACAACTCTACCAGTACATGTGAGATGTCTGCATCACCAAGCTACTGAACACCCCAGCCGATTTGGGCGGACTAGGGATCGTTGTGCAGATAGACGAAAGTCTATTTAACCACAAATCTAAATACCAAAGAGGCAGACGACCAGACAAAGAAACATGGGTCTTCGGGATCGCCGACACATCCACCAAACCGGCAGTTACGTACATGCAGACTGTAGCAAAGAGAGATGCAGCAACTCTACTGCCAATCATCCAGAAAGTGGTACGACCTGGCTCCATTGTTTACTCGGACGAATGGCGTGCCTACCGACAGATACAACCCAAACTTGGTCTACAACATGAGACAGTTTAATCCCTTTTGGAGGCAGGCAATATCAGAAAACAATTATTGCTTCGAATCCCAAAAGGTTAATTTCTGTTAATTTCGTCGACCCATCTACAGGCGTCCACACCCAAAGCATAGAATCATATTGGACCAAGACCAAGTACAAATTCAAGGTCATGAAAGGTGTAAGATCCGACGCTCTACCATCTTACTTAGACGAAAGAATGTGGAGAGACAGATGGGGAACTACCACTAAGATGCTTTCTACAACCTATGCAGACACATTTCAGAGCAGTACCCATTCTAAAGACAACATCAACCAGAAATATAACAACGGCCGTTTTAAGGGCCACCAAAATATCATAAAAAGAATCTAATTGTGTTATGTATCAAAAATAAATATGTATTAAAATGATTAAAAAATGATTAAAAAAATTTGGAAAATAGTGAAAATACCTTAAATTAACTAAAAGCTAAATAATTTTATATTAGATCTAATTAGTATTGTTGTTGACATGTCAATCTTGTAAAAACACAAACCCAAGCTGTCATCTATCTTTATTACTTATCATAAAAATATTATTGAATTTCAATATTTATTATAACAATATTCTTTCTTTTTTTCAATTTTTTTTTTACAATACTCATATATTTTTTGTAGGAGTATTGTGGACAATACTCGTATAATACTCGTATACGAGTATTGTTGTCGCCAAGTTCAAATGATCCTATAAATGGAATATTACATGAATTTTTATGAAGAGTGATAATGTCACAACTAAATCACAGGCATTTAAGGAAAGACCCTCCCCCCCCCTTTTTTTTATTTTTCTCACCATATATCCTTAAAAGTTTATTTTTAGTAACTAATAGTCTTAAATTTTCATTTCAGATACGTTCATATCCCTTTTAGTGTGTAGTTGAAAAACGAGTGGACTGAGAATTATGGTGTGAAAATGTGTGACTCTTTGTTACAAAAAATATTTAATAAAAAAATACCAAAATGGAAAAGGGACTTTTCCTAAAAAGGCCTGTGAACTAAATATGAATCTTACAATGAACTAGGTTTTGTCCCTTTATGTCAAACTAAATGGACATAGCCATTTATATATAAATAATCAACCAATATTAAAAACATGAAAAGAAAAAAAGATTGAGTTGGTGTAAATCTAAAAACAATTCAACTACCGTTTTTGGGTTTGTATAATATGCACTTTATATAATATCTACTACAACCAAGATAATTATTCATTACTAATTTAATTAATTGTAATTTTCATATTTATTAGAATAAAACAATGGAAGTAGTTCCATTATATTAATTTTTTACATCATTTATGCAGATTTTTAAGTCCAATGAAACACATGTATGACACAGTATAAAAAGAAGAATGGTAGCAATTTTCTTCAATACAAATACTCTTCACTGATTCAAGGTGTACATCCTGCTTTTTAATTAGTACATCCATGTAAAAGTACTGAACATGTAAAAATGTGGTTGAACCACCATGGTGCCAGCCGTGGAGGCAAATGACCTTGAAATAATGTATTAACCAATTTCAGAAAGCTATACATGTATATAGGTATGGTCACATTGTTATATACAGAAACTCTCTTTTCAGTCATTAAAGTCTAATTTTCCTGTTATAAAATTTCCTAATGCGCTTGGTTCATCTGACCTATAATAATCTATACATAAATCTTTGAAGTATTCTAAATCCACCTTCTTTGTATTATTCTGGAAAATACAAGCAGAAATACATACACATGTAACATGTAGAATACAAAATAGGGCAGTGTTCATCTCAGGGAGTAACCACTAGTGGAGTAGGAACTACAAACACTCCCGGAGCAACTGTGTTCTGTGGCTCTATCTTTAATTTTTTGTGTAGTGTTTTGTAGATCATTGTTTGTCTTTTTTACTTTGGCCATTGTATTGTCTGTCCTTCTTAGATTTACCTTTATGGTATTTTCAAAATTTTATTCTAAATTTTATTTGTATAAATGTTGTAAGTGTATGCAGCTTGGACTTCAATGACATCTCCTATCTATATACATTTTGTAGTTCAACTTTTTTAAATATATACCTATTGATATATTTTTCCAAGAAGAATAAACCTAATGATATTTCTGGGAAATACACATATTGATTACTTTTTTCTAGGAAATACAGACACATTCCCATATTTTCTATAAACATTAAAAAAAACAATTTAGTTAGGCAGATGAGCTTTGATTCTTACAAACAAGATCTGCTGCTACTGGGATATATATATATATATATATATATACTAATTATTAGTTATGTAGGTAATTTGAATTTTGATGTTTAACGCCACTTTCAGCAATATTTCAGCTATATCATGGCGACCAGTTTTAGTGGTGTAGGAAGCCGGAGTACCAGGAGAGAACCACCGACTCTAGGCAAGCAACTGGTAAACTTTATCACTTGTGGCTGCATGTCGAGTGCACCTTTTTTTGTAACTTACAAAGCTGGGCGCGAACCCACGCCGTATTGGTGATAGGCTTGTATGAGTTACTAGATCCAACGACCCACCCGGACCCCCAATGTAGGGAATAAAGGATAGTATATTTTTTGCTTAAAATTAGCCACACAGTCAGATATTCCATGGCCAAAACGTTTCTGTCATGTTTGATAAATATATTCATGGAGGAAAAGATTAACATGTATTCCAAAACTACAGACTATAGAAGTCTGGTGATTAAATTCACACCTGAAAACATTAATAGAAATTAAAGAGATTGAGGAAAAACAACGCTAAGGAATTTATTAAGAAATTACCCATGAAAACATTAAGAAATAACCCATGAAAACATTAAGAAATTACCCATGAAAACATTAAGAAATTACCCATGAAAACATTAAGAAATTACCCATGAAAACATTAAGAAATTACCCATGAAAACATTAAGAAATTCAAGGATAATAAGGCACAAAAATACCAAGAAATCTAAAGAGACTTACGCAGGAAAACATTAAGAATGCGCATCTTGAATCTTTTGGTGGAACTCCAAAGTCTGATAAAACATATTCAAACTCTTCAGCATCGACTCGCCCATCAGCTACAACAGTAAACAGTAAACATTGTAGAAATTACAACAAATTACAATACAATACATAGTACAATTCAAGTCAAATATTACCATAGCTTAAAAGTATATGTTTATAATACAACACAATTCATAATGTAAATATTATTGATTGACTATTTAACATCACTTTGAATTTTATTTCACTTAATGTAGGATCAGTTTAAATTAGGGAGGAAACAGGAAGTACCATGGGAAAACCACCGACCTGCACAAATGAGCTGACCTAAATCACAGACCAACTTGATCACATAAAGTTGGTAAAAAGAGACTCACAACTTATTGATTGGTACTTAATGAATAGACAGATTAAAATGCAACTATTCCTGGTGGGGTATGATATTTAACGCCACTCTCAACAATATTTCAGTAATATCATGGAGGTTAATTTTATAGGTGGGGGAAACCGGAGTACCCCGAGAAAGCCACCGACCTGACGCAAGTCACTGACAAACTTTATCACATAATGTTGTATCGAGTACACCTCGCAATGTATAACTTCCATAATTTTATAGATTTGTTTTTCAACTATTGAGTTGGAGATTTTTTAATGTAACTGTACATTGTGTTAGATTTAAACATACATATTACAGATAATGATAGGTAAAACAATAACTTATTGGAAATGCCCAGTTAAAATAACTGTATCTAAAATTCCGGGAAAGATGTAAAAGTCAACATAGCTATCAATTTCACAAATCAATGAATGGATTTCCAGGAAAAATGCACGTGACAATATGTATTTAAATTTCTGGGTAAAAATCAGAAGACAACACATCATCAAATGTCCAGGAAACATAAACGCTGTATTGGCTATAAATGTGCCAGGGAAATGTATATTAAAACAACAACATAGTTCAGGGATATCCTCGGGTTTTACTCAAACTACACACCTGTTCTGTCATACAAGTTAAATTTATATTCTATATATTGGTCCAGCCATTCTGGTAATTTACGTTCCGGTGGTGGTGCGTCCTCTTTCTTTGATTCTTTGATACATTGCTCGTTAAATTTTTCCCACATTTTCAGCTGAAAGTAGAAGAAAAAAATCTAATCCATGGGAGATAACTCGAACATAATTATGATTGTCAAATTTGTTGACAGTGATAATCTCCCTTTAATCATAGTATCGATCAAGAGGTATCACAGTTGTATAATGCGTGTTGTAAATTACGTCTATTCGTTTTCGCCCTTGTTTTCTCTCTGTGCTCAATCACTTTTATTTATCAATCTATTTAGCACATCGCACGTGTATCTATGACGATATGAATGGGGTATCATGTAAACGATTAAAAATGAATATGTGCTTAAAATAACGGCAACGATATAATTTTCTACACAATTTTATGCTAACCGTAGCTAAAGTGTGTTGCACCCTTGGTCGTAAAGGGCATTCCCATCTTCATCTATTTGGAATCGTATCGATAATCCAGGTTCATTTGTTTATTTGTTTGATGGTGTTTAACGCCACTCAAAAATATTTCAGTTACATCGTGGTGCGGTCAGTTTTATTGGTGGAGGAAACCGGAGATCCCGGAGAAAACCACAGACTTGTTGCAAGTCACTGACAAACTTTATCACATAATGTTGTACACCTCGCCCTGATCGAGATTCGAACTCACAACATCAGTGGTGATAGACACTGATTGCATAGGTAGTTGTAAATCCAGCTACCATACGATCACGGCCATGACGGCCTCATGGGGTAAAATTGTATTATTTAGTGGGAAGAACCCAAAATAATCAACTTATAGACAAAACAACAGTAAAAACAGATCAAATATCAAGCAAATTCTTAGAACGATGAAATTCATCACCTAGCTATTTTGGGATTTGTAAGCTCATACTTTGAGATAATTTTTTTAGCCTTTTAAATATATGCTTGATTATTTTTTCTAGGTGCATATGTTTTTTGCAAAAATCAGAAAAAAATTATCAGTCATTATCATGAAACTGCAAATTAAATTTCAGCTAATTCTGGTTTAAAATGTAACAGTTTTTTGCCATTTAAAGAACATGCATATAATATTCTTATCCAAAGGCAGCAATCTTCAATGGATGGCAAGTTCTACTATCTAAAAACTCCAAAAAATAATTCCCAAATATTTCTTAGGCCAAACTTGCATATCCAGCAAGCATATCGGGCATTGGTGGAAATCAGCACAATACAACATTTCCATTTTTAATTTCCAGTAAGAAATAGACATTCGGATTATGGACACTACATACCTTTGAAACTTCCTACCATTGAACATTCGAATCATTGAACCTTCGAAATATCGAACGGTCACCACTTATATTATCATTCCAGTGATCCTGTAATTCCCATGTTAATTTGTCCGTTGTTTTTGTACATGTAAGGCCCTGTTACACGGTAAAGCAAGTATCGCGATACTTGTATCATGCAACATTTTGTATCATGATCCTTGTCAGTTTACACACTAAATAAAGTAGCATGTTTCATGCAGAGTTTGTTTACAAATTGTACCCGCCAAAATGGAGAATTCTGACAATGAAGACATTATCATACAAATTGAGGAGACTCTCCATCTATTCCTTTGACCAAATAACATCACTACTTTTTCCCCTTTCCAGTCATGTTTTATTTACCATGTGCTGACCATGTGCTTTTATTTGTTGATGATGTTGTAACCTCCTGACCTCAAACCAAGATCTCTGATGGGTCAGAGATCAAATGTATCGTGATCCTTGCTGAACAGAATAGAACATGTTCTATCCCAAAGTGTGTATCATACAACTTCTAAAAGTTGCATGATACAGAGTAATAGCACTGTTTGCACTGTATTTTTTTGTTTATAATACAAGTATCATGATACTTGCTTTACCATATAACAGGGTCTTTAGATACATATACAATAACCTTGACAACTGAGGATGAGGTAGTCTTATTTCAAAATTCTTGTTAATAAAGACAAAAAATCTCTACTGATATTGTTAGTGGACAATAACCATAAAATAGGTTTGGTATAAACTTCATGATAACTAAATGTTTAAATGATTGTAAATAGTTTTCTTTATTTACCTATTTTTCCTTTTTATACTGATATGTATAATACAGTAATACCCTGTATCATGTGACCTTCCAAGTCGGTCATGACAAGAATAGACCAATGTCGCCCTTCCCCTTTTAGCACTCATGAGGCTCGTGATGGGACATATATACCGGTATTCCACTTGTACATACTCATATATAATACAAACCCATTCATCTGTACTGATCTTCCCGTCGTTATTTTCGTCTCCTTCGTCTTGTAATCTTCGCCATATTGTTATAAATAGTTCGTTTGTCTGTTGAAATTTTTCTGTACCAACTTTCCAACCACTCAAATCACATATTTTCTATTAAATATAAAAATCAAATGTTAAACACTCTCAAAGATGTATATTTAATCATAAAAGTGAAACAAAAATACATGAAAACACACACATTGTATCGATCTGTTTGACTGTTAGAAGAAGATCTTTCTGGATGAAGACTGTGTTCACATTAAACGGTTAGCCTCGATTGTTGTCTTCTTTTTGTGTTGTGAAGGATATGGTTCTAAATGGGAATGGTTCCTATTCATCAAGAATTTCCGATCATCGATTTGAAGATGCAACTCTTTATTTTCAACATAACCGCATCGATGGTGTAACTGTTAGTGTTCTCGCCTCTAATGTGGTAGATAGTGGGTTCATCGATGGTGTAACTGTTAGTGTTCTCGCCTCTAATGTGGTAGATCGTGGGTTCATCGATGGTGTAACTGTTAGTGTTCTCACCTCTAATGTGGTAGATCGTGGGTTCATCGATGGTGTAACTGTTAGTGTTCTCGCCTCTAATGTGGTAGATCGTGGGTTCATCGATGGTGTAACTGTTATTGTTCTCGCCTCTAATGTGGTAGATCGTGGGTTCATCGATGGTGTAACTGTTAGTGTTCTCGCCTCTAATGTGGTAGATCGTGGGTTCATCGATGGTGTAACTGTTAGTGTTCTCACCTCTAATGTGGTAGATCGTGGGTTCATCGATGGTGTAACTGTTAGTGTTCTCGCCTCTAATGTGGTAGATCGTGGGTTCATCGATGGTGTAACTGTTATTGTTCTCGCCTCTAATGTGGTAGATCGTGGGTTCATCGATGGTGTAACTGTTAGTGTTCTCACCTCTAATGTGGTAGATCGTGGGTTCATCGATGGTGTAACTGTTAGTGTTCTCGCCTCTAATGTGGTAGATCGTGGGTTCATCGATGGTGTAACTGTTAGTGTTCTCGCCTCTAATGTGGTAGATCGTGGGTTCATCGATGGTGTAACTGTTAGTGTTCTCGCCTCTAATGTGGTAGATCGTGGGTTAATCGATGGTGTAACTGTTAGTGTTCTCACCTCTAATGTGGTAGATCGTGGGTTCATCGATGGTGTAACTGTTAGTGTTCTCGCCTCTAATGTGGTAGATCGTGGGTTCATCGATGGTGTAACTGTTAGTGTTCTCGCCTCTAATGTGGTAGATCGTGGGTTCATCGATGGTGTAACTGTTAGTGTTCTCACCTCTAATGTGGTAGATCGTGGGTTCATCGATGGTGTAACTGTTAGTGTTCTCGCCTCTAATGTGGTAGATCGTGGGTTCATCGATGGTGTAACTGTTAGTGTTCTCGCCTCTAATGTGGTAGATCGTGGGTTCATCGATGGTGTAACTGTTAGTGTTCTCGCCTCTAATGTGGTAGATCGTGGGTTCATCGATGGTGTAACTGTTAGTGTTCTCGCCTCTAATGTGGTAGATCGTGGGTTCGAGCCCCGTTCGGGTCAAACCAAAGAATATCAAATTGGTATTGGTTGCTTTTCCGCTAAGCACGTATAGTCAAGGGAAAGGACAAAGACCGGTTGGTTCGAAATCGGGATAATGTGTCCGAGTGGGAACGACATGCTTACCCGTGGACTGTTGTTTCATTGAGATAGCACTATAAAAACAAATTAAGTGTACATCATTATCTTCTCATCGAATGTTTTCGCCATGGCATGGCTGAAATGTTGCTCATTTAGCGTTAAGCAACAATCACTCACTGATTTTCAAACTGATCTTCAAGGATTAATTGTTTATTGTACAGCGACAAATATTCCATTCTAATAATTTGACCAAAATGTCAAAATGCATAGCATCGATACATGAATAGGGTTTAGGGTTATGGTGTTTAACGTCACTTTCAACAATATTTATAGCTATATCGTGGCGGTCACTTTTATTGGTTGAGGAAACAGTACTGCCGGGAGAAAACAACTGACCTGTCGCACTTTATCACATACTGTTGCATCGATTACACATTGCCATGAGCGGGATTCGAACTCAAAACTTTAGTTGTGATAGGCACTGATTGCACAGGTAGTTGTCAATCCAGATACCATAGGATCATGACCACGATATATGTATAAACCAATATAAATGTATAGCTGAAGTGGTCGTACCACTTTCATGTTATGTAATTTTAACCTAGTTGTCATTACTAGAATGAAGCTTAAGCTGATGCGTGTCACGTTTATTAAATAAAAGGCAAATGTATATATTTTTTCAATCAGACATGACGGTCTTAATATAATAAGATATACAAAGGGAGGCAACTGACCGCGTCATGTTTTGACGTCTGGACATATTTACTTTCAATTTTCTCTAGATAACATTTCATTTCAGAATGTTGACAGAAGTATTTCATCTGTCTGTGGGAATGTCTGTTATAATGTTATTGAAAAAAACTCATTAATTTCTTGTTGCCATCCTGAAATCAATTAACTATGGATGAGGAATTTCCGAAACAATTTAATCTGAAAGTAATTTCGGATTTACAAGTTAATAGAATACACCTCAAAGATCTCTTATTTCGTCGACCAATTCCATAGAATTGTCGGAATCGATTATAATTATGATGACCTAACAGTACACAATGGCTAAATATTGTAGTTTCTAATAAATGGCATGCAGGACGATTCAAAGATAGCCTTATTGATCCAAAAAGGGGGAGGGCATGTCTAGCAAATCTTCCATTAATCTGTGCCTAGACACATACTAGTAGATTTACTAATCTACTTTTTTGTCAATTCCATGACTAGCAGAGGTAGTGCAGATTGTGTTGATGAGCATTAGTTATTTCATATTTAAAAGACATTTTCTACAAGAACGTCTTAGATTTTGTAGGGTTGGAGTTAACCTATGAAGTTACCACGTTAGCTAGATAAGTACGAATTAAAAAACACAGCATTGTATGATAAGGCGTATGATAAGGCGTCTTCTCATTTTCTACGTTTTTCATTTCGATATGAATGATTTTTAATGAATGAATTTATTACATTTAAGCGACTATTTTAGGCTCCAATGGTTACATTTACCGACCAGGAGGGGAGTGTGCCACATTGCCATAATTATGTATAAAAATCATAAAAAAGTAAAGTTTCAATAAAAGGGAACAATATACAACAAGATTACAATACGGAGAGATAAATACAACATCAGACATTCCTAAAAATCTAAATGAAAGAAATACAATACCAGGTGCTCCAGAAGGGTTGGCAGTTCCTGTTCCACATGTAACACCTGTCGTGTTACTATTGTTATAAATCCGTCATGAATGAGGATAGGACCGGGTTGTGATTATAACACACGGAACATATCCGTGGTTATTTGTGACACAGATATTCCGTAGCGATATTCCTGATCGAGATTCGAACTCACAACATTAGTGGTGATAGGCACTGATTGCATAGGTAGTTGTAAATCCAACTACCATGCGATCACGGCCGCGACGGCCCCTTGGTGGCAACCGTACAATTTTCGAAGTGAGGACTTCAATTTAACCAATAGGAACTCTTGGTTCAGTAACTTCCTTGTTAGCAGCAACACTATATCAAGGAAATCATAATAGGAACCACAAGCTCTGGAATATCGGATCAACTGAGAGATATATACTACATATGTAGGTGCTTCTAGAAAGTTGCTACATATAAATGGAAAGTTCATCACGGCAAAATTGATGTTATCTCTTTTGTCATAAAGTTTCGTTCCACCCCTTAGTGTCAATAATCGAGGTGTATGTCAAGGCATGAAGTAGACCTATCTGTATCTGTGGTATCCCTTCTTTTAAGCTTAATGCGATAGATGGTTTGATATATATATATTTCAGTTATATCATGGCCGTCAGTTTTATTGATGGTGGAAACCGGAGAAAACCACCGAACTGTCGCAAGTCACTGACAAATTTATCACACAATGTTGTATCGAGTACATCTCGCCTGAGCAGGGTTTGATGTTATTTAATGTTTAATCATTTCGTTTAATCTTTATGCCGTCATTTAACAGGGAATCAGTTGATAAAATTAAAATAATTATTTAAAATCATTCCTAACTAAAAGTTATCTTGTCTGCAAAATATACTATTTATAGATTCTGTTATAATTCTATAAATATTTCTTTATCCATCTACTACAGGGGTCAAGGTTATGGTGTTTGACGTCACTTTCAATAATATGTCAGTTACTAGTATATCGTGGCGGTCAGTTTTATTGTTGGAGAACACCGGAGAAAACCACCGACCTGCCGCTAGTCACTGACAAACCTTATCACATAATGTTGTATAGAGAAAACCACCGACCTGCCGCTAGTCACTGACAAACCTTATCACATAATGTTGTATCTAGTAAACCTTGTCATGAGCGGGCGGGATTCGAACTCACAACACGATCACGACGGCCGCCTCAATAGGATAAATGCGATCAACAAAATCGCCAAACTTAAGAATTATTTAGTTAAAGGTCATCATCCATAATACTGCATGCTTTTGGGAGAAAATCCAAAGTCCAATTTCATAGTCTCTGGTTTGACCAGGTCGAGGCTCGAACCCAAGAGCTATCACACTTGAGGCGAGCACACTAACAATTGCACCACCGATGCCGTTAATCTTTGATACGGTACAACTTTCTATAACGAAGAGCAAGAATTATTAACACTTTTTATTTTTATTTTTATGAATTATTATTCTTATTATGAATCATAAATGTTTAAAAATGTTGATAAATAAAATTAACATTAACACAGGTCAAAGAGTAATCGGGAAATTTTCTGCTAAGATATTCATACTGTCAGAACCCACATTTCCCATCAAATATCTAGCATCAATTTACATGTCCCAAGAATGTCCATTAAGTCAAGATGTTATCTTATACAAGAATGTCTATTAAGTCAAGATGTTATCCTATACAAGCCTTCAATATTATTTAATTAATCAAAAAAACCAAGGATTGATATTTCTTTTATTTTGAAATTCATCCTGACACGGGATAAATAATGGACGAAATATTTATAGAAATAAGCTTTAAATCAATTTAATATTTATTACATGCTTAAATTTATTTGTACAATTAATTAAATAAATGGTCGATCAAATTTTTATTGAATTTACAATTGCACTGGATTTCTATTGACATGCAGTATAAGAGGACCTTGATATGGTGCCCCAATTTCAGGGGCCATAGAACAAAAGATGAGCCCCCTCCCCCAACCCCATAGTGTTCATTATATTATATGAGTTAGTCAATGATTATTGTTTAATGTAACATTAACAATTGTCGGCCATGTTACGATGAGAACATAATGTCGGCCATGTTACGATGAGAACATAATGTTGTATCTAGTTATCTCGCTCATGGCGAGGTGTACTCATGGCGAGGTGCGAGGTGTACTCGAAACAACATTATGTGACTGGCGGCAGGTCGGTGGTTTTCTATGGGTCCTCCGGTTTCCTCAACCAATAAAACTTACCACCACGATATAACAAATTATATCTAGATAAGATTTTGATTATGTTTACTGACATGCTTAGTTGGATTCTAATAGTGCTAGCTCACTGAAACAACAATCCGCGGATAGACATGTCGCTCCACTCGAACACATTATCCTGCTCACTGAAACAACAGTCCGCGGATAGACATGTCGCTCCACCCGAACACATTATCCTGCTCACTGAAACAACAGTCCGCGGTTAGACATGTCGCTCCACCCAAACACATTATCCTGATTCAGAGCCATCCAGTTGTGCTCCTACCTCTTAATACTACATGATTAGCGAAGAGGCAGCACATACCAAGTTTATAGTCTATGGTTTGGTTCAAACGAGCCTCGAACCCACAACATACCACACTAGGTGTGGAGCACGCTAGCCATTACACCAATGATCACAACATACCACACTAGGTGTGGAGCACGCTAGCCATTACACCAATGATCACAACATACCACACTAGGTGTGGAGCACGCTAACCATTACACCAATGATCACAACATACCACACTAGGTGTGGAGCACGCTAACCATTACACCAATGATCACAACATACCACACTAGGTGTGGAGCACGCTAACCATTACACCAATGATCACAACATACCACACTAGGTGTGGAGCACGCTAGCCATTACACCAATGATCACAACATACCACACTAGGTGTGGAGCACGCTAGCCATTACACCAATGATCACAACATACCACACTAGGTGTGGAGCACGCTAACCATTACACCAATGATCACAACATACCACACTAGGTGTGGAGCACGCTAGCCATTACACCAATGATCACAACATACCACACTAGGTGTGGAGCACGCTAGCCATTACACCAATGATCACAACATATTACACTAGGTGTGGAGCACGCTAACCATTACACCAATGATCACAACATACCACACTAGATGTGGAGCACGCTAGCCATTACACCAATGATCACAACATACCACACCAGGTGTGGAGCACGCTAACCATTACACCAATGATCACAACATACCACACTAGGTGTGGAGAACGCTAGCCATTACATCAATGATCACAACATACCACACTAGGTGTGGAGCACGCTAACCATTACACCAATGATCACAACATACCACACTAGGTGTGGAGCACGCTAGCCATTACACCAATGATCACAACATACCACACTAGGTGTGGAGCACGCTAACCATTACACCAATGATTACAACATACCACACTAGATGTGGAGCACGCTAGCCATTACACCAATGATCACAACATACCACACTAGGTGTGGAGCACGCTAACCATTACACCAATGATCACAACATACCACACTAGGTGTGGAGCACGCTAGCCATTACATCAATGATCACAACATACCACACTAGGTGTGGAGCACGCTAACCATTACACCAATGATCACAACATACCACACTAGGTGTGGAGCACGCTAACCATTACACCAATGATCACAACATACCACACTAGGTGTGGAGCACGCTAACCATTACACCAATGATCACAACATACCACACTAGGTGTGGAGCACGCTAGCCATTACATCAATGATCACAACATACCACACTAGGTGTGGAGCACGCTAACCATTACCCCAATGATCACAACATACCACACTAGGTGTGGAGCACGCTAGCCATTACACCAATGATCACAACATACCACACTAGGTGTGGAGCACGCTAGCCATTACATCAATGATCACAACATACCACACTAGGTGTGGAGCACGCTAACCATTACACCAATGATCACAACATACCACACTAGGTGTGGAGCACGCTAACCATTACACCAATGATCACAACATACCACACTAGGTGTGGAGCACGCTAGCCATTACACCAATGATCACAACATACCACACTAGGTGTGGAGCACGCTAACCATTACACCAATGATCACAACATACCACACTAGATGTGGAGCACGCTAGCCATTACACCAATGATCACAACATACCACAATAGGTGTGGAGCACGCTAACCATTACACCAATGATCACAACATACCACACTAGGTGTGGAGCACGCTAGCCATTACATCAATGATCACAACATACCACACTAGGTGTGGAGCACGCTAACCATTACACCAATGATCACAACATACCACACTAGGTGTGGAGCACGCTAACCATTACACCAATGATCACAACATACCACACTAGGTGTGGAGCACGCTAACCATTACACCAATGATCACAACATACCACACTAGGTGTGGAGCACGCTAGCCATTACACCAATGATCACAACATACCACACTAGGTGTGGAGCACGCTAGCCATTACACCAATGATCACAACATACCACACTAGGTGTGGAGCACGTTAACCATTACATCAATGATCACAACATACCACACTAGGTGTGGAGCACGCTAGCCATTACACCAATGATCACAACATACCACACTAGGTGTGGAGCACGCTAGCCATTACACCAATGATCACAACATACCACACTAGGTGTGGAGCACGCTAACCATTACACCAATGATCACAACATACCACACTAGATGTGGAGCACGCTAGCCATTACACCAATGATCACAACATACCACAATAGGTGTGGAGCACGCTAACCATTACACCAATGATCACAACATACCACACTAGGTGTGGAGCACGCTAGCCATTACATCAATGATCACAACATACCACACTAGGTGTGGAGCACGCTAGCCATTACACCAATGATCACAACATACCACACTAGGTGTGGAGCACGCTAACCATTACACCAATGATCACAACATACCACACTAGGTCTGGAGCACGCTAGCCATTACACCAATGATCACAACATACCACACTAGGTGTGGAGCACGCTAGCCATTACACCAATGATCACAACATACCACACTAGGTGTGGAGCACGCTAACCATTACAACAATGATCACAACATACCACACTGGGTGTGGAGCACGCTAGCCATTACACCAATGATCACAACATACCACACTAGGTGTGGAGCACGCTAACCATTACATCAATGATCACAACATACCACACTAGGTGTGGAGCACGCTAGCCATTACACCAATGATCACAACATACCACACTAGGTGTGGAGCACGCTAACCATTACACCAATGATCACAACATACCACACTAGGTGTGGAGCACGCTAACCATTACACCAATGATCACAACATACCACACTAGGTGTGGAGCACGCTAACCATTACACCAACGATCACAACATACCACACTAGGTGTGGAGCACGCTAACCATTACACCAACGAACACAACATACCACACTAGGTGTGGAGCACGCTAGCCATTACATCAATGATCACAACATACCACACTAGGTGTGGAGCACGCTAGCCATTACACCAATGATCACAACATACCACACTAGGTGTGGAGCACGCTAGCCATTACATCAATGATCACAACATACCACACTAGGTGTGGAGCAGGCTAGCCATTACACCAATGATCACAACATACCACAATAGGTGTGGAGCACGCTAGCCATTACACCAATGAACACAACATACCACACTAGGTGTGGAGCACGCTAGCCATTACATCAATGATCACAACATACCACACTAGGTGTGGAGCACGCTAACCATTACACCAATGATCACAACATACCACACTAGGTGTGGAGCACGCTAGCCATTACACCAATGATCACAACATACCACACTAGGTGTGGAGCACGCTAGCCATTACACCAATGATCACAACATACCACACTAGGTGTGGAGCACGCTAACCATTACACCAATGATCACAACATACCACACTAGGTGTGGAGCACGCTAGCCATTACACCAATGATCACAACATACCACACTAGGTGTGGAGCACGTTAGCCATTACATCAATGATCACAACATACCACACTAGGTGTGGAGCACGCTAGCCATTACACCAATGATCACAACATACCACACTAGGTGTGGAGCACGCTAACCATTACACCAATGATCACAACATACCACACTAGGTGTGGAGCACGCTAGCCATTACACCAATGTTCACAACATACCACACTAGGTGTGGAGCACGCTAGCCATTACACCAATGATGACAACATACCACACTAGGTGTGGAGCACGCTAGCCATTACACCAATGATCACAGCATACCACACTAGGTGTGGGGCAGGCTAGCCATTACACCAATGATCACAACATACCACACTAGGTGTGGAGCACGCTAACCATTACACCAATGATCACAACATACCACACTAGGTGTGGAGCACGCTAACCATTACATCAATGATCACAACATACCACAATAGGTGTGGAGCACGCTAGCCATTACACAAATGATCACAACATACCACACTAGGTGTGGAGTACGCTAACCATTACACCAATGATCACAACATACCACACTAGGTGTGGAGCACGCTAACCATTACATCAATGATCACAACATACCACACTAGGTGTGGAGCACGTTAGCCATTACACCAATGATCACAACATACCACACTAGGTGTGGAGTACGCTAGCCATTACACCATTGATCACAACATACCACACTAGGTGTGGAGCACGCTAACCATTACACCAATGATCACAACATACCACACTAGGTGTGGAGCACGCTAGCCATTACACCAATGATCACAACATACCACACTAGGTGTGGAGCACGCTAGCCATTACACCAATGATGACAACATACCACACTAGGTGTGGAGCACGCTAGCCATTACACCAATGATCACAACATACCACACTAGGTGTGGAGCACGCTAACCATTACACCAATGATCACAACATACCACACTAGGTGTGGAGCACGCTAACCATTACATCAATGATCACAACATACCACACTAGGTGTGGAGCACGCTAACCATTACACCAATGATCACAACATACCACACTAGGTCTGGAGCACGCTAACCATTACACCAATGATCACAACATACCACACTAGGTGTGGAGCACGCTAGCCATTACACCAATGATCACAACATACCACACTAGGTGTGGAGCACGCTAACCATTACATCAATGATCACAACATACCACACTAGGTGTGGAGCAGGCTAGCCATTACACCAATGATCACAACATACCACACTAGGTGTGGAGCACGCTAACCATTACACCAATGATCACAACATACCACACTAGGTGTGGATCACGCTAACCATTACACCAATGATCACAACATACCACACTAGGTGTGGAGCAGGCTAGCCATTACACCAATGATCACAACATACCACACTAGGTGTGGAGCACGCTAGCCATTACACCAATGATCACAACATACCACACTAGATGTGGAGCACGCTAACCATTACACCAATGATCACAACATACCACACTAGGTGTGGAGCACGCTAGCCATTACACCAATGATCACAACATACCACACTAGGTGTGGAGCACGCTAACCATTACACCAATGATCACAACATACCACACTAGGTGTGGAGCACGCTAGCCATTACACCAATGATCACACCATACCACACTAGGTGTGGAGCACGCTAACCATTACACCAATGATCACAACATACCACACTAGGTGTGGAGCACGCTAGCCATTACACCAATGATCACAACATACCACACTAGGTGTGGAGCACGCTAACCATTACACCAATGATCACAACATACCACACTAGGTGTGGAGCACGCTAGCCATTACAGCAATGATCACAACATACCACACTAGGTGTGGAGCACGCTAACCATTACACCAATGATCACAACATACCACACTAGGTGTGGAGCACGCTAGCCATTACACCAATGATCACAACATACCACACTAGGTGTGGAGCAGGCTAGCCATTACACCAATGATCACAACATACCACACTAAGTGTGGAGCACGCTAGCCATTACACCAATGATCACAACATACCACACTAGGTGTGGAGCACGCTAACCATTACACCAATGATCACAACATACCACACTAGGTGTGGAGCACGCTAGCCATTACACCAATGATCACAACATACCACACTAGGTGTGGAGCACGCTAGCCATTACACCAATGATCACAACATACCACACTAGGTGTGGAGCACGCTAGCCATTACACCAATGATCACAACATACCACACTAGGTGTGGAGCACGCTAGCCATTACACCAATGATCACAACATACCACACTAGGTGTGGAGCACGCTAGCCATTACATCAATGATCACAACATACCACACTAGGTGTGGAGCACGCTAGCCATTACACCAATGATCACAACATACCACACTAGGTGTGGAGCACGCTAACCATTACACCAATGATCACAACATACCACACTAGGTGTGGAGCACGCTAGCCATTACATCAATGATCACAACATACCACACTAGGTGTGGAGCACGCTAGCCATTACACCAATGATCACAACATACCACACTAGGTGTGGAGCACGCTAGCCATTACACCAATGATCACAACATACCACACTAGGTGTGGAGCACGCTAACCATTACACCAATGATCACAACATACCACACTAGGTGTGGAGCACGCTAACCATTACATCAATGATCACAACATACCACACTAGGTGTGGAGCACGTTAACCATTACACCAATGATCACAACATACCACACTAGGTGTGGAGCACGCTAGCCATTACACCAATGATCACAACATACCACACTAGGTGTGGAGCACGCTAGCCATTACATCAATGATCACAACATACCACACTAGGTGTGGAGCACGCTAACCATTACACCAATGATCACAACATACCACACTAGGTGTGGAGCACGCTAGCCATTACACCAATGATCACAACATACCACACTAGGTGTGGAGCACGCTAGCCATTACACCAATGATCACAACATACCACACTAGGTGTGGAGCACGCTAGCCATTACACCAATGATCACAACATACCACACTAGGTGTGGAGCACGCTAGCCATTACACCAATGATCACAACATACCACACTAGGTGTGGAGCACGCTAGCCATTACACCAATGATCACAACATACCACACTAGGTGTGGAGCACGTTAGCCATTACATCAATGATCACAACATACCACACTAGGTGTGAAGCACGCTAGCCATTACACCAATGATCACAACATACCACACTAGGTGTGGAGCACGCTAGCCATTACACCAATGATCACAACATACCACACTAGGTGTGGAGGACGTTAGCCATTACACCAATGATCACAACATACCACACTAGGTGTGGAGCACGCTAGCCATTACACCAATGATCACAACATACCACACTAGGTGTGGAGCACGTTAGCCATTACATCAATGATCACAACATACCACACTAGGTGTGGAGCACGCTAGCCATTACACCAATGATCACAACATACCACACTATGTGTGGAGCACGCTAGCCATTACACCAATGATCACAACATACCACACTAGGTGTGGAGCACGCTAGCCATTACATCAATGATCACAACATACCACACTAGGTGTGGAGCACGCTAGCCATTACACCAATGATGTTCTCTTATATCACACATTGTATATCTTACAAGGAAGCTACTAAACCAAGGGTTCCTCTAGGTTAAGTTGTCCCGTTATGGAATATCTGTGTCACAAATGACCACATATATGCTCCACTTGTCGTAAACACTTCCCGGTCCTTTCCTCATTCATGACTTATTATCGGGTTTGTAACTAGATTAACGCCACGGGTGGCACTAATGGAGCAGGAATTGCTTACCCTTCCGGAGCACCTGAGTTCACCCCAGGTCTTTAGTGGGGTTGGTGTTGCTCGATCTTTAGTTTTGTGTATTGTTTTGTAGATCGTTGTTTGTCCTTTTGTACTTTTTCTTTTGACCATTGTTTTGTCTGTTCTTCTTTGATATACGGATTCTGATTACCCCTGTGGTATCTTCAACTCTTCTTACATTCCGAGTATAAGAAACGTCTAGACTTTATATAAGAGATTGTTGGCGGTGTTGCTAGATTAGGGAATACACCGACAGTATAGGATGCCCTCCATATTATTCCAAGTATTATGGAATACAATGCTATTAATAGTATTTACGTGATGTTCCAAGTTGTAAGGAACACATTGGAATTGATTAAGAGATCCAGGTTTAAGTAAAACAAGGGCGTTACGTATGATTTCTAACATTGTGTCCCATGTAATGGACGGTTTATACTCATGTTGTCTTAGGTTTTAATCAGAGGTTTAGGAGTGAATCAGATATATATTCCAACTCGGATATCTTCAGACGGTAGCCAAGGATTGCTTATATCATTTTCAGACTGTTCCTAGTACTAATTTGTCTCTCTCAAATTTAAGTCTATGATTGATTGATTGATTGATTGATTGATTGATTGATTGATTGATTGATTGATTGATTGATTGGTGTTTAACGTCCAGCGAGCAATTTTTCAGTTATATTCAGGACGAGATTTAAGTCTAAATTGTATAAATATTTGAATATATATATTGGAAAAATAAACATAAACACATTACCTTTCTTGCCAGGTCAAAATCTTTCCACTCCAAAATTCCATCTTTATTTAAATCTGAAAAGAAATGATTATTATGTAATTATATAATTTCAATTTACACGAAATCATTAATAATTGTAACACAAACAAATGTTAAACACATTTACTCAAGGTACGTATTTATATTCTGTCGAAATGACATAAAGATGAATGTGAAATTGTTAGAGCGAAAGTGTGAACAATCTTTAGAATTTTGGCAGCGTAAAATATACGGACGAAGACGATTTTCGTAGTGGTGAAACATAGCCAAGTATCTGGCTTTCCAAAACCAACAATTGATTTTGGTTATTGAAATAAATGGACGTTCCTTCACATCTATTATGTATATTTAATTAGACGTGCTTTATGATAATTGTTTGTTTGTTTGTTTGTTTGTTTGTTTGATGGTGTTTAACGTCATTTTCAACAATATTTCAGCTATATCGTGGCGGTCAGTTTCTTGGTGGAGGAAACCGGGGTTCCCGGAGAAAATCACCGACCTGTCGCAAGTCACTGAAAAACTTTACCACATGATGTTGCACACCTCGCCCTCATACTATGTAAACGGTGTACTCGGTAAAATGTTACTTCGTGTTGCGGTGTACTGTTACTTCTTTTTTTGTGTGCAGCACATGCAGATGCAATTCACACAACAGACCAAAACAGGTAAGAATTTTTACCATGTTACACAATTTCATCCAATAACAGTTAATCACTTTGTTTTCAGATATATTTCTTGTCATATTGATAATAAAAAATCTATATAAATACTGTTGTTTACAACAATAACTGATCATATTAATGAACAAATACTGAGGTATATTTGAACTTTTTCATCAAAAAGTTCGAAATTTGACATTTTGATTTAAACTGATGACTGAAACCCTTCCTTAAATACATTTATCTTTAGTCGGATATAATCCTAAGTTTCCATGGAATTATATAAAGAAAGAAAATAAACGAACATATTAGGGAACGACCATTTAACTTGAAGGGGGGGGGGGGGGGGGGGGGGGAAAGGGGGGGTTATGTTTTTTTTTCTAAAAAAATATTCTGATTCCCAAATGTTGCTGAAAAAAATATTCTGATTTTGGTGGAGGGAAAAAAAATAATATGATTCAGAGTTTTTGGTCATATAACCTAATAAGAAATTATGGAAAAAAAAATCGCGCTTTGCGCGACAAAAAAAAATATTCTAACGAATCAAAATACCATAACCCCCGCCCCCCCTTTCAAGTTAAATGGTCGGTCCCTTAGACTGAGAAAATTGCCAAGTGTACTGTTACTTCTGATTAATTATAGTGTAGTATACTGTTACTTCATGTTCAAATTTTAACAAGTGTACTGTGACTTCGTGATAAGATTAACAAATAACTCCATTTCTTTGGTATTATGATCCTTTACAATCATGAATGGATCCATATGCCTGTGTATTATAGTGGTGTCACAGACACAGAAGGTTGAACATACAATACAGCAACATCCAACAGTAAAGTTAAGAAAATGTGAACTGTCAACAAGTACGGGAAAATGTGGTTATCGTACATTGAATTTTAAATTTAAAAACAATTTCTGAAAGATCCTGTAATAGGCAAATTGCTACCAGCATTGGAGTAAATGAGATACTTATGATCACATTTAAAAATTTAGATTGATGACCCCACTGGCATGACTGGAAACTTTGCAAAAAAATTGAAAAATGTGACAAAAATATCTGCAAAAATTTGGAAAGGACGAATTGCAGCTTAATTTCGAGAAAATGATACACCAATGATCCCCTTGATCAGCCAAGGCTGCCAGCAAATGTTGCTGACACCCTTACAAAAGATAGAAAATTCGACAAAAATTGAAATTAGAAAATTTTGGAAAATCCTGTACATGAACACCTGCTAGCCAATTTAGGGTAGATAAATGATAACCTTTAAAAATTTTTCATGAACAGTGGCTGTATCTTGCAAAATAAATATTTTAGGGGCCATCTATAGCCAGGTGAGCAATAACAGACTCATTGGAGCCAAGTGAGCAATTACAGGCAAACTGGGAGCCTCGTTTTCTTAAACAAAATTCTCAAAATAATGTGATAACAGCCAAGGTTTTAATTGTCATGTTATGTTAAATGTCAATATCAAACATTAGATAAAAGGTTACTAATTAGACGTGATGACAAACACATCCCTGAGTCTAGACTGTTAAATACCATAGCAGTATCAATTGTCTCAATATCATAAACCTGTATTTATTACTAATTAGCTCCATTGGCCTTGTCCCTCTATTAAGCATATCAGCATTCATTCATTCGCCTGTTAAATGTTATAAATCATTATATATTTTTACCCGTTGCATTGCCCTTTTAGTTTATCTAATTACTTTTGAACTTTTGAAGCAGTCGACGATTAATCAGAAAACAAAGTTGTATTATAATCCCTTAGACATTAATTTTATCAAAATCCATCCATTCTACAAACGCTTCCACAGGCGCATGGGGCATGGATTTCGTTTCCTCCTCCCCCCCTTTTCTCTACTACCCCCCCCTTTTTTCAAAATTTTCATATAAATCATTCCTTTTTCAAAATGTTCATAATCATTTGTTTTTTCTTCATTTGACAATATCAGTAGACGTCATATATCACGAATAATACGTGTATTCTGTGTCCACAGTTTTTCGACTGATACAGTATAAGAGAGAAGGTAAGCAACTCCATTTTCATATTTCGCGCCATATCGCTCACCTCGGTTGGGAAACCCCCGTGTTTTTTTACACTTTTTACCTTGTCTACATATGGCACTGTCGTATCAAACTGTTTCTAAGACACTTACCTAATTGCCCCTGTTCGAATTTCAGTCTGTACGTCGATCTCTTCCAAGAAATCTCGCCGAGAATAGCGAGGCAGCTTCGTTTCTAGGTCAAACTACATCATATGAGACGGAAGTGCAAGAACGGGAACCCTGGGATTTTTACGAATGGATTACCTGCAATGAAAAACCCAGATGCGCTCCGAATATTTTTCCCATAATGTTTTGGCGGGAAATGTAAACCGCTGAAAAAACATAACAGCAGACGGATTATTTAGTAAAAATGGCATAACGACCATCTGAATATGGAAACATTGAAATAATTTGATGGTAAATAACTGTTCAAAAAGAAATTCAAACTGAGAAATAGATGATTGAATGGTTAGAACTGAAGTCAAAATTTCAATGAAAAAAAAATATTCAGCTTGCCTCTACTTCAAATTATTAAAATCATACTCAAACAAATACATATACAACTAAAAAAAAAAAAAAAAATAAATAAATAAAAAAAAACAAAGGAAGAAGAAGCTGAGAACAGCTATTGAATGGGACTATGGCATTTTACCCCCTTCCTCAATAAAAGGGCTCCCAACTGATAAAAATGTGTAAGGGAGCCGGAGGGACCATTTAACTAAGGGGGCTATTTCTTTTTCAGGGGTAAAAAATAAATAACTTGTTTAACTATTTGAACGTGAAATAATAATTCGTGAACTTCATTTTTCGCGCATTTAACATCCTCGCGAAGAAAGCGAAAATTAAATACCCACCAAAATAACCACTTATACGGTAAAATAGGATTTTTTTTTTCTGGATTTCAACACTGATTTCTGTCACTGCTGAAAAGTGGAGTTACACAAGTTATTTATTTTTACCCCTGTAAGACAGATTATTGTTTTATAAAATCAGTGACATGAAATGAAAAAGAAATATCCCCCTTAGTTAAATGGTCTCTCCGGCTCCCTTACACATTTTTATCAGTTGGGAGCCCTTTTATTGAGGAAGAGGGTAAAATGCCATAGTCCCATTCAATAGCTGTTCTCAGCTTCTTCTTCCTTTGTTTTTTTTTTTTTATTTTTTTTTTATTTTTTTTTTTAGTTGTATATGTATTTGTTTGGGTTTGATTTTAATAATTTGAAGTAGAGGCAAAATTAAGCTGAATATTTCTTTTTCATTGAAATTTTGACTTCAGTTCTAACCATTCAATCATCTATTTCTCAGTTTGAATTTCTTTTTGAACAGTTATTTACCATCAAATTATTTCAATGTTTCCATATTCAGATGGTCGTTGTGCCATTTTTACGAAATAATCCGTCTGCTGTTATGTTTTTTCAGCGGTTTATATTTCCCGCCAAAACATTATGGGGAAAAATATTCGGAGCGCATCTGGGTTTTTCATTGCAGGTAATCCATTCGTAAAAATCCCAGGGTTCCCGTTCTTGCACTTCCGTCTCATATGATGTAGTTTGACCTAGAAACGAAGCTGCCTCGCTATTCTCGGCGAGATTTCTTGGAAGAGATCGACGTACAGACTGAAATTCGAACATGGGCAATTAGGTAAGTGTCTTAGAAACAGTTTGATACGACAGTGCCATATGTAGACAAGGTAAAAAGTGTAAAAAACACGGGGGTTTCCCAACCGAAGTGAGCGATATGGCGCGAAATATGAAAATGGAGTTGCTTACCTTCTCTCTTATACTGTATCAGTCGAAAAACTGTGGACACAGAATACACGTATTATTCATGATGTATGACGTCTACTGATATTGTTAAATGAAGAAAAAACGAACGATTATGAAAATTTTGAAAAAGGAATGATTTATATGAAAATTTTGAAAAAAGGGGGGGGGGTAGTAGAGAAAAGGGGGGAGGAGGAAACGAAATCCATGCCCCATGCGCCTGTGAACGCTTCAATACAAATTACCCCATTTTCATCAGAGAAACATGAGAAAATTGGCTTATATAGCAAGCCGAGTATTCGGAAACTCGGTGCAAGCGAGTTATTTTGAACATTTCCATTGTTCAATTTTGAAATTTTGGACACTACAGACCTTAAACGGTCCTCAGACGCCTCGCCGACTTTTCTTACACTTTATCTTGCACACTCACATTGTGACAAAAAATATGTAAATCTGAGCAAATGACTTTGACATCAGAATTTTTATTTTCGACAAAAGAGTCAACTAATTCTGGGACAAAATATTTCAAGCCCTCCTCTCTAAAACAAATGGTCGCCTCATCATGTTTTGACACTTCATGCTATGAGAAACTCTAAAAAGTCTAAATGGTAAAAACCTCAGAAAACGATTTTCAGACATTGCAACATACATGCATAGGCACATTCAATAACCCCCTAGGCCCCTTCAGAAACCTTTCCTCCCACATTGTTTTTTATCCCCCCCCCCCCTTTAGGCATCAACTTCCTGTTAGGCGGGGGCATACGTGTACTATGGAAACATTTCTTCTAGTTATTCAATTTTAGGAGGCATGCCATTCGCCTCTCATGCCTCTCTTTTAAGACAGCCAAATGTTGGATATAGACTTCGCCCTTAAACAGGTTGTGCCTGTCTCATATTAACGAAAATACTATATTATTTGTGTTTCATACTCTAATCGTTAAATCTTCTCACTGAATTTTAAACCCAAAAAACCTCAAGAAACTCTATCGCTTACATCAATGGCAGATTCTGGGTTTTATATTGGAGAAGCGCATATTTTGTAGGCCGGATGTCTCTAAGAACACAGGCACCCGAAAGGAGGAGCCTCTATAAGCTCCTGAAACTTATACATTAGAGGCTGTTAATGGTTATCAAGAAAACAGTATTGTCTGATATAACAACAGACGATCGACAGCCGATTCCCTTGTTGTTTGTTTTATCTTTTAGGGGCGCGTGCCGGATGTGACGTACACAGTCGTACATTTTGTAGCTCGTGTTGTTAATTATGGTTGGTTATGTTGTACACAATCCCCGCTGGTAGTTTTATTTTCACTGAAAGAGTTTTAAGTCATTACCAAACCTAGTTTTCTATGTGTCATGTATTTAATTTGTTAAATGAATGAAGATTCCTATTGAGCGTGTTCAAGATTATTATATTTGCATATTATGAAATTAAGTGTTAAATATCCAACGAAATACGAGGGAAAATTACAATATTCTATCAATAACTTCATCAGTTTAACGCTAAATTCTATTAAATGTATCATTCTGTGGAAGCTTCGTTAAATTCAGAATACCAAATTCTCCATAATTAACAGACAAATAAGGCGAAGGACCTGAAATGTTGTATTAAATAACGTTTATATTTCTCCATACGTGAGAAGACAAAAAAACAAAAATAAAACTTTTTGGTTATTTTTCTTTATATGAAAGGAAAGGTTAAACAGTGATGGTCAACAATTCCACGAATCAAGCAATCGCCTCTCAATAAATACAGAAATGATTACAACATTTGACGTTGGAAATCCAGGTCCTGGATTGGGACAGGCACAAACATGTGGCGAAGTTAAATCGATTAACTGGATCCCATTCCTACCTCTTGATGTTTACTTGAGAATTGTACATAAAAAATGACATTCAAAGATTTGCTCTATCTGAAATCGTCAAAACCTCAAGACCCTCATATTTCTGACGAAAATGCTTTTTTGACACTTAACATTTAAGAGGGGAATCTATGATTTTTTCCATTATTCTTCATTTAATTACTTTAAGGAAATTGAGCTATATATAACGATTCTTGACATTTTATTGGTTAACTTTAATCACTAGTAGAATTAACCTTTCTGACTTTGCTATTGGGCGTAGTAATATTACAATACATGTAATAAATGATGGAACTGAAAGTCATGTTTTGCAAGGAAGTTCATATCAAATAGACCATAACATTCTTTGAGACTACATATATCAAATAGACCATAACATTCTTTGAGACTACATATATCAAATAGATCATAACATTCTTTGAAACTACATATATCAAATAGACCATAACATTCTTTGAGACTACATATATCAAATAGACCATAACATTCTTTGAGACTACATATATCAAATAGATCATAACATTCTTTGAGACTACATATATCAAATAGACCATAACATTCTTTGAGACTACATATATCAAATAGATCATAACATTCTTTGAGACTACATATATCAAATAGATCATAACATTCTTTGAGACTACATATATCAAATAGACCATAACATTCTTTGAGACTACATATATCAAATAGACCATAACATTCTTTGAGACTACATATATCAAATAGATCATAACATTCTTTGAGACTACATATATCAAATAGACCATAACATTCTTTGAGACTACATATATCAAATAGACCATAACATTCTTTGAGACTACATATATCAAATAGACCATAACATTCTTTGAGACTACATATATCAAATAGACCATAACATTCTTTGAGACTACATATATCAAATAGACCATAACATTCTTTGAGACTACATATATCAAATAGATCATAACATTCTTTGAGACTACATATATCAAATAGACCATAACATTCTTTGAGACTACATATATCAAATAGACCATAACATTCTTTGAGACTACATATATCAAATAGACCATAACATTCTTTGAGACTACATATATCAAATAGACCATAACATTCTTTGAGACTACATATATCAAATAGACCATAACATTCTTTGAGACTACATATATCAAATACATGGTAATAAATATGACGGCTACTAGTATTTTACATCTCCATAGTAACCGCTATTAAAGGTGACGTCAATTTTTTTTTCAAAAAAGATTGTATCATCTTTGTTAGTCAAGGGTTAAGACCCGCCTCCCCTCAGAGGAGACAAGGTGGGTCATAACACTCTGTTAGCAGATATATGCATTGAAGACATGTGTAGATGATATTTAATACAACTTAACATGAATAGAGTAGATTATATATAATAAATTTACACAGAGAAACTTATTACTATCCTATAAGATGATACAGGGTCGACACAAGGAAGTTATTGTTAACATAACACGAACAAGTTAAATGAAAAGGGGATGAAATAATAAAGAATTGTTATCGAAAATAAATATGTAAACAGAAAGTTAAAGGGGGGGAGGGGTAATTCCGTGCCACCAGTCGCTTGTGAGAGAAACATATGTATGTGACCTGATATTCACAAATTTAATTGTTTTTGCAAAACAATTGCCCTACCCCCCCCCCCCCCCCCCCCCCCCTCCACTTTTTGTGAAAAAAAAGGTAGTAAAAGCTGAATTTGTAGCATGGAAATCAAAAATTCTCAATAACCCAAGAGGCAAAAGGGTGTGTTTGACATTATGAGACAAGGTTTTTTTTTCAACTCTTTATTTCAAGTACACTCAAACGCCGCTAACTGCGGAACAGGACCGAATTTGCATACGTGTCTATAAACCAACAAATCAAGTAGAACACAATGTACACTACTTTATATCATAACAATGAATATACCTATTACGTATGAATAGAGTGAACCCGTGCGCACCATTGTAAACAATGAAACGTGTTATACTCCATACAGTATGTAATGAAAATATCACTTATTGTGAAATTATTATGGATTTTTCGTATATATTTGGAAATGTATATATACAAAAATATAGGATTATATCAAAAGATTTTTTACTTTTTGCGTTAAAATGGCCAAATTCGTAAATACATTTATAGTATAATATTTGAGCATACTATACATTTTACTGACGTGGGGGTATTTTACATAGTAATCTGGAATAAGCCTTTTCTTGACCCTTTAATGATGTTGTTACAAACACACATATAGTGGAATGTATCACAAGACTTGCAGCAGATCGGAGGTTTTCTTCGGGTATTCTGGTTTCTCCATCAATAATAATAACCGTCACAATATATCTGAAATTTTGCTGAAAGTGGCGTTAAACAGCTATAACACAATCCTAATTATAAAACACACTATTAACAAACGTCAAAAATCCATATATTTCGATGTTGACCGGTTGAAAGTGATATTCACATAGTATGGAAAACCCAGCTGCGCGCTGCCCGTCAATATTATTGTGTCTGGTCAATATCACATCATAAGAGAAACCCAGCTGGATACTGCGGTCAATAATAGTGTATCTGGTCAAAATCACATCATTAGGGAAACCCTGCTGCATGCTGTGATCAATATTTGTGTGTCTGGTCTATATCACATCATTAGGGAAACCCAGGTGTATGCTGCGGTCAATATTAGTGTGTCTGGTGAATATCACATCATTAGGGAAACCCAGCTGCATGCTGCAGTCAATATTAGTGTATCTGGTGAATATCACATCATTAGGGAAATCCAGCTGTATGCTGCGGTCAATATTAGTGTGTCTGGTGAATATCACATCATTAGGGAAACCCAGCTGTATGCTGCGATCAATATTAATGTGTCTGTTGAATATACCATCATTAGGGAAACCCAGCTGCGTGTTAGCTGTGGTCAACATTAGTGTGTCTGGTCAATATCACATCATATTGAACACATCAAAGGTACATAATTGTATAATAAACAAAGATCTAGACAATCTATAATGGGGAATACTGAGGTATTTCAGGGACTGATTTATCCATGTTTATTGACTTATGCTTAATTACAAATAATGTAGATATATGGTACATCTGTTACTACGTTCAGTGTTGACAAACTGACTCATTTCTATACATGGAACCTATCGACTTTTATAGTATATATATAATGCTTTCAGGTACATAAGGTCATGTAAAATAAAAACAAAATACAGACTCGCAGAAAATTAATTTGTGTTTTTCGATTGATCGAGACAAACATATATATTGAGTGGCCTCTGTAGCTGCAATCATGCAGGCAATGGGATTTAGATCTACAAAAATGTACCTATTAATAATCAGTGTTTGTGAGTTCGACTCAAGACTGGTCGTAGCGGTGATGTGTACCGAATATAACCTTATGTAATTAAATATGTCAGCGACTTATTATCCATGGTCGGTGACATTCGTCAAAAGTCGGGTTAGTCCGCTGTTCTCCTTCAAGAAGGAGGAACGGAAAAGGCCGAGTTGTGACGAATGTGATCGGTGGTTTAGCCGGGTACAACGAACTTCTCCTACCAGTGTCGAGATGTACTCGATAGCACAATATTAGATAAAGTTTGTTAGTTACTAGCGTCAAGTCCGTTGCTTCACCGTATTACTCTTGATTCTCTCAGCCATAATAAAATGGCTCATCAAGATGCACTAGAAACTGAAATAGTATTTACAGTGGCGTTCAGTATCCTTAAATTCACACTAAACAAACCAGCATATTAACATGACCGTATAAACTCGCACTGGACGGAACTTAACGCAGTACCTCGTGTATATTGAATGCGGCGATCCATGCACGTAACAGGGGCGATCCATGCACGTAACAGACAATCTACAACAGCGTCTAGTGAATGTGTTAGAAGTTGTCTCGATGATGACCTGATCCATGCACGTAACAGACAATCTGCAACAGCGTCTAGTGAGTGTGTTAGAAGTAGTCGATGATGATCTGTTTCAGGCGGCGATCCATGCACGTAACAGACAATCTACAACAGCATCTAGTGAGTGTGTTAGAAGTTGTCTCGATCATGACCTGTTTCAGGCGGCGATCCATGCACGTAACAGACAATCTACAACAGCGTCTAGTGAGTGTGTTAGAAGTTGTCGATGGTGACCTGTTTCAGGCGGCGATCCATGCACGTAACAGACAATCTACAACAGCGTCTAGTGAGTGTGTTAGAAGTTGTCGATGATGACCTGATCCATGCACGTAACAGACAATCTACAACAACGTCTAGTGAGTGTGTTAGAAGTTGTCGATGATGACCTGTTTCAGGCGGCGATCCATGCACGTAACAGACAATCTACAACAGCGTCTAGTGAGTGTGTCAGAAGTTGTCGATGATGACCTGTTTCAGGGGTAAAAATGTCCCACCTTATCCATTTGTTTGCTTTTCATATTTAAAACGACATACCACCATTAAAATATTTTCTGCTATCAAAACTGTATATTATGTTAGTACATATATGCATATATGCTTTACGAATATTATTCTCGATTAAAAAAAAAAGACAAAAAAACCGATTCACCTATGTAAGAATACTCAATGGTAATAAACTTGTTATTTTTAGAATTTCATGTCTGATAATACATGCATATACTCTCTACAACGTGTCTAAAATACTGAAATTGTTTTAATACTTACCGAAAAATACGTGAAATTCGTGCAGCAGTTTCTTTTTCTGGAAGGCAGATAGTTCTGGGTTGAATAATCCTAATATAATCCCCATGCTCTTTCCTTTGCTGACAAATCCAGACCGGACTGCAAAACAATAAGTTGTCTATTCAATTAAAGAATGCAATACGTCAAACGATGTTAATTTGTCTCCGCCACTACCGGAGTTCCAGATGTGATGTGATCTGGTCGGTGTCCAGATACAAGACAACAACAGAACCTATATATTTTTCAATATTTGACCGAGGGATTCAGAAAATGCATATCATTATGTTGGCGATTCTGTGAAAATTAAGTGCCAGGTGTGAAACTTAAAACTGTCAGTGCTTTAAGGCAAATTCAACACGGTTTTTCATGAATTGATAATTTAATCCAGTGTTATAATATAAAGTTTTTTTCCTGGTAATAATTGACAAAATTCAATATTTTTGGCAACAGCTTGTGAAGTCACGTGGTTTATGTACAATATATATGACGTGGCATAAAAATACAAATACAATATCATAATTTGAACCCGAGGTCAAGTGTTTCCAATGATGAAGACAGGAAATAATCGAGAGAAAAAAAAACAAAGTTCAAAAAGTAGACCGATAGTAGGACTCGACGTTCTTTAAAACGCTGCTCACACATGTACGTGTTGGCATTCTAGTTTACAGTTTACGTAGAAAGGAGTTGCATGACGGCATCGTTTCACTAAGGGGGAGGGACGAGCCCATACAACTAGCTTAGACAAGTGACTGTTTATTGAAGTGTCTGTACTAAGCTAGGTCATGTATATGTGTTAGGGGTATCAATTTTCTCTGTTTCAGCGATTTTTCGATTAGATTTTAGAATTTTTTGTTTTTCATTATATTGCATACAAATTAGTTTTAAAGAAAAGTAATGTTGTTTCATTGGTGAAGCGTGCATATCATCAAACCCCATTTATGGTGAGGTGTACTTGATACAACATTATGTGATAAAGTTTGTCAGTGACTTGCAACAGGTTGGTGGTTTCCTCTGAGTACTCTGGTTTCCTCCACCAACAAAACAGACCGCCACGATATAACTGAAATATTGAAAGTGGCGTTAAACACCATAAACCAACCAACCAACCATTAGTGAAGTGGCATTTTCGAAATGAAACTGGTTATTTCCTTTTCAAACATCAGCTAAAAAAAAACGTTTCGTCGAACCGGTGCAACTGATTTCCCCCTCGTGTCCCCTCTTTTCACGAAAAACCAGTCAGGTACATCCTTACTGAGATTTAACATTGCGGCTGATGTAAAATGTATGCACTAGATTTGATTGATTGATTGATTTGTGCTTAACGCCCACTTTAGCATTACTTCAACTGTATCATGGCGTGAACAAAATGTATTAATTAATGTCCTCAACTAGATTAATTGATTGGTGTTTAACGTCAACGTTAGGCCCAAAAAAAATATATGTGTGTTTACTGTCACATGTCAAAAAAATCTAGGGTCGGTCGGTCGAGATTATTTTTTTTTTCTATTATTATCGGCAAAACCGGAAATAGTCGTTCCCGGTTCCGGTATTTCATTTTCGAAATTTCCGGTAAAATGACGAATTATGCAGTTTTTCTACCTTCTTTGCTCTCAATTTCGACAAAAAGCTAGCAGTGGAATAAATAAAACATTGCTGCTGGTTAAACAACAAAAATGGTTATCCGAATTCTGTGTAAAAATTCATAGGATCGCTATCAAAAATTAAGGTAGGTCGGGTGACCGTAAACACACAAATTTTTATTTGGCCTTAGCAGTGTTTCAGCGATATCGTGGAGCTTACAAGATTTGAATTTGCTAACTGTAAAACATGTATTTACAGGATGACTCTAGGAGGGGCTGAAGGGGGAGGGGGGTTGTTTTGATTGCTTCAATGATAGTAGAAATATATAGAAACAGATTTAATACTCCTTTAACAAATGAATGCACCATAGTATATTGCGTTCTAACCCTTGGGTTAACATTTGTACATATTCTCAAGAGTCGCCAATTGACATTTTAATTGTATTCCGAATGAAGAGTCCTTATGAAATGGTCTAACATAAGTGTTCATGATCCTGTATTTCAAAGAAAAAAATGCACTGCGTGGATTAGATTTGTTTCATTTTTTTAAAATCCCAGACAAAGTATCAACACTTCAGTGCCATAAGCGCCATGTAAGAGTGTTCAAATCTTAAGAAAATTATATTTATCATTAACATTTTTCTTGTTAATGAAATATCTTCATGGACATTATCAGTAAAGGACTGTAAAGTGACAGTGAATAATTCAGTTTTAATTAGGTGATTGGAGAGCCTGTACAAAATGATCAATGTCTCGAGTGCACCGTTGCTAGACTGACAAACGCCTTGAAAAAAAATTGATATAAATCTAAACCTCTTAAGAGGCAATGTCTTTTCAGTTCTCATGAAACTTTACTTCTTGAAAACAGATTTTTTTCTCGATAGTTTTCATGAAAATAAATGTAATCCGAGTATTATCACTGGTCTAATCTCCCAAGGAGTCTAAAATATGTTAAGGCATTAATTCCGACTCGGTCAACCTCGGGTGATTCCGCTGCTCTGTCATAGGTTAGTTGTGAGTGCCAAAACATCAGAGGAGTTTCGAATAATCAACCCCTCTATATTGTTTAAGGGAGGTAAACTGCAGTCTAATAACTGATTATCAATCCAAAGAATGTTGTTACATTAAAGTAAGATCTCGTTATCACGAGAACTGGTCAAAGTCTTACCCTTCAATAACACGAAGTAATATGGTCTGTTCGTATTAGTTGTTAGAATTGTTTTATTTATTCGAAATAATTCAGAACTCCAGGTTAATTCCAAGGAAAACAATTAATTTTTACGACTTCGACACAAGATTAGATCTCCTACCAAAGTAGGCTGGTTTCCTGCTAGTCTGTTACTCGTAACCTCTCGGATTTTGTTGTTGTTAGAGGGGTAAGGTAATAACTGAATTCATGTTTTTTTAATGGCGGCCTCCATAGGGCGACAAGAAAGTCCATCTTGGTAAAGATAAAGATGCATAGCATCGATTGAAGGTCTGTCTTAACTTGTAATTTTGCATAAACATTTGTTTTCATCATCAAGATATTTTAAAATATTCTTTTGGTCACATTACGAAAAAAGGAGGTGTTGTCACGACATATCATCTTTTCACAGGTTGTCCTCTACTTTTAAGATATCTTAAGAATAAAAACAAATATGTCAGGTTTGAATGATGCCAAAAACCAAATCAAGACACACCTATAATCGATACTATGTATCTTTACCTTTACCAAGATGGAGTTTCTGGTTGCCTATGAAGACCGTCATTACAAACATGGATTTAGCCGATACCTGACTCCTCTTACAACAACAAAAAATATATCTAGTCACGGAACCAGTCTAATATTGAATCATTCCTTTACCATTCAGTTTTCTCCTCAATCACACCTTAGTGTTTTGTCATGATGTTGTCCTCGTTAAACTTCTTCGCTGAAAACATCGTTGAATTATGTGCAAGTATTCCTTAACGTTTGTTTATATGTATTGCCGTTGGAGATCCAATTATCAAGAGGGGATGGTTGATATCGCATTAACTGGTATAACCCCGCCATATGTTGTGCCTGTCCTAAGCCTGGACATTGATTTCCAACGTCATATGTCGTGTTTTTTTTTTGTTATGTTCAATGATTTGAGATAAGAGGTGATTGTTGGTTTTTTTAATATTGGTAGAAAGGTTGACCATCACTGTTTAAACTTTCTTTTCATAATCGATGAATAACATCCGTAACCATTACACTCCATAACTCCTATACATATTACCAATTATTACACTCCATAACTCCTATACATATTACCAATTATTACACTCCATACCTCCTATACATATTACCAATTATTACACTCCATACCTCCTATACATATTACCAATTATTACACTCCATACCTCCTATACATATTACCAATTATTACACTCCATACCTCCTATACATATTACCAATTATTACACTCCATACCTCCTATACATATTACCAATTATTACACTCCATACCTCCTATACATATTACCAATTATTACACTCCATACCTCCTATACATATTACCAATTATTACACTCCATACCTCCTATACATATTACCAATTATTACACTCCATACCTCCTATACATATTACCAATTATTACACTCCATACCTCCTATACATATTACCAATTATTACACTCCATACCTCCTATACATATTACCAATTATTACACTCCATACCTCCTATACATATTACCAATTATTACACTCCATACCTCCTATACATATTACCAATTATTACACTCCATACCTCCTATACATATTACCAATTATTACACTCCATACCTCCTATACATATTACCAATTATTACACTCCATACCTCCTATACATATTACCAATTATTACACTCCATACCTCCTATACATATTACCAATTATTACACTCCATACCTCCTATACATATTACCAATTATTACACTCCATACCTCCTATACATATTACCAATTATTACACTCCATACCTCCTATACATATTACCAATTATTACACTCCATACCTCCTATACATATTACCAATTATTACACTCCATACCTCCTATACATATTACCAATTATTACACTCCATACCTCCTATACATATTACCAATTATTACACTCCATACCTCCTATACATATTACCAATTATTACACTCCATACCTCCTATACATATTACCAATTATTACACTCCATACCTCCTATACATATTACCAATTATTACACTCCATACCTCCTATACATATTACCAATTATTACACTCCATACCTCCTATACATATTACCAATTATTACACTCCATACCTCCTATACATATTACCAATTATTACACTCCATACCTCCTATACATATTACCAATTATTACACTCCATACCTCCTATACATATTACCAATTATTACACTCCATACCTCCTATACATATTACCAATTATTACACTCCATACCTCCTATACATATTACCAATTATTACACTCCATACCTCCTATACATATTACCAATTATTACACTCCATACCTCCTATACATATTACCAATTATTACACTCCATACCTCCTATACATATTACCAATTATTACACTCCATACCTCCTATACATATTACCAATTATTACACTCCATACCTCCTATACATATTACCAATTATTACACTCCATACCTCCTATACATATTACCAATTATTACACTCCATACCTCCTATACATATTACCAATTATTACACTCCATACCTCCTATACATATTACCAATTATTACACTCCATACCTCCTATACATATTACCAATTAAGTTGATCAATGATTTCAGTCAGTCTTATTAAACATTAATGTTGTTATTGACAGTATCAATCTAATGTTGTTACTGACAGTATCAATCTAATGTTGTTACTGACAATATCAATCTAATGTTGTTATTGACAGTATCAATCTAATGTTGCTATTGACAGTATCAATCTAATGTTGTTACTGACAGTATCAATCTAATGTTGTTACTGACAGTATCAATCTAATGTTGTTACTGACAGTATCAATCTAATGTTGTTACTGACAGTATCAATCTAATGTTGTTACTGACAGTATCAATCTAATGTTGTTACTGACAGTATCAATCTAATGTTGTTACTGACAGTATCAATCTAATGTTGTTATTGACAGTATAAATCTAATGTTGTTACTGACAGTATCAATCTAATGTTGTTACTGACAGTATCAATCTAATGTTGTTATTGACAGTATAAATGTAATGTTGTTACAGACAGTATCAATCTAATGTTGTTACTGACAGTATAAATGTAATGTTGTTACAGACAGTATAAATCTAATGTTGTTACTGACAGTATAAATCTAATGTTGTTACTGACAGTATAAATGTATTTTGTGTTATTGTTTTCTCGCTTTGTATAGAGATTGAAAATGAAATTATTCTGAAGTTAGAAAAATAGAATGAGACACTTTAGTATTTTGTTTATTTGAAAGAAATAACTGACACTTCCATTCGTTTGATTTTTTTTTGTAGATATACGGAATATCTGTAGACAATGTCAATTTGTTCATTGATAGTGAGGATCAAGATATGATAAACATATATTGTCTAGATAAACTTTTAGACTAGGGGGTTACTAGCGGTACTATTAAATGTCAGACTCCTTGCATGTTAAATATCATTACGCGCATGTAGAAAAAGAGTAGGCGCGTTGGATCCACTACAAAAGGCTTTATTTTTCGTCTCTACTCAACTCTCTATGCTTCCCAGTGGCAGTCAAATGTCGTTGCTCCAGTTATATTTTTCCTATTTCAATACAATATTCAATGATTTGATTTGATTTGATTTGATTTTGGTGCTTAACGCCACTTTCAGCAATATTTCAGCTATATCATGGCGACCAGTTTTAGTAGTGGAAGAAGCCGGAGTACCCGGAGAGAACCACCGACCATGAGCAAGCAACTGGTAATCTTTATCACTTGTGGCTGCGAGTCGAGTGCACCCTTTTTGTAATTTACAAAGCCAGGCGCGAACCCATGCCGTATTGGTGATAGGCTTGTATGAACTGTTAGGTAATCTAACTACCTAACTTATTGAGCCACCCGGGCCCTACAACTACCTATCTCATTGAGCCACCCGGGCCCTACAACTACCTAACTCATTTAGCCACCCGGGCCCCCTACAACTACCTAACTCATTGAGCCACCCGTAGTACACTATTTATATTTTGCTGAACTTGTTCTCGTCCTGAATATGCATGGCATATTTACCACTGGGCGTTAAGTAACAAACTATCAATTAATCATTATAATGCTTGAAAATATTTGCTATAATATTGTTCTTGCAATTTTTTGCGAAATATGTCGCCCTTTTCTGATTTTGTCAGTACTCGATACAACATTATATGATTAAGTTTGCCAGTGTATTGAGTCAGGTCGGTGGTTTTCTCCAGGTACTCCGATTTCCTCCACCAATAAAACTGACCGCCACGATATAACTGAAATATTGTTGAAATTGATGTTAAATACTCTAACCCTAACCTTGATTTTGCAAATAAATACGAAATACTATATCCATCGGTTTAATCATGGCGTGTGTATCGCGTAAACAAACCTAAAAGGAATATATATTTTCCTTAATATGAAAAGTTCTTTAAAAATGTATATATAAATGATAATGGTTAAACTGTGATTTAATTCACAGATAATGTTTCCGGTTGGAGCGACATGTCTGTCTGTTGACTGATATGTTTTATATTGTTTCTGGTTGGAGCGACATGTCTGTCTATTGACTGATGTTTTATATTGTTTCTGGTTGGAGCGACATGTCTGTCTGTTGACTGATGTTTTAATAAACTACCTGTTACAGAGCAGGCTTTATCAGAATTATGTCGCAAGTAATTTGTTCTCGTCACGATATAGCTCACCCACTGACTCACTATTGTCTATACATGATAAACGGCGTCGGTGGAGTAATGGTTAGAGTGCTCGCCTCGAGTGCGGTAGATCGTGGGTTCGAGTCCCGATCGGGTCAAACCAAAGACTATAAAATTGGTATTTGTTGCTTCTCTGCTAAGCACGCAGCAAGAAGGAGAAAGAGCAAACACGGGTTGGCTCGGAATCAGGATAATGTGTCCGAGTGGGGCTATATGTCTGTCCGTGGACTGGTGTTTCAGTGAGCTAGCACTATAAAAATCCGACTAAGCATGTTTGTCTAGTACAAAGCGGACCTCATCATCATCATTTCATTGACAATTACCTTGTTCTCCCCATGATATAGCTTAGAAATTGCGGAGTTGGCGTTAAACAACAATCACTCACTCACTCACTCTATACATGATAACAGTATAGCCACAGGTGCGAGAGTAGATTACTTTCTAAATATATGTATTATGTATACTCATATATAAATAAAATCTCGTCTCGCTCCAGAGAGTATAGTCTTAGAATGTAAATAAATCATGCTAACTGGAAATAATGTATCCTCCACAATTTGCAAAACTTTAGAAAATATAAATACAATGTATACTTACTTGACGAGAAGAAGGCTTTGACGGACTGCATTTTAGTCCGTTTTGGATTCCGTGATGAATTCCTAGAACTTTGTGTCGATGACATATGAAGAAATTCTAAACACATGGTTCAACTTTCAAAAAATCTGATAAAATCTAACAAATTCATAAAGCAAATAATCTAAAATTATATTTAACATTCACACGATGCCCCACGGGGTTATATCCTAGAAATCAATAGTTTACTGTTGATACTCCCGTGTGTCCATTTGTCTTTGTAATTTAAACAATAATAGGTCTATGACAATGAAATACTGTTATAATCCATGTATTAATAATTATTGGCGTTAGTTACAACTCACTGAAATAGATTATAGTGATTGATTTCAGAGGGAAGCCGAGAATCAGATTTACAGACTTCCTGTCACTTGGAGTATGTCGTAATTAACGACACATCAGTCTCAAATATTATTATAGGTACACGTCACTTAAATTACAATAACTTTATAGTACACAAAGATTAGTGAAGTTTAATCAGAAACAAGTTTGATATCTTCCGAAATAACACAGCAAATTTCACTCGAAATAATTATGTTTCAAAATTTAAAACGTCCAGACGTCTATCAAAGGCTAAGCGGAGTCTCTGTCCACCATAATATCCAGTTTTTACTGTGTTTTTAAATTTCATATGCACTATTTATCAAAAATAGGTATATACGTGTAGTTGTTTACACGTTAAACCCTTTAAATATCTCTGAAAACAACGTTCTCACCAGTACTGTCCTTTTATTTAAAGTCCATCAATATTTATAAAAATTTACCTGTAAAATATATACAGGTTATATTCCATTTATAAAATCGTATTTTTCCAATCGTTAGCTAATAATTACATTTTATTTGCAAATTTAATATAAATACATGTACAAAAGATATCTATCTAAATATAAAAATCAACAGATCAAATCCCCTTAGGAATTTACGCAGTCATCCATATCAATAGGTATAAAAGTTCATTAATACAACTAATGCATGGTTTTTTCAAAGGACACACGGAAATTAAACAAATTGTAATCTTGCAAAATTACCACACCACGCAATGTACATGTATAATGACTAAAAGAGAAAACCAAATAAATAAAATAAAGAACAGCAGTTATTTTATAGATTATGTTAATTGATTAATTGATTCGTATAATCTTATTACATCTAATGGACGGTGTCTTTAAATCAATTATTTATGGAAGCTGAATGAAGCCATTTCTGTTTTTCATATTTTCGACTTTTCGTCTTTCTTACAGAATTAGGTGATAATGATAAAATGCTGCTGAAAAAAATATTCTGATTTTGGTGTAGGAAAAAAAAATAATCTGATTCAGTGTTTGTCATATAACCTAATGTTGAATTCTGGAAAAAAAATTCGTGCTTTGCGCGACAAAAAAAATAAATATTCTAACTCGTGTTGTTCGAAAAAAAAATTCTGAACGAAATAAAAAACCATACCCCCCCCCCCCCTCCCTCCATGCAAGTTATATGGTCGGTCCCTTACAATGTACTGATTCACAGGTTTGAACATTTGAATTTATGATTAATTTTTAGTATGCACATGTTACATACAGTGTCACGATGATCGTATATTTAATGTTGAGAATCAATTTATCACCGTGTTAAAAAAAAATTATAATAATAAAAAATAAAAAAAATTATAAAAAAACAAAAACAAAGCAAAAAACAGACACAGAATTATGCAACAGAAGTCAATTCTTGTTTCGTATATTGTAAAGGTACGGCCATGGCGTATGATAGGTGTATTTACAACTTTTGTGTCACTGGAATTTGGAATATTTAGGACCCAATGATATATTTAACAGTTGAGAAAGTCGACACTTTCCAGCGACACGTCTTTATATACATGATGTAAAAAGATCTGTCATACCAATTGGTGCAATTTTCAATTAGTTTAAAATACATCAGAAAATCGTTGAACAAACCTCTCAGGAATAGAGAGAGCCCGGGTTGCTCAATGAGTTAGGTAGTTGGATAATCTAACAACTACCTATCAACAATACGGCGTGGGTTCGCGCCCGGCTTTGTAAATTACCAAAAGGGTGCACTCGACTCGCAACCGCAAGTGTTAAAGCTTACCAGTTGCTTGCCCATGGTCGGTGGTTCTCTCCGGGTACTCCGGCTTCTTCCACCACTAAAACTGGTCGCCATGATATAGCTGAAATATTGCTGAAAGTGGCGTTAAAACACCAAAAATCAAATCTTAGGAATAGAAAATATTTTCATATTAAGCAACGTAAACTAATGAGTTTGGAAGCAAGCTTATCCATCAGTGTTAAGAGCCTATTAATACAATGCTTGTTATTAATGGAATATTTAACTAGATAATGCCCTGTGTAAAATTCCTTTTATAGTCACTTAAATTTCCACTTAAGATTTTTTTTTTGCAGTTATCTCCCTTTACACATTATGCATATAATTTACTAATATTTAAGACTTTCGGTGTTTATTTGTAGTATCTTTAATATAAATACTCTGTGTAATTAATACTTTTAAAGATCAGGCATAGTGTATTGAACAAATGAGATGTACAAATATTAAATAACAACATTTTAAATATGACTTCGTTAAGTTATTATTTATTTTGAAGTTTCAACAAAATGTGAGTGGTTGAAAAAAAGAAACTGTTTTTTAATTAATACATTAACAAATTATATTGATACTATGAAATGAGACAAAATGCTCGAATAGCAATTGTTGGAAAACCCATAAAAAAGATGTTTTATTACGAGAAAGAACACAGCGCAATGGTAAAGAAAAAAAAATTCCATTGAAAATAAAATATTTCTGTGTAGAAGTTGTAAATATTTGAAAAATGCCCTGAGATGGACCAAACGTTGATTTGTTAATTGATTGGCAAGCGTAAACAAAGATGCAATGAAATATTGATTTTATTTTATTAATACACACAAGTAACCCATTTGGGTTTTAGCATTACAATTTACATACTATACATGTACAGACAAGACATCTAAAGCATATTGTACTGTTTTATTATGTGCCGAATCAAAATAAAGTTTTCTTATCTTCAGCATACATGACTACATAGAAAACAAAAATACAACAAAATAAACTACAATTATGTGATGAGTTTCCCTCCCTCAGTTCTAATGACTGTCATGAAACACGTAACAGTCCTAAAAAAATACAATATACCATTCCGTCGGAATAATTACAGGATATTAATTATTATAGAGAAATCGTAGGAACATTGGCAAGATCGACACCCCCTCTAACACACGTGTGTACATTAGTATATACAAACAAACACATAGTTTATTGTCAATCACGACCTAACACACGTGTGTACACTAGTATATACAAACAAACACATAGTTTATTGTCAATCACGACCTAACACACGTGTGTACATTAGTATATACAAACAAACACATAGTTTATTGTCAATCACGACCTAACACACGTGTGTACATTAGTATATACAAACAAACACATAGTTTATTGTCAATCACGACCTAACACACGTGTGTACATTAGTATATACAAACAAACAAATAGTGTATTGTCAATCACGACCTAACACACGTGTGTACATTAGTATATACAAACAAACACATAGTTTATTGTCAATCACGACCTAACACACGTGTGTACATTAGTATATACAAACAAACACATAGTTTATTGTCAATCACGACCTAACACACGTGTGTACACTAGTATATACAAACAAACAAATAGTTTATTGTCAATCACGACCTAGCACACGTGTGTACACTAGTATATACAAACAAACAAATAGTGTATTGTCAATCACGACCTAACACACGTGTGTACATTAGTATATACAAACAAACACATAGTTTATTGTCAATCACGACCTAACACACGTGTGTACACTAGTATATACAAACAAACACATAGTTTATTGTCAATCACGACCTAACACACGTGTGTACATTAGTATATACAAACAAACACATAGTTTATTGTCAATCACGACCTAACACACGTGTGTACATTAGTATATACAAACAAACACATAGTTTATTGTCAATCACGACCTAACACACGTGTGTACATTAGTATATACAAACAAACAAATAGTGTATTGTCAATCACGACCTAACACACGTGTGTACATTAGTATATACAAACAAACACATAGTTTATTGTCAATCACGACCTAACACACGTGTGTACATTAGTATATACAAACAAACACATAGTTTATTGTCAATCACGACCTAACACACGTGTGTACACTAGTATATACAAACAAACAAATAGTTTATTGTCAATCACGACCTAGCACACGTGTGTACACTAGTATATACAAACAAACAAATAGTGTATTGTCAATCACGACCTAACACACGTGTGTACATTAGTATATACAAACAAACAAATAGTGTATTGTCAATCACGACCTAACACACGTGTGTACATTAGTATATACAAACAAACACATAGTTTATTGTCAATCACGACCTAACACACGTGTGTACATTAGTATATACAAACAAACACATAGTTTATTTTCAATCACGACCTAACACACGTGTGTACATTAGTATATACAAACAAACAAATAGGTTATTGTCAATCACGACCTAACACACGTGTGTACATTAGTATATACAAACAAACAAATAGTGTATTGTCAATCACGACCTAACACACGTGTGTACATTAGTATATAGAAACAAACACATAGTTTATTGTCAATCACGACGCACACAGAGGAGCTGTATATAATCAGTACAAATTTAGATACAATGATTAGATTAATTTACATGATTTCAATATTAATAATATACATGTACACAAGTTATATTTATATATGGGGAACAGGTTATTGGTGTATGAATACAACACTCACAAGGATGACAGGTTAATAATCTATGAGGCAGAGCATCACATGTCATGAAACACATTTACATATTATATGAAAACTAAATAAATAGTCATTATGACAAACAAATAAAACTCCTGAAACATGATACATAAATATATATATTTTCTAATTATTATTAGATAAAATTTCATGTCTTAAGTACATGACCGCTCACGTTCCTGGCTTAATGCAGGGACTTCAATAAACAGTGGTGATGGTGAATTAGTTATATGAGCCGAAACGATGAAATGATGACGTCATGCAAGTGTTTTCTATAATGTGATTAAAATGACAACCCTGATATATCTGGGTGAGCAGCAATCTAATTAAAATTATATCTACGCACTTGCTCCCTATTTTATATTGTTTTTTTTTTATCGGAGACCAAAAAAAACCCCGATAGAAAATAGGGAGCAAGTGCATAGATCTAATTTTAATTAGATTGGGTGAGCAGCGATGTTGTTGTAATAAACAGCGAGTTCAAATCTTGAACTTTATATATAATATTTTTAATCTTCTTGATACAGAACGTACAAGAGGAGATAATAGTTGAGTCAGAAGTCTGTCAAGTGTGCCTACCTCGTTCAATCATAACAAACTGCTATTATATTGAAGCTGGTACGTATTGTCTTACGTACGACATGTACAAGAACCCCGGCAGACTCGCAAGGAATCATGCACTCGTTTATGTGCCGATGTTAGGTCGAGTGGTGTATTTGGGCCTCTCAAAATCAACGGAGTCGCCTTTCAGATGGGTTTATGTTTCAGTATCAATACTAGATCTATTTATACGGTTCACTGATATAGACAAGTCCGGTTACAAATAACGACACTGGACATAATTGCTGTACAATTTGTAGTCGTAGTGGCATTGTCAAACAGAGAACCTCAAAATCATATTGGAGTATGTCTATGACCAGATGAGACCTATGCAAAATTCATAATGTCATAGTGTACATGTATATCATACATGTATATCATACATCTAATATCATCGTTGTTATTATGTAGGGGGAACACGACGGGTGCCACATGTGGAACATGAACTGCTTTCCCATCCGGAATACATGAATACACCCCGGTTTGTAGTGTGGTTCGTGTTGCTCCACCTATAGTTTTCTGTGTAATGGATTGTAAATCGTTGTTTTTCCTTTTGGTCACTCTATTGCATGTCCTTGTTCGATTTACGGCTTATGATTACACATTTGAAACAGCACAAGTGGTGTAATGGTAAGCGAGCTCGTCTCTCAAGTGTGGTAGATCGTGTTTTCGAAGCCATGTTGGGTCAAACTAAAGACTATAAAAATGGTATTTGCTGCTTCTCCGCTAATCAGCATTAATGAGTAACAGCAACGACTGGAATCGGGATAATGTATCCGAGTGGAGTGACATGTCTACCCGCAGACTATTGTGTCAGTCAGTTAGTACCAAGCGTGTTGGTCTAATAAAAATCGGCCATCATCATCATCATCATCAACATTTAATCTAAATATAACTTGTTCTTGTCAATATAAAGCTGCAAATAAACGTTAAAGAAAACCAAAGGGACAGTCCACAGATACAGACCACAGATACAGTCCACAGATACAGTCCACAGATATAGACCACATATACAGACCACAGATACAGTCCACAGATACAGACCACAGATACAGTCCACAGATACAGACCACCACAGATACAGACCACAGATACAGTCCACAGATACAGACCACAGATACAGACCACAGATACAGTCCACAGATACAGTCCACAGATATAGACCACATATACAGACCACAGATACAGTCCACAGATACAGACCACAGATACAGTTCACAGATGCAGACCACAAGATGCAGACCACAGATACAGTCCACAGATACAGTCCACAGAAAGATTGCTCAAATGGCGTTAAGCAATAATCACTCACTCATACATTATATACAAATGTAAAAATATAAAGCTTAATTACAATATTTGGTTTGGTTTATGCTGTTAAACGCCACTTTCAACAATATTTTAGTTATATCGCGGCGGTCAGTTTTATTGGTTGAGGAAACTGGAGGACCCAGAGAAAACCACCGTTCTGTCGCAAGTCACTGACAAACTTTATCACCTAATGTTGTATCAAACACATCTTGCCTGTGCAGGATTCGAACTCTCAACGTTGGTGGTGATAGGCACTGATTGCATATGTAGTTTTAAATCCTACAACCATATGATCACGACCACGAGGGCTCGTACAATAGTCGTGTCAGTGGTACAACAAAATGTACTTTACATATCGAGTTCACTAGGATGTATTCACAGTTTGTGGTCACTTTGACTAGGGTTAATGAGTGATAAATATTCACATGTATCAAAAGGTAAAATTAAAGGTAAAACATTTTGACATCTATATAAAGTCAAACCTGTATTAAGTATAGGTTATTCAATACCTGGTCATAGTATATGAAAAAGAATGCATTGAGGCGAAGCCGAGATGCATTCTTTTTCATATACCAATGACCAGGTATTGTATAATCAATTTAGCCCATACTTTCTTTGTCGAGTGTCATAATTACCAATTATTATTAATTTAGGCAGTCTAAGCCAGATTAGATTGAATGAGTATCAGCTCAAAAGCATTTCCTTCAATTACAACATATGTGGTATATGAAAAATATTCAATAACACAAGACAAAGAAAGTATGGGCTAAAGTGGCATATTGCGGTAGTGCCTACCGACAATATGTGTGGGCGGAGCTTCTCATCAGATCACTCAAGGTATTGTGTTATTAATAGAATGATAAATAAAAATCACGTTCATATGAACAGCATATTTATGAAACTATGTGAAATGACCAACGTGACCTAAAGGTCACATACCTCAGAAATTGGAATTTTCGAATTGATTTTTGTAGTTTTTAGACTGATGAAGAATATTATTTTTAATAAGACTAAAAGGTTCGTAAGGAGGAACACTAGTGAACATGCTTGTAAAATATTTTGCTCCAAAAGTAACTGAAGCTATGTAGCATTGATTTGTCCTCCTCGAGATAACCATGGTCAAAATAATGAACAATCTGAATGTTTGCTCCGCCCACAGCTATGTATACCCCCGGTGCCGGTTTAAGAGGTCGTCTTAGGGGGGGGGGGGGGGGGGGGGGGGGGGGAGAAAAATTGACCTTATAAGGCAGGAGATATCTTAAAAGAGGTTCAATCAATATGAAATTTCCAGGGCAAGAAAAATGCAACCTTTTAATGCAGGTGGCTGTGTAGTAGAGATGACCTATATATATATTTAACCAAATGAGTTTTAATAAGTTAGATATCTGCGCGTACCGTCTTTTCATAAACAACTGTGTATAACTAGTTGTACTCGGTCTTTAAGTTACATGTTGGTGATTTGAGACAATGAAGAACATTTTGAGAATTGTATGGAATCCGCATCTGATTGACGCAACTTGTCGAGTAAGTTTGTTAAAATATCTTTTTTTAAAAGTACATATTTGATGTTATTTCGGAAAGATGTTTCAGTGTCCGCAGTTCCCTCCCCTAAGAGTTAGAGTGAGCAAGCGATTGTTGTTGAACGGCAAGTGACATCTTTACGCATGTTTCACAGATATGTGGAGATATCATCATTATTAATTGGGGCCGTCATGGTCGTGGTTGTGATTGTATGGTAGTTGGATACAACTACCTTCTCCCCACTAACAGTTGTGAGTTCGAATACCGCTCATGTCGAGGTGTATTCGATACAACATTGTGTGATAAAGTGACTTGCCGCAGGTCCGTGGTTTTCTTTGGATACTCCGGTTTCATCCACCAATAAAACTGACAGCCATGATATAGCTCAAATATTGTTGAAAGTGGCGTTAAGCACTTTAACCATAACCCACCCTCTTTTTATTTGTAGCCTTTGATCCTTATATTATTGATTGATTGATTGTTTGATTGATTGATTGATTGATTGATTGATTGATTGATTGATTGATTGATTGATTGATTGATTGATTGATTGATTGATTGATTGTGTCTTAACGTCCAGCGAGCAGTATTTCAGCTATTTTCAGGACGAGAACAAATACAACAATATATGAATCCAGATAAAACAGGGAGGGGCCAATCGGGACAACGGCTTTTGACTCACTGGAAAAATATGTAAGTTTGGGTAGGGATGAAAATTCTGTCTTTTATAGCGGCTACAATGCTATAGTTTTCCGAAATCTACGAAAGAGGTCTCTAACATGCATGGAGTGCTACACTAACCAAACACGGCAGCTACTGTGGTCCACGGTCATGCTTTTCGTATTATAACCTGACAACCCAAACGAAAGGACTCTCCCTATCCGCCACCTGGCGACGCACTGAGCAGCTCTATGGGCTTGAGACATGGCAACCTTCACCAATGCCCAGAATAATGGTGTATGTTGGTCTAATAAAGTTATTATTATATATTAACCTGTGATACAGGTAAACAAATTGGAAGACGAACGCAGAAGAGACCTGTCACAAGCCAGTCGGGATGTATCTCTTCAACGTCAATAGTTTTCGTCAATATTCCATTCCAATGTCAGTCGAGTAAAAATAGCTGAACTACTCGACTACTATTCGATTGAAATTGGAATTCGAAATATTGATGCAAGTATCGACATATAGTCGAATATTGTTTTGAAGTCGAGTTGACCGGCGGTTTTACTTAGAAATGTTCGAGTATACCATTATTACACTTGTTGTATAACGATATACGATAAATATTTGCTTTATTCGTCTCGTAAAACAATCTCTTGGGACCTGATTGGTGTTGAGCAAACGGTAAGAATTAGCAAGTGTAGCGCTGACGTGATAGAGGACATCATTGAAAATGATTGGAACGACGTTTGTTTTTACTCTTTTCAGTAAAATGTGGCTGTTGTTTTGGACATTTTGACAGGATAACCACAACATACGTAAATTGTCGGTAAAAAATAAAATAAAGTCCCGCTTTTCTACCAGTTTCCAAAGCTCGTAGACATATATGCATATTTTTAATTTCCGACAATGTACATATATTGCATATGTCCCTGATATAATAAGCTGAAGGTTACCACAAACGCACTATATATAAATCCGATGTTTCCATGGAAGCGGTTTATCCGAATTCCAAATAATGAGATTTGACTGTATTATGCAGTGACGTAATAAAAAAGTAGATATGATACACTTTAGTAAGCACGACCCGTTTCTAGAATAACTTTCATCAGGTACATTTAGTCAAAAGAGTGGAAAGCCGAATTATAATTTCTGATCAGTTGAATAATGTACCTGACATCCAGAAACCGGCCCGAACATCCGTCACTTATCAGATCGGCCATTGTTCAACAATATTGTGATGCCTGACTTGCCTATTCAATAACGTGTGTCCTATTTGAAAAACCTAAAAGAACGTCGACAATCCCGAACCCAAATACATAACAATACGTTGTTTTTTTTTTATCTGAACGGCCCACCGTGCATTACCCAAATGCCCGTATAGACGTTCCGCCGCCTCCCACATCATGATATAAAGAATAGCATGAGATTAAATACTTCAGTGGGAGAATGAATGATAATAAATGTATAATTATAAAACAATGAATTTAATCAATAAATCAAATATTAAACAAAAATATAATATTTCATAGAAAAATGATATACAAATACTGGCATGTTTCTAATAATAGCCAATACTAATACCAATTGAAAGATTTTTAAAAATAATATCCGATTATATAATATCCTAAAAAGCAGACAAAATTTGCAGTGTTATTTACAGCCACAGATATATGTACAATAAATAAAAAGAACTTGTTCATCTAATTAGAATTGTATCAGTATGCGGAACGGAAACGTCTATTTCCGGAACCTCACACAACCGGTACCTCTGAAAACCGGCCGATTTCTTTGGTCCCAGTCATAGTGGGTTTTCAGAGGTTCCACTGTATTGACACCACTGACCTGACAGCTTATTATATAAATACGAATTAAAATAAGCTTTAATTTAAAAAAAAATGTATTGGTAAAAATACTGCTCGATAAAAAATTACGTGTTACTTGGGCCGACCATTTAACTTTTTAGGGGAGGGCTATGTTTTTTTTCTCCCAGACCATTTTTTTTTCAAACACGGAAAAACAATCAGATTTATTTGAACATGAAAAATAGGTATTTTTTCTTCAATTTTTACCAAAATGTCACTTTGAAGATGCAGTGACATATTATTTATTTTTTTTACATTTTTCAGGTCAACTATTTTTTTTATGTAAATCTGGAGACATAATTTTGTTTTCAAAGCCCTCACTAAAATTAAATGGTCGCCCCTTCCTGTTCTTCATTTTACAGGCATTGTGTTGTTAAAAAAAACCTGTCCATGTCTCGTACCTTAAATTGAGGACGATCTTGTACCTGAAATTGAGTACGTTTTCGTATCATAAATTGGGTACGAACGAAATAGTGTCAAGTTTGTTGTTGATCCTCAATTCTAATTTCTAACTGATAAAATAACTGTCTTTTCTGATTGATTGATTGACCGATTAATTGATTGATTGTATCTTTTATGAGACACCTGTTCAATACAAAAATGTAAAACTAATGTCAAAATAAAATACATATTTCCTGACAAATCAGATTAAAAAAATAATATACGATATATTAACAGTAAGGATGCACTATCATTTGGCAGTAATTGCTTTCTATAAAATATGTACATATTTACATGTCTTTTTTTGTCACAAATTAAAACAATGGATTTCTTTGTCGGCAGTAGGCATTTATCATAAATTAATTAAAAAAACTGATCCTGTTACAAGAAAATCGTGTTAATTTTAAGTAGAGTTCGTTATGACTACATGATGCGAACCGCTTTGAAATTTATTATATATAACTTTTTGTTGACCTTTAAAATTTTAAATTACAACCATGACACATTTACTAGTCAGAAGTTATATCAAGCACGTATACAAATGTTTAAAAGTGATTGCAATATTTCATAACTTAAAATAAATGCCTACATCCACATTTTCCTTTTTGATATGTTCCCTCGTCACGTGATAATCATAACATATTATCGTGTGCGTTAACGGCCACAACTGTGACCTTCATTTCCCCCAAATAAAAATAAAATGGACGTATATGGTACATTTTATTGCACGCAGCAATTAGTTTCAGTTGACAGATACATAAAAAGAAACCTATCTAAGCCGAACACTGAACGAACCGGAAGCCTGTATAAAACCGACTGTTAAATTTAACTCTATAACATATATTGTGTGCATATTCAACTTGTATATTCTGACCAAGAACGTTGAACAGGGACAAGTGTTTGTTTTATAGTGGTTTTATTGTATTAGTTATCCAATCCTAAATACATGCCATACTAAGTAGGGATCAACCAGTTTCTGATCTTGGTTAGGGGCTGTAATTTTCTGTTCGCCGGGAAATGCGAAATTATCCAATCCAATGCTAGCTACCAACAAAATTTGAAACTAACGATCTTTTGTCTGTGGCTTGAATATAGAACGAATTTATTAAGAATTATATAGAAACAGATTAACTTATTTTAGTGTTTTGAAAAAATATTGTTTTACAAGTAAATATAAAGAATAAACTTTTATTGAAAAACACAAAAAAAAAACCAAAACGTTTTATTACAAAAATGAGACGAATCGCCAAAAAATTAAAATTGGCAAACTTCAAGCTACATGAATATTGAAGAACCCAATCGCATTCACCGATATTGTAACCATGGGAACGCTGACGATGCTACCAATTCTGTTTGGGTCAAATTAAACAACCAATGATATTTCAAAACTTTGACCTGATACAATTTTCATATCAAGTGCAAAATAAGTAGATAACAGTTGTTTGCGAAAGACATAGGTATATTATTGTGCAAAGTATAGAAGGTGGACCTGATTACTTCATTCATAAAACTACACAGACTAACATAAGAGGAAAGTTTGCAATGTCATAGATTTTGGTATACATAATTATTCTTATTTCATTCATTTTCCCAACTGAAGCATCGTCCAAATCATCCGAAAAGATGTACAAACGTCTGGACGTTTTTTTTTTATTTCTTCATAGCAATGGCTATCTTTACAATCGTTCGAAAACAAACACATACAGTGTCTTTAGATGAAGCCACCTACTGGAGGATTCCATTTCTTTCCATGACTTAATAGTTGGTGTGAAGGGTTGTTCATTCCATGTAGACCTTGTCCTGCGGGGGCGGTTTGTGGAAGTCCTGCTGGTACTGCTTGTCCCGGATTACCTTGTATAATGCTTAACAATTGTTTTGATGTCATTTTTAATATTTGATTTTTTAAATTATTAGCAAGTATATGCTGGTGTGCTGTTGGTGTGTGCCCACTTGCTCGTGGAGATGGTGGTACTCCTGCTCCTTTGTTTGTTATGCCTAATAGTTGAAATCCAGTACCTGGATTATTTCCACCAGGTTGTTGACCTCCATGACCCATGTGAGCTTGCGATCCCTGTCCACCTGTTTGTGACAGGAATGTCTGAAGACTTGTTGGCGTATTTCCATGACCTTGTTGCGTTCCTACTCCCATGTGTGTTCCTCCTGGATGCTGACTAGGTTGTTGTGCACCGTGACCTACATTACCTCCGGCAATACCACCACGACGACCATGACCAGGCAGTTGACCTGCATGACCCGGTTGTTGACCTGCATGACCCGGTTGCTGACCTGCATGGCCCGGTTGCTGACCTGTATGGCCTGGTTGTTGACCTGTATGGCCCGGTTGTTGACCTGGATGACCCGGTTGCTGACCTGGATAGCCCGGTTGCTGACCTGCATGACCCGGTTGTTGACCTGCATGACCCGGTTGCTGACCTGCATGGCCCGGTTGCTGACCTGTATGGCCTGGTTGTTGACCTGTATGGCCCGGTTGCTGACCTGGATGGCCCGGTTGCTGACCTGTATGGCCCGGTTGCTGACCTGGTTGGCCCGGTTGCTGACCTGTATGGCCCGGTTGCTGACCTGGATAGCCCGGTTGCTGACCTGTATGGCCCGGTTGCTGACCCCCATGGCCCGGTTGCTGACCTGCATGACCCGGTTGCTGACCTGCATGGCTTGGTAGCTGACCTCCTTGACCCGGTTGTTGACCCCCATGGCCCTGTTGTTGACCTCCATGACCCAGTTGCTGAGTTCCATGACCCGGTTGTTGAACACCATGACCCAGTTGTTGACCCCCATGGCCCTGTTGTTGACCTCCATGACCTGGTTGCTGACTTCCTTGGCCTAGTTGTTGAGCTCCTTGACCTGTTGGACCCCGATGACCTGCAGGATTACCATGGCCTGCTTGACCTCCATGACCCGCTTGTTGACCCACTGGAAGAGCACCGCCCTTAGATGGTGCTGGTTGACTTTGAGCAGGTGCTCCAGAATTGATACTGAAATGAATAAGGACATTACCATTGGATGGCGCTTGACCGCCTCTTTGACCCGCTTGTTGCCCACGACCAGCTGGCAGTTGGCCATGCCCACCAGGTTGTTGTGCAGTTCCGCCTTGTTGCTGTCCATGACCACCAGGTTGTTGCCTTTGATAAGCAGGTTGTTGTCCTTGACCAATGTGTGGTTGACCACGACCGCCAGTTGGATTGACATGTTGCTGCCCATGACCACCAGGTTGCTGTCCGTGACCACCAGGTTGCTGACCGTGACCACCAGGTTGTTGTCCATGACCACCAGGTTGTTGTCCTTGGCCTCCAGGTTGTTGTCCTTGACCACCAGGTTGTTGCCCATGACCACCAGGTTGTTGTCCGTGACCACCAGGTTGCTGTCCAGTTGGATACAATGGATTGCCAGGATGCTGCCCTTGACCACCAGGTTGTTGTCTGTGACCACCAGGTTGTTGCCCATGACCACCAGGTTGCTGTCCGTGACCACCAGGTTGTTGCCCATGACCACCAGGTTGTTGTCCTTGACCACCAGGTTGCTGTCCAGTTGGATACATTGGATTGCCATGTTGCTGCCCTTGACCACCAGGTTGCTGTCCGTGTCCACCAGGTTGCTGTCCAGTTGGATACATCGGATTGCCATGTTGCTGCCCTTGACCAGCAGGTTGTTGTCTGTGACCACCAGGTTGTTGTCCTTGACCACCAGGTTGTTGCCCATGACCACCAGCTTGTTGTCCTTGACCACCAGGTTGCTGTCCAGTTGGATACATTGGATTGCCATGTTGCTGCCCTTGACCACCAGGTTGTTGTCCGTGACCACCAGGTTGCTGTCCGTGTCCACCAGGTTGCTGTCCAGTTGGGTACATTGGATTGCCACGTTGCTGCCCTTGACCACCAGTTTGTTGCCCATGACCACCAGGTTGTTGTCTGTGACCAGCAGGTTGCTGTCCGTGTCCACCAGGTTGCTGTCCAGTTGGGTACATTGGATTGCCACGTTGCTGCCCTTGACCACCAGTTTGCTGCCCATGACCACCAGGTTGTTGTCCGTGACCACCAGGTTGTTGTCTGTGACCACCAGGTTGTTGCCCATGACCACCAGGTTGCTGTCCAGGACCACCAGGTTGTTGCCCATGACCACCTGGTTGCTGTCTGTTACCACCGGGTTGCTGTCCGGTTGGTAATATTTGACCTTGACCACCACGTGATTGTTGTCCTTGACCGCTTGCTTGAGGATGTTTGCTACCAGTATTATGAATGTGTATTGTAACAGCAGGAGGTTGAGCATTTCCAGCAGGTGATTGTCCTTGTGTTTGGTATCTAGGGCTTCTTGGTTGTAATCTTTGGCCATGACCACCAGGTTGTTGCCCTTGACCACCAGGTTGTTGCCCTTGACCACCTGGTTGATATCCTTGACTGATAGGTGGTTGTCCATGACCAGTAGGTAGACTATGCTGAAATGGGTTAACACCACCTGGTTGTCCTCTAGGTTGTTGTCCTACTCCATGTTGCTGTCTATTGCCACCAGGTTGTGGTCCATGGCCCATTGGCTGTTGTCCATGGACAACAGATTGCTGTCCTGGACCACCAGGTTGTTGCCCTTGACCACCAAGCTGCTGTCCATGGCCCATCGGCAGTTGTCCATGACCACCAGGTTGTTGCCCTGGACCACCAGGTTGTTGCCCTTGACCACCAGGTTGTTGCCCTTGACCACCAAGCTGCTGTCCATGGCCCATCGGCAGTTGTCCATGACCACCAGGTTGTTGCCCTGGACCACCAGGTTGTTGCCCTTGACCACCAGGTTGTTGCCCTTGACCACCAAGCTGCTGTCCATGGCCCATCGGCAGTTGTCCATGACCACCAGGTTGTTGCCCTTGACCACCAAGCTGCTGTCCCTGGCCCATCGGCAGTTGTCCATGACCACCAGGTTGTTGCCCTGGACCACCAGGTTGTTGCCCTTGACCACCAAGCTGCTGTCCATGGCCCATCGGCAGTTGTCCATGACCACCAGGTCGTTGCCCTTGACCACCAGGTTGTTGCCCTTGACCACCAAGCTGCTGTCCATGGCCCATCGGCAGTTGTCCATGACCACCAGGTTGTTGCCCTTGACCACCAGGTTGTTGCCCTTGACCGCCTGGTTGATGTCCTTGACTGATAGGTGGTTGTCCATGACCAGTAGGTAGACTATGCTGAAATGGGTTAACACCACCTGGTTGTACTCTAGGTTGTTGTCCTACTCCAGGTGACGTAGGTCCCATTCCTGGACTAGGGCCTGCATTTGCTTGTCCGGGAATATTTCTAAACATCTGGCCATTGAAAGGGTAAGGCATTCGACCACCTGGAGGTCTACCTCTGCTTCCTGCCATTGCTCCTCCTGGATACGCACCACCACCAGGTGGAGATCTTTGTCCACCTCTTCCACGCTGAGGACCTTTGCTAATCGGCAATGCTGCTCCTGGGTAAGATCCTGGTTGTTGAGAGGGTTTGTTGGAATGACCAGCATTTGTGCCATGGAAACCAGTTGAAAAATTCGGACTCAATCCAAGACTGGTTGGACTGAATTGAGCTCGATGATTTTTGTTTTGAACATCATTATGCAGAGGGATGTTATTTACAAGGTGAAAGTTTATATGCGTTCCTGGTTTTGCGTTTGTAGGCTGTCTTCCCTGACCACTAGGTTGTTGTCCTTGTCCGCCTGGTTGATTGCCCTGACCACTAGGCTGTTGTCTCTGGCCTCCTGGTTGATTGCCCTGACCTGTAGGTCGGTATCTCTGACCACTAGGTTGTTGGCTCTGACCACTAGGATAAGGATTATGACCTGTGGGTTGATATCCTTGACCAGTCGGCTGCTGTCCTTGACCTAAAGGTTTAGCAGCACCGTGTGGTGTTGCGTTACCCGCTGTCGAGTAGTAGTTTGTAATATGGATATTATTTATGTTATTTTTAACATCCGTTTTATGGATTGTACTGTTGACTTTAGTATTTCCGGTATCTTTGTTTATTTGTAAGGTATTTCCACTATTCACCATTATATCCTTAACAAAATGTTGATTCTTTGGAGCTCCATTTGCTGGAGCGGTTCCCTTTGGTGGATTGTACTGTCCTTGATTAGGATTATTCCCCTTGCCACTGGGTTGTGTACTCCCTTGTGTTGGTTTCTTCCCTTGTCCACTGGGGTTTGGCTTATTACCAACGGGCTTAGCTGCTTTCGTTGAAGGATTTTGGCCAGCTCCAATATTTTGTTGTCCAATCTGTGACAAGACATTTGCATGTTTAGCCAACACTACGGTGTGTTGAATATTAGCTTTTGGTACCCTTGATTTAATAATAGGCGAAGCCCTGAAATAACTAGTAGTGGGTAGTTTGCTTGTAATGGATGCTATTGTGTGCCAGTCTTTTGGGAGTCCGAAATGATTTGTTTGTGTCAGGACAGTGGATTTCCTACTTGAAGCCAATGGTATTGCAAGCATATGGTGACCCATCTTTGAAATGATTGTCCTTCCATTTCGTTGTGCTTCTCGTAGACGTTTCACTATATTATATGATGGAATTCGAAGTGTATTACCGACGGACGGACGGACTTGTGCATTGGTTTGAGAGCCTATTGTTGACTCATAGTTAACAATGTTACCATTTATTATAGATGTCCGTTTACTGTTGTTTATTTTATATAAATTTCGTAGAGGTATCCGAATTTTTCTCTGAGCAGGAATATAGTATTTGGTGTATTGAGGTTTCGGGAAGCTCTGAAAATGGAAAAAAAGGAATGGATTAGATAATATGCACAAAATCCGCATTGTGAATAACTGTACATAGACGATTCTTAGATGAAGCTAATAGACCATTTGTACATTTCCGACTTAAATTCTAAAATCATACACTTTATACGAGTTATTTCCCTTTAACGTGAGAAAAAATTCCCATTTCGCGCAAATATTAAGGAAAATAGCATATTTTCCCCACAATCTGTTCAATATTTTATTATTGCAGCAACTTGTGAATTTTCTATTTGCTATAAAATTGTCATCCGATTACAAGGTTCAAATATCTATAATCTATGAGAAGATTTAAATTCGTTGTCTATTGATCTTTGTATACCGTTGTCCTTTCCATTGATCTTTGTATACCGAATACCATATTGTCCGTTATAGCAAAAACAACTGGTATAAAAACTTGCATAAAAAACGTATAATGTTAGCATCAAATCGGGAATGTGCAAAAGATTTAGTTTTCAGTGTCCTACACACATATATGTAGCTTACAGTGTCCTACACACATATATGTAGTTTACAGTGTCCTACACACATATAGGTATTCTACAGTGTCCTACACACACATATATATGTAGTTTACAGTGTCCTACACACATATAGGTAGTCTACAGTGTCCTACACACATATAGGTAGTTTACAGTGTCCTACACACATATAGGTAGTTTGTAGTTTCCAGTGTCCTACACACATATAGGTAGTTTGTAGCTTACAGTGTCCTACACAGATATAGGTAGTTTGTAGTTTACAGTGTCCTACACACATATAGGTAGCTTACAGTGTCCTACACATATATATAGGTAGTTTACAGTGTCCTACACACATATAGGTAGTTTACAGTGTCTTACACACATATAGGTAGTTTACAGTATCCTACACACATATAGGTAGTTTACAGTATCCTACACACATATAGGTAGTTTACAGTGTCCTACACACATATAGGTAGTTTACAGTGTCCTACATATATATAGGTAGTTTACAGTGTCCTACATATATATATATAGGTAGTTTACAAAGTCCTACACACATATAGGTAGTTTACAGTGTCTTACACACATATAGGTAGTTTACAGTGTCCTACATATATATATATAGGTAGTTTACAGTGTCCTACACACATATAGGTAGTTTACAGTGTCTTACACTCATATAGGTAGTTTACAGTGTCTTACACACACACATATAGGTAGCTTACAGTGTCCTACACACATATAGGTAGTTTACAGTGTCATACACACATATAGGTAGTTTACAGTGTCATACACACATATAGGTAGCTTACAGTGCCCTACACACATATAGGTAGTTTACAGTGTCATGCACACATATAGGTAGTTTACAGTGTCCTACACACATATAGGTAGTTTACAGTGTCTTACACACATATAGGTAGTTTACAGTGTCCTACACACATATAGGTAGTTTACAGTGTCCTACACACATATAGGTAGTTTACAGTGTCCTACACACATATAGGTAGTTTACAGTGTCTTACACACATATAGGTAGTTTACAGTGTCCTACACACATATAGGTAGTTTACAGTGTCTTACACACATATAGGTAGTTTACAGTGTCATACACACATATAGGTAGTTTACAGTGTCCTACATATATATATAGGTAGTTTACAGTGTCCTACACACATATAGTTAGTTTACAGTGTCCTACATATATATATATATATATATATATATATACATAGGTAGTTTACAGTGTCCTACACACATATATATATAGGTAGTTTACAGTGTCCTACACACATATAGGTAGTTTACAGTGTCCTACACATATATATAGGTACTTTACAGTATCCTACACACATATAGGTAGTCTACAGTGTCCTACATACATATAGGTAGCTTACAGTGTCCTACACATATATATAGGTAGTTTACAGTGTCCGACACACATATAGGTAGTTTACAGTGTCTTACACTCATACAGGTAGTTTACAGTGTCTTACACACACATATATAGGTAGTTTACATTGTCCTACACACATATAGGTAGTTTACAGTGTCATACACACATATAGGTAGTTTACAGTGTCTTACACACATATAGGTAGTTTACAGTGTCCTACATATATATATAGGTAGTTTACAGTGTCCTACACACATATAGGTAGTTTACAGTGTCCTACACACATATATATATAGGTAGTTTACAGTGTCCTACACACATATAGGTAGTTTACAGTGTCCTACACATATATATAGGTAGTTTACAGTGTCCTACACACAAATAGGTAGTTTACAGTGTCCTACACATATATATAGGTAGTTTACAGTGTCCTACACACATATAGGTAGTTTACAGTGTCTTGCACACACAGATATAGGTAGTTTACAGTGTCCTACACACATATAGGTAGTTTACAGTGTCCTACCCACATATAGGTAGTTTACAGTGTCCTACACACATATAGGTAGTTTACATGGTCCTACACACATATAGGTAATGTACAGTGTCCTGCACACATATAGGTAGTTTACAGTGTCCTACACACATATAGGTAGTTTACAGTGTCTTACGCACATATAGTTAGTTTACAGTGTCATACACACATATAGGTAGTTTACAGTGTCCTACACACATATAGGTAGTCTACAGTGTCTTACACACATATAGGTAGTTTACAGTATCCTACACACATATAGGTAGTTTACAGTATCCTACACACATATAGGTAGTTTACAGTATCCTACACACATATAGGTAGTATACAGTGTCCTACACACATATAGGTAGTTTGTACTCATTTATTTAGTATTTGAACTATATGACAACATTGTTGATATCAGATATCATATATAATGTGTAATATCAAAGCGTAGATATATAATTATTTAAGTGCGCACGACGTTTTTCGGGAATAACCTTCATCAACTACGCTCATCATACAAAGATTGGAAACCCAAAACAATTGAAGCGCAAGTAAACTACATGGTCCCATGGCCTAAACAAGTAAATTACATGACCCCATGGCCTAAGCAAGTAAATTACATGGCCCCATGGCCTAAGCAAGTAAATTACATGACCACATGGCCTAGACAAGTAAACTACATGGCTCCATGGCCTAAACAAGTAAATTACAAGGCCCCATGGCCTAGACAACTAAAATACATGGCCCCATAGCCTAAGCAAGTAAACTACATGACCCCATGGCCTAAGCTAGTAAATTACATGGCCCCATGGCCTAAGCAAGTAAACTACATGGTCGCATGGCCTAAGCAAGTAAATTACATGTCCCCATGGCTTAAACAAGGAAATTACATGGCCCCATGGCCTAAGCAAGTAAACTGCATGGCGCCATGGCCTAAACAAGTAAAATACATGGCCCCATGGCCTAAACAAGTAAAATGCATGGCCTCATGGCCTAAACAAGTAAACTACATGGCCCCATGGCCCAAACAAGTAAACTACATGACCCCATAGCCTAAACAAGTAAACTACATGGCCCCATGGCCTAAACAAATAAACTACATGACCCCATGGCCTAATCAAGTAAACTACATGGCCCCATTGCCTAAACAAGTAAACTACATTGCTCCATAGCCTAAACAAGTAAACTACATGGCCCCATGGCCTAAGCAAGTAAACTACATAGCCCCATGGCCTAAGCAAGTAAACTACATGGCCCCATGGCCTAAACAAGTAAAGTGCATGGCCCCATGGCCTAAGCAAGTAAACTATATGGCCCCATGGCCTAAACAAGTAAACTACATGGTCCCATGGCCTACACAAGATGGTCAAAGATGCCTTAATGAAATTGACCTTAGTCTTCAAAATTACATTAGGAACTGAACATTTCAAGCATGAATTTATCTAAGTAACCATGTTAGAGTCAAAGCACTGACTATGTCAACGCACTGACTATGTCAAAGCACTGGCTATGTCAAAGCACTAACTGTGTCAAAGCACTGGCTATGTCAAAGTGCTGACTAATTGGCTGATGATACCCTCGTGCTCAAATACTTCACCATTAGAGGTTTCGACCTAGTTACAGTACTATATAAATCATGTATTGTAACTGAAAACACTTTGTTGTATCATGGTTGTTGGTTAGCCAAATATTATGCATATGTTCCATATATCTAGACCAAAACTTATTAATATTCTATTTGCTTATAAGGTAACAACAACACTGTGTACGAGAAGCAACGATGTGTTTCCTTTGTCACCTTTACCCTACAAATTACATCGTCGTTACCTGAACCAAGAGATACATTGTAAACATTACAAAATGATCTATAACTCATACTGTCACCTTTACCCTACAAATTACATCGTCGTTACCTGAACCAAGAGATACATTGTAAACATTACAAAATGATCTATAACTCATACTGTCACCTTTACCCAATAAATTACATCGTCGTTACCTGAACCAAGAGATACATTGTAAACATTACAAAATGATCTATAACTCATACTGTCACCTTTACCCTACAAATTACATCGTCGTTATCTGAACCAAGAGATACATTGTAAACATTACAAAATGATCTATAACTCATACTGTCACCTTTACCCTACAAATTACATCGTCGTTATCTGAACCAAGAGATACATTGTAAACATTACAAAATGATCTATAACTCATACTGTCACCTTTACCCTACAAATTACATCGTCGTTACCTGAACCAAGAGATACATTGTAAACATTACAAAATGATCTATAACTCATACTGTCACCTTTACCCAATAAATTACATCGTCGTTACCTGAACCAAGAGATACATTGTAAACATTACAAAATGATCTATAACTCATACTGTCACCTTTACCCTACAAATTACATCGTCGTTATCTGAACCAAGAGATACATTGTAAACATTACAAAATGATCTATAACTCATACTGTCACCTTTACCCAACAAATTACATCGTCGTTACCTGAACCAAGAGATACATTGTAAACATTACAAAATGATCTATAACTCATACTGTCACCTTTACCCTACAAATTACATCGTCGTTATCTGAACCAAGAGATACATTGTAAACATTACAAAATGATCTATAACTCATACTGTCACCTTTACCCAATAAATTACATCGTCGTTACCTGAACCAAGAGATACATTGTAAACATTACAAAATGATCTATAACTCATACTGTCACCTTTACCCTACAAATTACATCGTCGTTATCTGAACCAAGAGATACATTGTAAACATTACAAAATGATCTATAACTCATACTGTCACCTTTACCCAATAAATTACATCGTCGTTATCTGAACCAAGAGATACATTGTAAACATTACAAAATGATCTATAACTCATACTGTCACCTTTACCCAACAAATTACATCGTCGTTACCTGAACCAAGAGATACATTGTAAACATTACAAAATGATCTATAACTCATACTGTCACCTTTACCCTACAAATTACATCGTCGTTACCTGAACCAAGAGATACATTGTAAACATTACAAAATGATCTATAACTCATACTGTCACCTTTACCCAACAAATTACATCGTCGTTATCTGAACCAAGAGATACATTGTAAACATTACAAAATGATCTATAACTCATACTGTCACCTTTACCCAATAAATTACATCGTCGTTATCTGAACCAAGAGATACATTGTAAACATTACAAAATGATCTATAACTCATACTGTCACCTTTACCCAATAAATTACATCGTCGTTACCTGAACCAAGAGATACATTGTAAACATTACAAAATGATCTATAACTCATACTGTCACCTTTACCCTACAAATTACATCGTCGTTATCTGAACCAAGAGATACATTGTAAACATTACAAAATGATCTATAACTCATACTGTCACCTTTACCCAATAAATTACATCGTCGTTATCTGAACCAAGAGATACATTGTAAACATTACAAAATGATCTATAACTCATACTGTCACCTTTACCCAACAAATTACATCGTCGTTACCTGAACCAAGAGATACATTGTAAACATTACAAAATGATCTATAACTCATACTGTCACCTTTACCCTACAAATTACATCGTCGTTACCTGAACCAAGAGATACATTGTAAACATTACAAAATGATCTATAACTCATACTGTCACCTTTACCCTACAAATTACATCGTCGTTACCTGAACCAAGAGATACATTGTAAACATTACAAAATGATCTATAACTCATACTGTCACCTTTACCCAACAAATTACATCGTCGTTACCTGAACCAAGAGATACATTGTAAACATTACAAAATGATCTATAACATATTATACTGTTTTAATTTTATTAAAAAACAATAAGTTGTTCACAATTCTATAGCTCACTAGGTGCCAGTGTCATCGTCCATCGTTCATTAAATAAATTAACTATGAATAGCTCTTCTTTATTTAAGATTGATTTACTGTTGAAAACTATCCACTATAATGAAAGACTTTAGTCGAATGCTGGCAAATTGTAAAGAACAATTAGACATTGTTCGTAACATTGTGTTACTATTGTTTTAGACATACAGGCTTGATATAAAGCGTATCTCCAATCTTCGTGATGCTGCCATTTTATTTGTTTACGATACCTTATTACCATTGGCAAAATAGGGTCTAATCAACTTGGCGAACTGGCCTTTTCTGTAGTATGTTACAAATCTTTGCGGGTTATTTCATTTAGACAAAACTGAATTCGAAAGCGACTTCATTTTCTGGGAAATTAACAGTAGATTTTTTGTTTGTTTTAACATTGATAATGTGTCCGAGTAGGGCGACATGTCTACACGCGGACTGTTGTTTCAAGGCGCTAGCACTATGACAATTCAACTAAGCATGTTGGTCTAGTACAAAGCGGATGTCATCATCTCATTGGAAATTAAATTGTTCTAGTTACAATATATCTGCAAAATTGCTAAGTTGGCGTTAAACACCAATCACTCTAATAAATGCGACATGTAAGCATTAAATGTAATTAGGCAGTCAAATCGTATAACTTCTCCATAAATATGATTATCTAAACATATTGAATTTGGCAGTTGTTTGGGAATGTTTGACATTGGTGGATAAATACAATATTTGTATAATGTCGTAAAATATAAAATTCATTTGAATACGCTTTGAAACAGGACAGAAAATCTCACCGAAGGATCGTTTTCCTTCCTGTTTCTAAAGCTCGTGCAAATGAATTTTTAATTCGTATATTGACTATATTTTTTGCTTTGCTAGGTACCTTTAGGTGTCTTTAATATTGTGGGAAAATTAAAACAAAAATTAAAACAAAACTGCACTAAACGTCTGCAAAATAAAATATCTATAGATTCTGTTTTGGAATTTCTTTATCCTTCAATTACATTTTTTTGTGCTAAGCTATATTTTGTACATTGTGTATTTATTTTGATCTTATTGAACTTAACTAACCCATCGTAATGTATCTAATCGGAAATTCATCATCTTTTCAGTAATCAGCCGAACCGAGCACTCGTTAAAGTCCGTGGCACACGTGATAAACAAAAAGTATAATGTGTTGTATAATAAGTGCATGACATATGCTATTGTGACGTCATAATTCTTCATATCTTTGAAATATTCCTTACTATGTGTCTATGTCATTGAACAGAGAACATAAGTTGTGTGTCAAAAACATCATTATTAATTGTTTTTTAGCGGGAATGTATGACCGAGTGATTGAGGTCGCTGACTTCTGACCGCAAACGTAACAACCACTAATGTCGGTTCGCGCCCTGATAACCACATCAAATGTTCAGGCTTCCATACATCTTACTAAATCAATTCGTAAGTTCAGTTTGTTGTAGCTGTCCGGGTTCTCACCCCCCAGGTCTGGTAATAGAAACTTGAATATCTAATTTCGTGCGCACGACGCGTTTCTGAATACCCTTTAGTAGGTAGTCTAAAGTGAAAAAGATTACAAAGCCAAATAATTTAAACGCTTTTGGAAACAAGAAACCCAAAAGGTCTAAACAGGAAACAAAAGGTCTAAACAGGAAAAAAAGATCTAAACAGGAACCAAAAGGTCTAAACAGGATAGACAAAATAAGCTAAGGTCACTTTATACCGGAGGGACACAAACATTAATTTAATAATAATACAATATTTAGAAACTGTAAATCTTAATAATGAATATAGCTAATACAGCATGCCAGTGTCAAAAGGGAGACTACTGATAGTCAGGATATGGTGGGGGGAAAACTTGTGAAGAAAAGGGAGACTACTGATAGTCACGATATAGTGGGGGAAAAACTTGTGAAGAAAAGGGAGACTACTGATAGTCACGATATGGTGGGGGGAAAACTTGTGAAGAAAAGGGAGACTACTGATAGTCACGATATGGTGGGGGAAAAACTTGTGAAGAAAAGGGACACTACTGATAGTCACGATATGGTGGGGGGAAAACTTGTGAAGAAAAGGGAGACTACTGATAGTCACGATATGGTGGGGGAAAAACTTGTGAAGAAAAGGGAGACTACTGATAGTCACGATATGGTGGGGGAAAAACTTGTGAAGAAAAGGGAGACTATTGATAGTCACGATATGGTGGGGGAAAAAAACTTGTGAAGAAAAGGGAGACTACTGATAGTCACGATATGGTGGGGGGAAAACTTGTGAAGAAAAAGGAGACTACTGATAGTCACGATATGGTGGGGGGATAACTTGTGAAGAAAAAGGAGACTACTGATAGTCACGATATGGTGGGGGAAAAACTTGTGAAGAAAAGGGAGACTACTGATAGTCAGGATATGGTGGGGGGAAAACTTGTGAAGAAAAGGGAGATTACTGATAGTCACGATATGGTGGGGGGGGAAATTGTGAAGAAAAGGGAGACTACTGATAGTCACGATATGGTGGGGGAAAACTTGTGAAGAAAAGGGAGACTACTGATAGTCACGATATGGTGGGGGAAAACTTGTGAAGAAAAGGGAAACTACTGATAGTCACGATATGGTGGGGGAAAAACTTGTGAAGAAAAGGGAGACTACTGATAGTCACGATATGGTGGGGGAAAGACTTGTGAAGAAAAGGGAGACTACTGATAGTCAGGATATGGTGGGGGAAAACTTGTGAAGAAAAGGGAGACTACTGATAGTCACGATATGGTGGGGGAAAAAACTTGTGAAGAAAAGGGAGACTACTGATAGTCAGGATATGGTGGGGGAAAAAACTTGTGAAGAAAAGGGAGGCTACTGATAGTCACGATATGGTGGGGAAAAAACTTGTGAAGAAAAGGGAGACTACTGATAGTCACGATATGGTGGGGGAAAAACTTGTGAAAAAAAGTGTGAAGATATCAAATGGGTCATCAGAAGCCGCAAATTGAAAAAGGATAGACAATTCAATGACCCAAATAAAAAAAGACAAAAAGACAAACAATGATCTACAAAGCACTACACAAAAACTAAATATTGAGTAACACGACCCCCCACTAAGGTGCTTCTAAAGGGTATGCAGTTTCTGTTCTAATAGTGGCACCCGTCGTGTTACTGTTTATCGACACATACACCATGTCATATGCTAAAACTGCTTATAAACAACAATAATTCTAACAAGACCCTTTTTGCTAGTCATTTTACAAAATATGTTTTACACTGTAAACAGTTGACTGTTAAATTAATTTAATATGGACTGTAAAGTTATGAAAAATGAAAGCATTCTCTAAAGTTCTGGATTGATACATGAACATTCTTATAAGTTAACAATCTTGATTTGATTGTGGTTAACAAGTATGTTTCTCTATTCATTACGAGAGTTCTAATAATAAATACAAGAAAAATGTCATTACGCTAGAAGAACCCTAGAACAATTACTAGAGTGGAATATCCATGATCCTGCATTGCCAGAGAAACATGTCATTACGCTAGAAGAACCCTAGAACAATTATTACAGTGGAATAGCCATGATCCTGTATTGCCAGACAAAAACACAATATTGTATATTATCATTATCCGTGGTATAACACAATATTGTATATTATCATTATCCGTGGTATACCATTTTTTCATGGATTGCATCAAACCACAAAATTAAGAATTCAGCGGATACTTGACACCATATAAATTTTGTATATATGTACGGATTATTGTAGGAATTTAAATGTATTCACAGTATACAATGTTGGTTTTGAGCAGAAATAAACAGATTTTGTAATAAGAAAAATTTAAAGACACCGCAGGGACAACCAGAAGGCGTAAATCGAAGACGGACAGACAACAACATGACCAAAAGAAAAAGTACAAAAGAACAAACAATGATATGAAAACACTATAAAAAAAACTAAAAAATAAATGTAATTAATAATGATAAAGAAATCATTGATGTTAAAAAGTAGAAACTTACCAATGTTGTTACAAAACATTCTGCTATATCGATCCAAGCCGCGATGATGATAAACAGGCTTGCTATCGAAAGAGGCGAAATAATCCGAATCCTCATTCTGACCACCTCACACTCAAACAAATGACAAAGTTACTTGTGTTCAGAAAATGTCGCACTCTGCTTTTTAAACCCCTTTAAGTCACCAACTTATTTAATTTATTCATTAAGTCATTTAATGTCATATCTTATTGTTTTATTGCTGGTATTAAAATCACTTTGAATAATTAATTATTAATTGTCAATGTGTAATATACATGGAGTGTTACATTTGATTGTCAATGTGTGGTTTTTTGACTATTTGATGTAAGATCATTATAATTTGGTCTAAAAAAGTCGGAAATCTTGAACATTACATTTTCAATTTTCAATTTTATTTTGACGGGTTGTGTTTTATTATGCAGTGTGTGCTTTTCTGTTCCTGTCGTTACATTGTGCAATAAGTAATTTTCCGTGTAATTTTTCTCAATAAAAATTATATTTAAGCAATGCTTTAATTACTTTTTTTTTACTTGGAAGAAATTTCAAGGTTGTTCCAGAAACGCTTCATCCGCTCTAAATTTGATATCCACATTTTTTTATATCTACGTTTTTTTTAATCTTTTTTGTTAATGTTTTGTAAACAATGTACCTTAGAATATAAATTCATAGAATACAAAATCTTGATATGTTGTCCCAATAATATATTTTGAATAATGACAAATGCCCCTTTATGATAAATATTGTTTGAGAATACCAAAAGTGTAAACAGAAGTCGCAAATCGAAGGACAGACAATACAATGGCCAATAAAGAAAGGACTAAAAGGCAAACAATCCCCTACAAAACACTACACAGACAATCAAAGATTGAGCAACACGAACCCCACTAAAAATCTAACTCATTTGATCCAGAAAGGTAAGTAGTAGTACTTACTTACTAGTGTCATCAGTGGTGTTAAAGTCATGAATATCATGTTATATAGAAATCTTGTTGTGTCATCAGTGGTGTTAAAGACATGAATATCATGTTATATAGAAATCTTGTTGTGCCATCTGTTACTGTTAAAGACATGAATATCATGTTATATAGAAATCTTGTTGTGCCATCAGTGGTGTTAAAGACATGAATATCATGTTATATAGAAATCTTGTTGTGCCATCTGTTACTGTTAAAGACATGAATATCATGTTATATAGAAATCTTGTTGTGCCATCTGTTACTGTTAAAGACATGAATATCATGTTATATAGAAATCTTGTTGTGCCATCAATGGTGTTAAAGACATGAATATCATGTTATATAGAAATCTTGTTGTGCCATCTGTTACTGTTAAAGACATGAATATCATGTTATATAGAAATCTTGTTGTGCCATCTGTTACTGTTAAAGACATGAATATCATGTTATATAGAAATCTTGTTGTGCCATCAATGGTGTTAAAGACATGAATATCATGTTATATAGAAATCTTGTTGTGCCATCAGTGGTGTTAAAGACATGAATATCATGTTATATAGAAATCTTGTTGTGCCATCTGTTACTGTTAAAGACATGAATATCATGTTATATAGAAATCTTGTTGTGCCATCTGTTACTGTTAAAGACATGAATATCATGTTATATAGAAATCTTGTTGTGCCATCAATGGTGTTAAAGACATGAATATCATGTTATATAGAAATCTTGTTGTGCCATCTGTTACTGTTAAAGACATGAATATCATGTTATATAGAAATCTTGTTGTGCCATCTGTTACTGTTAAAGACATGAATATCATGTTATATAGAAATCTTGTTGTGCCATCAATGGTGTTAAAGACATGAATATCATGTTATATAGAAATCTTGTTGTGCCATCTGTTACTGTTAAAGACATGAATATCATGTTATATAGAAATCTTGTTGTGCCATCAATGGTGTTAAAGACATGAATATCATGTTATATAGAAATCTTGTTGTGCCATCAATGGTGTTAAAGACATGAATATCATGTTATATAGAAATCTTGTTGTGTCATCAATGGTGTTAAAGACATGAATATCATGTTATATAGAAATCTTGTTGTGCCATCTGTTACTGTTAAAGACATGAATATCATGTTATATAGAAATCTTGTTGTGCCATCTGTTACTGTTAAAGACATGAATATCATGTTATATAGAAATCTTGTTGTGCCATCAATGGTGTTAAAGACATGAATATCATGTTATATAGAAATCTTGTTGTGCCATCTGTTACTGTTAAAGACATGAATATCATGTTATATAGAAATCTTGTTGTGCCATCAATGGTGTTAAAGACATGAATATCATGTTATATAGAAATCTTGTTGTGCCATCAGTGGTGTTAAAGACATGAATATCATGTTATATAGAAATCTTGTTGTGCCATCTGTTACTGTTAAAGACATGAATATCATGTTATATAGAAATCTTGTTGTGCCATCAATGGTGTTAAAGACATGAATATCATGTTATATAGAAATCTTGTTGTGCCATCTGTTACTGTTAAAGACATGAATATCATGTTATATAGAAATCTTGTTGTGCCATCAATGGTGTTAAAGACATGAATATCATGTTATATAGAAATCTTGTTGTGCCATCTGTTACTGTTAAAGACATGAATATCATGTTATATAGAAATCTTGTTGTGCCATCAATGGTGTTAAAGACATGAATATCATGTTATATAGAAATCTTGTTGTGCCATCAATGGTGTTAAAGACATGAATATCATGTTATATAGAAATCTTGTTGTGCCATCAATGGTGTTAAAGTCATGAATATCATGTTATATAGAAATCTTGTTGTGCCATCAGTGGTGTTACTGTTAAAGACATGAATATCATGTTATATAGAAATCTTGTTGTGCCATCAATGGTGTTAAAGACATGAATATCATGTTATATAGAAATCTTGTTGTGCCATCAGTGGTGTTACTGTTAAAGACATGAATATCATGTTATATAGAAATCTTGTTGTGCCATCAGTGGTGTTACTGTTAAAGACATGAATATCATGTTATATAGAAATCTTGTTGTGCCATCAATGGTGTTAAAGTCATGAATATCATGTTATATAGAAATCTTGTTGTGCCATCAGTGGTGTTACTGTTAAAGACATGAATATCATGTTATATAGAAATCTTGTTGTGCCATCAGAGGTGTTACTGTTAAAGACATGAATATCATGTTATATAGAAATCTTGTTGTGCCATCAGTGGTGTTACTGTTAAAGACATGAATATCATGTTATATAGAAATCTTGTTGTGCCATCAATGGTGTTACTGTTAAAGACATGAATATCATGTTATATAGAAATCTTGTTGTGCCATCAGAGGTGTTACTGTTAAAGACATGAATATCATGTTATATAGAAATCTTGTTGTGCCATCAGTGGTGTTACTGTTAAAGACATGAATATCATGTTATATAGAAATCTTGTTGTGCCATCAGTGGTGTTACTGTTAAAGACATGAATATCATGTTATATAGAAATCTTGTTGTGCCATCAGTGGTGTTACTGTTAAAGACATGAATATCATGTTATATAGAAATCTTGTTGTGCCATCAGTGGTGTTACTGTTAAAGACATGAATATCATGTTATATAGAAATCTTGTTGTGCCATCAGTGGTGTTACTGTTAAAGACATGAATATCATGTTATATAGAAATCTTGTTGTGCCATCAGTGGTGTTACTGTTAAAGACATGAATATCATGTTATATAGAAATCTTGTTGTGCCATCAGTGGTGTTACTGTTAAAGACATGAATATCATGTTATATAGAAATCTTGTTGTGTCATCAATGGTGTTACTGTTAAAGACGTGAATATCATGTTATATAGAAATCTTGTTGTGCCATCAGTGGTGTTACTGTTAAAGACGTGAATATCATGTTATATAGAAATCTTGTTGTGCCATCAGTGGTGTTACTGTTAAAGACATGAATATCATGTTATATAGAAATCTTGTTGTGTCATCAATGGTGTTACTGTTAAAGACGTGAATATCATGTTATATAGAAATCTTGTTGTGCCATAAGTGGTGTTACTGTTAAAGACGTGAATATCATGTTATATAGAAATCTTGTTGTGCCATCAGTGGTGTTACTGTTAAAGACATGAATATCATGTTATATAGAAATCTTGTTGTGCCATCAGAGGTGTTACTGTTAAAGACATGAATATCATCTTATATAGAAATCTTGTTGTGCCATCAGTGGTGTTACTGTTAAAGACATGAATATCATGTTATATAGAAATCTTGTTGTGCCATCAGTGGTGTTACTGTTAAAGACATGAATATCATGTTATATAGAAATCTTGTTGTGCCATCAGTGGTGTTACTGTTAAAGACATGAATATCATGTTATATAGAAATCTTGTTGTGTCATCAATGGTGTTACTGTTAAAGACGTGAATATCATGTTATATAGAAATCTTGTTGTGCCATCAGTGGTGTTACTGTTAAAGACATGAATATCATGTTATATAGAAATCTTGTTGTGCCATCAGTGGTGTTACTGTTAAAGACATGAATATCATGTTATATAGAAATCTTGTTGTGCCATCAGTGGTGTTACTGTTAAAGACATGAATATCATGTTATATAGAAATCTTGTTGTGCCATCAGTGGTGTTACTGTTAAAGACATGAATATCATGTTATATAGAAATATTGTTGTGTCATCAGTGGTGTTACTGTTAAAGACATGAATATTATGTTATATAGAAATCTTGTTGTGCCATCAGTGGTGTTACTGTTAAAGACATGAATATCATGTTATATAGAAATCTTGTTGTGCCATCAGTGGTGTTACTGTTAAAGACATGAATATCATGTTATATAGAAATATTGTTGTGTCATCAATGGTGTTACTGTTAAAGACGTGAATATCATGTTATATAGAAATCTTGTTGTGCCATCAGTGGTGTTACTGTTAAAGACGTGAATATCATGTTATATAGAAATCTTGTTGTGCCATCAGTGGTGTTACTGTTAAAGACATGAATATCATGTTATATAGAAATCTTGTTGTGCCATCAGTGGTGTTACTGTTAAAGACATGAATATCATGTTATATAGAAATCTTGTTGTGCCATCAGTGGTGTTACTGTTAAAGACATGAATATCATGTTATATAGAAATCTTGTTGTGCCATCAGTGGTGTTACTGTTAAAGACATGAATATCATGTTATATAGAAATCTTGTTGTGCCATCAGTGGTGTTACTGTTAAAGACATGAATATCATGTTATATAGAAATCTTGTTGTGTCATCAATGGTGTTACTGTTAAAGACGTGAATATCATGTTATATAGAAATCTTGTTGTGCCATCAGTGGTGTTACTGTTAAAGACGTGAATATCATGTTATATAGAAATCTTGTTGTGTCATCAGTGGTGTTACTGTTAAAGACATGAATATCATGTTATATAGAAATCTTGTTGTGCCATCAGAGGTGTTACTGTTAAAGACATGAATATCATGTTATATAGAAATCTTGTTGTGCCATCAGTGGTGTTACTGTTAAAGACGTGAATATCATGTTATATAGAAATCTTGTTGTGCCATCAGAGGTGTTACTGTTAAAGACATGAATATCATGTTATATAGAAATCTTGTTGTGCCATCAGAGGTGTTACTGTTAAAGACATGAATATCATGTTATATAGAAATCTTCTTGTGCCATCAGAGGTGTTACTGTTAAAGACGTGAATATCATGTTATATAGAAATCTTGTTGTGCCATCAGTGGTGTTAAAGACATGAATATCATGTTATATAGAAATATTGTTGTGTCATCAGTGGTGTTAAAGACATGAATATCATGTTATATAGAAATCTTGTTGTGCCATCAATGGTGTTACTGTTAAAGACGTGAATATCATGTTATATAGAAATCTTGTTGTGCCATCAGAGGTGTTACTGTTAAAGACATGAATATCATGTTATATAGAAATCTTGTTGTGCCATCAGAGGTGTTACTGTTAAAGACATGAATATCATGTTATATAGAAATCTTGTTGTGCCATCAGTGGTGTTACTGTTAAAGACATGAATATCATGTTATATAGAAATCTTGTTGTGCCATCAGTGGTGTTACTGTTAAAGACATGAATATCATGTTATATAGAAATCTTGTTGTGCCATCAGTGGTGTTACTGTTAAAGACATGAATATCATGTTATATAGAAATCTTGTTGTGCCATCAGTGGTGTTACTGTTAAAGACATGAATATCATGTTATATAGAAATCTTGTTGTGCCATCAGAGGTGTTACTGTTAAAGACATGAATATCATGTTATATAGAAATCTTGTTGTGCCATCAGAGGTGTTACTGTTAAAGACATGAATATCATGTTATATAGAAATCTTGTTGTGCCATCAGAGGTGTTACTGTTAAAGACGTGAATATCATGTTATATAGAAATCTTGTTGTGCCATCAGAGGTGTTACTGTTAAAGACGTGAATATCATGTTATATAGAAATCTTGTTGTGCCATCAGTGGTGTTACTGTTAAAGACATGAATATCATGTTATATAGAAATCTTGTTGTGTCATCAGTGGTGTTACTGTTAAAGACATGAATATCATGTTATATAGAAATCTTGTTGTGCCATCAGAGGTGTTACTGTTAAAGACATGAATATCATGTTATATAGAAATCTTGTTGTGCCATCAGTGGTGTTACTGTTAAAGACATGAATATCATGTTATATAGAAATCTTGTTGTGCCATCAATGGTGTTACTGTTAAAGACATGAATATCATGTTATATAGAAATCTTGTTGTGCCATCAGTGGTGTTACTGTTAAAGACATGAATATCATGTTATATAGAAATCTTGTTGTGCCATCAGTGGTGTTACTGTTAAAGACATGAATATCATGTTATATAGAAATCTTGTTGTGCCATCAGAGGTGTTACTGTTAAAGACATGAATATCATGTTATATAGAAATCTTGTTGTGCCATCAGAGGTGTTACTGTTAAAGACATGAATATCATGTTATATAGAAATCTTGTTGTGCCATCAGAGGTGTTACTGTTAAAGACGTGAATATCATGTTATATAGAAATCTTGTTGTGCCATCAGAGGTGTTACTGTTAAAGACATGAATATCATGTTATATAGAAATCTTGTTGTGCCATCAATGGTCTTACTGTTAAAGACGTGAATATCATGTTATATAGAAATCTTGTTGTGCCATCAGAGGTGTTACTGTTAAAGACATGAATATCATGTTATATAGAAATCTTGTTGTGCCATCAGAGGTGTTACTGTTAAAGACATGAATATCATGTTATATAGAAATCTTGTTGTGCCATCAGAGGTGTTACTGTTAAAGACGTGAATATCATGTTATATAGAAATCTTGTTGTGCCATCAGAGGTGTTACTGTTAAAGACATGAATATCATGTTATATAGAAATCTTGTTGTGCCATCAATGGTGTTACTGTTAAAGACATGAATATCATGTTATATAGAAATCTTGTTGTGCCATCATGGTGTTACTGTTAAAGACATGAATATCATGTTATATAGAAATCTTGTTGTGCCATCAGTGGTGTTACTGTTAAAGACATGAATATCATGTTATATAGAAATCTTGTTGTGCCATCAGAGGTGTTACTGTTAAAGACAGTGAATATCATGTTATATAGAAATCTTGTTGTGCCATCAGAGGTGTTACTGTTAAAGACGTGAATATCATGTTATATAGAAATCTTGTTGTGCCATCAGAGGTGTTACTGTTAAAGACATGAATATCATGTTATATAGAAATCTTGTTGTGCCATCAGAGGTGTTACTGTTAAAGACGTGAATATCATGTTATATAGAAATCTTGTTGTGCCATCAGTGGTGTTACTGTTAAAGACATGAATATCATGTTATATAGAAATCTTGTTGTGCCATCAGTGGTGTTACTGTTAAAGACGTGAATATCATGTTATATAGAAATCTTGTTGTGCCATCAGAGGTGTTACTGTTAAAGACATGAATATCATGTTATATAGAAATCTTGTTGTGCCATCAGATGGTGTTACTGTTAAAGACATGAATATCATGTTATATAGAAATCTTGTTGTGCCATCAGAGGTGTTACTGTTAAAGACATGAATATCATGTTATATAGAAATCTTGTTGTGCCATCAGAGGTGTTACTGTTAAAGACGTGAATATCATGTTATATAGAAATCTTGTTGTGCCATCAGAGGTGTTACTGTTAAAGACATGAATATCATGTTATATAGAAATCTTGTTGTGCCATCAGAGGTGTTACTGTTAAAGACATGAATATCATGTTATATAGAAATCTTGTTGTGCCATCAGAGGTGTTACTGTTAAAGACATGAATATCATGTTATATAGAAATCTTGTTGTGCCATCAGAGGTGTTACTGTTAAAGACATGAATATCATGTTATATAGAAATCTTGTTGTGCCATCAGAGGTGTTACTGTTAAAGACATGAATATCATGTTATATAGAAATCTTGTTGTGCCATCAGAGGTGTTACTGTTAAAGACATGAATATCATGTTATATAGAAATCTTGTTGTGCCATCAGAGGTGTTACTGTTAAAGACATGAATATCATGTTATATAGAAATCTTGTTGTGCCATCAGAGGTGTTACTGTTAAAGACATGAATATCATGTTATATAGAAATCTTGTTGTGCCATCAGTGGTGTTACTGTTAAAGACATGAATATCATGTTATATAGAAATCTTGTTGTGCCATCAGAGGTGTTACTGTTAAAGACATGAATATCATGTTATATAGAAATCTTGTTGTGCCATCAGAGGTGTTACTGTTAAAGACATGAATATCATGTTATATAGAAATCTTGTTGTGCCATCAGAGGTGTTACTGTTAAAGACATGAATATCATGTTATATAGAAATCTTGTTGTGCCATCAGAGGTGTTACTGTTAAAGACATGAATATCATGTTATATAGAAATCTTGTTGTGCCATCAGAGGTGTTACTGTTAAAGACATGAATATCATGTTATATAGAAATCTTGTTGTGCCATCAGAGGTGTTACTGTTAAAGACATGAATATCATGTTATATAGAAATCTTGTTGTGCCATCAGAGGTGTTACTGTTAAAGACATGAATATCATGTTATATAGAAATCTTGTTGTGCCATCAGTGGTGTTACTGTTAAAGACATGAATATCATGTTATATAGAAATCTTGTTGTGCCATCAGAGGTGTTACTGTTAAAGACATGAATATCATGTTATATAGAAATCTTGTTGTGCCATCAGAGGTGTTACTGTTAAAGACATGAATATCATGTTATATAGAAATCTTGTTGTGCCATCAGAGGTGTTACTGTTAAAGACATGAATATCATGTTATATAGAAATCTTGTTGTGCCATCAGAGGTGTTACTGTTAAAGACATGAATATCATGTTATATAGAAATCTTGTTGTGCCATCAGAGGTGTTACTGTTAAAGACATGAATATCATGTTATATAGAAATCTTGTTGTGCCATCAGAGGTGTTACTGTTAAAGACATGAATATCATGTTATATAGAAATCTTGTTGTGCCATCAGAGGTGTTACTGTTAAAGACATGAATATCATGTTATATAGAAATCTTGTTGTGCCATCAGAGGTGTTACTGTTAAAGACATGAATATCATGTTATATAGAAATCTTGTTGTGCCATCAGAGGTGTTACTGTTAAAGACATGAATATCATGTTATATAGAAATCTTGTTGTGCCATCAGAGGTGTTACTGTTAAAGACATGAATATCATGTTATATAGAAATCTTGTTGTGCCATCAGAGGTGTTACTGTTAAAGACATGAATATCATGTTATATAGAAATCTTGTTGTGCCATCAGAGGTGTTACTGTTAAAGACATGAATATCATGTTATATAGAAATCTTGTTGTGCCATCAGAGGTGTTACTGTTAAAGACATGAATATCATGTTATATAGAAATCTTGTTGTGCCATCAGAGGTGTTACTGTTAAAGACATGAATATCATGTTATATAGAAATCTTGTTGTGCCATCAGAGGTGTTACTGTTAAAGACATGAATATCATGTTATATAGAAATCTTGTTGTGCCATCAGAGGTGTTACTGTTAAAGACATGAATATCATGTTATATAGAAATCTTGTTGTGCCATCAGAGGTGTTACTGTTAAAGACATGAATATCATGTTATATAGAAATCTTGTTGTGCCATCAGAGGTGTTACTGTTAAAGACATGAATATCATGTTATATAGAAATCTTGTTGTGCCATCAGAGGTGTTACTGTTAAAGACATGAATATCATGTTATATAGAAATCTTGTTGTGCCATCAGAGGTGTTACTGTTAAAGACGTGAATATCATGTTATATAGAAATCTTGTTGTGCCATCAGAGGTGTTACTGTTAAAGACATGAATATCATGTTATATAGAAATCTTGTTGTGCCATCAGAGGTGTTACTGTTAAAGACATGAATATCATGTTATATAGAAATCTTGTTGTGCCATCAGAGGTGTTACTGTTAAAGACATGAATATCATGTTATATAGAAATCTTGTTGTGCCATCAGAGGTGTTACTGTTAAAGACATGAATATCATGTTATATAGAAATCTTGTTGTGCCATCAGAGGTGTTACTGTTAAAGACATGAATATCATGTTATATAGAAATCTTGTTGTGCCATCAATGGTGTTACTGTTAAAGACATGAATATCATGTTATATAGAAATCTTGTTGTGCCATCAGAGGTGTTACTGTTAAAGACATGAATATCATGTTATATAGAAATCTTGTTGTGCCATCAGAGGTGTTACTGTTAAAGACATGAATATCATGTTATATAGAAATCTTGTTGTGCCATCAGAGGTGTTACTGTTAAAGACATGAATATCATGTTATATAGAAATCTTGTTGTGCCATCAGAGGTGTTACTGTTAAAGACATGAATATCATGTTATATAGAAATCTTGTTGTGCCATCAGAGGTGTTACTGTTAAAGACATGAATATCATGTTATATAGAAATCTTGTTGTGCCATCAGTGGTGTTACTGTTAAAGACATGAATATCATGTTATATAGAAATCTTGTTGTGCCATCAGAGGTGTTACTGTTAAAGACATGAATATCATGTTATATAGAAATCTTGTTGTGCCATCAGAGGTGTTACTGTTAAAGACATGAATATCATGTTATATAGAAATCTTGTTGTGCCATCAGAGGTGTTACTGTTAAAGACATGAATATCATGTTATATAGAAATCTTGTTGTGCCATCAAGGGTGTTACTGTTAAAGACATGAATATCATGTTATATAGAAATCTTGTTGTGCCATCAGAGGTGTTACTGTTAAAGACATGAATATCATGTTATATAGAAATCTTGTTGTGCCATCAGAGGTGTTACTGTTAAAGACATGAATATCATGTTATATAGAAATCTTGTTGTGCCATCAGAGGTGTTACTGTTAAAGACATGAATATCATGTTATATAGAAATCTTGTTGTGCCATCAGAGGTGTTACTGTTAAAGACATGAATATCATGTTATATAGAAATCTTGTTGTGCCATCAGAGGTGTTACTGTTAAAGACGTGAATATCATGTTATATAGAAATCTTGTTGTGCCATCAGAGGTGTTACTGTTAAAGACATGAATATCATGTTATATAGAAATCTTGTTGTGCCATCAGAAGGTGTTACTGTTAAAGACAGTGAATATCATGTTATATAGAAATCTTGTTGTGCCATCAGAGGTGTTACTGTTAAAGACGTGAATATCATGTTATATAGAAATCTTGTTGTGCCATCAGAGGTGTTACTGTTAAAGACATGAATATCATGTTATATAGAAATCTTGTTGTGCCATCAGAGGTGTTACTGTTAAAGACATGAATATCATGTTATATAGAAATCTTGTTGTGCCATCAGAGGTGTTACTGTTAAAGACATGAATATCATGTTATATAGAAATCTTGTTGTGCCATCAGAGGTGTTACTGTTAAAGACATGAATATCATGTTATATAGAAATCTTGTTGTGCCATCAGAGGTGTTACTGTTAAAGACATGAATATCATGTTATATAGAAATCTTGTTGTGCCATCAGAGGTGTTACTGTTAAAGACATGAATATCATGTTATATAGAAATCTTGTTGTGCCATCAGAGGTGTTACTGTTAAAGACATGAATATCATGTTATATAGAAATCTTGTTGTGCCATCAGAGGTGTTACTGTTAAAGACATGAATATCATGTTATATAGAAATCTTGTTGTGCCATCAGAGGTGTTACTGTTAAAGACATGAATATCATGTTATATAGAAATCTTGTTGTGCCATCAGAGGTGTTACTGTTAAAGACATGAATATCATGTTATATAGAAATCTTGTTGTGCCATCAGAGGTGTTACTGTTAAAGACATGAATATCATGTTATATAGAAATCTTGTTGTGCCATCAGAGGTGTTACTGTTAAAGACATGAATATCATGTTATATAGAAATCTTGTTGTGCCATCAGTGGTGTTACTGTTAAAGACATGAATATCATGTTATATAGAAATCTTGTTGTGCCATCAATGGTGTTACTGTTAAAGACATGAATATCATGTTATATAGAAATCTTGTTGTGCCATCAGAGGTGTTACTGTTAAAGACATGAATATCATGTTATATAGAAATCTTGTTGTGCCATCAGAGGTGTTACTGTTAAAGACATGAATATCATGTTATATAGAAATCTTGTTGTGCCATCAGAGGTGTTACTGTTAAAGACATGAATATCATGTTATATAGAAATCTTGTTGTGCCATCAGTGGTGTTACTGTTAAAGACATGAATATCATGTTATATAGAAATCTTGTTGTGCCATCAGAGGTGTTACTGTTAAAGACATGAATATCATGTTATATAGAAATCTTGTTGTGCCATCAGAGGTGTTACTGTTAAAGACATGAATATCATGTTATATAGAAATCTTGTTGTGCCATCAGAGGTGTTACTGTTAAAGACATGAATATCATGTTATATAGAAATCTTGTTGTGCCATCAGAGGTGTTACTGTTAAAGACATGAATATCATGTTATATAGAAATCTTGTTGTGCCATCAGAGGTGTTACTGTTAAAGACATGAATATCATGTTATATAGAAATCTTGTTGTGCCATCAGAGGTGTTACTGTTAAAGACATGAATATCATGTTATATAGAAATCTTGTTGTGCCATCAGAGGTGTTACTGTTAAAGACATGAATATCATGTTATATAGAAATCTTGTTGTGCCATCAGAGGTGTTACTGTTAAAGACATGAATATCATGTTATATAGAAATCTTGTTGTGCCATCAGAGGTGTTACTGTTAAAGACATGAATATCATGTTATATAGAAATCTTGTTGTGCCATCAGAGGTGTTACTGTTAAAGACATGAATATCATGTTATATAGAAATCTTGTTGTGCCATCAGAGGTGTTACTGTTAAAGACATGAATATCATGTTATATAGAAATCTTGTTGTGCCATCAGAGGTGTTACTGTTAAAGACATGAATATCATGTTATATAGAAATCTTGTTGTGCCATCAGAGGTGTTACTGTTAAAGACATGAATATCATGTTATATAGAAATCTTGTTGTGCCATCAGAGGTGTTACTGTTAAAGACATGAATATCATGTTATATAGAAATCTTGTTGTGCCATCAGTGGTGTTACTGTTAAAGACATGAATATCATGTTATATAGAAATCTTGTTGTGCCATCAGAGGTGTTACTGTTAAAGACGTGAATATCATGTTATATAGAAATCTTGTTGTGCCATCAGAGGTGTTACTGTTAAAGACATGAATATCATGTTATATAGAAATCTTGTTGTGCCATCAGAGGTGTTACTGTTAAAGACATGAATATCATGTTATATAGAAATCTTGTTGTGCCATCAGAGGTGTTACTGTTAAAGACATGAATATCATGTTATATAGAAATCTTGTTGTGCCATCAGAGGTGTTACTGTTAAAGACATGAATATCATGTTATATAGAAATCTTGTTGTGCCATCAGAGGTGTTACTGTTAAAGACATGAATATCATGTTATATAGAAATCTTGTTGTGCCATCAGAGGTGTTACTGTTAAAGACATGAATATCATGTTATATAGAAATCTTGTTGTGCCATCAGAGGTGTTACTGTTAAAGACATGAATATCATGTTATATAGAAATCTTGTTGTGCCATCAGAGGTGTTACTGTTAAAGACATGAATATCATGTTATATAGAAATCTTGTTGTGCCATCAGAGGTGTTACTGTTAAAGACATGAATATCATGTTATATAGAAATCTTGTTGTGCCATCAGAGGTGTTACTGTTAAAGACGTGAATATCATGTTATATAGAAATCTTGTTGTGCCATCAGAGGTGTTACTGTTAAAGACATGAATATCATGTTATATAGAAATCTTGTTGTGCCATCAGAGGTGTTACTGTTAAAGACATGAATATCATGTTATATAGAAATCTTGTTGTGCCATCAGAGGTGTTACTGTTAAAGACATGAATATCATGTTATATAGAAATCTTGTTGTGCCATCAGAGGTGTTACTGTTAAAGACGTGAATATCATGTTATATAGAAATCTTGTTGTGCCATCAGAGGTGTTACTGTTAAAGACATGAATATCATGTTATATAGAAATCTTGTTGTGCCATCAGAGGTGTTACTGTTAAAGACATGAATATCATGTTATATAGAAATCTTGTTGTGCCATCAGAGGTGTTACTGTTAAAGACGTGAATATCATGTTATATAGAAATCTTGTTGTGCCATCAGAGGTGTTACTGTTAAAGACGTGAATATCATGTTATATAGAAATCTTGTTGTGCCATCAGAGGTGTTACTGTTAAAGACGTGAATATCATGTTATATAGAAATCTTGTTGTGCCATCAGAGGTGTTACTGTTAAAGACGTGAATATCATGTTATATAGAAATCTTGTTGTGCCATCAGAGGTGTTACTGTTAAAGACGTGAATATCATGTTATATAGAAATCTTGTTGTGCCATCAGAGGTGTTACTGTTAAAGACGTGAATATCATGTTATATAGAAATCTTGTTGTGCCATCAGAGGTGTTACTGTTAAAGACGTGAATATCATGTTATATAGAAATCTTGTTGTGCCATCAGAGGTGTTACTGTTAAAGACATGAATATCATGTTATATAGAAATCTTGTTGTGCCATCAGAGGTGTTACTGTTAAAGACATGAATATCATGTTATATAGAAATCTTGTTGTGCCATCAGAGGTGTTACTGTTAAAGACGTGAATATCATGTTATATAGAAATCTTGTTGTGCCATCAGAGGTGTTACTGTTAAAGACGTGAATATCATGTTATATAGAAATCTTGTTGTGCCATCAGAGGTGTTACTGTTAAAGACGTGAATATCATGTTATATAGAAATCTTGTTGTGCCATCAGAGGTGTTACTGTTAAAGACATGAATATCATGTTAATATAGAAATCTTGTTGTGCCATCAGAGGTGTTACTGTAACTGTTAAAGACGTGAATATCATGTTATATAGAAATCTTGTTGTGCCATCAGAGGTGTTACTGTTTAAAGACATGAATATCATGTTATATAGAAATCTTGTTGTGCCATCAGAGGTGTTACTGTTAAAGACGTGAATATCATGTTATATAGAAATCTTGTTGTGCCATCAGAGGTGTTACTGTTAAAGACGTGAATTCATGTTATATAGGAAATCATGTTGTGCCATCAGAAGTGTTACTGT